>OX451737.1:1532575492-1533306099 GCA_948472305.1 Vicia faba
GGAACCATGATTCGACCTTACTGCGTTGTGTGGATAAGACTGAAGCAGAAAAGATCATGGCAGAACTGCATGAAGGTACCTTCGGAACGCATCCAGTGGACACACCATGGCAAAGAAAATCCTTCGGGTAGGATATTTCTGGTCCACAATGGAAGCCGACTGTTACCAACATTCTCGGACATGTCACAAGTGCCAAATCTATGCTGATAAGGTGCACGTTCCTCCAGTCCCTCTGAATGTCTTGACTGCACCTTGGCCCTTTGCAATGTGGGGCATTGACATGATCGGCGAGATTAAACCTACGGCATCCAACGGGCATCGCTTCATCCTGGTAGCGATTGATTACTTTACAAAGTGGGTTGAAGCAGCTTCCTATGCTACTGTAACCAAGAACGTCGTGGCAGGGTTCATTCGGCATAACCTGATATGTCGATACGGTGTACCTGAGAGGATCATTACGGACAACGGTACCAATCTTAACAACAAGATGATCACTGAGCTCTGCGAGCAATTCAAAATACAGCACCACAACTCTTCTCCCTATCGGCCGAAGATGAATGGGGCTGTCGAAGCAGCAAATAAGAATATCAAAAAGATTGTGCAGAAGATGACAGTGACCTACAAAGATTGGCACGAGATGTTACTGTTTGCTCTTCATGGGTACCGTACCTCAGCAGGAACATCAACAGGGGCAACTCCCTTTTCCTTGGTCTATGGCATGGAGGCAGTCTTGCCTATTGAAGTCCAGATAACCTCTCTCCAGATAATGAAGGATGCAGGTTTGAGTGAAGATGACTGGATCCAGACTCGGCTTGATCAATTAAACCTAATTGACGAAAAAAGACTCACTGCTATTTGTCATGGTTAGACGTACCAAAAACGGATGATCAGGGCATTTAACAAGAAGGTCAGATGACAAGAGTATCAAGTCGGAGATCTGGTAATCAAGCGCATCATTCTTCCTCAAGGTGATCCCAGGGGAAAATGGACCCCTACGTACGAAGGACCATTTGTGGTTAAACATATCTTCTCAGGAGGGGCAATGATTCTAACCACCATGGATGGTGACGACCTTCCTCACCCTACCAATGCAGACATAGTAAAAAGATACTACGCATGAACTAAAGACCCGCTAGGTTGACACACCTAGGCAAAAATAAGGGCTTCCCGGCGAACCAAAAGGGTTTGGGCAAAAATAAGGGATGAAATGAAAAAATCTGTACACCCGGCAAGTCGAAAACCTGAAAAGGTTGCTTGGGCAAAAATGGGTATCCCGGTGGACTGAAAACCCGAAAGGGCGGTCCAGGAAAAAGTTAGGGATAAAGCGTAATAGTATGTCTCATTGGATCACCTTGCATCCAGAATTCGGCATCAACTATCAGGTTCAGACGGCATCGATCAATCAGCTTCATCTTCAACTGAGCAGCCAAGTGATGAGACGCTCGAAGATATAAAGGCGATAGAAGAGTTGGAACCCAGTGGGATTACTCTTTTCACACAGCTGTTTTGTTTTCTTTGTACAAATTGTATAAACTCTGTTGTTCGGCGGCGTTCCCCTACTAGGACGTCAGCCTCCTGTACATAAACGCCTATTTACAGGCAAATTCAAAAATCAATACAAATTCGCTTTTCAGACCAATTGCCAATTGTTTTTCCTTTTTTCTGTTTTGTTTTGTAAAGAACGTCCAATGTTCAATTGTGATATATGCATTTGACACTAGTTGCTAACTCATAAATATTTAAACACGAAACAAAGGATTAATTACAGGTAACATCAGAAACAGGGGCAATAATGAGTTGTCTAAGCAATCCAATTGCTCTGTCCACCGAGGTACCAAGGTAAGCTTGGCTGAAGAATGTAACCCAGATACCTTCACTTTCTGCAGAGTAAGACAAGATTCAACAATTATCCCCAAGCAGTTGGTCTCCAATCAGCCCCGAAAAGGCACAGTACCCCTAGCAAATCAACGACACTCTCCCCGAGCAGAGCTATCCTCAGTCAGCCTTAAGGAAGCGGGTACCCCCAGAAGATCTTAACACTCCCCAGCGAAGTATACAGATGTTCCTAAGCAAGCATCCCCGGCAGTCTTAGTATAAGATTGTTCCCCGGCGGAATCCAGACACCCTAGTGGAGCCACTTCCCCAGTCCAATCTGAAAAGTTTCCCCAGGAGAGTTCAATCAATTTCCCCAGTAGATTCAGGAAGCTTATCCCCAGTAGGTTCTGGAAGCTTGTCCCCTGCAGAGTACACATCTCTCCCCGGCTTTATTCAGAAGATTATGCTCCACCAAAGCTTATAACTGGGTTATCCTCAGCCAATTGCCACGGAAAGATCGTCCCCGGCGAAGTCTTCCTATCCCCAGTGGAGTTCATCAAATCTTCCCAACAAAACTTATCAACGGTATCCCCAGCGGAGTTATCATCAACATCTCAGCAAAATATCTTTCCCCGCAGAGCATTCCCCACAAAATAATCTCCCCAACAAGTTTATTCCTCAACGGATTCATCTTCTCCTACCGGTTTATTCTTGCAACCATCACCCCCAGCGGAAACGAAGAACTCTACTCTTCAAACATCATCCCAGGATTCAAGCTCCCGGCATTCGTCAAGGATTTATTTTCCTAGACGAAAATACAGTCATAAGCATCACATCTTCATACATTATAGCATGCACATACGCATCATGGACATACAATCTCATTTATTCTGAGAACATCACGCATGTCATACATCATGACATTGCATACAACTAACGTTTTGTCTTTTCAGGACCAAGATCAATACAAAGATGATTACTATCAACTGTCGCAATTCCAGATTCGATACTTGTATCTAGCCAGGGCATATATGTGAGCGATTATTTCCGGACTCGATTCCTGTATCCTGCCAGGGCACGTCTGAAGAGTTTGAAGATCTGATTCCTGTATCCTGCCAGGGTGTATCTGTTGACGACTATTTTCCGGACTCGATTCCTGTATCCTGCCAGGGCACGTCTGAAGAGTTTGAAGATCCGATTCCTGTATCCTGCCAGGGTGTATCTGTTGATGACTATTTTCCAGACTCGATTCCTGTATCCTACCAGGGCACGTCTGAAGAGTTTGAAGATCCGATTCCTGTATCCTGCCAGGGTGTATCTGTTGACGACTATTTCCGGACTCGATTCCTGTATCTTGCCAGGGCATGTCTGAAGAGTTTGAAGATCTGATTCCTGTATCCAGCCAGGGCGTATCTGTTGACGACTATTTCCGGACTCGATTCCTGTATCCTGCCAGGGCACGTCTGAAGAGTTTGAAGACCCGATTCCTGTATCCTTCCAGGGTGTATCTGTTGACGACTATTTTCTGGACTCGATTCCTGTATCCTGCCAGGGCATGTCTGAAGAGTTTGAAGATCCGATTCCTGTATCCTGCCAGGGTGTATCTGTTGACGACTATTTTTCGGACTCGATTCCTGTATCCTGCCAGGGCATGTCTGAAGAGTTTGAAGATCTGATTCCTGTATCCAGCTAGGGCGTATCTGTTGACGACTATTTCCGGACTCGATTCCTGTATCCTGCCAGGGCACATCTGAAGAGTTAGAAGATTTGATTCCTGTATCCAGCCAGGGCATATCTACATGAAGAGTTCGAAGATCAACCCGTGTAACAGGCCAGGTAATTATTTTTCTTTCTCAGGTACGCAAGTTCTCGCTAAGGAATCTCTTACGCGATCGACACCTAGATGGCATCTATAAGCCCATCCACATACCGACAGTCTCCAAATGGCATCCCTAAGCCCATTCCCGACAAATTTCTATCACACTTCCAGATGGCATCTATAAGCCCATCCACATACCAACAGTCTCCAAATGGCATCTGTAAGCCCATTCCCTACTTCACAATGTTAACACTCTACTATGTGAGTGCAAATTTCTGGGCACTCTAGTGTTCAATCATCTTCCACCTTCGGATTACGAAAGGCACGCCAGCCAATCTACATCCTCAGGTCTAAGAAGATTGAACAGGGGTAACTGTTGTACCCCAAAATTTTCCCTCCCATATTCTTCAAGATTTGTCAAGGTCAATCTCCAGATGGTTCGAAATCCCTCAAGGGTTGCACAGTCCAATTGCCTCCTAACACAGTCAAAATTAGGGTTTTGGTTCTTGCAAAGAAAATGAGGTTTTCAAGGGTCCAATCAAGTCCCATGTGCCTATATACATTGTCAAGCATTCATATGTCAGGTTTCATGACTCACAGCATCAAATTGCACAGTCAAAAACCCTAAATGCTTCACAGTCAACTGCAGGGGTAAAATGGTCATTTGACAGTCAAAAGTCAAAAATTTTGGTCAACATCTTATTTTGAAGCCACAATCATCATTTGATCAATTCTTGACCATGATTCCACAAGCATGGCTCAGAAAGTCTCAAGATGTCAAAAGTTTCTATTTCTAGACAGTTGAAAAGTCAACTGCAAATTGACCAAGGCATAACTTCTTCATGGTTCATCATAAAAATCCCATCCAATTCTCATTTTGAAGGGGATGACACTTCCTAAAACTCATCTTCACACTCCAAGTCCAAGAAATGCTCTCACAAAAAGTTATCAATTTCAACATTATAGGTCATTTTCAAAAGTCAACAAAAAGGCATTTTAAGTCAAAGACCATAACTTGTGATTGGTAAATCAAAATGACATGGGACCAATGACATGGGACCAAAGACATTGGTTAGAGGACTTAAATACCTTTCCAAAATGTCCAAGAACATGTTCATAGCTTCAAAATTGAGCAAGATATGCATTGGAGAAGTTGGGAAATGTTTGGGAACTTTCAAAAGTCAACTTGGCCTAAAACACTTCAATTTTGCTAATGGGACTCAAATTCTTTCTTGAATCATTACCCAAAGCCTATGCACGACCCATTGAACTTAAAATGATTTATTTTCTTATTTTTAATTAATTAATCGAATTTTTATTATTATTAATTCATTTAATTGGTTTTAATTGTAGAAAAATATCAAAGCATGGTTGTCAAATCTTTTTATCAAGCAAATACACTCCACACATGCTAAAGATTTCGTGCATCATCCAAGGGGACAAGATCTTCCATAATTGGCAAGGTTTTCATGGAAAAATATTGAAAATTACATGATTGAAAATCAAGGATTTGAAACATAAATTCATGGACTTTTGGGCCAAGGTTTTGACCTAATTTGCATCATATACATATGCTGAGTGAAACCCTACTAAAAGACACACGTGAAAGCTGCTGAAACTCCATAATCACTTTGCAAAATTTCAATAAAAACTTGAAAACTAAAATCATATTTGTAGTACAATTCAAGGCCTAAAATCGTTTCCAATACATTGCTGACATTGCCAGGAAGTTATTACAATCAAGAACGAGGCTTAACACCATCAGAATCATCCCCACTAAGTCACACGGTTTGCCCTATTTTTCAAACCTGCATATCATGTTTCACGTGCTTTTAATCTGTTTTCTTGTTTGATTTATGCTAATAGGGACCTTCTGAAGCGATTGGTATAGTCTAATTGAACTAAAGCTGTCTGTATCAAAATCCACCATGAACGACATTTAGGGTTTCTGAAGCTTTCAATTAGGGCTTTAGGCATGAGGGAAAATTGGACCTTGAGACCTATACAGTTAAATTCAGAAGCTCAATACGAACTGAATGGAATCATCGCGCCCTTTTTATATTATCCCTAACTCTAGTCGCTATTTTTCGTGGTTATGGTTAGTGGGGGTTTAAAACCCCCGCTATCTTGTTTATGTTTACAGGTACAAACGAAGAAGGAGATAGCGTGGAAGTGCATGGTTGGGTAGTTCAAATCTGGCGCGTTTTATTTTGTTTCATACCACTATGATTGTTTTTCTTACATAATAATTATTGTCCATTATATGTACAAACGCGTTTCATAGCTCAGATGGTGGGAAACGTGGCCTGCAAGCACTGGGACCTGGGTTCGATTCCCAGGTCCCCCCATATAATTGTTGATTTTTGTTTTAAAGCGTTCCAATGTAGCTTTCATCAAATGTCCCACCATACATCCTCACGCCCAGGCTTGCCACGCGCTCATGATGATCAATCCAATGGCTACAGAGTGAAGAGCATGGTACACCCTAGTCAGCCAGCGAGCACGTGATGCCAAAAAGTCAACAAGGCCTTGTTCTTCTTGGGCCTGAATTTCAGCAAAAACCTCCACTTTGGGCCTGACACCCCCTTGGTTTGCTTTATTTTATTTATTTTCTTTTCTTTTCTTTTAATTTCATTTAATTATTTAATTATTATTAATTAACCATAAATAATTTTCCCTAATAAAAATTAGAAACTCAAAAATGTTTTATTTTTAATTATTTATTAATTTCATCATTAATATATTTTTGTAAATAAATAACTAACAATTAACTTTAGTTTAATTTAGGTTTGAAATTTAATCTCTTTTCTTAATAAATAAAAAATACATAGAATTAGGTTTTGACACTTTTTTTAATTAATTATTATTATCATTATTTATTATTATTATCATTATTTATTATTATTATCATTATTAATTACTATTATTTTTGTAAATAAAATATAAATTAATTGATTAGCTTAAATTAGGTTAACTTTAATATTTTCTTAATAATTAACATAAACTTAGAATTAGGGTTTTCTCTTGATTTTATTTTCTTTATTTTATTAAATACAAAAAAACATAAAAAACACTTTCTCTTCTTTAATTAAATAATTAGGTCTTAATTTAATTTAATTTCAAGCAAAGGGCCAAAACCCTCGGACGTTCAATTTATTCTTTCGCACGTTATTCTTATTTTTTCGTATTGATTATTATGTAACTACTTTTCGGATGTAATAGTAATTAGGTTTATTGCCTTTATTTACTTTCCGCATCTTTTATCAAAAATGGGTCTTTGTATTTTGGCGATGTATAGACCCGCGCCTTGTAATAGCGTAGCTTTTACCTTTCTGTCTTTAATTTCCCGCACTCCTGAATTCTAAATTGCATGAAAGAATGTATGGTAATTAAAAACAACTCGTAGCTCACGATTTCCTAATCCAAGATAAATATAAACTGAAAACAACACACAATACACACACCACTTCTAGGGTACGCCTCACTCGTTGCCTTCGAAAGTGGTCGTCAAGTATAGGATGTTTTAGCCGTCGCTCTTATGTCCAAGATCCAGTTGCCTCGAAACAGTTGCCTCGAAACGGTTGCCTCGGATTAAAAAGGATCTAGGACATTAGGGTTACTTCTAAGGTGTCCTACTATTGCTTCGGTGACCACACCGTCCCTACAATCGAGTTGACCCGAACACCTCCAATGGTGGTGCTACCTACCTTTCAATGGTGGGATGGCACTAGCTTAAGGACTTTTACACAGCCTAATTCCTTAGGGTAGGTAGATGACTCATGGATACTTGCTCTCTAAAAAACAAATCAAAAATCTTTTCACACTGACACTTTCAAAAGCTTTCAAAACAAATTTTTCAAACACTCTTGAGGACAGATACAAGAGTCATTCAGAAATATTTCAATGAAACCTTTTTCAAACCCACTCACATTTTGAAAAGCAAACATCATTTTGAAAACATAAGAGCAAGTATCTAAGAGCCCATGGATAACCATGGATAGAAAGGGTGCTAACACCTTCCCTTTCTATAAATCTACCTCCCGAACCGAGAAACGTTCTCATAAGGAATTTTGTTGTGCTTTTGTCTTGTCCATGTTGGAGAAAATAAAAGACGGTGGCGACTCTTGCTTACCGCGACATTTCGCGAACCAGCTAAAAACAGTCAGTTCTAAATCCACCGATCATAGAACTGGCGACTCTGCTGGGGAAACTTAAAGTGAGGTGTACCTTAGGATAGCTCATACTTGTGTTTTCAATTGCTTTGTTTTGTTTGCTTTATTATTATGGGCATTGTCATGGAGTTTCATAGATCCTAACCCGGATCTGGGGATACCCTGTTAGGTAGCATAAGCTGTGAGGGACCTGTCCGGCATAGACCGACATGGGTGAAGCAGTGGCTACGTTGGTGTGGCACCTTGGTCTGTACCAATATCCCTTGTGTTGCAACGAGGAGAATATGGGTCTTCTGAGGAGTCATTAAGCACCAATCGACCATAGAACCCTAATTTGACCCAACTTGGCCATAGAACAGTAGCAGTATGCTACACCTATTGAGGCTAAACTCTCGTGATGGTTCTGGCTGCAAGAAAAGATTGCGACGCTGGAGTTATAACCGATTGAGGGTAGTTAGTGATATTGGGATCCTCTGGAACCTGGTTACTTTTGATAGGACAGGTCTTAACCAACAAACTAAAAGAGGGTAGTACCTGAACTTCATGCTGGCCTAACCTTTAAGGGATATCTTGTGTGACTTGTGTGCCTTATCATGTTTGCCTTTGTGAATATTTGTGGTGTGCTTTATCATGACATCATACCATCATAGACATTGCATGCATCCTGCATAAGGACTGACCATTTCAAAGATAAGAGGGTTTCACCTTTGCTCTGTTTTGTAGGACATCATGATGCCTATGCGAAGGAACACTATCCGGTTCAACTTTGTTCACCCACCTGAGTTGCTTGAAGAATTGGTTAGCAGAATTCCAAACACTACTTCCTTCATCCAGAGGCATGGTTCTCTTCTCGGTTTAGTCACTTCAAAGTGGGACCAACAACTGATGAGTGTCCTGACCCAGTTTTATGATCCTTTGTATAATTGCTTCACCTTTCAAGACTTCCAGCTGGTCCCTACCCTGGAAGAATTCTCTGATTTGCTTGGCATCCCTATCTTGGATCAGACTCCCTTCACTGGTTGGGAAAAGACTCTTGGGCTTGAGGAGATTGCTGCAGCCCTCCCTTTGACCACCAAGGAGGTAATGGACAACTGGGTGACTAGAAGCAGAGTTAAAGGTTTCTTGGCCAAGTTTCTGATCGGTAAAGCTAACAGTTTCTGGAATGACCTAGACTTCAGGGCGTATGAAGACATTCTGGCTCTCTTAATCTATGGTCTAGTCTTGTTTCCTAATCCTGATAACTTTATTAACATCACTGCCATAAGGATCTTCATGTCTCGAAACCCTGTGCCCACTCTCTTGGGTGATATCCTGCAACAACTCTATGCTCGTACTGCCCGAAGACGAGGAACTTTGTGGTGTTGTATTCCATTGTTAGTGAGGTGGTTTATTTCGCACCTCCCTAAGTTCGTGCTGAAGAACAAAGAAGGAAGAGGCTGGGCTCGTAGGTTAATGTCTCTCACTGATAATGACATCATTTGGACTCTCAGGGGTTTGGATGAGGTAGCTGTTATTGACTGTTGCGGAGAATACCCTAATGTTCCTTTGATTGGTACCCAAGGAGGAATCTCTTATAATCCATGTCTAGCTCTCCGTCAGTTTGGAAGAGCCAGAAGAGCAGGGCCTCATGAGATGTTGGTGCCTCACATCAGTTTTGAGTTTCAGGTAGATAGTGACGAGCTGCGTCGTAGATTCATCAAGGCTTGGGACAGAATTCACAAAGCTGACCCACAAGAGTTGGGACCGAAGACTTCTCTACCTATGGAACCCTACTATAGATGGGTCCGCATCCGTGCTCAGACTTTAGGTATGCCATACGAAGCTGTCAGACCCATCATTCTTGAATATCCTGATAGAGATGGGGCTCCTCCAACTGTTCTCCCTCCTCAGATACCTACTGATGTTGATACACTAAAGAGGTCTTGGGAACAATTACGAGAAGAACGGGATTCTTATCGGGAAAAGTTCAACGAGCAGGAATTAAAGATCCAGAAGCTGACAAAGCAATTGGAGAACGAGCGGGCCTTGAATGACTACATCCGTACTGAGAAGAGGAGACCCTGGGATCATTTATGAGCTTTGGATGTTCTTTTACAGTTTTTATTTCCTTTTTCAGTATTTCCATTTTATGTAACGCCTAAGGGCAATCTGTTGAACAATTTAAATTTCAAAGTTGAATCTAATAAAGTGCGCTTCCTTTTTGTTTACAAAGTTGAATCCCGATTGTCTTTGAAAACATAAATCATACGCATTCCAGTCATCATATGCATCACATGTACTCTTCTTTTCAGGTTGCTTAATGTTCTTCGCTGTTTATTTCAGCAGCCATCATGAATCCTGAATCATCTACTGAGCAATCCATCAAGGCCCTCCAGGCTCAGAACGCCCAGTTCCAAGAGTTGATCATGAGTTTAGCCCAAGGTCAAGAGGAATTGAAGGCTCTGCTGGTCAAGAAGAAGAAGAGAACTGTACTATTCAACACTGGCCGGAGGTTTGGTAACACACTGCAAAATGAGGTTGATCAAGCTGGTTCTTCTGTAGGGAAAGGCAGTCCCCAAGGGGGAAGGGTTCCTAGTCCTGTGGTCTCTGACAACGAGACTGATTTCAATGAAGAGCAGTACCCTCCAACTGAAGACAAGTACAAGCAGTTAGAGGATCGCCTGAATGCCATGGAAATTCAACAAGTGCCTGGGTTGGATTTTGGAGACCTGGGTCTATCTTCTGGTGTGGTGATCCCACACAAGTTCAAAGCACCATCTTTCACAAAGTATGACGGGGCGTCCTTCCCTAAGCTACAACTCAGATCGTATGTGTGGAAGATCCAGCCGTATACGGTGGACAAGAACTTATGGATCCATTTCTTCCAGGAGAGTCTTTTAGGGACTCATCTCGAATGGTTCTATCAGCTGGATGGAACCAAGGTTCGTAACTGGGAGGACTTGGCTACTGCTTTTTACAAGCAGTATCAGTACAATGCCGACCTCGCTCCTACACGTACCCAACTCCAGGGTATGTCGCTAGGATCGGGAGAAGGTTTTAAAGAGTATGCGCAGAAGTGGATGGACCTGGATGGCAGGGTGCAGCCACCGTTAAACGACCGTGAACTCGTAGACATGTTCTTGGGGACCCTATCTGGGCCATTCTTCAACCATCTCATTGGTAATTCTTCTGCAGGTTTCACAGACCTCATTCTGACTGGGGAGAGGATAGAAGCTGGGATGAAATCAGGGAAGATACAGAAGGGTGCGTCCTCAAGTTCTGAAAAGAAGCCTTTCAAAAAGGAAGCCAGTGCTGTGTATGGCCCCAGGAGGCAAAATAAACCAGAATGCCGCCAAGCTGTCAACGCGGTGGTAATTACAAAGCCTGCTGCCGCTCCTCGGCAACCTACCCAACCAAGGGGTGAGAGACCCAGAAGAGAATATACTCGGCTTAGTATGACCTTGTCGCAGATCTTGCCGCAACTGCTATCGACCAACTTGGTAACCGTTATAGAAGCTCCGAAGGTGGTAAACACAACCTCTCCGAAGTATAATCCCAACGCCCGATGTGCTTATCACTCTGATAGCCCGGGGCATTCTACTGATGATTGCTGGGCCCTAAGAAATAAGGTCCAGGACCTTATCGATGCCAAGGAAATACAGTTTGAGGCGTCCGAAAGGCCCAACATTGTGACTGCTCCTATGCCCCAGCATGGAGTAAATGCTATTGAAGAAGATCTATATGTAGTTTCTGTGGAGGATGTTGCTACTCCTTTATTGACTGTCAAAAGGAACCTGTTGTTGGCCGGTTTATTTCCGGGTTATAGCAAGGGTTGCCTCTTATGTGTTGTTGCACCTACTGGTTGTCCGTTGCTGAAGTCAGGCGTCCAAAACCTGATGGATAGCAAAGAAATCTTGTTCAAGAAGACCGCTATTCCCATTGTTCCTACTGAAGAAGTATCTGTTGTCACCATTTTCAACAATCCTACCAAGGCTCCCCCAAGGAAGCCCGTCAAAGTCATGTCTGTTGCACCTATCATCATTACTGTTCCGGGGCCCCTCCCCTATAAATCTGACAAGGTTGTCCCATGGCACTACGGGGCAGATGTGTATGTGCTTGGAGTGAAGCAGGAGTTCAACACTAATACCGGTATCAGTAACATCACCGGTCCCGCTAAAGTTACTCACAGTGGCAGGCTCTTCTCGCCTGACATTGCGCCGCCAGTTATCCGAAGACCTCTTATCATCACGCCTACAAGTGCGCCTGGTTCCCCTCCTGATCAAGTTTCTACCCCTGTTGCCGAGTCATCTGACACTCAGGGCAAAGGGATTGCTGATGTGCCTGCCCAGATGGAGGCACCAAAGACTGTTAATGTTGAAGCTTCACAGCAAGAGATGGAAGAAATTCTTAAGATCATCAAGAAGAGTGATTTCAACGTCGTTGAGCAGCTGGGGCATACCCCCTCTAAGATCTCTATGCTATCACTGTTGTTGTGCTCGGAGGCCCATGCCAAGGCCCTGATTTCATTTCTGAAGACGGCTCATGTGCCACAAGAGACGTCTGTTGATCAATTCACTGATTGTGTGGCCAACTTGACCGCTGACAATGGGCTGGGTTTCTCTGATGCTGATCTGACTGCTAAGGGAAAGAACCACAATGATGCCCTGCATGTCTCCATTGAATGCAGGGGCACTACTCTTGCACACGTGTTGGTGGACACCGGTTCTTCACTAAACGTATTTCCCAAGAAGGCATTAGACAGGTTGGATTGTGAGGGTTTGGAGTTGAAGCCTAGTAACATCGTTGTCCGAGCCTTTGACGGGTCGAAAAGGATGGTACATGGTGAGGTGGACATTCCAATCCGGGTTGGTTCTCAAGTCTTCGACTCAACGT
Source organism: Vicia faba (assembly GCA_948472305.1). Taxonomy (NCBI): domain Eukaryota; kingdom Viridiplantae; phylum Streptophyta; class Magnoliopsida; order Fabales; family Fabaceae; genus Vicia; species Vicia faba. The sequence goes on from OX451737.1 coordinate 1,532,588,171, forward strand.
TCTATGTGATGGACATTCGTCCATCCTATTCTTGTTTGCTGGGTCGTCCTTGGATCCACAAGGCTGGGGCTGTGACCTCCACTCTACTCCAAAAGCTTAAGTACCCTGTCAGAGGGAAGATTGTTACAGTGCAGGGGGAGGAAGAATACATGGTTAGTCATCTGAACTCGTTCCGGTATATAGAGATGGACGGAGAGTTCATTGAAACCCCCTTTCAACATTTTGAAGAGGTGCCTCCAACATTGGCGTCAGCAGAGACAGTAATTGGAGAAGACTTTCCTTTGAAGATGGCTTCCTTGAAGAACGCCCGGGCTGTGATTGAAAAAGGTGAATGTGCAAACTAGGGCAGGCTCCCTGATTTTACTCCTAAAATTGACAAGTTTGGGCTGGGTTTCACTGCAGAGGCTCAGAGGGTTGTACGCAAAGCAAGGATCGGAAGACCTCCCGTGTTCATCACCAATCCGGGAGTGAATGCTATTGGAGGCGATGCGGAGGAATCTGAACTTGATAGTTGGATTTACCCGACGACCGACGGTGGACTGAACAATTGGACTGCAAAAGACTACATACCTGTTACTTTTGTTACTCAGTAATGAATTCCTTTGTTTTTTTAAATTTGTAATGAACAATAAATTGAAACTTTACGGCCTGGTGTCTTACCCGAGGCACCGTGGTTTCATTTGTGAGGGCTTATTACTTGTCATTTCCATATATCATGAATAAAAACATTGGACGTTTTTCGCATTTCAAATCTTGTGCTCCCTTTCTTTCTTTCTTTATTGCAAAACAGCTATATTTACACACACTCACTCATACAGGTTTCAATCCACTCTGGATCTCACTGGTAACGACTCTGCTACTGCAAGTTATGACTTCGAAAATCTGATCAACTTAGCCGAAGACGAAGGTGAAGATGATTGCGAAGTGCCTGGTGAGCTTGCAAGAATGTTACTCCAGGAAGAGAGGGCCATTCAGCCACATGAAGAGCCAGTGGAAACGGTAAATCTGGGTACTGAAACAGACAGAAAGGAAGTCAAGATTGGTGCCAATCTAGAGCTCAGCGTGAAACAGTGGTTGATTCAAATGTTGCATGATTATGTGGAAATCTTTTCCTGGTCCTATGAAGACATGCCTGGGTTGGATACTGACATTGTGGTCCATCATTTGCCTACCAAGGAAGACTGCCCTCCGGTTAAACAAAAGGTCCGCCGTATGCGTCCAGAGATGTCCGAGAAAATCAAAGCTGAGGTTATGAAGCAATTTGATGCCGGGTTTCTAGCAGTGACTTCTTACCCTTAGTGGGTTGCCAATGTGGTTCCGGTACCGAAAAAAGATGGTAAGGTCCGAATGTGTGTTGATTACAGGGATTTGAATAGGGCGAGCCCCAAGGATGACTTCCCCCTGCCTCACATTGACGTTATGGTTGACAATACTGCTCAGCACAAGGTGTTCTCCTTCATGGATGGTTTTTCAGGTTATAATCAGATCAAGATGGCTCTTGAAGATATGGAAAAAACTACCTTTGTTACTCAGTGGGGCACCTTCTGTTACAAGGTCATGCCTTTTGGACTGAAAAATGCTGGGGCAACCTACCAACGTGCCATGGTTGCTTTATTTCATGACATGATCCACCATGAGATTGAAGTGTATGTCGATGATATGATTGCAAGGTCCCAAGCTGAGGAGGAACACCTTGACCATCTGCAGAAGCTGTTTGACCGTCTGAAGTTGTACAAGCTGAGGTTGAACCCAAACAAGTGCACATTTGGGGTAAGATCTGGAAAGTTGCTAGGCTTCGTCGTGAGTTACAAAGGTATTCAAGTGGACCCTGCCAAGGTTGAAGCCATACAAGAGATGCCAGTTCCCAAGACAGAGAAAGAAGTCAGAGGCTTTCTAGGACGTCTGAATTACATTGCCCGATTCATCTCGCACCTAACTACTACCTGTGAACCAATCTTCAAGCTGCTGAAGAAAGATCAGGTAGTACGTTGGAACGATGAATGTCAGGCCGCTTTCGACAGAATCAAAGAGTATCTCCAAGAACCACCCATTCTTATGCCACCGGTTGAAGGGAGACCTCTAATACTATACTTGACAGTACTTGACAGCTCAATGGGGTGTGTGTTGGGGCAGCATGACGAGTCTGGCCGAAAAGAGCATGCCATTTACTACCTTAGCAAAAAGTTTACCGACTGTGAGACCCGATACTCACTGCTCGAGAAAACTTGATGCGCTTTGGTATGGGCTGCTCGCCGGCTGAGGCAGTATATGCTGACTCACACTACTCTGTTGATTTCAAAAATGGATCCAATAAAGTACATATTCGAAAAGCCTGCTCTGTCTGGAAGAATAGCAAGATGGCAGATGATCTTGACAGAATACGACATCCATTACACGACTCAGAAGGCAATCAAGGGAAGTGTATTGGCAGACCACTTGGCACACCAGGCAGTGGATGACTACCAGTCAATGAACTTTGAATTTCCTGATGAGAACATCATGGTAGTGACTGAGTGTGAAGTACCTGGACCGGATGAAGGACCTGAGGAAGGATCCCGATGGTCTATGCACTTTGACGGAGCCTCCAACGCTTTGGGTAACGGTATCGGCGCTGTGATCATATCCCCCAAAGGCACTCATACTCCACTTACTTCCCGGCTATGTTTCAACTGCACCAACAATATGGCGGAGTATGAGGCATGCATCAGGGGTCTTCAAGCTGCAATTGACCTAAGGATCAAGTTTCTGAGTGTCTTCGGAGATTCCGCTCTCGTGATCAATCAGATCAAAGGCGAGTGGGATACGAAACACCCAAACCTTATTCCTTACAAAGAATGTGTGTTGACATTGATCCCCCATTTTACAGAGATAACTTTTGAACATTTCCCAAGAGAGGAGAATCAGTTGGCGGATGCGGTGGCTACGATGTCTTCTATGTTCAGAGTCAAATGGGATAACGAGGCTCCCCGGATCATCATCTGGAAGGTGGACGAACCTGCATATTATTGTGATCTTGAGGCTGAGATAGTAACTGAGAGACCCTGGTATCATGAAGTGAAGAGGTACTTGGAAGCTCAAGAATACCCCGAGGGTGCATCTCTCAATGACAAGAAGTTTCTGAGAAGGTTCGCAGCAAAGTTCTTCCTCAGCAACGACATTCTCTACAAGCGGAACCATGATTCGACCTTACTGCATTGTGTGGATAAGACTGAAGCAGAAAAGATCATGGCAGAACTGCATGAAGGTACCTTCGGAACGCATTCCAGTGGACACACCATGGCAAAGAAAATCCTTCGGGCAGGATATTTCTGGTCCACAATGGAAGCCGACTGTTACCAACATTCTCGGACATGTCACAAGTGCCAAATCTATGCTGATAAGGTGCACGTTCCTCCAGTCCCTCTGAATGTCTTGACTGCACCTTGGCCCTTTGCAATGTGGGGCATTGACATGATCGGCGAGATTAAACCTACGGCATCCAACGGGCATCGCTTCATCCTGGTAGCGATTGATTACTTTACAAAGTGGGTTGAAGCAGCTTCTTATGCTACTGTAACTAAGAACGTCGTGGTACAGTTCATTCGGCATAACCTGATTTGTCGATACGGTGTACCTGAGAGGATCATTACGGACAACGGTACCAACCTTAACAACAAGATGATCACTGAGCTCTGCGAGCAATTCAAAATACAGCACCACAACTCTTCTCCCTATCGGCCGAAGATGAATGGGGTTGTCGAAGCAGCAAATAAGAATATCAAAAAGATTGTGCAGAAGATGACAGTGACCTACAAATATTGGCACGAGATGTTACCGTTTGCACTTCATGGGTACCGTACCTCAGCACGGACATCAACAGGGGCAACTCCCTTTTCCTTGGTCTATGGCATGGAGGCAGTCTTGATTATTGAAGTACAGATACCCTCTCTCCGGATAATGAAGGATGCAGGTTTGAGCGAAGATGACTGGATCCAGACTCGGCTTGATCAATTAAACCTAATTGACGAAAAAAGACTCACTGCTATTTGTCATGGTCAGACGTACCAAAAACGGATGATCAGGGCATTTAACAAGAAGGTCAGACGACAAGAGTATCAAGTCGGAGATCTGGTAATCAAGCGCATCATTCTTCCTCAAGGTGATCCCAGGGGAAAATGGACCCCTACGTACGAAGGACCATTTGTGGTTAAACATATCTTCTCAGGAGGGGCAATGATTCTAACCACCATGGATGGTGACGACCTTCCTCACCCTGCCAATGCAGACATAGTAAAAAGATACTACGCATGAACTAAAGACCCGCTAGGTTGACACACCTAAGCAAAAATAAGGGCTTCCCGGGGAACCAAAAGGGTTCGGGCAAAAATAAGGGATGAAATGAAAAAATCTGTACATCCGGCAAGTCGAAAACCTGAAAAGGCGGCTTGGGCAAAAATGGGTATCCCGGTGGACTGAAAACCTGAAAGGGCGGTCCAGGCAAAAGTTAGGGATAAAGCGTAATATTATGTCTCATTGGATCACCTTGCATCCAGAATTCGGCATCAACTATCAGGTTCAGACGGCATCGATCAATCAGCTTCATCTTCAACTGAGCAGCCAAGTGATGAGACGCTCGAAGATATAAAGGCGATAGCAGAGTTGGAACCCAGTGGGATTACTCTTTTCACACAGTTGTTTTGTTTTCTTTGTACAAATTGTATAAACTCTGTTGTTCGGCGGTGTTCTCCTACTAGGACGTCAGCCTCCTGTACATAAACGCCTATTTACAGGCAAATTCAAAAATCAATACAAATTCTCTTTTCAGACCAATTGCCAATTGTTTTTCCTTTTTTCTGTTTTTTTTTGTAGAAAACGTCCAATGTTCAATTGTGATATATGCATTTGACACTAGTTGCTAACTCATAAATATTTGAACACGAAACAAAGGATTAATTACAGGTAACATCAGAAACAGGGGCAATAATGAGTTGTCTAAGAAATCTAATTGCTCTGTCCACCGAGGTACCAAGGTAAGCTCGGCTGAAGAATGTAACCCAGATACCTTCACTTCCCGCAGAGTAAGACAAGATTCAACAATTCTCCCCAAGCAGTTGGTCTCCAATCAGCCCCGAAAAGGCACAGTACCCCTAGCAAATCAGCGACACTCTCCCCGAGCAGAGCTATCCTCAGTCAGCCTTAAGGAAGCGGGTACCCCCAGAAGATCTCAACACTCCCCAGCGAAGTATACAGATGTTCCTAAGAAAGCATCCCCGGCAGTCTTAGTATAAGATTGTTCTCCGGTGGAATCCAGACACCCTAGTGGAGCCACTTCCCCAGTCCAATCTGAAAAGTTTCCCCAGGAGAGTTCAATCAGTTTCCCCAGTAGATTCAGGAAGCTTATCCCCAGTAGGTTCTGGAAGCTTGTCCCCTGCAGAGTACACGTCTCTCCCCGGCTTTATTCAGAAGATTATGCTCAACCAAAGCTTATAATTGGGTTATCCTCAGCCAATTGCCACGGAAAGATCGTCCCCGGTGAAGTCTTCCTATCCCCAGTGGAGTTCATCAAATCTTCCCAACAAAACTTATCAATGGTATCCCCAGCGGATTTATCATCAACATCTCAGCAAAATATCTTTCCCCGCAGAGCATTCCCCACAGAGTAATCTCCCCAACAAGTTTATTCCTCAACGGAGTCATCTTCTCCTACCGGTTTATTCTTCCAACCATCACCCCCAGCGGAAACGAAGAACTCTACTCTTCAAACATCAGCCCAGGATTCAAGCTCCCGGCATTCGTCAAGGATTTATTTTCCTAGACGAAAATACAGTCATAAGCATCACATCTTCATACATTATAGCATGCACATACGCATCATGGACATACAATCTCATTTATTCTGAGAACATCACGCATGTCATACATCATGACATTGCATACAACTAACGTTTTGTATTTTTAGGACCAAGATCAATACAAAGATGATTACTATCAACTGTCGCAATTCCAGATTCGATACCTGTATCTAGCCAGGGCATATCTTTGAGCGATTATTTCCAGACTCGATTCCTGTATCCTGCCAGGGCACGTCTGAAGAGTTTGAAGATCCGATTCCTGTATCTTGCCAGGGTGTATCTGTTGACGACTATTTTCCGGACTCGATTCCTGTATCCTGCTAGGGCACGTCTGAAGAGTTTGAAGATTCGATTCCTGTATCCAGCCAGGGTGTATCTGTTGATGACTATTTTCCGGACTCGATTCCTGTATCCTGCCAGGGCACGTCTGAAGAGTTTGAAGATCCGATTCCTGTATCCTGTCAGGGTGTATCTGTTGACGACTATTTTCTGGCCTCGATTCTTGTATCCTGCCAAGGCACGTCTGAAGAGTTTGAAGATCCGATTCCTGTATCCTGCCAGGGTGTATCTGTTGACGACTATTTTCCGGACTCGATTCCTGTATCCTGCCAGGGAAAGTCTGAAGAGTTTGAAGATCCGATTCCTGTATCCTTCCAGGGTGTATCTGTTGACGACTATTTCCGGACTCGATTCCTGTATCTTGCCAGGGAATGTCTGAAGAGTTTGAAGATCTGATTCCTGTATCCAGCCAGGGCGTATCTGTTGACGACTATTTACGGACTCGATTTCTGTATCCTGCCAGGGCACGTCTGAAGAGTTTGAAGATCCGATTCATGTATCCTGCCAGGGCATATCTACATGAAGAGTTCGAAGATTAACCCCTGTAACAGGCCAGGTAATTATTTTTCTTTCTCAGGTACGCAAGTTCTCGCTAAGGAATCTCTTACGCGATCGACACCTAGATGGCATCTATAAGCCCATCCACATACCGACAGTCTCCAAATGGCATCCCTAAGCCCATTCCCGACAAAGTTCTGTCACACTTCCAGATGGCATCTGTAAGCCCATCCACATACCAACAGTCTCCAAATGGTATCTGTAAGCCCATTCCCTACATCACACTGTTAACACTCTACTATGTGAGTGCAAATTTCTGGGCACTCTAGTGTTCAATCATCTTCCACCTTCGGATTACGAAAGGCACGCCAGCCAATCTACATCCTCAGGTCTAAGAATATTGAACAGGGGCAACTGTTGTACCCCAAAATTTTCCGTCGCATATTCTTCAAGATTTGTCAAGATCAATCTCCAGATGGTTCAAAATCCCTCAAGGGTTGCACAGTCCAATTGCCTCCTAACACAGTCAAAATTAGGGTTTTGGTTCTTGCAAAGAAAATGAGGTTTTCAAGGGTCCAATCAAGTCCCATGTGCCTATATACATTGTCAAGCATTCATATGTCAGGTTTCAAGACTCACAACATCAAATTGCACAGTCAAAAACCCTAAATGCTTCACAGTCAACTGTAGGGTTAAAATGGTCATTTGACAGTCAAAAGTCAAAAAATTTGGTCAACATATTATTTTGAAGCCACAATCATCATTTGATCAATTCTTGACCATGATTCCACAGCATGGCTCAGAAAGTCTCAAGATGTCAAACGTTTCTATTTCTGGACAGCTGGAAAGTCAACTGCAAATTGACCAAGGCATAACTTCTTCATGGTTCATTAGAAAAATCCCATCCAATTCTCATTTTGAAGGGGATGACATTTCCTACAACTCATCTTCACACTCCAAGTCCAAGAAATGCTCTCACAAAAAGTTATCAATTTCAACATTATAGGTCATTTTCAAAAGTCAACAAAAAGGCATTTTAAGTCAAAGACCATAACTTGAGATTGGTAAATCAAAATGACATGGGACCAAAGACATTGGTTAGAGGACTTCAAGACCTTTCTAAAATGTCACGGAACATGTTCATAGATTCAGAATTGAGCAAGATATGCATTGGAGAAGTTGGGAAATTTTTGGGAACTTTCAAAAGTCAACTTGGCCTAAAACACTTCAATTTTGCTAATGGACCTCAAATTCTTTCTTGAATCATTACCCAAAGCCTATGCACGACCCATTGAACTTAAAATGATTTATTTTCTTATTTTTAATTAATTGATTGAATTTTTATTATTATTAATTCATTTAATTGGTTTTAATTGTAGAAAAATATCAAAGCATGGTTGTCAAATCTTTTTATGAAGCAAATACACTCCACACATGCTAAAGATTTCGTGCATCATCCAAGGGGACAAGATCTTCCATAATTGGCAAGGTTTTCATGGAAAAAGATTGAAAATTACATGATTGAAAATCAAGGATTTGAAACATTAATTCATGGACTTTTGGGCCAAGGTTTTGATCTAATTTGCATCATATACATATGCTGAGTGAAACCCTACTAAAAGACACACGTGAAAGCTGCTGAAACTCCATAATCACTTTGCAAAATTTCAATAAAAACTTGAAAACTGAAATCCTATTTGCAGTACAATTCAAGGCCTAAAATCGTTTCCAATACATTGCTGACATTGCCAGGAAGCTATTACATTCAAGAACGAGGCTTAACACCATCAGAATCATCCCCACTAAGTCACACGGTTTGCCCTATTTTTCAAACCTGCATATCATGTTTCACGTGCTTTTAATCTGTTTTCTTGTTTGATTTATGCTAATAGGGACCTTCTGAAGCGATTGGTATAGTCTAATTGAACTAAAGCTGCCTGTATCAAAATCCACCATGAACGACATTTAGGGTTTCTGAAGCTTTCAATTAGGGCTTTAGGCATGAGGGAAAATTGGACCTTGAGACCTATACAATTAAATTCAGAAGCTCAATACGAACTGAATGGAATCATCGCGCCCTTTTTATATTATCCCTAACTCTAGTCGCTATTTTTCGTGGTTATGGTTAGTGGGGGTTTAAAACCCCCGCTATCTTGTTTATTTTTACAGGTACAAACGAATAAGGAGATAGCGTGGAAGTGCATGGTTGGGTAGTTCAAATCTGGCGCATTTTATTTTGTTTCATACCACTATGATTGTTTTTCTTACATAATAATTATTGTCCATTATATGTACAAACGCGTTTCATAGCTCAGATGGTGGGAAACATGGCCTGCAAGCACTGGGACCTGGGCTCGATTCCCAGGTCCCCCCATATAATTGTTGATTTTTGTTTTAAAGCGTTCCAATGCAGCTTTCATCAAATGTCCCACCATACATCCTCACGCCCAGGCTTGCCACGCGCTCATGATGATTAATCCAATGGCTACAGAGTGAAGAGCATGGTACACCCTAGTTAGCCAGCGAGCACGTGATGCCAAAAAGTTAACAAGGCCTTGTGCTTCTTGGGCCTGAATTTCAGCAAAAACCTCCACTTTGGGCCTGACACCCCCTTGGTTTGCTTTATTTTCTTTATTTTCTTTTCTTTTCTTTTAATTTCCTTTAATTATTTAATTATTATTAATTCACCACAAATATTTTTCCCTAATAAAAATCAGAAACTCAAAAATGTTTTATTTTTAATTATTTATTAATTTCATCATTAATATATTTTTGTAAATAAATAACTAACAATTAACTTTAGTTTAATTTAGGTTTGAAATTTAATCTCTTTTCTTAATAAATAAAAAATACATAGAATTAGGTTTTGACACTTTTTTTAATTAATTATTATTATCATTATTTATTATTATTATCATTATTTATTATTATTATCATTATTAATTACTATTATTTTTGTAAATAAAATGTAAATTAATTGATTAGCTTAAATTAGGTTAACTTTAATATTTTCTTAATAATTAACATAAACTTAGAATTAGGGTTTTCTCTTGATTTTATTTTCTTTATTTTATTAAATACAAAAAAACATAAAAAAACACTTTCTCTTCTTTAATTAAATAATTAGGTCTTAATTTAATTTAATTTCAAGCAAAGGGCCAAAACCCTCGGACGTTCAATTTATTCTTTCGCACGTTATTCTTATTTTTTCTTATTGATTATTATGTAACTGCTTTCCGGATGTAATAGTAATTAGGTTTATTGCCTTTATTTACTTTCCGCATCTTTTATCAAAAACGGGTCTTTGTATTTTGGCGATGTATAGACCCGCGCCTTGTAATAGCGTAGCTTTTACCTTTCTGTCTTTAATTTCCCGCACTCCTGAATTCTAAATTGCATGAAAGAATGTATGGTAATTAAAAACAACTCATATCTCACGATTGCCTAATCCAAGAAAAATATAAACTGAAAACAACACACAATACACACACCACTTCTAGGGTACGCCTCACTCATTGCCTTCGAAAGTGGTCGTCAAGTATAGGATGTTTTAGCGGTCGCTCTTATGTCCAAGATCCAGTTGCCTTGAAACAGTTGCCTCGAAATGGTTGCCTCGGATTAAAAAGGATCTAGGACATTAGGGTTACTTCTAAGGTGTCCTACTATTGCTTCGGTGACCACACCGTCCCTACAATCGAATTGACCCGAACACCTCCAACGGTGGTGCTACCTACCTTTCAATGGTGGGATGGCACTACCTTAAGGACTTTTACACAGCCTAATTCCTTAGGGTAGGTAGATGACTCATGGATACTTGCTCTCTAAAAAACAAATCAAAAATCTTTTCACACTGACACTTTCAAAAGCTTTCAAAACAAATTTTTTAAACACTCTTGAGGGAAGATACAAGAGTCATTCAGAAATCTTTCAATGAAACCTTTTTCAAACCCACTCACATTTTGAAAAGCAAACATCATTTTGAAAACATAAGAGCAAGTATCTAAGAGCCCATGGATAACCATGGATAGAAAGGGTGCTAAGACCTTCCCTTTCTATAAATCTACCTCCCGAACCGAGAAACGTTCTCATAAGGAATTTTGTTGTGCTTTTGTCCTGTCCATGTTGGAGAAAATAGAAGACAGCGGTGACTCTTGCTTACCGCGACATTTCGCAAACCAGCTAAAAACAGTCAGTTCTAAATCCACCGATCACAGTATGAAAACAGATTGCTACTTTTCTTGAGTTTTTCCAAGTTTGTTCTTCACTCTACACGCCTCCAACCCTTCTCCTTTGGATCTGAATTTGTCCAATATATATCATTGAGTGAATTAGGTTTACAAATGTGCATCCAATCTTTGTAATTATGAAGATTTGATCCTTGATTCACACTTGTATCCAATCTTTCCAAAATAAGAGAAAATCAATCTTTTTGTGTACAAACATGCCTTCCACAATTTGATTCCCTTGCTAGCTGTATAAGAGACCTGAAATATGCACAAAATCTCAAGGTTTAAATGATTTTGATATTTCCATGATTTTATTTTGATTTTATTTGATTTATTTGAAATAAAAATCAAAATAAATGGAAAAAATAAAATAAAGGCAAGTGGGAAGGATCATGGGTCGTGGACCATGTTACAAACTCAAGACAAGCACAAAAATTTGGGCCCATTTGACAAAATTTTCAATTTGAGGCACTTTTGACTTTTGGCAATTTTGCAAAAAAGGTCAATTTCACCAATGCATAACTTCTTCAATTTTGACTCTATCAAGGTGTTCTTGGACTTTTTAGAAAGCTCGAGATGTCCTCTAAGCAACCTTTTTTGTCTAATCTCAATTGAGTCTTCCATGTTCATGTATGAAGCTTTGACAAAAAAGGAGTTTTTGTTAACTTTTCAAAATGGCCTATAATGTCCAAATTCATAACTTCTTGTGAGTGAATATTTTGAACTTGGGAGCTGAAGATGAATTGTAGGGAATAGCATCCTCTTCCAAATGATCTTTGGATGGGTGATTTCTAATAAATTATGAGAAAGTTATGCTTGGTCAAAGTTGAGTTGACTTTTCCTACAAAACCCTAATTTAGCAACTTTTGGGTTTTGATGAATTGTGAGCAATCCTTGAGGAATCATGATCAACCCTTGATCAAATGATGAATAATAATTCAAAATGAGTATGTTGACTAAAAATCTTGAAGTTTGACTGTATGTGGGCCACAGTTGACTTTTGCCCTAGCACAGTCCATTTTTAGGCCTTTGAGCAATTGACTGAGCAAACTTTCTCTGCAAGACTTGAAACTTGACATGAATGATCTTGAAAACATATTAGGACAATAGTGAGCATTTGGGATCCCTTGGACTCAAGTATCTTGATGCAACATGAAACCCTAATTTGAGGTTGACTGCCTTAGGAGAGAGTTTGTCTGGTCAACCCTTGGACTTTCTTGAGCAATTTGAGGATCTCACTTGAAATGTATTGAGAAATATGGGAGGGAAAATTTTGGGGTACAACAGGGTTGCTTCATGATGAGTCCGTGTAAAACTTCATCTTGGAAAGAAGGAACCGGTATAGGGTTGCTTCATGATGAGTCCGTGTAAAACTGCATTTGAAATTTCCTAAGAAGGAACCTGTGTAGGGTTGCTTGATGATGAGTCTGTGTAAAACTTCATATTGGAAAGAAGGAACCTGTGTAGGGTTGCCTGATGATGATTCTGTGTAAAACTTCATCTTGGAAAGAAGGAACCTGTGTAGGGTTGCCTGATAATGAGTCTGTGTAAAACTGCATCTAAAAGAAGGAACATGTGTAGGGTTGCTTGATGATGACTCCGTGTAAGAACTTCATCTTGGAAGGAAGGAACCTGTGTAGGGTTTCCTGATGATGAGTCTGTGTAAAACTGCATCTTAAAGAAGGAACCTATATAGGGTTGCCTGATGATGAGTCTGTGTAAAACTGCATCTTGGAAAGGAGGAACCTGTGTAGGGTTGCCTGTTGATGAGTCCGTGTAAAACTGCATCTGGAGATGAGAGGGAACCGGTGTAGGGTTGCTTCATGATGAGTCCATGTAAAACTGCATCTGAAATTTCCTGAGAAGGAACCTGTGTAGGGTTGCTTCATGATGAGTCCATGTAAAACTACATCTTGGAATTTCCTGAGAAGGAGCCTGTGTAGGGTTGCTTCATGATGGTTAGGTAGATAGTTGTCATGTATGGTTTCAGGTATTATTCTACAATCAGTCGTCCACAAATAGTTTTCCTGGCTTGTTACAAGTATTAATCTGGAACTTGGAAAAGTTGATGGTAGCCATATGTTGATTGATCTTTCCTGAAAAAGGTAGAACGTTAGTTGTTTGCAATGTCATGATGTATGAAATGCATGATGTCATGATGTTCTCAAAATAAATGAGATTGTGATGTATGCACTTATCATGTATGTAAATAGGATGTATGAAATGTGAAATGTTTGATGAATGTATTTTTGTCTGGGAAAATAAATCCTTGCCAAATATTGGGGAGTCGTTAAATCTTGGACTGTTGTTGAAGAGTTGGTGTGTCTTCAAACTTCGCTTAGAATGTTTCCACCGGGTATTCCTGTTTTGTTATTTGAGGAGAACTCCGCTGGGGAATATTGAAAACTCTGTGGGGAGAGTGTTTATTCCTGCTTGGGAAAAGAGTTCAGGAGTCTCGGTTGTTCGTTGCTCTACTAGGGAGTCGAAGTTGAACTGATATCTGGTCGGATACAAGTTTCACAGTAACTTGCTGGGGATTGTAGAGTACTCTACTGGGGAAAGGGAGTTGTGGTCCTTTTATTTGTAGTAGTTGGAGAGGCAAACTCAAGTTGGGGAATCTGTAGTTTGTTGGGGAAATAAACCCTGTTGCCGGTCTGCTTGAGAGGTGATGACTTTGTTGGGGAAAGTCCTCGAGGACTCTTGAGGTTGTTTCAGTTGGGGGAAGGTTTTTAGAGATTAAACTCTTATTAGGAGTCATTCTATGAGAAGGATTTTGGGGAGATTTGTCATTGCCCCTAGTAGCAAATGTTTGTGGTATTGCCAAAAAATGTTTGATTGTACGTAACCCTTCGCTGAGATTGACGTTCAATGCCCCAAGTGACGGAGATGGAGACCTGCCCCTGGTTACTCTGCACTTCTTGAGAGGTTTCCTGGAATCTTAACTGGACTGCCCCAGGTGTGCTGGATAGTGACATGTCACGCCCCCTTGTTGATAGGAGATTTGTTAATGGAAGTGTCATCCTTCTTGAAGTGATTTTGTTCATCGAGAGAGCTCTCGTTCACTGGATATTCGTTGTGTGAATTTCTCCCCTGTCAAACAAATAGCCACATGCAAACAGTGATATTCAAGTAATGCAAAGTTTATGCTTGTCTCGAAATTTTGAAAAATTTGTTTTTAGCAAGTAAAGAAATTTTGTTAAGAAAAATTTAACTCAGGATTTTGAGTAAAGCCTTACAGGAGTCAGGATACCTTTCGTAATAGTATGCTTTCTAATTAGCCCATGCTTCAATTAGGACTTTTGAAAGGTTGTAACGTGTCTCAGTTCACGGTTTAAGAAACAAAGGATAAAGTCTCAAAGTGTATTTATATCGACCCGTTCTTCGTGATGTTCTTCAGTCCTAAACTCAGTTAATTGTACTATGGTATTTACATGTTTAATGATGTTCTGAATAAAAAATGCAAAGGTCAGAAGGACTTACCTTTGAATCTAGAGTGTGGGCTTGGAGCTTTGAGTGGATGCCTTTGGAAGTTCTGAGTCAGCAAGAGAAACGGAAGAGTGGTTGTGTTCTTTGGTTCAAAGGGAAGAACCAAGGTTTGTTTTGTGTATGAGGAATCTGGATTTTTATGAAGGTTTCACAACTTCCTTTTCTCTCTTTTGGCTAATCTCTCTCTCTCTCTTCAAAAGCTAGCCTCAAGTCCCTTGAACGTATGATGGAGCCAAGTATTTATAGATGAATTTAATGTAATTTTTGGGGGGGAAAACAAAAGGGATTTGAACCTGTTTTGGCATCCTGTTCCTTTGCTTTTTCATCACATTTTTCGTATGCTAGTTTGGTGCAATCATGGGATGCAGGCGTAGGCTGAACTAGTTGTTGGTTATAGGTCTGCAGTAGGTTGTATAAACAAGGTTTTGGGATTTGGTCAAGTTCTGACCAAAGCATTGAAATATCCTTCATGTGCTGAAGCGTTGCCTTGTTTTTGAAGCAAGCATGGTGGTTGTCAGCAGGAATTAAGGAAAAGCAAAAAGCAAAGGATTGGCTTAGTATCAAAGTTGCTATCCCAAGACAGTAGAGGTACACGTGGTGAAAATCCCTTGGATAAAGAATCAGAAGGTGGTTGTGAGCATTAAATGAGCATTAAATGATGATGAGACTTATCACAACTAGAAATCCTGCAATGTGAGATTCTACACCAAGGCTTAGCTCTGGATCAGAAGATCTGAGCTTGCGTAGCATCCAATCTTCTAATCCTCTTATCTTCTGGCTCCAGCATGTTCTGAAGGAGCTTTCAGACTTTCTAGAAAGCTTGCAACACGCTCCTTAACCTTCTTTGAATTACCCTGGCAAACTCTGACTGAGCTTTTGTGAAAACTTTCCCAGAAGTTCTGACCAAACTCTGCCTTGAGAGTGTCCAGAATTTGCTGAGTGTTATGGTGATAATATGGTCAGAAGTTTTGAGCTTGTCATATTTTCTTAAAGACTTAGAAAAAATTCTAAGTATTTAGAATTTTGACTTCTTCAAAGTAGTTTAGACTTTTGAATTTCTTGGTGAAACAAACTTCATATTCCAACATGTCTTGATGAAATATGATTTTTGAGATTTGATTTTGATCCAAAAAGTCAAAGTTTGACTTCTCAGTGTGTAAATGACCATTTTGCCCTTGTGAGTTATTTTTTCTTGAAAAATTTGTAATTCAAGGCTTGGAATTGGATGGAAGCAAACTGGAGGATCCAGGGTGATTCCTTGAGAAATGAGAGGGCAAATTTTGGGGTACAACACACGCGTAAAAAAGCAGAAAGGCAGTTACTAATGGCTTTAAGAAACAGGACAATGTCTAAAGGTCATCCATAAAATCCTCGTAGATACTTTCTCCAGCAGGTACAGATGCAGGGGCATCCTACTATAAAGTCACTGCCATATCCTCAGCATACAACCTAACGATGCCAGGTTCTCTTATATCCCCGTCAGAACAAGAATCCCCAATTACTTACCCGACATCTCAAAGAATTCCTTAGCTTGGTTCACAAGCTTTTCAGGATTCCTCAGCAGGATTTCATAAAAATACCCAAGCAGTTCATGGAGTTTCCTTTCCTCAACAGAGTTTATTTCTCTAACAACGGAAACCCATCTTCCAGCATTTCAACTTCAACAAAATTTGAAGATTTAAATTCTTCATCCCCAGCAACAATCAGGGATTTATTTTCCCTAGTTCAACAATACAGCAATAGAACGACTGACACGTTCATACATCGCATTCATACACCATTTTACAAGTGTCATAGAATATGCAGCATGAATGCATATATCACAATCTCATTTATTTTGAGAGCATCATTTTCATTCCATGCATCATGATATTGCATGCATCAAATTCTTTACCTTTTCAGGAAAGATCGACAGATGAATGTCTTCACCAATTTTCAACAAGTTCCAAATTAATACCTAAAACAAGACAGGACAACTATCTGTGGACGACCGATTGTAGATTAATACCTGAAACCAGACATGAAAACTATCTACACAAGAAGATTAAAGATTAATACCCGAAACCAGACGGGAAAACTATCTTTCTTTCTCTTAGGTCAGAGATTAAAACCTAAAATAAGACAGAACAACTATCTGTGGGCGACTGATTGTAGATTAATACTTGAAACCAGGCAGGAAAACTATCTACATGAGAAGATTGAAGATTAACTCTCGAAACAGGACATGGAAACTATCTTCCTTTCTCTAAATTCATAGATTAATACCTGAAACCAGACAGGACAACTATCTCAACAACCGACAAAAGCAAGTTCTAGATTAATACCTGAAACGAGATAGGACAACTATCTTTGGACGGTTGATTGTAGATTAATACCTGAAACCAGACAGGAAAACTATCTACATGAGCAGATTGAATATTAACTCCCGAAACAGGACAGGAAAACAATCTTTCTTTCTCTTAGGTGTGAGATTAATACCTGAAACCAGACAGGACAACTATCTCAACGACTAAAGCAAGTTCCAGATTAATACCTGAAACAAGACAGGACAACTATATGTGAATAGTTGATTGTAGATCAATTCCTGAAACAAGACGGAGTGACTTTATACACGACCAGATGAAGCAATCTTACACGGATTCCTTCTCAATTTCCAAATATAGCTTTAGACGAGCTCATCCTGAAGCAATCTTACATGGATTCCTTCTCAATTCCATAATGTATCTTTACACGAGCTCATCCCGAAGCAATCTTACACAGATTCCTTCTCATATATCTCTATATGTAGTCTAACACGGGCTCATCCTGAAACATCCCAACACAGGTTCCTTCTAATACATTTCCAAACAGCAGTTAATTTCATTCTCCCCAGCAAGTTACTCTGAAGCCTGGATTTCAACTAGAAAACAGCAAACTTTCATCTCACCAGTCTAGAGATAACTCCTCAGTAGAGCCTTAGACAACTAAAGTCCCTAGACTATATTCCCCAGAGTTTTCCTCAAGCAGAAAAACAACAGAAATCAACCTTCCCCAGCGGAGTCCTCCTTGGACAACAAGAATAGGAATCCCCATAAAGAGACCTCTTATGAAGTCAGTATCTACTTTGGATGGAATCTTTAAGCCCATCTCCGACAACTCTCAATTATTTTCTCCAAATGGCATCTTTAAGCCCATTCCCTACACAATCAACCATCACATCATACGAGTGAAAATTTATGGGCACTCTAGTGTTCAATCATCTTCCACCTTCAGATCACGAAAGGCAAACAAGCCAATCTAAATCTTCATGTTTAAGAAGATTAAACAGGGGCAGTTGTTGTACCCCAGAATTTTCCCTCCATCTTCTCAAGACATTTTCTCACAAGGATTTTCAAAAGGGCAAGTTTACACAAGTACAATTGGATTTTTGGCTTTCAGGCATCAAATCGAAGAAGGGTAGGTTTACTTTGATTCATAGGCTTTGATTAGGCATCTAAAATTCTTCGATCATGCTTTGATTCATAATTTTTCGATTGGGTATTTGGTCCCCTTAGATCAAGCTTTGGTCCACCAACTTTGATTGAGCATTGGGTCCCCTTCGAGCAAGCTTTGGTCCACAAGCTTCATTTGGGCATATGGGCCCCTACAGGTTTGCTTCGATTCACCAGCAGTACCCCCTACAAGTTTGCTTCGATTCACTTGTAGTAACTTCCTACATGCTTGCTTTGATTCACAAAGCAGTGGCCTCTTGTATGCAAGCTTCGATTGAGCATTGGCCTCTTACGTGTCTGCTTTGATCCACAAGACAAGTGCTTTCTCTGTGCTTGCTTTCGAAGCACAAGGCAAAGGCTATCTCTTCATGCTTCCCTTTGATTCACAAGTTTTCTACACTTTGACACATAGTATGGTCCATTTGAAGAAACATACAAGTGGTGCCTTCGAAGGACATACATTTGGTCCATTCGAAGGACACACAAATGGTGCCTTCAAAGGACATACAATTGGTCCATTCGAAGGGCACATAATTATTGAAAACAAGTTTATTATATGACGAGTCTTGGTCCAAGATGCTTGCTGGACAAAATCTTGCATGCTGCCAAGCCCAAGCCTCATGCATAATTACATTCGAAGGAGGTATCAAAAGAAGCTTCAACTGGCCAAAAAGGAGTTTTCGATTGGGATAGTTGAAAAGTTTTAGATCAAGATACTAAGGCAAATAGTGGCTCAATCTGAAGAAGCCACAATGATGAGGCCTGGAGCCATTCCAAGGAAGTAACTCAGGGCCTATCGAAGAACAAGGCTTGAGGGAATTCGAAGTAGTCAGGGAGTTAAACATGTCCAGGTTCACCCCAAAACCCAAAAGGGTAGGAATTCATCAAAAATGGAAATCCTTTAATTTGTCTGATTCTGCCTTCAAAGCATGGTTAAAGGTTGTCCCTTTCTGTTGTACCCCAAAATTTTCCCTCCCATTTCTCAATGATTTCTCATCACAAAACCTTTGAAGCCCAAGATCCAGTTAGGGTTTCATCTGCTCAAGACTTCTCCTTGCACTGTTGACCCAAATTAGGGTTTGTGTTTGCACCAAGATGTTTTGACCTAAAGTGCCTAAGATGACTTTCATGCTTCATATTGGACTCCCAAGTTTATCCATACCAAGTTCAAGCTTTGATTCCAAGTTTTGCTCAGTCAATTGGACAGTTGACCTAGAAATCAGCTGTATTGGGGAAAAAGTCAACTGTGGCCAATTGACAGTCAAACCTCATGAAAATTGACCCACATCAACATTGTGAACTCATATGGACCATTTGATCAAGTTTGGATCACAATTCCATAAGAAATTTGATCAGATCACCAAAAGGGCAAAATGGTCATTTTTAGGGTTTTGACTGCACAAAGGCAATTTTTGACTGTTTGACCTAGCCAAGGGCAAGCCAAGCTCATATATGGACTCAAGGACCCCATGGGATTATCTTGACATTCTCAACAAACTCAAAAGATCCCAAGTACACAAGATTGACAGTTGAATTTCCCAGTCAATTGATCAATTTTGACTGTATACTGAAAAGTCAAACTTTGACTTTTTGGTCAAAATCAAGGGTCAAGATTCATTTTTCATCAAAACATGCCAAATCATGAAACTTGTTCACCAAGAAATCACAAAATGCAAATTAGGGTTAGAAATTAGAATTTTTCATAACTTAGAATTTTTCTAAGTTATAAAAAACCCTAATTTTTTCCCAACTTTTCCCCACTTTTTCACCAAGATCCATTTGGATTCAAACAAAAGTCAAAACATGAAATTTGTAGCTTGTTGCATAATCTACAACTTTTATTCACAAAGTTTTCCCATTTGAGGCATGTATCTCAAGTTACAAATTTTTGAATAAGGGCACTAAACCATTCTTAACTTAGTGAATTTTTGACCTATTTTGACAAGGTTTTCTACCCAACTTCAAGGCCATTTTCCATACACTTTCACTTGGAATTTCAAATTGAATTTCAAATATGGATTGTAGTACACATTCCAAGCTTTCCAAAATATCCAATAACTTCTCAAACAACCTCATGGTTAGGGAGAATCGAATTTTGCAAAATGGGAAAAAGTCACTTTTGTTCTTGGCCATGTACATGTTCATAACACTATGCATTTCAATCTCAGCTTGCATATCTTGATTACAGGTCCTTAAACCATCCAACACTCATAAATTTAATGCATATTCTTTGTGCCAAGGCCATGTTCTTTGTGTTCTAGCATTGCATAAAGGATTAATCCCAAAATAGATAAAGCATTTCTTCCATTTTTGCAAAAGGTAGCTTTATGTCCAATTACAAATCCAAGAAGTACAGTCCATATCTAATTGGCACAAGTTTATGTGTTAATCACACTGATCAAGGAGAGATTATGCAGCATAGTATGAGGGCCTGTACAGGCTAGAGGCACAAAGTAACCTTGGCTAGCTTAAAGTGTAAGAAACACATCATAACTCAAACCAACTCTCATATCAGCTTACACACCCTTAAGTGAACTTGTAAAACACACTCAAGACATCTCAACCAAGCTATTTGCACGACCCTAACACCTCTCATACACTCACAATCTCAGAATCATCTTCAAACTGCAAAAACAGGGTCAGACCTGCAGTTTGAGTGCCATCTTCCATTTCCCTCAAGCTCTCTTGCCCAAACCAGTTCACATACATTCCCTAGCATCTATGAAAGCTAACCATGACTTGAAACACGACCTGTAATCCCTCTAACCACTTCCACCATTTTCAGTTTCTTGTTTTGCAGGTGAAGTTCTCTAGCACGATTCAAAAGCTTTCAAGACAAAGTAAACATTGGAATAGCATCCCTGGACCTCAAGGAAGCTTTTCCAATCATCACCTTGCACTGAAAGCTTCCTCATTGCCAGATAGAACTTCAGCTGAACAGGTATCTTGGTGAACTTCTATCTCTCTTATCAAGCATCATTAGCTCTAAGTTTGTGAATAAACAATGTTCTACTCATGCCACTGAACATGTACATGTTTTTACTTTTCATTTCTTTTGCTTGAGCTGTGAGAATTTGAGGTTTGAAAATGGCAGAAAATCTAGGTTAGGATTTGGGGGAGAAGAAATTATCCCTCATCTTAGAGAGTTAGATCAAGTTCTGCATATGGTTGGATTCGTCTCTTGATGCTAAACATTTTTTATGTTATGAGTTTTCATTAATAAGCCAAGAATCAGGAGTTAGAAGATCAAGAACAGGGCGCGCGTTTTTTGAATGACACAGTTCAGAGGTTGAAGAAAGGTGGCATTGGGCTGGGCTTGCTTTGTGTTTTCTTTTCACACCACCTTTTTGGTTTTACACCCCCTGAGCCCATTTGCTTTATTTTTAATGTTTTCTGACTTTTTCTTTTTTTAATTGACTCATTTATTTTTTCTCAGCATATTAAAAATATAAAAATATTTTTCTCATCATTTTTGAATTTATTAGGTATTTATTTGATTTTTTCTCTTAGTTTGTACATAAATAAATAAATATATACTTTTTTTGTTTAAACTATTAAAATAGCACAAATATATTCTATACACTTTTATCTTATTTTTGCTTCCTGAAAATATTTTATAGAAAAATACTTTTTTTATTTAAATATTAAATATTATTAATTAATATATATATAATACATATTTTGTAAATAATACAAATAAATAGGTATATATTAATACACTTAGGATATAAATACCAAAAAATGTACATATTTTATTTTTTAATATTTAATACTAAAAAAATACCTTTTTTACAAATATACTATATTTTATTTTATTTTTTGTATGTAAATAGTAAATATTATATGAATTAATTAATTAACATCCCCTTTGATTAAAAATTAGGGTTTTACCCTAAATTTGAAAATACTCCAAAAAATAATACCTTTTTATTTCTCTTTTTATTTTCACATAAATAATATTCTTTTTTTTCATACACATAAAAAAATTCTTTTTACATTTTGCATATTTATTTCAATTACCATTTAATTATACAATTATTTGTCTTGTAAATATTCAAAGAAAATGATGTAATAGTTAGGTTTAAATTCTTGTCTAAATATTCCCCATTTGAAACATTGTACCCCCCTCCCCATATTATTGTGTTGTAATAGTGTAGGAATTTAAATTTCGCACTTTAATGCTTTCTAAACATACTATGCTAGAATTAGGGTTTGTATGCGGATAAAACGAACAAAATAGTTGGACCTAATACAAGACAAACAAGCATGAAAATGGACAACACATTCCACACTTGCACCCCTAGGGTATTCCATTTTGTTGCCTTCAAATAATTGGGACATATTGCATGTTGAATTTCTTTGGGTAAAACAAACAATCAAATGATCATAGTCCCTCAAAATGTTGCCTAAATGAATGATCAAGTCCCTTTTAAAGAAAAAAATTGCCCAAAGACATTTAACACTATTGCAATTATGGTCTAAACGATGACCCGCACCCGTCCCTTTCACCTCCTAAGACAAGATTGTCCACCAAATGCAATGGTGGAACAAAATTGTCAAGAGGTTTAAAACATAACAAAAATCTTTGAGAAAATTTTAGGGTAGATAACTCTTAAGTACTTGCCAATTTGCAAAGAAAACACTTGCCTATTTTCAAAACCCACTTCACAAACACTTTCAAAACAAGCTTTCAAAAAAAACTTGAAACATCTTTTCAAAAGACAAAACACCTTTCGTAAAACATTCGAGTAAAGAATTGTTACAAGGGTAGCTTATACAAGGCATCTTTTCAAAACATTTTCAAAACCACACATCAAGCACCATTTCAAACAATTGAAAACCAAGGCAAGTTGATCTAAGCAAGTACCTAAGAGCCCATGGATAACCATGGATAGAAAGGGTGCTAATACCTTCCCTTTCTATAATCTACTCCCCGAACCCAAGAAAAATCTCAAAGGTTTTTGCTGTGCTTTTTAAACCTTTCCTTAGGATAAAATAAAAAGTCGGTGGCGACTCTTGTTCAACCGAAACATTTGCGAAAACAAACGCAAAACCCTAGTCAGTTCTCCCACCGTATCTTAGAACTGGCGACTCTGCTGGGGAATAATGATTTAAAAGTGGAGTAACCTTAGGGATTAGATCACCCTCTTGCATGACTAATTGTTTGATTTGCTTGCTTTATACTTTGGCTCTATTGTTTGGGTTTGCAATCCTACACCCGGATTTTGGGAAACATTCATAGATAGCAATACATTGTGGAAACTGTGCGGGGTATACCGACACGGTCTAAACAATAGCTATATTAGTGCGACATATTTGTGAGTACCGGTAACCCTTGAGTTCAATCAAGGAGAGTACGGGGCCGCTGAGTGATGTCACTAAGCACTAATGACCTAGAACCTTACTTGACCATCTTGGCCTTTTTATTAGGGGTAGTGAGATGACCGGCTTTGCTGCAGTCCGAAGTTGGTAGATACTCGATACTACACTCATTGAGGGTTGTTTTCTTGGAATATTTTGGTCGCTAGTTAAGTGGCTAAACCAAAACAATGAACAATGAAAACAATCCAGTGATATTGAGCTCCTTAGAACCCGGTTACTATTTATAGGACAGGTTTTTAAGCCAACTACACTCAAGAGGGTACTTACCTATGAAACCCCATGCAAGCCTGAAACTAGGGTTTGGTGTGATTTGCTTGTACATATGTTTTGTGCATACATCATAAACATCATAAAACATCATATGCATTCACTAACCATTTCAAGAGTTTTGGATCTTCATCTTTGTTCTTGTTTTGTAGGACATGGAAATTCCTCGCAGAAATACCATTCAAGTAAACCTTGTGAGAATCTCTCCTCAACTCAAGGAGCTCACCTCAAGAATTCCGGAAAATTCATCCTTCAATGAAAGACATGGTAGACTGCTCAGCCTAGTCAACACCAACATTGAAGAAGACATGATGAAGGTGCTATTCCAGTTCTTTGACCCTCTTCACCACTGTTTCACTTTCCCTGATTATCAGTTGGTACCCACTTTGGAGGAGTTTTCTCAACTCCTGAGAATTCCTATCCTTAATCAACTACCCTTCAACGGTACGGAAAAGGAACCAAAGCCGGAAGATGTTGCTCGAGCATTACATCTACAACCATCCGACATCAAGGGGCATTGGGAAACCAGAAGCGGCGTCAAGGGATTCTTAGCAAAAATTTTGTTTGAAAAGGCACAAGAATGTTGGAATTCATTGGACCTACAAGCCTTTGAAGAAATTGTGGCACTCCTTATCTATGGGTTGGTCTTGTTCCCAAATCCTGACCAATTGGTAGATGTCAACGCCGTCAAAATCTTCTTGTCCAGAAATCCAATACCAACATTGCTTGGGGGCATCCTTCACTCATTTTACACACGAACAATGAGAAAGAGGGGTGTTCTCATGTGCTGTACTCATATCCTTGCAAGGTGGTTTATTTCACACCTTCCGCAATCTGTCTTGAAGAATGACCAAGGTACAAGGTGGTCCCAACGGTTGATGACTCTTACTCATTCTGATGTGCATTGGTGTTCTCGGTCCAGAGAAAATGTCATCATTGTCGATCGTTGCGGAGAATTTCCTAATGTTCCTTTACTTGGAATTAGGGGAGGTATCACCTACAACCCTTGCCTAGCTTTGAGTCAATTTGGATATGCACTGAGGGATGGCCCTCATGAGATGTTGATTCCTAGCCTAGTTTTTGACTTCGACAACGATGCGCAAGGACTTCGCCAAAGATTCATCAGAGCTTGGGGAAAACTCAACAAGGTTGATAGAAAGACTCTGGGACACAAGAACTCCATCCCTCTTGAGCCTTATCTCAAGTGGGTACGAGCCCGAGCCCAAAGTCTAATGATGCCTTATCCTCATGTACTCCCAGTGATTAAAGAGCCCGTCAATGAAGGAGAGGTTCCCTACACCATCCTACATCCAGACATGCCTACATCGTGGGAGGAAATGCAGAAAAGTTGGATTCAGCTCAAGGAGGAACGGAATACTTTTGAAGCTAGCTTCTACGCCAGTGAAAAGAAGGTTCTAGAGCTTACCCGCCGACTCCACGAGCAAGAGGCCCTCAACACCTACATCGCACCAAAGAGGATGCGCAATGTCTTTCTGCCTTAAGAAGTTTATCTTGTAATATTTGGCCTATGGGGCATTTATGTACTAACGAATTTCTTCTTATTAATATGACGTGCGTTCTTTTTTGTCTGAAACAATTTTGAATGTTCTAAATCCTTGAATGCATTGCATACATAAGCATACCATTCATCATGTGCATAAGCAGGTCTCACTCCAGGTTTCCTTATCTGTCTGCTGTTTATTTCAGTAGGATGGATCTCGAGCAAACAGTCAAAGACCTACAAGCTCAGAATGCACAGTTCCAGCAACTCCTGATGACCTTGGTTAAAAGTCAGGAGGATATCAAGACTCAATTGGGGAATAAGGACCCAGTGAAGAAGAAGAAAAAGAGGATTGGGGTGGCTACTTTGGGGAGAAGATTTGACAGAGAAGCTCGGAGAGTGCTTGAATTTCCTCATACTTCTGATGAAGGGACTAGTAAAAGAGATGGAGTTGCGGTGCCTTCCGAGTCTGATGCGGAGGAAGAGGAGGCTTAAGAGGATGAAGAGGATGAAGATTATTCTGACCAGCAATATCCTCCAGCTGATGATAAATACAAGGGTTTAGAAGACAGATTGGCTGCCATGGAACTACAAAGAGTACCGGGTTTGGATTTTGAAGACTTGGGTTTGGTTGCCGGGATTGTGATTCCCCCAAAATTGAAAGTGCCAGTGTTTGTGAGGTATGATGGGCTGTCCTGCCCCAAAATGCATCTCAGGTCCTACGTGAGAAAGATTCAACCCTATACGGCAGATAAAAATCTCTGGATTCATTTCTTTCAAGACAGCCTTTCGGGAGCTCAGTTGGAATGGTTTTATCAGCTAGAAGGAACCAGTGTCAGGAATTGGGAAGATTTGGCCACCGCTTTCTATAAACAATACCAATATAATTCTGATCTTGCTCCTACTCGTACCCAACTTCAGGGTATGTCACTAGGAACAAGTGAGGGATTCAAAGAATATGCACAAAAATGGAGGGATTTGGCTGGCAGGGTGCAGCCTCCTTTAACCGATCATGAGCTTGTTGATATGTTTCTTGGGACCCTATATGGGTCATTTTTCAATCATCTAATTGGTAACTCTTCCGCGGGGTTTACCGATTTGATCTTAACAGGCGAAAGAATAGAAGCTGGCATCAAGTCAGGAAAGATTCAGAAGGGTGTTGCTGCAAGTGTTGAGAAGAAACCTTTTAAGAAGGAGACAGCTATGGTATATTCTCAGAGAAGAGCAGGGAAGATGGAGCGTCGGCCAACTGTGGGGGTCGTAATGATTCAAAACACTCCGAGTGAGCAGCCTCGCTATAACCAGTCCAGACCAAATCAACAACGAGTGGAACGGCCACAACGGCAGTTCACCCGTATTAACATGACTCCAGCGCAAGTGCTTCCCCATCTATTGAAATTGAACCTCGCCACCATCAAGGAGGCACCAAAGAATGTGAATACGTCCTCTCCACATTATCATGCCAATGCTAAATGCGCCTACCATTCAGACAGTGTTGGACACGACACCAATGATTGTTGGGCACTCAAGCATAAAATCCAAGACCTGATAGAGGCTAAGGAGGTAGAGTTTGACGCTCCAGAGAAGCCTAATGTGATATCTGCACCCATGCCGAAGCACGGCCGAAATGTCAATGCCATTGAAGAAGATTTGTATGTTGCTGATGTCAGTGATCTGACTACTCCACTGCTAACCATTAAGTTAAATTTGTTAAGGGCCGGGATCTTCCCGGGATGTAAAGAAGACTGCTATTGTTGCCACTCTCTGCCGTTTGATTGTCCGCTACTGAAGAAAGGCATCCAAGGGCTTATGGATAGTCGACAAATCTTATTTGAAAAAGTTTCTGCTGTTCCAGTTCGTATTGAAGATGTCTCAATCATAACCATTCACGCCAATCTTTCCAAGGCAGTCAAAAAGCCTGTTAAGATTACACCAGCTGCAAAATCTGTTCCTTTGAAGATAACAATGCCAGGGCCTGTTCCCTATGTTTCTGAGAAGTCGATACCTTGGAACTATGGCGGTGACATCTACTACCATGGTATCAAGCAAATCGAGGTAATTGAAGAAAGTTCGGAGGATGAAGAAGCCAGCATTAGTAACATTGTGGGCACCAGCAAAATCACCAGGAGCGGGAGAATATTTTCTCCAGAGATTTCCCCTCCAAGAGCAGTCTTTGGACCCTCATCAGCTAACGAAGTCATCCCCGCACCAATAAAACTTTCTGCTAGAACCCCTCTGATTGAAGACATTGTTGTTCCTAGTACTGTCTCTCCTACCGCTGCTGACAAAGGTAAGGGAATCCAAGATGAGTCCGTCAGGACGAGGGCTCAACCCTTGGTAATCCCGGAAACCTCCAAGAAGGAAATGGACGAGATTTTGAGGATAATCAAGAGAAGTGATTACGATGTGGTGGAACAGTTGGGGCAAACCCCCTCCAAGATCTCCATGATGGCACTACTACTTTGCTCAGAAGCGCATGCTAAAGCCCTGATAAAATTCCTGAAGGCAGCTCATGTGCCCCAGGAAACCTCTGCGGATCAATTTCAGAATTGCGTGGCTAGCCTGACTGCGGACAATGGATTAGGTTTTTCTGATGCCGACCTAACCCCTAAAGGCAGAAACCACAATGATGCTTTGCATATTTCAATCGAGTGTCGCGGAACCACTCTTGCACATGTTTTGGTTGATACCGGTTCGTCGCTGAATGTTTTGCCTAAGAAGGCCTTGGACCGACTAGATTGTGAAGGGTTGGAATTGAAGCCGAGCGATATTGTTGTCAGAGCTTTCGATGGTTCGAAGAGAATGGTCCATGGAGAGGTTGAAATTCCCATCAAGATAGGCACTGAGGTGTTTAGATCCACTTTCTATGTGATGGACATCCGTCCATCATACTCTTGCCTGCTGGGTAGACCTTGGATACACCATGCTGGGGCAGTCACCTCCTCTTTACATCAGATGTTGAAGTACCCTGTCAAGGGAAAGATCATCACCGTCCATGGCGAAGAAGAGTACATGATTATCCACTTAAATTCTTTCCGGTATGTGGAGGTTGAAGGAGAATTTATCGAGACACCGTTTCAACATTTCAAAGAAGTCCTTCCTGAAATAGAAGTAGCGAAGTTGACGGCTGAGACACCGAGGCAGATGGCCAGGATGGCATCTCTGGAGGATGCAAAGGCCGCAATAAAAGAAGGGAAGAATTCAGCATGGGGGCAGTTACCCGACTTTCCGCATAAGACTGACAAGTTTGGGTTAGGGTTCACATCCGCCGGCCAGAAAGCTATGCGCCGTGCGAAGATTGAAAGGGCGCCAGTCAAAATTTCTCCCTACGGAATCAACACCCTGGAAGATGAAGACAAGGAGAGCAACATTGAAGAGTGGATTTATCCAACTGTCAAAGGAGGATTGAGCAACTGGGAGGCAAAAGACTTTGTCCCCATCACTTTTATTCATCAGTAATTTATCTGTTAAACATTTCTTATTCGGTCTGTAATATTTACTTTCAAACAATCCGTACACTATCTTTTCACCTCATGCCTTGCCCGGGGCATGTAGGTCCATTTGTAAGGGTTTTGATTATTTTTTCATATCCATATGCCATGTTTAATGATTCATTGGACGTTTTTCATTTGATAAACTGCTTATGTTCATTTTCTTTCCTTTTGCATTGTTTGTTTAAGGATGGCTATCCCTTACACACACCCACACTCACCAATGCAGGTACCCATCCACTCCGGATTCCATGGGTGACTATTCTGCTATATCTTCCAACGACTCTGAAGATCTGGTCAATCTAGCCGAGTATGAAGATGACGAAGGTTGTGAAGTACCCGGGGAACTAGCCAGACTTCTGCAACAAGAAGAAAGGGCCATCCTACCGCATGAGGAGCCATTAGAAACTGTCAACTTAGGGACCGAGGAAGACCGGAAGGAGGTGCAAGTGGGTGCCAACTTAAAACCGAAGGTCAAGGAAAGCCTGATACAATTGTTAAATGAGTATGTTGAAATCTTCGCTTGGTCCTATGAAGACATGTCGGGTTTAGACACTGACATCGTGGTTCACCGTCTCCCCACAAGAGAAGACTGTCCACCGATCAAACAAAAAGTTCGCTGAATGAGGCCTGACATGTCCGAAAAGATCAAAGCAGAAGTAATGAAACAATTCGATGCTGGTTTTCTGGCTGTTACGTCCTATCCTCAATGGGTCGCTAACATTGTGCCGGTACCTAAGAAAGATGGCAAAGTCAGGATGTGTTTGGACTACCGGGATTTGAATAGGGCCAGCCCTAAAGATGATTTCCCGCTACCTCATATTGACATCTTGATCGACAATACAGCTCAGCATAAAGTGTTTTTCTTCATGGATGGATTCTCGGGCTACAATCAAATCAAAATGGCTCCCGAGGATATGGAGAAAACGACTTTTTTCACACAATGGGGCACTTTCTGTTACAAAGTGATGCCGTTCGGGCTGAAGAACGCAGGGGCAACTTATCAACGCGCCATGGTAGCTTTATTCCATGATATGATACATCATGAGATTGAGGTTTACGTAGACGATATGATAGCTCGGTCACAAACAGAGGAAGAGCACCTTGAACATCTAGAGAAGCTGTTTGCCAGGTTAAAAGAATACAAGCTCAGGCTGAATCCAAGTAAATGCACTTTTGGAGTTAGGTCTGGTAAACTCCTGGGATTCATTGTAAGCAACAAAAGCATTGAATTCGATCCGGCAAAAGTAAAAGCAATACAAGAGATGCCTGCTCCCCGTACTGAAAAGGAGGTCAGAGGATTCTTGGGGCGCTTAAACTATATTGCCAGATTCATCTCACATCTGACTTCTACCTGTGAGCCAATTTTCAAACTCTTGAAAAAAGATCAGGTAGTGGAATGGAACGACGATTGTCAAGCTGCTTTTGATAGGATCGATGAGTATTTGCTAGAACCTCCATTTCTGATGCCACCCGTCGAAGGAAGACCATTGATCATGTACTTAACCGTCTTGGATAACTCAATGGGGTGTGTTTTGGGCCAGCATGACGAGTCTGGTCGAAAAGAGCATGCTATTTATTACCTTAGCAAAAAGTTTACCGACTGTGAGACTCGCTACTCACTGCTCGAGAAAACTTGCTGCACTTTGGTATGGGCTACTCGCCGACTAAGACAGTATATGTTGACTCATACTACCTTGTTGATTTCCAAAATGGATCCTATCAAGTATATCTTCGAAAAGCCCACTTTATCTGGAAGGATAGCTAGATGGCAAATGATCTTAATTGAGTATGACATCCAGTACACCACCCAAAAAGCTATAAAAGGGAGTGTATTAGCTGACCATCTGGCTCATCAGGCTATCGAAGACTATCAACCCATGAGATTTGACTTCCCAGACGAGGACATCATGAATTTGGACAACGTTGAAGGTAGCAGACCGTATGACGGACCTGAAAAAGGATCCCGATGGACCCTGTACTTTGATGGTGCTTCGAATGCACTTGGAAACGGTATTGGCGCAGTACTCATTTCTCCAGAAGGTTGTCACACACCTTTCACGGCCCGACTTTGCTTCAACTGCACAAACAACATGGCTGAATATGAAGCATGCATCTTTGGTCTCAAGGCTGCTATAGACTTGGGGATCAAATCTTTGATCGTATTTGGGGACTCGGCTTTGGTTATCAGTCAAATCAAAGGAGAATGGGATACCAAACATCCTAATCTCGTCCCATACAAAGAACATGTCCTGACATTGTTGCCGCATTTCGAGCAAATTACCTTCGAGCATTTCCCGCGAGAAGAGAACCAGCTAGCAGATGCTCTAGCCACAATGTCCTTCATGTTTAAACTCAACTGGGATAACGAGGCTCCCCAAATCACCATCGAGCGAATGGATGAACCAGCACATTGCCACGAGATTAATACCGAAGAAGTAGTGGAACAACCTTGGTTCCATGAAATCAAAAGGTATCTCGAGACCCGAGATTATCCTGAAGGAGCTTCCGTGAATGACAAGAAGTTCTTAAGGAAATTTGCTGCTAAGTTCTTCCTGAGCAACGACATCCTTTACAAACGAAGCCATGATTGTGTATTACTCCGATGTGTGGATAAAGCTGAAGCAGAATTGATCATGACTGATATACACAGCGGCACATTTGGCACTCACTTGAGCGGGCATACAATGGCTAAGAAGATCCTGAGGGCAGGCTATTATTGGTCTACCATGGAAGCAGACTGCCATCAACATTCCCGTACTTGCCACAAGTGTCAAGTCTATGCTGACAAAGTTCATATTCCTCTGGTTCCCCTCAACGTTCTGACTGCTCCTTGGCCGTTTGCAATGTGGGGCATTGACATGATTGGAGAGATCAAACCCACGGCTTCCAACGGACATCGCTTCATCCTAGTTGCCATTGACTACTTCACTAAATGGGTCGAAGCAGCTTCCTTCGCCTCTGTCACTAAAAATGTGGTTGCCCGCTTTATCAAGCAAAATATCATATGTCGGTATGGTGTTCCAGACAGGATCATCACAGACAACGGTACAAATCTGAATAACACAATGATCACTGCATTTGCGAACAGTTCAAGATTTATCATCACAATTCATCTCCCTATCGGTCGAAGATGAACGGTGTTGTTGAAGCTGCGAACAAAAACATTAAGAAAATCATTCAGAAAATGACAGTCACTTACAAAGACTGGCATGAGATGTTACTGTTTGCTCTGCATGGATACCGTACGACGACACGTACTTCAACTGGGGCAACCACATTTTCTTTGGTTTATGGCATGGAAGCTGTTTTGCCTATGGAAGTCCAGATCCCTTCTCTAAGGATTATGAAGGATGCAGGTTTGAATGAAGATGATTGGATGCAGACCCGACTTGATCAACTCAATCTGATCGACGAAAAGCGACTTGCTGCTATATGCCATGGTCAGACGTATCAAAAGCGGATGATCAAGGCCTTCAATAAGAAAGTCAAGCGTCAAGTGTATCAAGTCGGAGATCTTGTGATCAAGCGGATTATCTTGCCGCAAAGTGATCCCAGGGGCAAATGGACTCCTACATATGAAGGGCCATTTGTGATCAAGAGCATATTTTCTGGTGGTGCAATGATTCTGACCACCATGGACGGCGACGATTTGCCGTACCCTGCGAACGCAGACATAGTCAAAAGATACTACGCATAAAACAACCCGACAAGTCGAAACCCCGAAAGGGCGGCTTGGGCAAAAATGGGCATCCCGATGGATCGAAAACCCGAAAGGGTGATTCAGGCAAAAATTAGGGATAAAAAACAAAAAAATCTATACACCCGGTGGATCGAAAACCCGAAAGGGCGATTCAGGCAAAAGTTAGGGAATTAAAGCGTATGACTATGTCTCGTCGGATCACTTCAAGGACAATCTCTTCATCAACCGGTTCCAGGCTTCTGATCAATCCAGTCATCGTCAAACGAAGCATTGAATGGACAGACATTCAGGGTTGTGAAAGCTATAGCGGAAAGGAATCCCATGGAATTATTTCACATAGCCATCCTTTATTTTTGTATAAATCTTTCAATATTTACGACAGAATCCTCTTACTAGGATGATTGTCTCCTTTGTACAAACATACTCAAAGAAAATCAATACAAATACTTTTCCCAGAAATTTGTGTCATTTCCTTTTCTTTTCTCTTGCACTATTTGTTTTATTTTGAGAAACGTCCAATGTTTTGTTAAATAGGCATATGCATTTGAAACATAATCATTCTCTTATGAGTCGGGAAAGAGGATTACTCATAGGTCAAAGGTACAATTGGATATCTTGATACCCTTCAAAGGAAACCCCCGGGAGATTTGGAATCCATATCCCTAGCAAATCTTGAAACTCACCCCCAGTAGATTCTGGAAGCTTATTCCCTGCAGAGAACGGACGTCTCTCCCGAGTTTTATTCAAAGTTATTCCTCCCAGGGACTTATAACTGGGTTATCCTCAGCTAACAACTGCGGAGGATCATACTCGCCAGAATTTTTCCTATCCCCAGCGGAGTTCATCAGAATTCCCCAGCAGTAACTTATCTTTGCAAATCCCCAGCTAGAGAATCCTCCGGAATTCAATTCCCCTCAGAGTTTAAGTTTCAGTGTCCCCATCCGAGCTAAAACTTCAAATTATCAGTCCCCAGCGAAGCCAGACTAATGAACCTTTTCCCCACAGAGTTTTAGGAAGGAAAATCTTGAGTTCCCCAGTGAAGTCGCCAGGGACACTTCCCACCGAACTGAACATTCCCAGTCTTGTATCCCCAGCATGAGTCTGCTAGATTGGTACTCCCTAGTAGAAGTCTTCAGGATTTCCCCAGAAGACTGGTATACAACCCAAGCTCCTTTTTCTCCAGCAACAGCCAGAGAATTTTTCTTCCCGGCAGCAGTCAGGATGCTTTTATCTTCAGTCATCCAAAATTCGTCTATCCCCGGCAAGACAGCTCATCAGCTTACATGCGCATTCATTACATTCATATCATAAACATTGATATAACATATATTGCATCATACATTTCATGCAACATAATTTTGTGTTTAGCTGACATTTTGTCCTTGTCAGGATAAGGATAAAAAGCTATCCTTAACAGTTTCAGATGCAGTTTTGCACGGATTCATCATCAAGCAACCCTACACCGGTTCTTATTCAATCTCAAGACTTCTGAAAATAGTTTACGGATTCTTCCCAACAACGGATGTTAATCTATCACTTGTTCAGACTCTTCTCAACCGTTGAAAACAGCTTACGGACGCTTCCCAACAACGGACATTGCTCTATTGCTTATTCAACCTCAAGATTTCTGAAAATAGTTTACGGGTTCTCCAAGTAACGGATGTTAACCTATCACTTGTTCAGATTCTTCTCAAGACTCCTGAAAACAGTTTATGGATTCTTCCCAACAACGGATGTTAATCTATCGACTTGTTCAGATGCAACTTTCTGAAAACAGCTTACGGACGCTTCCCAACAACGGATGCTGCTCTATTGCTTATTCAAACTTCAAGACTTCTGAAAACAGTTTACGGGTTCTCCAAGTAACGGATGTTAACCTATCACTTGTTCAGATTCTTCTCAAGACTCCTGAAAACAGTTTATGGATTCTTCCCAACAACGGATGTTAATCTATCGACTTGTTCAGATGCAACTTTCTGAAAACAGCTTACGGACGCTTCCCAACAACGGATGCTGCTCTATTGCTTATTCAAACTTCAAGACTTCTGAAAACAGTTTACGGGTTCTCCAAGTAACGGATGTCAACCTATCGCTTGTTCAGTTTCTTCTCCAGACTTCTGAAAACAGTCTATGGATTCTTCCCAACAACGGATGTTAATCTATCACTTGTCCAGATGCAACTTTTGAAAATAGTTTACGGACGCTTCCCAACAACGAATGCTGCTCTATTGCTTATTCAACTTCAAGATTTCTGAAAACAGTTCAAGGGTTCTCCAAGTAATGGATGTTAACCTATCGCTTGTTCAGACTCTTCTCAAACTTCTGAAAACAGTTTACGGATTCCTCCCAACAACGGATGTCAACCTATTGCTTGTTCAGACCCCTAGTTCAGAGATGGTCCAAAGCTTGGACACCTTCCTGATATTCCCTTCCAGATGGCATCTCTAAGCCCATCCCCGACAGGATTTCTGTTACCCTCTCAAGATGGCATCTCTAAGCCCATCTCCAAATGGCATCTCCTAGCCCATTCCCGCATTCATTGCTTTGACGAGTGCAAATTTCCGGGTACTCTAGTGTCCAATCTCCTTTTACCCTCGAGTCACGAAAGGAAAACTTGCCAATCTAACTCTTCGGATTCAAGAAGATTGAACAGGGGCAACTGTTGTACCCCAAAATTTTCCCTCCCATTTCTCAATGATTTCTCATCACAAAACCTTTGAAGCCCAAGATCCAGTTAGGGTTTCATCTGCTCAAGACTTCTCCTTGCACTGTTGACCCAAATTAGGGTTTGTCTTTGCACCAAGATGTTTTGACCTAATGTGCCTAAGATGACTTTCATGCTTCATATTGGACTCCCAAGTTTATCCATACAAAGTTTCAAGCTTTGATTCCAAGTTTTGCTCAGTCAATTGGACAGTTGACCTAGAAATCAGCTGTATTGGGGAAAAAGTCAACTGTGGCCAATTGACAGTCAAACCTCATGAAAATTGACCCACATCAACATTATGAACTCATATGGACCATTTGATCAAGTTTGGATCACAATTCCATAAGAAATTTGATCAGATCACCAAAAGGGCAAAATGGTCATTTTTAGGGTTTTGACTGCACAAAGGCAATTTTTGACTGTTTGACCTAGCCAAGGGCAAGCCAAGCTCATATATGGACTCAAGGACCCCATGGTATTATCTTGACATGCTCAACAAACTCAAAAGATCCCAAGTACACAAGATTGACAGTTGAATTTCCCAGTCAATTGATCAATTTTGACTGTATACTGAAAAGTCAAACTTTGACTTTTTGGTCAAAATCAAGGGTCAAGATTCATTTTTCATCAAAACATGCCAAATCATGAAACTTGTTCACCAAGAAATCACAAAATGCAAATTAGGGTTAGAAATTAGAATTTTTCATAACTTAGAATTTTTCTAAGTTATAAAAAATCCTAATTTTTTCCCAAATTTGCCCCACTTTTTCACCAAGATCCATTTGGATTCAAACAAAAGTCAAAACATGAAAGTTGTAGCTTGTTGCATAATCTACAACTTTGATTCACAAAGTTTTCCCATTTGAGGCTTGTATCTCAAGTTACAAATTTTTGAATAAGGGCACTAAACCATTCTTAACTTAGTGAATTTTTGACCTATTTTGACAAGGTTTTCTACCCAACTTCAAGGCCATTTTCCATACACTTCCACTTGGAATTTCAAATTGCATTTCAAAGATGGATTGTAGTAAACATTCCAAGCTTTCCAAAATGTCCAAGAACTTCTCAAACAACCTCATGGTTAGGGAGAATCGAATTTTGCAAAATGGGAAAAAGTCACTTTTGTTCTTGGCCATGTACATGTTCATAACACTATGCATTTCAATCTCAGCTTGCATATCTTGATTACAGGTCCTTAAACCATCCAACACTCATAAATTTAATGCATATTCTTTGTGCCAAGGCCATGTTCTTTGTGTTCTAGCATTGCATAAAGGATTAATCCCAAAATAGATAAAGCATTTCTTCCATTTTTGCAAAAGGTAGCTTTATGTCCAATTACAAATCCAAGAAGTACAGTCCATATCTAATTGGCACAAGTTTATGTGTTAATCACACTGATCAAGGAGGGATTATGCAGCATAGTATGAGGGCCTGTACAGGCTAGAGGCACAAAGTAACCTTGGCTTGCTTAAAGTGTAAGAAACACATCATAACTCAAACCAACTCTCATATCAGCTTACACACCCTTAAGTGAACTTGTAAAACACACTCAAGACATCTCAACCAAGCTATTTGCACGACCCTAACACCTCTCATACACTCCCAATCTCAGAATCATCTTCAAACTGCAAAAACAGGGTCAGGCCTGCAGTTTGAGTGCCATCTTCCATTTCTCTCAAGCTCTCTTGCCCAAACCAGTTCACATACATTCCCTAGCATCTATGCAAGCTAACCATGACTTGAAACACGACCTGTAATCCCTCTAACCACTTCCACCATTTTCAGTTTCTTGTTTTGCAGGTGAAGTGCTCTAGCACGATTCAAAAGCTTTCAAGACAAAGTAAACATTGGAATAGCATCCCTGGACCTCAAGGAAGCTTTTCCAATCATCACCTTGCACTGAAAGCTTCCTCATTGCCAGATAGAACTTCAGCTGAACAGGTATCTTGGTGAACTTCTATCTCTCTTATCAAGCATCATTAGCTCTAAGTTTGTGAATAAACAATGTTCTACTCATGCCACTGAACATGTACATGTTTTTACTTTTCATTTCTTTTGCTTGAACTGTGAGAATTTGAGGTTTGAAAATGGCAGAAAATCTAGGTTAGGATTTGGGGGAGAAGAAATTCTCCCTCATCTTAGAGAGTTAGATCAAGTTCTGCATATGGTTGGATTCGTCTCTTGATGCTGAACATTTTTTATGTTATGAGTTTTCATTAATAAGCCAGGAATCAGGAGTTAGAAGATCAAGAACAGGGCGCGCGTTTTTTGAATGACACAGTTCAGAGGTTGAAGAAAGGTGGCATTGGGCTGGGCTTGCTTTGTGTTTTCTTTTCACACCACCTTTTTGGTTTTACACCCCTGAGCCCATTTGCTTTATTTTTAATGTTTTCTGACTTTTTCTTTTTTTAATTGACTCATTTATTTTTTCTCAGCATATTAAAAATATAAAAATATTTTTCTCATCATTTTTGAATTTATTAGGTATTTATTTGATTTTTTCTCTTAGTTTGTACATAAATAAATAAATATATACTTTTTTTGTTTAAACTATTAAAATAGCACAAATATATTCTATACACTTTTATCTTATTTTTGCTTCCTGAAAATATTTTATAGAAAAATACTTTTTTTATTTAAATATTAAATATTATTAATTAATATATATAATACATATTTTGTAAATAATACAAATAAATAGGTATATATTAATACACTTAGGATATAAATACCAAAAAATGTACATATTTTATTTTTTAATATTTAATACTAAAAAAATACCTTTTTTACAAATATACTATATTATATTTTATTTTTTGTATGTAAATAGTAAATATTATATGAATTAATTAATTAACATCCCCTTTGATTAAAAATTAGGGTTTTACCCTAAATTTGAAAATACTCCAAAAAATAATACCTCTTTATTTCTCTTTTTATTTTCACATAAATAATATTCTTTTTTTTTCATACACATAAAAAAATTCTTTTTACATTTTGCATATTTATTTCAATTACCATTTAATTATACAATTATTTGTCTTGTAAATATTCAAAGAAAATGATGTAATAGTTAGGTTTAAATTCTTGTCTAAATATACCCCATTTGAAACATTGTACTCCCTCCCCATATTATTGTGTTGTAATAGTGTAGGAATTTAAATTTCGCACTTTAATGCTTTCTAAACATACTATGCTAGAATTAGGGTTTGTATGCGGATAAAACGAACAAAATAGTTGGACCTAATACAAGACAAACAAGCATGAAAATGGACAACACATTCCACACTTGCACCCCTAGGGTATTCCATTTTGTTGCCTTCAAATAATTGGGCCATATTGCATGTTGAATTTCTTTGGGTAAAACAAACAATGAAATGATCATAGTCCCTCAAAATGTTTCCTAAATGAATGATCAAGTCCCTTTTAAAGAAAAAAATTGCCCAAAGACATTTAACACTATTGCAATTATGGTCTAAACGATGACCCGCGCCCGTCCCTTTCACCTCCTAAGACAAGATTTTCCACCAAATGCAATGGTGGAACAAAATTGTCAAGAGGTTTAAAACATAACAAAAATCTTTGAGAAAATTTTAGGGTAGATAACTCTTAAGTAATTGCCAATTTGCAAAGAAAACACTTGCCTATTTTCAAAACCCACTTCACAAACACTTTCAAAACAAGCTTTCAAAAAAACCTTGAAACATCTTTTCAAAAGACAAAACACCTTTCGTAAAACATTCGAGTAAAGAATTGTTACAAGGGTAGCCTATACAAGGCATCTTTTCAAAACATTTTCAAAACCACACATCAAGCACCATTTCAAACAATTGAAAACCAAGGCAAGTTGATCTAAGCAAGTACCTAAGAGCCCATGGATAACCATGGATAGAAAGGGTGCTAATACCTTCCCTTTCTATAATCTACTCCCCGAACCCAAGAAAAATCTCAAAGGTTTTTGCTGTGCTTTTTAAACCTTTCCTTAGGATAAAATAAAAAGTCGGTGGCGACTCTTGCTCAACCGAAACATTTGCGAAAACAAACGCAAAACCCTAGTCAGTTCTCCCACCGTATCACACTTTCCATTTCAATTCACCTCACACCCCTATAAGTACAGGCCTAAAGATACATTGCCAGGGGACGAGAAAAAAAAGAGATAAAAACCATTAGGGGAGACGGATTAATTTTCCCATTGAAACAAATTTTCCAGAAACTCACATCACCAGCCAGACAGAAATATCACACCCAGGAAGTCACCCAGGCCTTTACACGAGCAATTCCACGCGCAAGTTCACAGATAGATGCATTTCCAGTTTGTAATGATTCACCAAAATCAAAACTGTATTTCTAGGCCCTTTAAATACATGTTGTTTGTATATATGCACTGCTAATGTCATTTGTGTTTATATGAACATATCATACGCAAGGTAACATGCAGGGATAAGATCATGCCATCGAAAGGCATGATCTGGGTTTGCCTTTTGAAATTCATGATATAGGAAGTTTCAAGCCAAAATAAGCTTAGACCTGAGGGAAGAAGATTCGAATTAGGGAGAAAGACCTGGGTTCGATACCCAAGTCCTGTATCTTTATTTTTGCTAACATTAGTCTTGCAGATCCAGATCAAAAGGCAGCTTCCTCCCCTGGATCAAAAAACAAACATCCCTCCCTAGATCAAAAAATCATATTCCTCCTTGGATCGAAAAACCACATTTCTCCCTAGATCTAAGGATGACCCTTTGTATTTTCATTTTTCTTTTTTTGTTCATTTCTTTATTGACTTTATTATTTAAATCAACTTTAAATAAAAAAATCACAAAAATTAGGTTTTAGTCTTTTTTTTATTAAAACTAATTTCGTTAATTAATCATCAATTACTTAAACATTTTGATAACTTAAAATTAATTAGATTTAGATTTTTAATTTTCTTTTATAAAAAACAAACAAAATATGTTTTTTAGGATTTAGACGTATTCCCAATTCACGCGCGTTTTTACCTTTTTCATTTTTATTTTCATATTTTTCTATATGCCTACTAGATGTAATAGATTTAAACTAGGACATTTAATGCTTTATCCCTCTCATTTTTGGACATGTAAATAATTCCCCCTCCCCGAAGCCATGTAATAGCATAGAATTTACTTTCTGCATTTTATATTTTCTGTAGAATATTAATTGTTAGATTTATTTTAATAGGATTGTATGGAAACAACATAAAAAACAAAATGTTAGCAAACCTAACATTCGAAGATAAATAACTAGAACAAACATACTTGCACATGCGCACCCCTAGGGTACTCCCACTTTAGTTGCCTTCGGAAAGTAGTCATAACTCTCAAAACGTGAGAGATTTTAGTGGCTACCCTCTGGTTTAAAACGATCATAAGTCCCTCGATGACCCTCTCGATGTTGCCTCAGTAAACAATGATCTTAAAACCCTAGGTTAGTTACTAAAACTTCTTGCCAAGTTACCTTTGTGACTATAAAACATCCCTTTGAATGTCCCTCAAACATCCAACGATAGGGCTACCTACTCACTAATAGTAGGATAGCACTGTCTAAAGGAAAAGATGAAAAGAACGACCCTTTCGAGTAAAAGTGGATAGTTCCTAGATGCTTTCTCAAAAACAAATTTTTTCACATACACAAACACTTCCAAAAACATTTTTCAAATGATTTATCAAAACTCTTGAGGATTGATACAAGAGTTATCATAAAGCAAATTGCCTTACTTTTGCCACCGTATCACACTTTCGAATATCAGTTTTGTCCTGATATTCTCTTTCAGTAGGTTTTTTGTAGTACGCCCTAATCGTCTTGCTTTGGGTCGAGCTTTGAGTTTCGTCTCCTCACCCGCGCATGAAAACCAGTTTCGTCCTGGTACTCATCTAGTTTAGTTTTGTCTAACTAGTTATAATGAGTCGAGTTTCGCCTCGTTTTGTTTTCATACCTTGGACTTCTATCAATGGTTGTTTACTGAATCCTTTATCGCTTTTCGTTTATCGAGTCTCTTTGCAATGTTCCTAACTGCGTCCCTGGTTGAAATCAGTGTCCTTTGTTCCTTGGATTCTTCTATCAGTTTTCGTTACTGTTTATCCATTGATCTGAGACCAGCAGGTGTTCTGACAAACATGGGCTCTCATCATTTTGCTTTGGGTCGAGTTTTGATCTTGTCGCTTGTGCATGAAATCCAGTTTCGTCCTGGTATTGATCTAGTTTAGTTTTGTCTAACTAGTCATAATGAGTAGAGTTTCGCCTCGTTTTGTTTCTTACTCCTGGGATTCTTTCAATTCCTTCATACTGTCTTTCTTGGGTTGAAAGTTGTCTCTTTTGTAACTTTTGGGATCTTTCAATTCCAAATCATTGTCTTCCCTTGTTTAGAGAACAGCAGGTGCTCTAAGAAACATGCACTCTCATCACTTTTCTATTGGTCGAGTTTTACCTCGTTACACGTGCGTGAAATCCAGTTTTGTCCTGGTACTCATCTAGTTTAGTTTTTTCTAACTAGTCATAATGAGTCGAGTTTTTCCTCATTTTGTTTCTTACTCCTGGGATTCTTTCAGTTCCTTCATACTGTCTATTTTGGGTTGAGACTAGTAAATGCTCCTAGAATCATGCACTCTAGCCACTATGCCCCGCGTACTTTTCCAAAGTTTAGTTTTTCCTATTCTCTGTGGTTTGAGTCTTATCTCACCCCCCCTTTTTTGTACTCCGGTTTTATCCTGGAATTTTGTTCACAAGATTAGTTTCGTCCAACCTTCTTAAATCCTGCATCTGCTGGCATTCTTTGTCTTTGGGAGGGTTCTGCTTCTTTTTCAAGAGTGTAAATTTTCGGGTTTTTTCGTATTCGATCATCTTCAACCTTGAATGCTCGAAAGTTGTCACTTTTCTCACTTATCACGCTAAGGACGATCGAATAGGGGCAGTTGTTGCACCCCAAAATTTTCCCTCTTGATTCAGGATTATGTTTCATCACAAATATCATACTGCATTACATTCATTCTCTTATGATGAGATCAAGGTACTTTGGTTCTCAGGTTGTCTATAAGTGGTGCTGGTTGGTAGTGTTGACAATTGGTGTAAGAAGGGAGTTATTTCTCTCAAACTTTGAATTTCTCAAGTCATAAGGGTCCCTCATGTCTCAAGACCTTTTCATACAGTTCATTAATTCAACAGAGGTTTAAAGATTATGTTGAATTAAAGAAGAATCACTTTCTTTTGATGCGCCAGTAAAAATTAGGGTTTTGACCAAGTTGAAGTAATTGGGGTCTAGATGAGCCAAGTTATGAAGCATCATTCTTTTATCATCATTAGAATCAAATTTGTTCAAGAAACCTCCCATGATGCCCAGTGGAATTAGGGTTTTGACCAAGTTGAAGTAATTGGGGTCTAGATGAGCCAAGTTATGAAGCATCATTCTTTTATCATCATTGGAATCAAATTTGTTCAAGAAACCTCTAATGATGCCCAGTGGAATTAAGGTTTTGAAGTTTGATCATCTATCTTCTAATGTAGAGTACAAAACTAGGATTTTGGATTTAATCAGAATTTATCTGACTCTCTCACCCAAGTTTGTTTCCATGATTCACCATATGTTATTAAGCATCTTTGATTAAACGATTGAGGTTCAATTTGGATTGGAAATGGCTCAATTGATCAAAAGGGGCAAATTGCTTATTTTGACCAGAAGTCAATAAAATCAGGAGTTGACTAAGTGGACTTTTGGTCAACCATCAATTTAAGTATCCTCTTTTCACATTCCATATCTAAATTCATCTTTGAATTATGAGAAATGTTGAAATTGAGTTTAACTTGTTCAAGAAGTTACTTGAAAATTGAAAAATATTCTAAGTGTCAAGATGACCTCTCATTGGCAAGGCATGCGCGTAATTTCATCAAACACTTGACATGCCATTTTGTGGAATCAATTTCTTGTGACTCAAGCCTCAATTTGAAAAATCAAAAAGAACATTTTGTTGTCTTATATAAGATTTTATCATTGAATTTTGAACCATCCAATTTGGCCAAAATTTAAGTGAGTTATAATGCCTCAAAGTTGTTACCTCAAACCTAGCTTCATGCACACCATCCAAGCCAGGCGCGTGCACAGACCAGGCAAGTCAAATCACACATTTGCCTCAACTTTGCAATATCACTTCTCCATCAATTTGAAAAATTCAAAACCCTATGATGTTCTATATTATAAGAGCTTTTAAAAGGCCCGTCAAGCATCCAAAATGCATGAAGGAATTTCAAATGGCCTAACCATAAAGTCAGCTGAGCAGAATATTGGGTAACCATGGCCATGTTGCAGATTTTGCACAAGTTCGGTCTTGATTGATGTCAGGTAGCATTCAACATTTGTTTAGAACGAAATATACACTCTTTTCTTGCTAAAACAAGTCAAGCCAAGTCACACCATGTGCATGACTCCCCCCCCCCCCCCCCCCCTCTTCATGCTTGGCCAAAAATAGCAATTTCCTCCTCTCTCAATTTTCCCCCACGTGATCAGCACAACCAAATCACCAAATGCATCCCTTTCTCAAAATTCCACTCAACATGACATCATCAAAACGAATGCAAGGTTGGACATAACAGAGGAAAAACGCATCACAATATCTCACTCTCTTCATTTTTCTGTTTTTTGCAATTTTTCTTCTAACGGTCTTGTGAGCTCTTTAAAGACCTTATTACCCTCATCACTCACTATATAAGATGCTATCTCACTCTCTTTCAGGGCACGTTTCATTCTCCTCACA
Organism: Vicia faba; assembly: GCA_948472305.1. Taxonomy (NCBI): domain Eukaryota; kingdom Viridiplantae; phylum Streptophyta; class Magnoliopsida; order Fabales; family Fabaceae; genus Vicia; species Vicia faba. Next base: position 1,532,631,834 of record OX451737.1, read on the forward strand.
AAATCAAATATGAAATTCCTTCTCTCTGAAAATTTGCTCTCTCTCTCTCTCTCTTCACTTATTCCAGTTGCAATTTCTCTCTGAATTTCACTTCATTGGAGCCTAAAGAGCAAGATTCGTAGGGTTTCAAGTTTATTTAGAGGCACAAGTTGGATTTATTTTCCAACTCAAGAGGTAAAAATCAGATCTCGATTTCTCTCAATGTAGTTTGATTTAAAGCTTAAGATCTTGAATGTATGCTCATAGCTGGCCAAACGATAGGTTTGACGTATAATTTTGCTTGAATTTGAAGTATAAATCGTTTTTTGAACTTATGAATAATTCATATTCAGTGTTTTTTTCAATATTCGCATCCAGATTTCTAACTACCTAGTCAATCATTTTGAGATCTACAAATATCATGATGTAGAGGATGAATCTGGCTTTGTTTTGAGCTTCGAATCGTTAATTTTGGTGGAGAAATGAAGTAGAGATCTTGAGTAGAACATAGGATCTTGAGACTGTAAAACGCGCATTTTAGGTTTGTCTTGAGGAAGAAGACGATGGTGTGGCTGGATCTGATTGGTCCATTTGAATTTTAATGCAATTTCATAATATTCTTTTTTAATTGTTTGCTCTGATTTTATTTTATGATCAAAAAAATTTCAAAAATTCTAAATAAAATTACCATAGGTTGATTTTAATTTCTAGTATTTTTCATAATTTTTCTGGAATTTTTAAAAAACTTTTGATTGGTGGAAAAAATTCGTAAATTAATTAACTTTGTTTAATTGATTTTTTTTTGCATAATTTTCTTTATTAAATTTTTTCTGGCTTTTTCATTGTACAAAATTATACTAAAAATACTTTAGGCACTTTGATTATTTTATGTTGAGTTTCTAATTTTTATTCAAGATTTTTACTTTTTTTAATTAATCAAATAATTTGTGACATTTAATTACCTTTTAAATATTTTCACTACTAATTTAATCATTTACCTTAGTACAAAAATTCACAAAAAAATATTTTGATTCACTACTATTGGCATATAAGTGATTCCTGTTTTTATTTCACATTTTAGCATTTTTGGTTGATTAAGGAAAATATAGAAGTTAATTAGGGTTTTTAAGTAGAGATTGTCATGTTTTGATTTTTTTTCTTTTTTTCTTTCAATTCTAAAAAATCAAGAAAAGTATTCTCTGACTTCTTAAGGCCATTTTTTAGTCTTGTGAATTTTCTTTCAATTTTATTTTGTGTCCTTGACTTCTTTTGAAAATTTGGAAATTAATTGTTGGTTTTATTCACTTTTGTTTTCTTATGTCACAAGTTACGGTTCTTTGAGCAATTTCCCTTGACTCCTAGGTCAATTCCTATTTAGGATAGGATAGTATGATACCTTAGAGCCATGTACTTAATTTTCCTTAATTTTAGGAGTTGATTTGATATTTTTCCCCAATAAACCAAGCTAGGGTATCCAAATTAGAGGGTTGTCTAAGATTAGTTTAAGTTGTTTGTCTAAGTTTTCAACTTAGGTCTTGTTAATTTTGTTTTAAGCTATATGCTCCTGCCCTATTGACATCTTTTGAACCTTGAAATATTTTTGTCTTATTTTTTAAAATCTTATATCTATTTTTCATTCAATCATCTTTCTCATTTGTGCTTATATGATCTTTTGCACTAGATGTAAAGGGAATTCACTTGTGCAACCATGAGGGATCAATATCTTTTATTTTTTTCATCCTCTACCTTGTTTTGGAGACTTGAGTTTATCATTGGACCATTCAAGTTCTCATCAGTTGCCTATTTTTGTCAATGATTATTTGTTGATTCACTTGTGAATGTGGTTTGAAAGATACTTTTGTGCTTTGTCTTTTGAGTTGCAATTGGAGTTCTTCTTTTTTAGATTCAATTGTTTGTGATTTTGACTTGTTAGATATTACTTGATGTCATGCAAAGCTCATGTGATCCTTGGTTAACATTTCATTGTTAATTCAACATGGTGACAAGAAAGGAGCAATAGTCCACTAGTTTTGACCTAGTTGTTATATGTGCTTGCTTGAGGGTTATTACACCTATTACCTTGATGTTTGGCCATCATCTCACATTTCATTGTTATATCATCATTCATTCCTTATTGATTCATCAATCTTTTTTGTAATTACTAATCTGTCTGTTAAATGTGCGAGGTACCTTGAGAAACGTTTTCAATTTTAGCTTGATGCTTCTGTGTTCTACTTTATTTGTGGGACACGGTTTGTTATGCTTGCACCATTCGCGTGCCTTGTATAATTTTGTTACTCCCTTGCAGGACATGTATATAATTGTGTCTGTTATACATCATTTGTGGGGAAATATTCATATATGAAGCCTTAATGCTTATGTTTGACGGTGTGATATCTGACTTGATTTGTTTACTGGTGCTAGCTTGCCTGAAGTTCTCTGGGTTTCTTTTATTGCTTAGTTGCTACAGACAGTTATCCGCTTGGTATTGCACTACTTATTTTTTTACTATCTCTTCCCTTTATTGCTTTCTATTGCATGATGGGATCTCTGTTGCTGATATATGTCAGGAGTCCCTCTGGTTTATTTAAAGACCTGTTTAAGGCAATTTTGTCAGTATGCTAATGGTGGTTGTTTAAATCATGCCTTTGGAGTAGGTATTATGCACGTGTGTTTATATTTGTGCACGCATTATATTACAGGTGATAATTCCTCAAAAGACGCGAGCGAGGAAGGGTCCAAAATCGACCACCACATATTCTAGTCTTTGTCATCCTTAGCTCACGTGGTACGTCAATGCTTCGGAATCGTGCAGATCATATGTATCAAGTCCGTCAAGTGGGGAAGGGTTTTGCAATCAAACCCCCACGCTTTTCCAGGAGTTCGCATTGGCCAATGCTGACACTCCATGATCGTTTATATTGTCTTATGTCTCGTACTTTGATCTTCTATATCTTGGTTAGGTGCTCAGTTGCTTTGGACGTCACATATTTTTTTATTTCATCTGTCTCCCACTTGTTTGCTTCGGGTGATCCGCTCCCCTTAGCTAAAACATTTTCTCTTCATACCCTCATCCCCTGAGGCAGTATACCCCAATTGTGTGCTTTTGCCAAAGCACTTGTTTGCTCTCTTATTTGATATTTACTATGCTCCCTTAGGATTACTCATGTAGGGTTAGTCCTCGAGCTAGACATTAGGATATTTACCCATGCATACTAACATAGGTTAGAGGCTTCCCTTTTCATCATCAACCTTAGGGGTAATCGTTGTATGATAACATTAGGGATAGTGCTAGGCTAGTCTCCCTTAGTTATTTTTCCTTTCTTTGCATATTGCATCTTAAAACTAAAACTTTTTCTTGGCAAATCATAAAACATCTTTGATGAACTTAAATCTTTCTTGAAGATAAAAGATACAAACTAATCATAATAGTTTGTGCTCCTTTTGGCTTTGTTTTAAAACTTGTCAAATTGATGTTTTGCCATCCTTGCCATGATATTTTATTATCTTTTCAATGATGTTTCGCCATCGCACATGTTTGTTATCCTACTTTTATTCTCAATATCATTTTTATGTGTGATTTTTTTATCATCTGAATTGTGATGCCTCACCATCTTTGCCATGTTAACTTTGTATCTTTTAGCCAATGTTTTTCCATCACATATGTTTGTTGCCGATGTTTCTCCATCGTATATGTGCGTTATCCTACTTTGATTCTCAATATCATTGTCAGGTGTGATGTTTTTGTTGGATTAAAATATTCAGCATCAACCTTAGGGATTCGAAGGGCTTAACATCCCACCCATGGGCACTTAGTAAACTAGGTGCATCTCCTGAAAATGCTCGTACTATATGGAAATAAAGTTGCACCTTGGCTACAAGCAATTGCTTTTAGCTCAGTGGTAAGCGTTTGATCCTACAAGTGGTATCAGAGCATGGTCATGGGTTCGAATCCCCCCGGCTGACACTGGGGGGAGATTGTTGGATTAAAATATCCAGCTTCAACCTTAGGGATTCGAAGGGCTTAACATCCTACCCATGGGCGCTTAGTAAACTAGGTGCAGCCCCTGAAAATGCCCGTACTATATGGAAATAAAGTTGCACCTTGGCTACAAGCAATTTCTTTTAGCTCAGTGGTAAGCGCTTGATCTTACAGTTTTATCATCTGAATTGTGAAATCCCGCCATATTTTCCATGTTATCTTGCCATCTTTTAGTCGATGTTTCACTATCGCATATGTTTGTTGCCGATGTTTCGCCATCGCGTGTGTTTGTTATCCTACCTTGATTCTCAATATCCTTTTTAGGTGTGATGTTTTATCATCTGGATTGTTGATGTGTCGTCATCTTTGCCATGCTATCTTGCTATCTTTTTATCGATGTTTCGCCATCGCATATGTTTATTATTCTACCTTGATTCTTAATATCATTGTTAGGTGTGATGTTTTATCATCTGGATTGTTGATGTCTCATCATCTTTTCCATGCTATCTTGTTATCTTTTTGTCGATGTTTCGCCATTGCATATGTTTGTTGTCGATGTTTCACCATCGCGTATGTTTGTCATCCTACTTTGATTTTCGATATCATTGTTAGGTTCAATGTGTTATCGTCTTGTCTCATATTTTGTTATCATGCTGACGTTTTATCATCTTATCTGAGTTTGTATTGCCATGTGATATATTGCCTTTCCCTTTTGTTACTTTATCATCTTTGTTGATGTTTTGTCATTTTATTTGATGTTTTGCCATCTTGATTGTTGATTTTGTCTTCTTAACTAAAAAACACAAACCAACCAAAATATATGAGCCGAACTACAGCTGCTTTGATTCCTTAAAATGGATAAGTAGGCATTGGGGTAGGGCCCGAACGAGCACAACTTTATTTTCCCCACATTATTTTCTCTTTTCTTTTGCATGCATTCCCTCTTTGCATTTTATTTTTGCTATTAAGCTTAGACATAGATTTTGACCACACCCATTTGATTATAACAACAAGAGTGGATATCATAGAGTACTACGGACGTATGGGGTGCTAATACCTTCCCCTCGCGTAACAGACTCGCTTACCCGATCTCTACGGTCGCAAGACCGTGATTTCACCTCTTCAGGTTTTCTCGATGTTTACCTTTTCCTTTTGGCGGGATGAAATACGTTTGGTTGAGACTTTATTTATTTGATATCAGATGACTGTTCGGCCAGTTGTTTCATCAATCAATGGCTCTAATGACTGAAAATCAACTATATTAGACAAAAAGTTAATTTTGGTCAACATACAGTCAAAACTCAAGATTTTTGGTCAACATCAAAGTTTTGGAGTCATATTCATCATGAGATCAAGGGTTGATCATGATTCATCAAGAAAATTCTCAAATCATCAAAACTCAAAAGTTGCCAAATTAGGGTTTTTTTAAGGAGAAGTCAACTGAACTTTGACCAAGCACAACTTTCACATGCTTCATAAGATTTTCCTCAATCAATGCTCATTTTGAAGGAAATTAAATTCCTTACAACTTTGTCTCTCTAGGCTCAAGTCCAAAAATGGCTTCATTTGAGAGATATGGGCCAATACACTATAGGTCATTTCAAAAGTCAATAAAAAGACACTTTTTGTCAATGCAACTTACATCAAGATAAATCTTCAAATACAAAAATTATAAAAATAGATATTGTAAAGGACATATTTAGATTTCCAAAAAGTCTAATATCACCTTCAAATGATAAAAATTGAGAGAGTTATGATTGGTACAAGTTAGGAAATTTTAAGCAAATGCATGAAGTTCAAATTGAGCAAACTTGAATTTTTGGGCTAATGGGCTATTGTTTCAAGGTACATGCGTATTCTACACTTCATATGAACCTCTGAGTTACTTCATGCACCCAATGTCCTTTTTATTCTATTTATTTTTATTTTTATTTATTTTAAAAGTCAAAATAAATAAGATAAAAAATAATGCTTCTTACACAAGTCCAAGCCCATGTTTTATTTGACCTAATTTCATGCTATATCATCTATTCAATTAAAACAAGGAAAGGACTGGAAAAAACTTTGTGCAAGAAACATCCTTTCCAAAACTCAAAAATATTAAGAACAAGGGCAACTTGAATCCCTGATTTTCAGCCCTCCTTACAACAAACCAATCGTTCCAAGCAACCTCTGAAGTGTTGTTTCAATGGAACAGTTATCTTGGGATTAATCGTGCTAGTTTCTGAGGTACGATTAAAACAACATGGATCAACGCATGTATGGTGATTCATGATTTGATAATCATGGGATTCCCATGTTGGGTTTTTCTTGTACATTGAGACCTCATGAACATGTTAGAAAAGCCAGTTTGCATAAAAACTCAAAGGAAACAGCAAAACAAAATTCATGCAATAAAGGGAAATCGGTGTTGCGTGTTCATGCATTCTAGGCCCTTTGGATCGTTGGAAACGGTTCAATCTTACCCTACGACACTTCAGAGGTTGTTTGGAACGATTGGTTTGCTGTGAGGAGGGCTGAAAATTAGGGTTTCAAGTTGCCCTAGTTCTTGATATTTTTTAGTTTTGTAAAGGATGTTTCTTGCACAAAGCTTTTTTCATCCTTGCCTTGTCGGAATTGAGGAGAATATATAGCATGAAATTAGGTCAAATAAAACATGGGCTTGGACTTGTGTAAGAAGCCTTGATTTTTATCTTATTTATTTTGACTTTTAAAATAAATAAAAATAAATAGAATAAAAAGGTCAAGGGGTGCATGAAGTAATTTAGAGGTTCATATGAAGTGTAGAATACACATGGACCTTGACACAATAGCCCATTAGCCCAAATAATTCAAGTTTGCTCAATTTGAACTTCATGCATTTACTCAAAATTTCCTAACTTGTACCAATCATAATTCTCTCAATTTTTATCATTTGAAGGTGATCTTTGAATTTTTTGAAATCTCAACATATCCTTTACAATATCTATTTTGATCATTTTTTCAATTGAAGATGTGTCTTGATGTAAGTTTCCTTGACAAAAAGAGTCTTTTGTTGACTTTTGAAATGACCTATAATGTATTGGCCCATATCTCTCAAATGAAGCATTTTTTAAACTTCAACCTATTGATACAAAGTTGTAGAGAATTGAATTTCCTTCAAAATGAGCTTTGGTTTAAGAAAATCTGATGAAGCATGTGAAAGTTGTGCTTGGTCAAAGTCCAGTTGACTTCTCCTTAAGAAAACCCTAAATTGGCAACTTTTAACTTTTGATGATTTGATAATTTTCTTGATGAATCATGATCAAACCTTGATCACATGATGAATATGACTCCAAAACCTTAATCCTGACCAAAAATCTTGAGGTTTGACTAAATGTTGACCACAGTTGACTTTTTGTCCAATATAGTTTATTTTCAATGATCTGAGCCATTGATTGAGCAAACTTGTGATGTAAGGCATGAAAATTGGTATGAGCATTCTTAGAGACATATAAGAAACCATGAAGTCCACTTTAGGCATTAGAGACCCAATATTCCTTGAGAAAAGTAAAACCCTAGTTGTAAGTACATTGCTTAGGAGGAGAATTTGTCTAATCAATTCTTGAGTAACCTTGAGCAAATGAAAACTCTAGGAGAATGTCTTAAAGAAATTTGAGGGTAAATTTTGGGGTATAACAATGATGAAGACAGTTGTATTGAAGTAGCTTTTGTCTTTATGTTGTTAATTGTTGCATGATCACTACCAGAATTGTTGGATGGGATCTTAATGCCGTATTTTGCAACCGTTGGTGTAAACTCAGTTGATTTTAAGCTCTTAAGATGTAATATGGTCTCGTCTATATGAACTCACCTGATTTGCAGCTTTTGTTATAAATGAAAATAGTGTTTGATGTGATATCTCATATTGACTATTTCTTATCTCTGTTATCTTGTTGTTTAGTCTTTCTTGGTGGTTGACAAAACTCTTGAATACTTGGGAAATGACAAAACATAGCATGCATAATCATGCATTACAGATTTTCCGTCTAGTTTTCTTATCTCTCAGTTCTGCTTCTTCTTAACATATTTCTCCAAGACAACTACTCGTCGGTATTCAACCTGAGACGATCGACCACACCAGATGGAACAACTTCAAGTTGACTTGACTGAGATGAAGGGATGCACCTTCTATGTTTGGTAACCCTCACCTGGTCACTTAACCCAACATTTGTGGAACCTACAAAATTTGATTATCAGACCTGTTGTTGGTTGGTTCACAGGTTTCTGGTGTTGAACTTGGTAGGGAGGATTACGGTCCGATCCCCCGCAACTACAATTGGGTAAGCAAAGGGTTATACCACTCATGTACCAGAACCCCATGCAAAAAGGACCAGAGTCACTAACCGGTCACCTTACTATGAGTTTGTGGAGCTAACATGCTTAATGTGATTGCGGCAGAATGAAAGAGAGCAAAAAGAAGGATGAGTAAGTTAAGCTTTGGCATAATAACATGATTCAAATTGGGTTGTATATTCAGGAGACTTATAACTGCAAAATTGCGGAGTAGTTTTCCTATGATATCCTTAGTGTGCAAGATTAGCACCTATCGATGCAGTCTTAACTGAAAAAGAGTTTGTAGCCTAGAATGAGTAATTGATGATGTTGTTGTATTCTTTGAGTTTTTTATTTTATTTTGCTCGGAGTGCAAATTTTCAAGTATAGGGGAATTTGATCAGTGCATTTTGATGCATATTCTTCTATGTGTGTACTTAAGCATTTCTATGTTTTACTTTGTTTATTTTATAATAGTTTTTTATTTTATTTTTGGTTTAATTTGATTTTCATATTTAATTTTCAGCATTGGAAGCTTTCATTGAAAAATTCATAATTGGAGCTATATGAATCGGATCGAGGCGTTCTAATATGCGTTGGAAATCTGAGACAAAGAGCTACAACTTTCATGTTTAAGCCAAGAGCTGATAAGGAGTGTATCACTACCAGATAATTCGTTGAAGTTTCTGCCTTTAGAATAATTTATTTTTGGGTCTTTTTAGTGGGTCTGGGTTATATTTTTGACCCGGTTCATTTTGTAAGTGGAAACCCTTATTTTATTTTATAAGGCTTGCAGCCGCTAAAGAAAGGGTTACACAATTTTCACGAGATTTTTTTTTACTTGTACGAATCCTTCACGAGGAACTAATCCTAAGGATCGATCTAGTGTTCATGTTTCCGTCAAAACTTTGAGGTTTTATAATTTCAATCCAATTTTTTCCCTTTCAATATTCTTCTATATTTCTTGTTTCTTAATTCAAGGTATATAGAATGTTGTTGATTTAATTATATTGCTTTATGTTTCCTTGACCTGTTTCGCATTTTAGCGTTACTTTACCATTAAATTGCGTATGTCAAATCATGTTTGCTTAATTCATGAGTGTTGAACCCGTTTACTTAATTCGGATAATAGGAATATAAACTGCATAATTTCAATTTCGCTTGTTAACTGATGTTGTAATAGAATAAGGATTAAAGTTCGCTTGGGGATTGGATTTATAATTGTCGATGATAAGTTGGGAACCCGAATAGTAGGTTGATTCATTTTAGCTTATTTGATAATCACTTTTTTTTAAATTATTTTCTTAATTGAATCCTAATCCAAACCCCCCCATATTCATTTATGTTGTTTAATAAAAAATACAAGAACCATCACGATACGATACTCGAGTTGTCGTTATCGTAACTACATTTAAAATTTACTCGTTTTTGATCTGTGCGCAATAACGGATCAAAGTTTCATCTTCATATTGTGTTAATTTTGAACCTTATCATAATTTAAATTATAACACAAGTCACACATGTCATAATTATAAAATTATGATCTCTTTACTTCATCTTTATCCTTTCATCTAAACTTGCTAGTTTGTGTCTCTTTGAATCACTTCTCTTGTAAGCTATGTGTGAAACTTATCTTCTTTGATTATGATACTTGAACATGTTATTTTATATGTCATTTTATACTGACTTAGATGTCTCAATAGCTTATAACCTTGCCCCCTCTTCATCTATCCATGCTTGCTTCATTTACTCTTTTAGGTTTATTTTAGGGTTTGATTTTGATCTCTCTCCTTGCTAACCTATGTGCTTGACTTGGTAGTGATGTTCTATGTTTGTTTATAAGTATTTAATTTGAGTTACATATTTATTGTGCTTCTTACTTTACTCTTACTTGACATGTCTTTCCATGATCACTTGATCATACACTTGCTTTCATTATACTTTACAATTTTGTTTTGACCTAGTTTGTGTGCTTTGGTGTTTGTACCATGATCTTAATCACTAACTGAGTTTTATCTTGATTATTTGGTATGTGTTTAGTTTATAACATGTCAATGTATGATTTCTCTTCTCCACATCACCTTTTTCCTCTCATATGTTTTCTTGTTAGCATTACATGAGGACTTATGTCCACTTAGGGTTTTCAAACCAACTTTTCTTGAATGATTTGATTGTGAATCTTTCTCAAAGTTTGATTATGTGATGATTATGAATATGATATATGTTCACTTGTGACTTGTATACTTCTTCATCCCTTTTCACCTCACTTCACTTTCTTATGCCATGTTTGGTTAAGCACTTGACACATAAATGCTTTTATGCTAGTGTGCTTGCTTTAGTGCTTTGACTTATGAGTTTTAGATTCAAACTACTTGAGAATGACCCTTAGGGATATATCTATATAACTTTGATGTTATACTTTTGTATCATCATTGATTTCATGTCTTATCATGATATCAAGTCTTTTCTTCTAAATGCATGTTTGCACTTCCTCTTGTCTGGTTAGACAATTTCTTCACTTCCTTGATCCAAGTTTCCATGATTATGGTAGTTTAAGGTATATAACAATGTCAGAACCTATATCATGTATTGATTTTCTTTTATGTAATGCCTCTTTGTTTTTTTATTATTTATCTCTTATCTCTCATCTTCACTTCTTCAAGTTTGTTTGTAAGAGTTTCATGTCTTGTATGCTTTATGACATGAAATTTGTGTGTGACTGATGCATTATCATCTTGTATCTTGATGTATTATCACTTTCTATTTTGTGATGTTTTACCATTTTCTATTTTTATGTTTTGTCATCTTTATGATGTGTTATCGTCTCTTCTTTATGACTTAATTTATTGTCATCCATATTTGATGTTTTCTCATCTCTTACTTGATATTTTATCATCTATGATTGATATTTTGCATCGCTCTCTTTATGTGATGTATTGTCATATCTCTTCTTATATCTTGATGTATTGTCATCTTTGTGATGTTTTACCATATTCTATTTTGATATTTTGTCATCTTTATGATGTGTTATCATCTCTTCTTTATGACTTGATGTCTTGTCATCCATACTTGATGTTTTATCATCTCTTACTAGATGTTTTATCATCTATTATTGATGTTTTGTCATCTCCTTCTTTATATGGTGTAATGTCATCTCTCTTCTTATATCTTGATGTATTGTCATCTTTGTTAGAATTTTTTACTGTCCTGCCTTGTTTTTACACAATAATTCCCAATATACCATCCTCTTCACTCAATAATCCCAAACTACCATGTTTTCAAACAAATTTCATTGTTGGCACGAAGCATCCGCCAAGTGAATGGGCAGAACAGAAAATAAAATTTGGCATCTGCACATGCAATGGGCGGAGCTGTTGAAAATTGAAGAGGGTCCGCTCATCCAATAGGCGGAAGTGTTGTCACGTGAAATTTTTTTTCTTTTTTAAATTTACTTATTTGAATTATATATATATATATATATATATATATATATATATATATATATATATATATATATATATATATATATATATATATATATATATATATATATATATATATATATATATATATATATATATATATATATATATATATATATATATATATATATATATATATATATATATATATATATATATATATATATATATATATATAGCTCCGCCAGCCCAATGGGCGGAAGCTATGTAATTTAAAAAGCATCCTCCAGCCCAATGGGTGGAAGCTATGTAATTTAAAGAGCATCCTTCGGCCAATGGGCAGAGCTTCCTACTTCCAATTTTTGTTGTTGTTTGAAAACATGGTATGTTGGGAATATGAGTTGAAATGTATGGTAATATAGGAATTTGTTTCTAAAGAAGTGGTATGTTGGTAAAAAATTCTCTTTGTGATGTTTTACCATATTCTATTTTGATATTTTGTCATCTTTATGATGTGTTATCATCTATTCTTTAAGACTTAATGTCTTGTCATCCATACTTGACGTTTTATCATCTCTTACTTGATGTTGTATCATCTATGATTGATTTTTTTGTCATCTCCCTCTTTATGTGATGTATGGTCATCTCTATTCTTATATCTTGATGTATTGTCAACCTTGTGATATTTTGTCATCTTTGTGATGTTTTGTCATCTTTGTGATGTATTGTCATCTTTATGATGTATTGTCATCTTTCCCTTTATATCTTGATGTTTTATCGTCTTTGTGTGATGTTTTATCATATCTCTCCTTCTTTACTTGCTTCACCTTTTGTATGCTCCCTAAAGGATCTTCAATTCACTCTTTTCTGAGTATGAAATGAATAGACCTTAGGATTTTTATCCATGCATGACAACTTTAGGTAGATGGTTCCCTTCTATCTCAACTATAGGATCAACATTGCATGATAACTTTAGGATTATTTTACTAGTCTCCCCTTAGACTTTTTCTTTCTTCTTTTGCATCTCACTAAAACAAAAACTTCTTCTTTGTGTTTAAAACTCTCAAAACACTTAATTATAATTGATGAGAACTACAATCTTTACTAAGTATGGGAAATGATAAGCAACTTTCTTCTCGATCTTACCGTTCTTTCGTTCTTAGTCCTTTGTGTGGTTTAAATCTCAAATCTTTTTTCAAGGTAAAAAATATCAACCAATTCAACCCTTTTTGTCTTTGAACTCTTCTTTTTTTTTTTGTATAACTTTTTTCAAAAAAAGTCATGCTTCGCTAGCATCGTCTATAAAAAGCACACAACAAACAAAAACTATTGATCCGAAATACGGTGCTCTGATTCCTTAAAAGGGATACGTAGGCATCTGGTCACGGGGTTCAGCCGAGCGAAACTTTGTAAATATTACATTTTTTCCCAGTGTTTTCTTTTACATGCATTCCCTCTTTTCATTTTTCCTTTTAACATTAAGCTGTAGACATAGATTAGACACTCTTAGATTAGAACAAACTTAAGTGGATATTGTGGAGTTCCACAGACGTTAGGGGTGCTAGTAGCTTCCCCTTAGATTAGAACAAACTTAAGTGGATATTGTGGAGTTCCACAGACGTTAGGGGTGCTAGTAGCTTCCCCTTCTATAACCGACTTCCTTACCCTTTTTCTCTTGGTCGTGAGACCATGTTCTTTTCTTCTCTCAGGTTTACTCAATGTTTCCTTTCATTCTCTTGAGATAAATAACATTGATGGAGACTCTTCTGTCTTTTCGTCTTCGTTCGCGCTTCGATGAAAATCCTAGACGCGACAGTTTCAGTCTCTCGTTGTAGGACTGGAGGTTCTGAATAAAGCATACTCTGCTGCAAATAAGTGTTAAGAAAATTATTAGAAGCATATCCAAGAAATAGAGGCCTATGATAACTACTGAAATTGTCCAAGGATATGAACAACATTTCTCTAGAGGAACTAGTTAGTTCTTTGAGAGGTCATGAGATAGAGCTTGAAGAATATGAGCCTCAGAGAAAAGAAAAACCAATGGCTCTTAAATTTACAGGAAGGTTTGAAAAATACTAGAATCCTTTAAGTTGAAGAAGAAGAAAAATCTAAGGAAGATTCTGAAGAAGAATCTGAAACAAGTCCATTCTGAAGCACATAATAAACTTAAGAAAGAATTTTTTATTCTAAATGAAAAACAAAAATTTAAAATGACAATTCTGCCCCTAAAAGCAAGAATTCAAAACTTGAAGAAAAAATTCTTTTAGAAATTTCTATTGTTTCTGAAAATGTCATTGAAATTGTCTGAATGATTGTCTGGACAGACTGCGAGGATTGTCACCCATTAAAATTTTTACAGTTTTCAACAAATTCTATAAAAGAATTAGGAAGGACCTACTAAAACTGACAGATTTATCCGAAATGTTAAGAAGCTATATTAACCATAACAAACTAGCACACCAAAACTTTGGTTTATATCTTTTTCTAACCGAGTAAAGCCAAAAACATGATTTACAATAAAAAGATAAAAACATTACACAAAACAAGAAGATAAAAAAGATTCTAATTTAAAAATTTTTATTTTAAAAATTCTAAAAAAAATCAAATTGAATTAAATATGAATATCTTTAATACTATTTTTTGGATCTTTTATTAATCTTACGATTTCTATCAATATAAAAATCAAAAACAGAATTCTAAATTAATCTTTGAGGCAAATATGTCATTGGCTCACATTCCTTATGCTAATATCAGAATTCAATCAAAGAATAAAAGTAGAAATGCACGTGTGTTTGCTATTGAAATCGTTGAAGATTTACGAGTATTTGATCTTTTAATTTATAAAGTTCTTTAAAATTTATTGAATCCTTTACGAGAGAATGAAGACAAAATCTTAATAAATTATATTTTTCGATCACTCTACGAATATGAATCATAATCCATATATAGTAAGTGGACAGCTCTATCACTAACATTCACTCTTTATTTTTATTTTCATTTTGTTTTTGTGTTAGGAAAATAAGTAAGAAGAACTGATAAGGGGCCTCAAGCTTGAACAATCAAGAAAAAGCAGCTATATCAGGTGTGTAGTGGCATATATACACATTTGTTTTAAGTGGATGAGTCATGTCAAGTTGGGCCATATCTTCTCAATTATTTTTTGTTTAGCGAATGAATGAATATAGAATTTAATTAATTAAAGTGGAAGGGAATCTAAATTCCAGCTAAATGTGCATGATTGAGAACATGTAGAAGAACGTGAGGAATCAGAACACAACCTTATTGGTATCACAGTTTCTTTCCTTTTCAGTCCATGCATCTGTCCATGAAGATCACACTCCAAATAGAAAGAGATAGCGATATGGGGAAGTGGGAGAATTTGTAACATATTCTTTCTTCTTTTTATATAATTTTTCTTTAAATACAGAACATTATATTGTTAGATTGCAATAAAAAAAATTTTCAACATGGAAGTCCACGTAATATTTATTTAATTTTTTAATTATTTTTTAAATCAACATGAAAAAAAAATTTATATTTTTTTTAATCTACTTTTTTACTTTTTTAATTATATATTATATTTTATTAAATATATATTATTAAATAGATATTATTAAATATATATTATTATATATTATTTTATTAGAAAATTTGTAAAACAAAAATTAATTGGCAAAGAAATCAAACGTGGGCCCTCTCCCTCAATAGAGTATCAATTTACCACTAGAACATGTTCAATATATTTATTTCATCTTTGCTCCATTGTTTTTGAACAAAAGAACGTTTGCTTTTGAAGTTATTACTATCATTTTTATAATTCTAGATTTGCGTTCTATAAAGCACTTAAGGTTATTGTTGCAGACATTAAAGACTTGCTTGTTGTATTTGTTATTTTTTTGTTTTGTTGTGATTGATATTATGTTTGGTAAAACTAACTTAACTTTGACATATTGAATAAAGATTTTCTATGTATTGAAGCATCATGTTCTATGTGATGTCCTATGCATGTTCATTCGAGATCGTGATTGTGTACAGCTGAATTATTTGATATTCTAATATGTTACAAGTGTAAAATATTTTGTGGATATTGTGCTATCCTATGTGGCACTCAGTTTTAAGATTAAAGAAGATTCAAGCTGATTTCAAGGAGAATTGTTAGTTTCTAATTATGGAGATAATTTAAGAAACTAATGATTGATGTCTTATCTTTGAGAAGATAACTATGCAGCACCTGTTTTTATCCAGCTGGGATTTGTGAAGCTCAAATCCAATTCAATGAAGATTATAAATAGAAGGCTTCAACCCTAGTTATTTTTTACGAACTTACATTGTATTTTGTTTAGAGTTTGTGAGCTTATTGTGAACCTCTCGATTATCATGTTAATAAAAGAGTAGGACTTTGTTTTTGTTGTAAGTTCTGACAATCATTCCAAAGCTTGTAAGAAATGAACGATTGTGTGTCTTTGAAGTGTGACTTCTGTGATTTACCAAGTGTTTAGAATTCTTCAGTCACTGGTTTGTGATTGGAAGGGATTTGAGAAGGGTCTCATACCTAGGTGAGTCTTAGGTAGAAGTTAAGTAAGGGTAGTGATTAAGTGAGAAGTTGTAAACGGGAGAGTTTATCTTCGAATTGATATTATTAGTAGTTAACTTGATCCCTGGCTTTGTAGCCCCCAGAGTAGGTGTTGGTTTACACCGAACTGGGTTAACAATCTTGTGTGTTCTACTTTTCCGCACTTCGATTATCGCTTATCTTGTCATTCCTTGCTTGTTCGGAAAAGTGTCTCGACATCTTTTAGGATATCTGTGATCTGAATATCCGAATTTCAATTGGTATCAGAGCAGGTATCATGCTCTGTCTCTGGGTGAGGTTCTAGGAAGATGCTTTCGGGTGCGATGGACAAGGAGGAAGGATTTGGAAACAGACCACCCATTCTTGATGGAACTAGTTATGATTATTGGAAAGTTTGTATGATGGCTTCCATCAAATCCATGGACAACAAGGCATGGGAATTTGTTGTTAAGAAATGGGTTCCACCAAAGGTTTTAGGTGAGGATGGGAAGGATATGGGCATGAACAAAGCTGAAGAAGATTGGAATGATAAGGATGATGAATCATCTAAAGGAAACTTCAAAGATTTGAATGCCCTATTCAATAATGAGGACAAAAATATCTTCAGGCTGATAAGTAATTGCACTATTACCAAAGAAGTATGAGAAATCTTGAAGATTGCTCATGAAGGAACCTCCATGGTGAAGATGTCAAGACTTCAACTGCTTACCTCTCAGTTTGAGAACATAAGGAGGAAAGAGGATGAAAGTATTCATGATTTTCACATGAATATCATCGAGATACCCAATGTGTCAAGTGCCTTGGGGGAGAAGATATCTAAAGCAAAACAGGTGAGAATAATTCTCAGATCTCTTCCAAAGAGGTTTGACATGAAGGTGATTGCCATTGAAGAAGCTCAAGACATAAACAACATGAAATTTGACGAACTCATGGGATCCTTACAGACATTTGATTTAGGGATCAGTGAAAAGTCTGAAAAGAAGAAGACCATAGCCTTTGTCTCTAACACTGATGATCCAAAAAATGAGTGTGACTTGGATACTGAAGAAGGGGTGTCAAATTCCATTGGGTTACTTAGAAAACAATTCAACAAAGTGTTGAAGAAAATTTATTGGAAGTCAAGATCAAATGTCAAAGACAGGTCACTCGACATCACCAAAAATCAGGATTCTGAAGGAAAAGGAGTTCAGTGTTTTGAATGTAAAAGGTTTGGTCACATTAGATCAGAGTGCCCCACTCATATCAAGAAGCAGAAGAAAGTTATGTATGTGTCTTGGTCAGAAGAAGACTCTGTCAGTGATAGTGCAAATGAGTTTTCTAAGCAAGTGATTGCTCTGTCTAGAATGTGTGATTCAGATAATGAAACAATTATTAGAGACCTGACAACCGAAGATCTTGTCACCTTTTACCAGGAAGCATGCCTTGAAAGTCAAGAGGGAGCTCAATTGATAAAAAATAAATTCTTATTGCTCAACTGGAGGAAGAAAAAGAAGAGCAATTATCCATTATCTCTGGCCTGGAAGCTGAAAAAGTAGAGCACCTAACTGTCATAGCTGAATAAAAAGATGAAGTTCTTTTGCTCAAGTCACAACATGATAATATGACCAAGTCTGTAAGAATGCTCAACAACATTTCTGATATGCTTGATAATATTATTAAGTCTTGAAAGAATGTTGGAGATGTTCAAGGGATTGGCTATGTCAATTAATCCATGAAAGATAAAGGTGAAAGGTGTGAAGTAAAGTTTATTCGTCCAAAGAAAGAACAGGAACAAAATATGTCAAAATAAAAGTTCCAACATCAGCATGGACAACAGAAGAAACACTCAGGAAATAATGTCTCTACTGTTCTGGGTGGAACCACTATTCTAATTGGGAAGAATGCTGCGAGCATTAAGGATCTTGTTTGTGACAATTAAGGAAAAAGATCTAAAGTTGAGTAGGTACCTCCAAAAAGGAAGCAAAAGTAGAAGATGTTGAATCATTTGTCTCAACATCCGCAGATATATCAGAAGATGTACAATGGAGGGGGAAATCAGCAACGGAGATTCCAATAATGTGGAAAGTTGGGTCATTTAGAATTCTCTTGTTATATGTTGCATGGCTATACCAAATATATTGCACAACATAGGAGAAGACCGAGCAAGGTTAAAACTGAGTCTAAGAGGTCTTTCAAGAATTACAATATCTCAATAAAGTGTTGTTTGTTAAAGGGCTAACTGCTAATTTGATAAGCCTCAGTCAACTGTGTGACTGTCATGTGGTGGGAGAACTAACTTGACGTTTTGCGTTTGTGTTCGAAAATGTTTCGGTTTAGCAAGAGTCGCCACCGAATTTTTATTTTATCCAAAGGAAAGGTCAAAAAGCACAGGAAAGACCTTTGAGATTGTTTTTTGGTTCGGGGGGTAGATTATGAAAAGGGAAGGTGCTAGCACCCTTTTCATCCATGGTTTTCCATGGGCTCTTAGTTACTTGTTTTAGATCACTTGCATTTGCTTTTCAATTGTTTGAAATGGTGATTTGTGTGTGGTTTTTGAAAGTATTTTGAAAAGAGGTCTTTGTTTAGGCAACCTTTGTAATGATTCTTGTTTGAATGTATACAAAGGTGTTTGTCTTTTGAAAAATGTTTCAATGTTTGAAAGTTTATTGGGAAATGTTTTGAAATTGTGATGTAGTTTGAAAATAGCAAGGATGTTTGCAAGTTTGATCAAGTAACTAGGAGTTGTCTACCCTACTCAAAGATCTTTCCTACACATTTTTAACCCTTTGACATTGTTGTTTTACCATTGCATTTGGTAAACAATCTTGTGTTTGGATGTTAAACAGGACAGGCGTGGGTCATCGTATGACCATATAGCAATGGTGCTAAGTATCTTTAGCAAGTTTTTTGAGGGACTAGATCATTTTTGTATAGGCAACCAAGATAGCGTCATCGATGGACTATGATCTTTTTGTTTTGATTTTGATTTGCCAAGATACTTAACATGCATACCATGGCCATGTTTTTAAGGCAACAAGTGAGTGAAACCCTAGGGGTGCTTGTGTGCATTGTGTTATCATTTTTCATGCATTTTTGTCTTGTATTAGTCATGCTATTTGTTTTGATTTTGGTCTTTGTATACAAACCCTAGTTTTACTATCATGCATATAAAAGCAATAAATGCGTAAAAGTAAATCTAAGACTATTACAACATTATTATGGGGAGGGGGATACAAATTTGAATAGGGGGATATTGCTCAAAAATAAAGCCCTAAAACTATTACAACCATATTGAATTTATTTGTACAAATAAATAAATAAGCAAATATTTAAATATTCAAATAAATATAAATATGCAAAATAATTTTGTATTTATTTTTATGTATGTAAAATGAATTATTTAATGTCCTAAAAATAAGAAAAATAAAAATGATTATTTTTATTAAGGGTGGAAACCCTAATTTATTTTAAGAAAATATATTCTATATTATTTATTTATTCATTTATGTACAAAAAATAAATAAAACTATATGCATAAAATGTTCAAAAATAAAATATGTATGACAATATTATTTTTAAGTATATAAATAATAAAAATAAAAAAATATGATATTTTAATATTATTTACAAATTTATTTAAGAAAATAAAAGTATATATTATTTAATAAATTATTCTTATGCCAAAAAACAATAAAAATAATAAAATAAAATGTGAAAATTTAAGAAAACATTTTTGGTGATTTTTAATATTTGGAAAAAATAAATAAAAGTCAGAAATGTAAAAGAAATGAAAAAAATATATAAAATAAAAAAATGGGCCAAGGGGGTGCAAAAAGCAGGATGAGGGGTGTCAAAAGCAGGACAAAGCCTGGCCCAGCCCAAGGTTCCTTCATCCCTGTCCTTGAGACTGAAGCAAAACGCGTGCCATGGTTCAAATTTGTATCTCCTGCATACGTGCTTAAAAACAAAAACTTGCAACATGAAAGTTATAGCTCATCATCACACGATTCTAACCATATAAAAACTTGATCTAACTCTAAGAAACCAGGGAGAATTTTATCATCCCCAAATTTCTGACCTAAAAAATTCAGAAACTTCAACATCCAAATTCTCCTAGCTCAGTTAACATAAATGAATTCTATACATATGTACAACTCAAGGACAATGAGGACTACATTTTTGCTTCACAAACCTAAGCCTAATGATTCCTAAATAAGGAGATAGAAGTTTGAAATTTACCTGTTTCAGTCATGCTCGAGTATGGCAATGTAGCAACTTTCAGTGAGGCCTGAAGGACTTTTGAGCTTGCTTGATGTTCCCTTGACCTTTCCCAATGCTTAGCTTGCTTTGAAATGGCTTGAATCTCCCTATAGAACTCAACCTGCAAACTCAGAATTTGAAAATGGTAAAGTGTGAAAATGGAGTTACAGTTGCTTGGGAATGGTCTGGACAACTTAGGTGTATTGTTTAGAATGTGTTTAAAGTGGTTTGGGACAAAATGCACGAGGTAATGTGAAGATGGTTTGAGTTCTGCAGGGCTTGCCCTGTTTTTGCAAGAACTTGTGATTTTTGTGCTTAAAGGTGTTAGAGAGGCTTGTAACTCGTGTATTAGGCTTGGTATATTATGCTGAATTTGTTTGAAATGTGTACAAGTCTTGCTCTTATCAGATTACAAAGTTGTGGAGTTTTTGCACACTTGCTTGTTTTTGAAGTAAAAGGTGAGTTGACAATTCCAAGGCCTGTACAGGCTAGCTCAAAGCCTGCACATAGTTGGTATCAATTGCCTGATATTCATGGACTTTGTTTGCATAAAGAAATCAGGTCCATGGCTCAAGACAAACAAAATTGCATAAAGTGACCTTTATCAAAATAGCATTGTGATCTTTTTGTCAAAAATTGATTAATTCAATGTGTAATGTTCTAAAGCTCAGAACAAAGCCTTAATCCAATGTGTTTGCATTTAATTTATGAGTGTGGAAAGGATTAAGACCTGTCAACCAAGTACAAGCAAGGTTTGGACAGAATTGCAAGTTGTACCAATGTGCAAAATGCCTTGGACAAAAGTGATGATTTTCCATTTTCAATCCTTCGATTCTCCATAACCATAAATGATCTTGGAGAGTTCTTGGACATTTTGGAAAGCTTGTAACATGCTCTACAATCCATATTTGAAATGCATTTTGAAATTCCAATTTTAACTATGTGAAAAGTTGCCATGAAGATAGGTCAAAATCCTGCCTAAACTAGGGCAAATTTTCACTAAGTTAGAAAGTTTTTGGACCTCTATTCACAAAATCATAACTTGAGATCCAAGCATCTTTTGGGAAAACTTTGTGAATCAAAGTCGTATATTTTGTGGAGGACTACAACTTTCATGTTGGAAGTTTTCTTTGAATCCAATTTCATCATGGTGAAAAAGCTGGAAAAATTTGGGGAAAAAATAAGAAATTTTCATAACTTAGAAAATTTCTAAGTTATGAAAAATTTCCATTTTAAACCCTAATTTTCAAAATTAGGTTTCTTGGTGAACAAGTTTCATGTTTTGACACATCTTGATGAAAAATGACCCTTGGCACTTGATTTTGACCAAAAAGTCAAAGTCTGACTTTTCAGTGTACAGTTGATTTTTGATCAGTTGACTGAAAAATTCATCTGTCAATCCAATGCAATTGAGATCTTTTGAACCTTGTGATTAGGTCAAGATGATGCCATTGAGTCCTTGAATCCATGCTTGAACCCAATTTTCCATTGGCTAGGTGAAAAATCAGAAATTGCCCTTCTGCAGCCAAAACCCTAAAAATGACCATTTTGCCCTTTTGATGATCTGATCAAATTTCTTGAGGAGTTGTGGTCCAAACTTGATCAAATGGTTGATATGAGTCTATAATGTTGATGTGGATAAAACATTATGATGTTTGACTGTAAATTGGCCACAATTGACTTTTTCCCCAATACAGCTGATTTTTAGGTCAACTGTCCAATTGACTGGGCAAAATTTTGATTCAAGGCTTGAAACTTGGTATGAGAAATCTTATAAGTCCAACATGAAGTATGAAAGTCACATGAGGCATTGAAAGTCCAAAAATCCTTGTGCAAACTCAAACCCTAATTTCAGGTCATCAGTGCAAGGAGATGTCTTGAGCTGAGCAAACACTAATCCTGTCTGGAGTCCAAAGAGTTTTGTGAGGAGAAATCTTGATAAAATGAGAGGAAAAATTTTAGGGTACAACAGTGACCAAGGCTTTAAAGTCCACTTTACTACATCTTAATGTTTGGTAACTGATGAGAAGAATATAGTTATCATGAAGGGAATCAGATCTAAAGACAATTGTTACTTGTGGTGTCATTAAGAAAGAAATTGTTCCTCCACATGTGTGATGCATAAAGAAGTTGAGACAAATTTACTGAGAAAAAAACTTGACCAAATTCTCTTGAAAGATACGAAGAAAGTTCAACCAAAGGAAGGCAAAGCCTGTGGTGAGGTGTCACAACCAAAGCTACAACATCAAGTTACTTCTAAGAGGTCAAAGATTCTTCATTTGGAACAAGTAGAATACAAGAAGCTTAACAGACTTAGTATAGAAAAATATGTTGGCTTAATTGCTGATAAAATTTCAAAACCTGCTTGGATGAAAACTGTCAAAGAAAAATCAAATGGTAAGGAATTATAGCAATTACTGTTGAGAAGGAATGCTTCAGATTCTCTATCATTTCTCTATGTTATTGTGACTACAAATGTCAACAGGTGGGACAAAGACTTTTTGCAAAGGACTGACTTAAAGAAGAGATTGATGGTTGGAGAGATTAGTGGTGACACTCCTGTGACCAGTGATAGATTTAAGGAGTGGAGAAGGCAGTTTGACTGAGGTAAGAGGTGGAAGACCACCTAAAATATGATCAAGATTGGCTTGTTTCCCTTGTCTATAGTGTGCCTCTTATACTATTGCTAATGGTGGTGTGAGGGTGAATGGTGTTATACCAAGATGGTACAACATTTCTCTAATGTATGATCTTGAAAATTTTATGTTGGGAATTATTGTGAGGTTTCTCTCTTGAGAGGAAGAAAATACTCGTCTAAGTACCAGGGTGAATGGTATTTCACTCATGAGAAGAAGACAAGTCGTTATGAAGTGCTTAGAGTTTCACTCTTGGTCAAGTCAAATTCTTTCAATAGACTTGAATAACTATTCTGAGTGGTTATTTGGTCAAGATTGAAGGACGACTCAGAGTTGTTAAATACAATGTTCAACAAGGTATCATGACATTGTATTTTAAAAGTGCTTAGTCTCTAATGAAGTGGTTAGAGTGATAAGGGTTGTGAAAGGCAGTGGTGCAGGCTGCTATGAATAGCTTAACTATATAGGCTCTTTCTCAAGGGACTTATGAAAAATGACTAAAAACAGTCAAGACTTGAACAAATGCGTATCTTTCTCCTGTATTAAGTGGTGCACTTATGATTTCTCCTCAGCTCTGCTGAGTAATGTTTGTCTGTTTGCTCTAATTCGTTTTTATCAAATTTTGGCTAAAAAGGGGAGAATAGTAGTAGTACTATGCCGTATTGGTTTTATGCACTAGCTACTAAGTTTTGTTGCCTCGTACCTGTAACAATTAAGAGGGGGTATGACTTTCTGGGATAAGGGTTCTCGGTTCCTAGTTTGATGAGTCTTTTGTTGTGGGATACAGGTTGTCGTTTAAGATGTTTTAACATCTTGTCTGGTCGGGTGTGTCTTTTTGTTCTGTGACATGGCCTTATAGCTTAGGTCATGCATGTTAGAATTCTTCTTGGGTTCTTAAGGTTACAAGGAACTTCTTAAGGTTACAGGGAAATCTCTTGAGACTTTGTGACAAGTATTAGTTCCTTGTTTAGGAAGCAAATTGGATAGTTATGAAGATGCTGAGTATCTTCTACATCATGTACATCTTCTAGTGTTGTGTATGAGGTGTTCATGATATTGAGGGGGAGTAAGTTTCTTTGAAAATATAGTCTATCTGCATTTTAGGTGCTCTATTTCGAAATGAGAGTGCTATTCTCTAATGTGCTTTCTGATTCTGTGTTTCGTGTTATGGACTAAACTGTTGAGAAGATCTGTCAGACATGATGTTCTGACATGTTGAGAATTTGGTATTCTCTGATTTGTTGTGTTGAAGAAGCTTCCACCAGCTATAACTTTGATATTTATTATTCTGTCTTCTGCTGTTGTGCCTCTGATTGATTGGATGCTTGAGTTTTTCAAATGCTGTAGCTGTTTATATGTGGAAGATATGCTAAGTTGCTTTATCAAAAATAAGCCAAATGGGGGAAATTGTTATCTCTTTGTTTTGCTGTGATTGGCATTATGTTTGGTAAAACTAACTTAGCTTTGACATGGTGAATAAAGATGTTCTTTGTACTGAAGCAACATGTCTTATGCGATGTCCTATGCATGCTCACTCGACATCGTGATTGTGTGTAGCTGGATTATTGGATATTCTAATATGTTACAAGTGCAGAATATTATGTGGATATTGTGCTATCCTATGTGGCGCTCAATTTGAAGATTGAAGAAGGTTTAAGCTGATTTCAAGGAGAATTGTTAATTTCTAATTATTGAGATAATTTAGAAAACTAATGATTGATGTCCTATCTTTGAGGAGATAATTTTGTAGTGCCTATTTTTATCCAGCTGGAATTTGTGAAGCCCAAATCCAGTTCAATGAAGATTATAAATAGAAGGCTTCAACCCTAGTTGTTTTTTACGAACTTATACTATATTTTGATTATGGTTTGTGTGCTTATTGTGAGCCTCTTGATTATCATGTTGATAAAAGAGTAGGACTTTGTTTTTGTTGTAAGTTCTGTCAATCATTCTAAAGCTTGTAAGCAGTGGATGATTGTGTCTCTTTGAAGTGTGAATTCTGTGATTTTCTAAGTGTTTAGAATTGTTCAATCACTGTTTGTGATTGGAAGGGATTTGAGAAGTGTCTCATACCTAAGTGAGTCTTAGATAGAGGTTAAGCAAAAATAGTCATTAAGTGATAAGTTATAAACGAGAGAGTTTAACTTCAAATTGATACTATTAGTAGTTAACTTGATCCTTGGCTTGGTAGCCCCTATAGTAAGTGTTGGTTTACACCGAACTGGGTTAACAATCCGTTGTATTCTTTACTTTTCTATACTTTAATTATCGTTTATCTTATCATTGCTTGCTTGTTCAGAAAAAAGGTGTCTCGATATTTTTTAAAACATTTGTGATCTGAATACCAGAATTTCAATATTGTTCTTAACCGGTCATAAAAGCTATGCTCATGGAATTTTGTGGACTATTATCCATCTCATGGATCATCCACATGTCTTCCAAAAGGCCAAGGTTATTTATGCACCACTGCTGGAGTATTACTTATGTTGTCTTGCAACATTTCATTCATATGTACATGCATGCCGAAATACATCATGGAATCACTAACATGATCATCACTACTGTTGCTACCGCCATTTGCATTGTGGTGTGTTTGTAACATGGAATCATTTCTTCATTGCATTTAGTCGTCATTGCCGTATGTTTAAGAGTTGAAGAAATAAATAAGCAGTTGAGTAGCAAAAGTTATACACTCAAACTTAACAAAATGGACTGATTTAGATATTCAAGTGAGTAAAAGATAGTTTTTCAACTCTAAAAGTGATCATAAGATGCAACATAAGAGCTCCAATAGTCATCACAATATGTAAGATAAGGCAATCCCCTTCACACTATGAACTCATGACATTCCTCCACATACCAAGTTCATCCCTTGCCACCAAACCATTCGCTTTTCTAATTTACATGTTTGCATCAAATATATATATATATATATATATAAAACGAAACCTGGTGGCTTGCGTTAATTCGGGCCAAGTAAGTAGATGGTGGAACACAACGCTTATATGGTTGAGTGCATGTATGATGCACGATTCAGAAACCGATTTTGCAGAAGTTGCTGCTGACAAACTCATAAATATGGAGAATATAAACATGTTGTTCTATGTAACCAAACACGCATTGACAAAGTTGTAACCTTCGATGCAGATGGACAAAGTTGTAACGCTTGTATTTCAATGCATACTGCATGTATTTCTTTGAATGAATGTGAATAAACAAAATAATAACTAGAGAGAGATTCTAAAAGAGAAATTGGTGACAAAGAAGTACCTCTAAACCTTCTACAAGGAGCATAAATAATATGCATGCATGTCACTTCAAATTCTATAAAAGCCATGGAACTCTTCTTATGACGACTCATGAGTGGTTTTTACACTTTTATTTACCATTTATTTTAGCTATTTTCTCTTTATATTGTCAAGTGTTTCATTTCGTTCTTCTATATTTTATGTGTTGGTTGTGTGTTTTGCTGCTCTTAGGGTCACAATAATAAATCAGGACAAATAAGTGCGAAAAGTGAAAAACTCAGAGTTTGGAGAAAGTACAAAAATCATCCTATAGAAGGCCTGACACGGGTGGAAGTATGACCTGACACGGACCGTGTCAAGATGAAAAACGTGCAGAAGCTGGAAGCCAAGAGGCTGACATGAGCGGCCGTATCACCTAACACAGACCGTGTTAGTAATGTTTGGGACTTGAAAAAGAAAATAACATTCCAGAAGGCCAACACAGGCGGTCAAGTCACCTGACACGGGCCGTGTTGGCCAGTGACGCTGATTTTGAGTATTTTCATTATTTTCATTATTTGTGATCCAAAGTGGCGTTTTGGGCATTTTCGACCAAAACAAATGGATTGTTGACTTTTTAGCCAAGTTTAAAGAGGAATTAGGAGACTTTTTTACCGACAGAGAACTTTGACAATTGAAGAGAGCAGCATATGAGATTATTGGAGGACATAGATATTTTTCATGAACTCATAATCTCAAGGTAAACAAAAGAAGATAATTATTCTAATCAGTGACCCTAATCCATGTGTTACATATCAGAGCAAGACCCTCTCTTTCAACACACTAATCCTGATCACCTGCAAGTTACCCACGTATAGAGGCAATATTTTCAAGCAGAAAGGGTGAGTAATCATTATCATTATAAAAGACATAAGGAATAAATATAGTAGTTATAGCACAATAGTAATACACCACACACCATCAAAATTTCATGTTATACTCATACCTTCAATTTATTATTTATTCATAGCATCATCATATCATTAGTCAACAATCATCACCAAGACATCATTAGTTCACACATTCACAAAACATCACTTAATCAATCATTATGCAATACCACCAAGAATGTAATACATCTTCATTAGACTCGTATTGTGGTACCAAAACTTCACTGATGACTCCGTCATCGTTTCTCCAAAGATCTCCATCAATAGGATCGATTCCCGCTTGGAACCATAGAACATCATAAAATTTCACTCAATCCACACCATGGGATTAAGGCCATCACTAGACTAATCTTCCGTTAAACTTCACCAAAACAATGTCCCGCAAATATCACTTGACTATTCGTCCTAAAATATGCCATGAATGCATGATACATAACAACACAATAAATAACACGACCACTGCTAGTCAACCCGCATCGTCATTCATGTACTCATCATATTATCATCACATGCTTCATAATATACACCTTCTTAAAACAACGTCAATTCATCATAAAACACAAGTCAAATTACAACAAGACATGATTACACAATTCTAATTGGAAGCATACATACTAATATATCAATGCATCATATCATCATCTCACCATAACATAATCACTATAAAACTACAACATATAATCCATCTTATTTTAACAAAGCATAGTTCATTGCGTCAACTTTCTAACGCTTTGAACGACACGTCAAACAGAGTCCTGAAACTTAAGTTATGGTCTGTCCAAGTTTCTGTCAGATACCTCTCGCCTGAGGCTCGCCCAACAAAGCTACACGCTCACCTGGGGCTCGCTCGAAGAGAATGGGGCGAAACAAGTTCCCCCATACAAAATTCCATGAGCTTATATCTCTTCCCATCTCATTCGTCCAACGAATCCTTCCTTCGTCTGGCGAGTTACGCGCGCCTCTGCTTCGCCTGACAAAGCTGGACCGAATCACCCCTCTCATACAAATTCCAGAATCATGCCAAAACTCAACTCTCCCTTTCGCCTCTCACTTTCCGGGAAAAGTCTGGGCGAAAGCTGTTTCCCCTTGTGATTGGGTGGCTCGTCTGACGAGGCTGCGCGAACAGGGTTTTCATGTTACGATTTCCTGTAAAAAATCATTCCCAATTCTTGCGATTCCAACACAGTATATGTCTCAAATCATCCTAACTTCACATAGTTTCATTATACAATAACAACACATTGTATTATACATCATGTGCATTAATTCATCGTAAAACAATGTCACAATTTCACTAGTTCTCATCAAATTCGTCATGTTATCATCATAATAAAAATCCCAAAACAAACCTAAAATTATTTAAGCCCTATATCGATTATAATAACAATGATAAACTCCCATTACCTTATATTCCTAGCAACAATCTATTCATCTTCGCGTTCTACAAAAATCTCTATGTTCTTATGGGTTCCTCAATGCCCTAACCCTGCTATGCTTTTCCTAAAGCGATCGTACAAAATGATAGACATTGACACTCTTTTTCTTAGTTTAACCCTTGAACCTTTTATATGATATTCCCATATTACCCCCACTTACTTCATAATGTTACTACATTATCCTCATAGTCTCTATTATTCTACACATAGCATCACATCACACATCATATTCATTAAAACGTCGCATAAACTCACAAATACATCACAAATACTCATCATAATTAATTGAATAATTAAACAAATAATTTAATTATTTTTGGTAGTTACAATTCACCCCCACTTAAAAGAATTTTACCCCTTGAAAATTATCTATGAGAAACAAAATCGAATAAGACTCTCTCATCTGATCCTCGCGTTCCCAAGCCCAACTTTCACCAGCTGGTCCACCCCACAATACCTTCACTAAGGCAATGTCTTTACCCCATAATTACTTCACTTCCCGTCCTTCTATCCGTACGGGTGATTCTTCAACAGTCAAGTTACATCTCACTTGTACATCATCCAATTGAGATACATGAAACACGTCATGAAGATTCACAAGAAACAAAGGTAAAGTAATACAATAGGCCACCTCACATATCTTCTCCAATATCTGATATGGACCAACAAAACATGGCATAACCTTCTTCGACTTCAAAGCTCTACCAGCACCGCTCATTGAAGTAACTCTCAAAAACACGTGATCAACCTTTTGAAATTCAAGAGCCTTCCTCCTCTTGTCATGATAACATTTCTGACGACTATGAGAAGCTTTCATCCTCTCTTAGATTATCTTGATCTTTTCTGTCATTTCCTGTACAATCTCAGGTCATAGCACAACACTCTCGCTTGACTTATACCAACACAATGGAGTTCTACACCTCCTACCATACAATGCTTTATATGGTTCCATACCATCACTCGCATGAAAATTATTGTTGTATGTAAACTCAATCAATGGCAAGTGGGTGTCCCAAGAACCTCATTGTTCCAACAGACAAACCCTTAGCAAATCCTCCAAAGACTGAATAATCCTCTCTACCGGACTGTCCGTCTGGGGATGATATGCGGAACTTGTAACACCCTTCTAAACCTACATATATTTCGTATGTATTCTTAAGAAAATAAAATAAATTAAAACCACAAAAGGGCGTCACATCTTCATGTAAACGTCATACCAAACATAGTCCTGCTCCACAACACGGGTTTATAAAATTATTTAGGACAAAATCCTTCATGGATAATAATCATAAGAAATATTGGTACTTCTCGCAACGTAATTCATAGTTCAAAACACATTATTATAAATACTTTATAAAATCTCATCATACTTCATGATTCATACATAGAATTTCAAAATAACTCGGGTACCATAAAAGGTAACCCAACATCTAAGAAAAAAAACAAAGAACATAGTTCATAATTCATAAGATCCTATCCCCGATGTTACATATCAGAGCAAAACCAATTCTACTCAACAGAAAGCAAATAAAAACACTCCAAAGTTATCCTCTAATTCTTCGATGGGCTAAACCTGATCACCTGCAAGTTACACACGGATATAGACAATATCTCCAAACAGAAAGGGTGAGTAAATCATAACCATTATAAAAGATATAAGGAATAAATATAGTAGTTATAGCACAATAGAAAGACACAACACACCATAAAAACTTCATGTTATACTCATACCTTCAATTCATTATTTATTCATAGCATCATCATATCATTAGTCAACAATCATCACTAAGACATCGTTAGTTCACACATTCACAAAAAATCACTTAATCAGTCATTATGAAATGCCACCAAGAATGTAATGCAACTTTATTAGACTCATGTTGTGGTACGAAAACTTCACTGGTGACTCTGTCATCGCTTCTCCAAAGATCTAAATTGTTGAGAGATTTATCTGAACCACAGAAGACTTCTGCGGGAAAGAACCAGAATAAACCGTTGAGAGATTTAAACTGAACCGATAGGGATCTGGAGAAGAATCATAACAAATCATTGAGAGATTTATCTGAACAAGAGAAAATTTCTGAACTAAAAAAGCGTCTGCGGGAAAGAATCATAATAAAAAGTTGAGTGATTTAAACTGAACCAGCAGGGGTCTGAAGGAAATATATGTTATGTAGATAGTCGACCAGTCCTTTCTTGGGAATTGATCTATAATTGACTTGTTGAAAATTTGACGATAATTTTCTTTTGATTGATCTTTCCTGAAAATGTGAAGGGTTAGTTGCATGCAATGCCATGATGTATGCAATGCACGGTATAATGTTGTTTCTCAAAATAAATGAGATTGCACTATATGCATTTGTGTTGTCAATGCTATGAGTGCTGAAGTCGGGGAAAATAAATCCCTGAGTTCTGCTGGGAATAAGGAGTGTAAGTATTCATATTTTGAAGTTGAAGTGTTGATGGATGAGTTTCCATTTATTAGAGAAATAAAATCTGTTATGGAAGGGAAACATTGTGCATTGCTTGTGGACCTTGTGAAATCCTTCCAGGGAATCCTGAGAAACTGGACGACTTTCACTGGGGAATCTTTGGAGCGGTAACTGAAAGTTTTGTTCCGTCGGGGATGTGAGAGCACTTGATACCACTAGGCTGCATACTAGAGATACGTTAGCGATCCTGTAGTGGGATGTCCTGGTTTCTGCTCTTGCTGGAAAAAGTACTTGCGGGGGATTTTGTGGAATGGTCTATAGATATTATCCTATTTCTTAAATCCATTATTGATTGTCTTTCTATTTTCTGTTCCCCTTTTTTTTGCTCATTTGTAAACATTAGTCACGTTCAAATGCATATGTTCAAAATTAATCATTGGACGTTTTTGCAAACAAAACACGGAAATAAAAGAAAAACAGATAGTTTTGCACTTTCAAAGGAATATCTTTGTATTAACTTGAATATGTATTTTTTGTACAACGAGACGAACATCTTAGTAAGGGAGTGTCATCGTAGAAAATGAAAATTGATACAAAGAAAATATAGCTATGTGAAATAATACCATGGGGTTCCCATTCTTCTATAGCCTTCATGTCTCTGAGTGGCTCGTCCACTTGCTGCTTTGTCCGAAGCTGATTGGATTGATTAGAACCGTTTGAGTTTGTCAGTCGATACTGACAATTGTCTGTAAGGTGATTCAATGGGACATAGTCATACGCTATAACTCCCTAACTTTTCCTGGACCACCCTTTCGGGTTTTCAGTCCACTAGGATACCCTTTTTTGCCCAAGCCGCCCTTTCAGGTTTTTAACTTGCCGGGTGTACAAATTTGTTTTTGTATTTTATCCCTAATTTTTGCCCGAACCTTTTCGGTTCACCGAGATGCCCTAATTTTTGCCTAGGCCAGTCGACCTAGCGGATCTTTATTCATGTATAGTATCAGTCGCCATCCATCATGGTTAAGATCATTGCTCCACCAGAGAATATGATTTTGATCACAAATGGTCCTTAGTATGTAGGAGTCCATTTGCCCCTGGGATCACCTTGTGGAAATATGATACGCTTGATTACCAAGTCACCAACCTGATATACCTGACGTATGACCTTCTTGTTAAAAGCTTTGATTATACGTTTTTGGTACATCTGGCCATGACAGACAACCATAAGCCTCTTCTCATCAATCAAGTTCAACTGGTCAAATTGAATTTGAATCTAATCATTTTCACTCAAACCCGCATCCTTTATGATTCTCAAAGAAGGGATTTGGACTTCAATTGGTAGAACAACTTCCATGCCGTATACTAAGGAGAAGGGAGTTGCCCATGTTGATGTGCGCGCCATGGTACAGTAACCATGAAGAGCGAATGGTAACCTATCATGCTAGTCCTTGTAGGTCACTGTCATTTTTTATATGATCTTCTTGATGTTTTTATTTGTGGCTTCGACAATGCCATTCATCTTTGGCCGGTAAGGAGAAGAATTATGGTGCTGGATCTTGAATTGCACGCATAGTGTGGTAATCATAGTATTGTTGATATTTGTACCATTATCCGTAATGATTCTCTTCGGGATACCGTACCGACAGATGAGATTTTGTTTGATGAATCGAGCCATAACGTTCTTGGTAATATAAGCGAAAGAAGCTACCTCAACCCACTTCATGAAGTAGTCAATGGAAACCAAGATGAAGCGATGTCCATTAGAATCTGTAGGTTTGACTTCTCCAATCACGTCGATGCCCCACATCGTGAATGGCCAGGGAGCAGTCAAGACGTTTAGAGGAACTGGAGGCACATTGTGATACAGTGGGAGAACTGACTTGAAGGTTTTGCGTTTTATCGCAAATGTTGCGGTTTAACAAGAGTCGCCACCGACTTTTCTTTTATCCAATAAGGAAAGGTGAAAAAGCACAGGAAAGACCTTTAGACATGTTTTCTTGAGTTCGGGGGGTAGATTATGAAAAGGGAAGGTATTAGCATCCTTTTCATCCATGGTTTTCCATGGGCTCTTAGTTACTTGCTAGATCACTTGCTTTTGTTTGAATGTGCTTGTGGTGTTGGTTTTGAAAGTATTTTGAAAACGTCTTTGTAATGGTTCTCAACTCTATAAGAACGCATACAAAGTAATTGTTTAGAAAATATTTCAAAGATGTGTTTGCGATATGTGTTTTTGAAAGTTATTTTGAAAAGGTGTCTTTGTAACAGTTCTCGTCTCTATAAGAACGCGTACAAAGTGTTTTTGTTTTTTAAAAATGATTCAAAATGAGAGTGTGGGTGTATAAAATGTTTTTGTTGTGAGCAAGCGAGCAACTAGGAGTGAACCTACCTACTCAAAAGGTCTTAGATGTTCTTTTCCTCCTCCTTTAGATGTTGCTATCTTACCATTGATTTGGTAAGAAGCCCCATAGTTGGATGTTTAAGAGACGAGTGTGGGTCATTTATATAGTCATAAAAGGCAACCTATGTGACGTTTTAACAATGCCATTTTAGGGAATAGATCCTTTACCGGAGGCAACATTGAGGGTCATCGAGGGACTTCGATCTTTTATCGAGGGTATTTTGCTAAAACGCCTATGTTCAAGGGACATGACTATTTTTCGATAGGCCATAAAGTGGGATTACCCGAAGGGTGTTAGTGTGCAATTGTGTTTGATTGCATGCATTTTAGTCTTGATTAGGGTGATCTATTTGTTGATTTCATATCTTGCCATACACACCCTAGTTACTAACAATGTATGAAAGCAATAAAAGTGCGGAAAGTAAGGATTCTATGCTATTACAATCATTAGGTGGATGGGGTGTACAAATTTATGAATGGGGGGTTGCGAGAAAATAAATCCTAATTATTTATTACACCCATATTGAAATAATAATGCAAGAAAGAAAAGGGACCTTGTTTTTAAAAAAAAGGGTTTTTTGTGTTAATGAATAAAAAAGGGAAATGAATAAGCTTAGTAAAAAAAGAAAATATTTTTATGCTTTTTTTATATTGATGAAAAGAGTTTTGATGTTGAAAGTGATAAAAAGGAAAATAAATGAGATATGAGTTTTGGTGCTGGTAATGGTCTCAGCTGATGCCATGATCTGGGGAACCTCTTCAAAATTTTGACAAGGAGTCTCTATAAATTCTCCGTCCATCTCTACGTACCTGAAGGAGTTCAGATGGCTCACCATATATACCTCTTCGCCATGTACAATGACTATCTTCCCCTTTACCGGATACTTCAACATTCTGTATAGGGTAGAAGTAACAACCCCAACTTTGTGGATCCAAGGACGACCCAACAAACAAGAGTACAATGGCCTGATGTCCATCACATAGAAAATGGACTCGAAAGTCTGAGAGCCTACTTTGACATGGATATTTACTTCCCCATGCACCATTCTTTTCGATTTGTCAAAAGCCCTTACCACAATGTTACTGGGCTTTAAGGTCAAACCTTTACAATCTAGTCGATCTAGATCCTTCTTAGGCA
This sequence comes from Vicia faba, assembly GCA_948472305.1. Lineage (NCBI taxonomy): Eukaryota > Viridiplantae > Streptophyta > Magnoliopsida > Fabales > Fabaceae > Vicia > Vicia faba. The sequence continues at coordinate 1,532,666,539 of OX451737.1, forward strand.
GAACATTCAGCAAAGACCCGGTATCCACCAACACATGAGCCATAGTGGTGCCCCTGCGTTCCATCGAGACATGCAGAGCATCATTATGCTTTCTTCCCTTCGGTGTCAAGTCTGCATCTGAAAAACCCATCCCATAGTCAGCAGTCAGGCTAGCCATGCAATCTTTAAATTGATCAGCTGAAGTCTCTTGCGGCACATGCGTAGTCTTGAGAAATGAAATCAAAGCCTTTGCATAGGCTTCATAACACAACAACAAAGACAACATGGATATCTTTGATGGGGTCTATCGCAGCTGCTCGACCACATTGTAGTCGCTCTTCTTAATGATTTTCAAAATTTCCTCTATCTCATGTTTATAGGCTTCCACAGCAATTTTCCTAGGTGCCTCCGTCCGGGCAGGCTCGCCTACAACTTCTTTGCCTCGAGTCCTAAATGACTTATCGGCAGGGGTAACAACAGGAGTAAGAACAGGAATGGTAACTGAAGTACTAGCAGGAGCAGAAGATGAAATAACAACAGGCTTAGTAACAGTCTTCGGGGAGATCTCAGGAGAGAAAACCCTTCCACTTCTAGTAATCTTGCTGGTCCCGACAATGTTATCGACATCAGGATCAGCTTCTTCGGTCTTCAAGTTTTACTTAATACCATGATAGTAAACATCAGCGCCATAATGCCAGGGGACCGCTTTGTCCGAGACATACGGGACAGGACCAGGAACAATGATTATAAGCGGAGCAATTCTTGGAGCAGATGTAATCCTAACAGGTCTTCTCGAGGAGACTTTGGAAGGATTCGCGGAAATGGTTATAATAGCAATATCTTCACATGGAGCAGTTGGAATCAAAGTCTTTTCAAACAGAATTTCTCTTCTATCCATCAGGCATTGGACACCTGTTTTTAGCAAATAGAAATCAGAAGACAGGGATGAACATATTAGGATTCTTGGGAGCCTCCTTCAAGGTTGCCAAATTGGATCTCAACAGATGGGGTAGAAGCTCTGTCAATGTCATGTTGATCCGGGTGAACTGCCTTTGTGGTCTTTCTACCCTTTGTTGATTGTTGCGTTGTGGGGAAGCTGCCTGCCTCGGTGTTATCACACCACCTACTGTTGAACGGTAGTTAGTTCGGCTTTGACCTCTTGGGCCATAAATGGCGTTGATCTCCTTCTTAGTAGTGAAAGGCTTCTTTGTTGAACTTGACAAAGTATTTTTATGTATTTTACCACTCCAAATCCCAACTTCTACCCTCTCTCCAGTTAATATCAACTCAGTAAAACCAGCCAATGAGCTACCAATCAAATGGTTGAAGAATGGACCAGACAAATTCCCAAGAAACATGTCAACCAACTCCCGGTCAGATAATGGGGGTTGAACTCTCCCAGTCAAGTCTCTCCACTTTTATGCGTAGTCCTTAAAGCTTTCACCTGCACCCATGGACATACTCTAGAGTTGAGTACGAGTAGGGGCCATGTCGGCATTGTATTGATCCTGCTTGTAAAAAGCGGCATCCAAATCCTCCCAGTTTCAGACATTGGTTCCTTCCAATTAGTAGAACCATTCGAGCTGAGTCCTTGACAGGCTGTCTTGAAATAAATTAACCCACAAGTTTCTACCAGCGGTGTGGGGTTGGATCTTCCTTACATAGGAACGAAGATGGAGTTTTGGGCAAGACACCCATCATACTTTGCGAAGACTGGAGCCTTAAATTTTCGTGGGATGACCACCCCAGACACCAAACCCAGTTCTTCGAAATCCATCCCTGGTATTCTCTGGACTTCCATAGCAGTTAACCGATCCTCTAATTGTTTGTACCTATCCTTAGTGGGAAGATACTGCTCATCATTGTAGTCGGTATCGTTGTCAGAGACTTCAGGACTGGGGTCCTCTTCCCTTGTCTGTCTCTCTTGATTTTCCCCATCTTTAGATAAGGAAGTCACATGAACTGATCATTTTAGTGCCCCCCCCGAATCTTCTGCCCATATTCAGGGTAACGACGTGCTTCTTCTTCTTCTTCTTCTTCTTCTCTTTCTCTTTCAGGATGAGGGCCTTCAGATCCTCCTGCCCTTTTGCCAGAGTTATGAACATCTGTTGAAATTGGGCATTTTGTGCCTTAAGATCTTTGATGCTCTGTTCAGAAGACATATCTGCTTGAAATAAACAGCAGAGGAGATGGTAAACCTGTAACAATACTTGCTTATGCAATGTCATGGATGGTATGCGTATGCAATGATTTCAAGGATTCTTAAAAGCTCAAGTTTACTTAAACAAAAAGGAAACACACGTTAATTGTATTTAATGAGTTTGAGTTGTTACAAAAAACGCCTTTTAGGCTTACAGTTTAAACAAAACAAAACTTAAAGTGAAAAGAAACTAGATTTCCCAAGAGCACATCCTCTTTGGTGCAATGTAGGCGTTTATGTTCCTTTCTTCATGGAGTAGCCTATTGAGCTCCAGGACCTTCTTCTCACTGGCATAAAATTGAGCTTCAAACATGTTCCGTTCCTCTTTAAGTTGAACCCAGGATTTCTGAAACTCCTCGTGATCGGTTGGCATGTCAGGATAATGAATAAGGGAAGCCGTATCTCTCTCAGCAACTGGTTCCACAATTATTGGTAGGGAAGCAGGGTAAGGCATCGTAAGACTTTGAGCATGGGCTCGTACCCATCAGAGATAGGGCTTAAAAGGGATGGAATTCTTGCGCCCCAGCGTCTTGCTGTCAATTCTATGTACCATGCCCCAAGCTTTTATGAACCTTTTGCGGTAACCCTGAGCATCATTCTCATAGTTGAAGGAGATTCCTTGGATAAGCGTATCATGAGGACCATCTCTCCTTGTATAACCAAACTGACGCAAGGCCAAACAAGGGTTATAAGTTATTCCTCCCCTAATGCCTAAGAGTGGGACATTAGGGAATTCACCATAACGATCGATAATGGTGATATCCTCCGAGAACCGTGTACACCAATGAATGTCCGAATGCTTAAGGGACATCAGCCTACGAGACCATTTCAGACCCTGCTCATTCTTCAAAACAGACCTGGGTAGGTGTGAAATAAGCCACCTAGCCAAAAGAGGAGTGCAACATAGGAGGGTCCCCCTTCTCTTTAGAGTGCGAGTATGCAAAGAGTGCAGAATATCCCCGAGTAATGTAGGTACTAGATTATAAGACAGGAAAACCTTGATAGTGCTCACATCTATGAGTTGATCAGCATTAGGTAAAAGTACCGTCCCATAAACGAGAAGTGCTAACACCTCTTATAAAGCTTGTAAATCTAAGGTATCCCAAAAATGGTAAGCCTTTTCGAACAGAAACTTAATTGGAATTCGTTGGACGCTCCCTCTAGTCTCCCAATTTGCCACTATGTCGGACCGTTCTAAAGACAAAGATCTAGCAATTTCTTCAGGCTTTGGATGTTCTTCAGTATCGTTGAACAGTAGCTGGTCCAGAATAGGTACCCCCAACAGTTGAGAAAATTCCTCCATAGTAGGTACTAGCTGGTAATCTGGGAAGGTGAAACAATGGTACAAAAGATCGAAGAACTAGAACAACACTTTTAATAATTCTTCATCAGGTTTGGCAGTGACCAAGTTGAGCAATTGACCATGATTTTTAGTGAAATGAGAGCTTTCAAGAACCCTTAATGCCGGATCCTTCAGTTGGAGGGACACTTTCACAAGGTTGATCTATATAGTGTTCCTACGTGTGGATGCCATGTCCTACAAAACAAAGCAAATATGAGCCTTAGAAACCCTTGAAATGGTTAGTCAATGATATGCCATGTTTATAATGTTTATGATGTCATGATAAATCACAGGTATAGCAAACAAAGACAAATCACACCAAGTCCTTAGGTTTAAGGCCTGCTTGAGTTTTAAGGTCATACCCTCTTGAAGTTGGATTGGTTCAACCTGTCCTATAAATATATAACCGGGTTCTAAAGGGATATCAATATCACTGATCTTTCCCCCATCTTCGTCCGATAGGCGATTGACTCGCAACCAAACAAAACTCAAGAGTCAAACCTCAATGAGTGTAGAATCGAGTATCTGTCGACCTTGGGAATACACCAAGGCCGGCCACCTCGCTACGTCCTACTGGCCAAGTTGTGAAATTTAAAGGCTCTAAGGTCGTTAATGCTTTATGACACCACGCGACGGCCCCGTACTTTCCTTGATTGACTCAAGGGTTACCGGTATCAACTAAAGTGCCAAATCAACGTAGCTACTTTTCAACCGTGTCAGCATACCCTGCACAGTTCCCTCACAGTTTATTTCTACTTACCTAAAAGGTGTCCCCAAATCTGGGTGTAGGATTTTTAACATTTACCCAAACAAGGACCCAAAGCGTAAAGCATACAAGTCAAACAATGAAAGCAAGTAGATGTGATCTAGCCCTAAGGTAACCCCACTTTAGAATTATCTGTATTCCACAGCAGATTTGCCAGTTCTGGGATACGGTGGGAGAACTGACTTGAAGGTTTTGCGTTTGATCGCAAATGTTGCGGTTTAGCAAGAGTCACCACCGACATTTCTTTTATCCAATAAGGAAAGGTGAAAAAATACCGAAAAGACCTTTAGAGATGTTTTCTTGAGTTCGGGGGGGGGGGGGGGGTAGATTATGAAAAGGGAAGGTATTAGCACCCTTTTCATCCATGGTTTTTCATGGGCTCTTAGTTACTTGCTAGATCACTTGCTTTTGTTTGAATGTGCTTGTGGTGTTGGTTCTGAGAGTATTTTGAAAACATTATTGTAATGGTTCTCGTCTCTATAAGAACGCATACAAAGTGTTTGTTTAGAAAATAGTTCAAAGATGTGTTTTGGAAAGTGATTTTGAAAACGTGTATTTGTAACGATTCTCGTCTATATAAGAACGCGTACAAAGTGTTTTTGTTTTTTAAAAATGATTCAAAATGAGAGTGTGGGTGTATAAAATGTTTTTGTTGTGAGCAAGCGAGCAACTAGGAGCACACCTACCTACTCAAAAGGTCTTAGATGTTCTTTTCCTCCTCCTTTAGATGTTGCTATCTTACCATTGATTTGGTAAGAAGCCCCATAGTTTGATGTTTAAGGGACGAGTGTGGGTCATTTGTATAGTCATATAAGGCAACCTATGGGATGTTTTAGCAATGTCGTTTTAGGGACTAGATCGTTTACCAGAGGCAACATTGAGGGTCATCGAGGGACTACGATATTTTATCGAGGGTCTTTTGCTAAAACGCCCATGTTCGAGGGACATAACTATTTTTCGATAGGCCACAAAGTGGGATTACCCTAAGGGTGTTAGTGTGCAAGTGTGTTTGATTGCATGAATTTTAGTCTTGATTAGGGTGATCTATTTGTTGATTTCATATCTTGCCATACACACTCTAGTTACTAACAATGTATGAAAGCAATAAAAGTGCGGAAAGTAAGGATTCTACGCTATTATAATCATTAGGGGGATGGGGTGTACAAATTTACGAATGGGGGGTTGCGAGAAAATAAATCCTAATTATTTATTACAACCATATTGAAATAATAATGCAAGAAAGAAAAGGGACCTTGTTTAAAAAAAAAGGGTTTGTTGTGTTAATGAATAAAAAAGGGAAATGAATTAGTTTAGTAAAAAAAGAAAATATTTTTATGCCTTTTTTATATTGATGAAAAGAGTTTTGATGTTGAAAGTGATAAAAAGGAAAATAAATGAGATATAGACTTAGCGTGCTGCTACAAGTAAAACAAACAGAATCAGAAGTTCTGGAGTCAGGAGCGCCGTGACTCAGCAGGAAACATCAGTGGGTATCAGAAGTTCTGAGTTGTTAAACTCTGAGGTCCTGCAAGAAATGTTAGAGGGAAAACGCAGAAATTCTGGGTGGTATTCAGACAGTGAGCCAAAAGACATAGGTTCTGTATTACACTAAAACAGTGAGTAAACATCAGGAATTCAGTGTATTGTCAGCATGTGAAAATCAGAAACTCTGAGTGTTTAAAATAGTGAGGGGAAGCATCAGAAGTTCAGTGTGTTTGACATGCAGGGAGAACTCAGAAGTTATGTCCTGTGTTAGAACAGTGAGTGAATCATGGAAGTTCTATGTGTTAGAATGGTGAGTGAAAAACAGAAGTTTTATGTGTTAGAATGGGGAGTGAAAAACAGAAGTTCTGTGTTACATTTCAACTCTTTCCTTATATCAATCAACACAATGATAACTTATTCAGTTTTCAGCAAACAGCAAATCAGAAGGATAAAAGAACAATAGTTTATAGAAGTTCTGATCCTGATCCTGAGTCTAGCCTTAATCAGGAAGTTCTGATCCATAGTCGTTCTACTTATGCAATGATATGGACAACATTAATACTGTGATATTTACATGTTTAATGATATTCTGAATGAGAAGATGCAGAGTCAGGGAGACTTAACTTGAACCTGGAGCGTGTGTTTGGGACTTGAGCTGCTGCCTTCAGATATTCTGGAGTCAGCAAGAGCAACGAAAGAGAAAATACCAAGTTCTTTTAATTCAAGGGAAGAACAAGGGTTTTGGTTTTCTGTTTAGGAATTCTGGATTTTTTATGGAGGTATCACAACTTTCTTTTCTCTCTTTTGACAATCCCCTCTCCAAAAGCCAACAGTTTTTTTTTGTATTTTTTTTTGTTTGCAATTTTAGGACTCTTGAATTTTTGGCAGGGGTTCAAGGCTTTTCTTTCTCAAATTTTCGACCTCTTTACAGTTTCCAATGGAGTTCAATTTATAGGCAAAGATTTTGTATTTTTTAGAGGTCAAGTGGCACCAACATCATATGCTAGGCGCTGAATTGCTCTTGAAGTAAGTTTAAACAAGCATGGTTCAAGGTACAAAGCTGGATGGCTAGCAGGTTTAGCAGCGCCTAAGCTGGATTTTTCAGCCAAAAATAAGGAAAAGCAAAAGCAACACATGGGCCTAGTACCCTTTTGCATAAAAGTTTACTTTCCCAAGAAAGTAGAGGTACACGTGGGTGAAATCCTTTGGATAAAGACTCAAAAGTGGTTGTGAGCATTAAATGAGCATTAAATGATGATAAGATTTATCAAATCAGAAATCCTGCCATGTGAAACTCTGCATCATTGCTTAATTCTGGATCAGAAGTTCATCTTCAGCGTAGCTTATAATAGACATCCAATCTTCTGATCCTTGTATCTCCTGGTTCCAGCATGTTCTAAAGGAGCTCTCAGACATTCCAGGAAGCTTGCAGAATTCTTTGTAACCTTTTTTAACTTACCCTTGGAAACTCTGGTTGATCCTTTGTGAAAACTGGCACAGAAGTTCTGACCAAACTCTGTCTTGAAGGTGTCCAGAATTTGCTGAGTGCTTTAGTCTCATGGACGTGTCTTCAAGGATTTATAACTTGAAATCCCAGCATTTCTAGGAGAAGTTCTGTTATGCAATGTTTTAGATCTCATTGAAATCTATAACTAATGAATCAGAAGTTCTTTCAGAATCAGCTTGTATCATGGTGAAAATCTGACCAGAAGTTCTGAGCTTGTCCTATTTCTTAAACACTTAGAAAAATTCTAAGTATTTAGAAATTTGACTTTTCCAAAGTAACTTTTGACTTTTAAATTTCTAGATGAAACAAACTTCATATTTTAACATATCTTGCTGAAATATGAATCTTGAAACTTGATTTTGATCCAAAAGTCAAAGATTTACTTTTCAGTATGCAAATGACCATTTTGCCCTTGTGATGATTTTTCTTGGAAAATTTGTAATTCAAAGCTTGAAATTGGACGGGAACAAACCTGAGAGTTCAGGGTGATCCTTTGAGAAATGAGAGGGCAAATTTTGGGGTACAACAGTTGCCCTTGTTCAATCTTCTTAAGCCTGAGGATGTAGATTGGCTGGTCAGTCTTTCGTGATCTGAAGGTGGAAGATGATTGGACATTAGAGTGCCCAGAAATTTTCACTCGGTGATGTGATGACTGAGGGTATAGGGAATGAGCTTAAATATGCCATTTGGAAAGCAACGGGGAATCGTCGGAGATGGGCTTAAAGATGCCATCCGGAAAAAATTGGTTGCGTAAAAGATTCCTTGGTGAGAATTCATGTACCTGCCGTTGAGGGGGACTTTGTCGGGGAATGTTGATTTATGCACTGGGAAGTAAAGTTTAGGAGCTCCGGTTGTCCATTACTTTACTGGGAATTAAATCTTGATTGAAGAGATGAAAGTAGAATTTACACCTGGTCAGGGTCCAAGCTGTATAGCAACTTACTAGGGAAATATGGAATCAACCGTATCTGGTCAGGTCCAGGCCTCATAGTGTTGTAAACTGTTTCCTGGAGACAAGGGAGAAGGAACTTGGATAGTAGGGTTACTTCGAGATGAAATCCTGGATAGTAGGCCTTGTGGGAAGAAACCTGGGTAGTAGGGTTACTTCGAAATGAAAGCCTGGGTAGTAGGGCTTGTGGAAAGAAACCTGGGTAGTAGGTGTTGTACCCCAAAATTTCCCCTCCCATATTTCTCAAGACATTGCAAGAAAAATCTCTAAGTGGCTCAAGGTTGCTCAAGAGTTGGTCAGACAAGCTATCTCCTAAGGCAGTCAACCCCAAATTAGGGTTTTGTGTTGCATCAAGATCCTAGAATCCAAATGACCTCAAGTTCTCCCCAATGTCATAATATGTTCTCAAGGTCATCCATGTCAAATTTCAAGCCTTGCAGAGGAAGTTTGCTCAGTCAATTGCCCAAAGGGTCCAAAAATCGACTATGATAGGGCAAAAGTCAACTGTGACCTACAAACAGTCAAACATCAATATTTTTTGTCAACATTCTCATTTTTGAGGATATTTCATCAATTTATCAAGGGTTGATCATGACTCATCAAGGATTGCTCGAAATTCATCAAGACTCAAAAGTTGCTAAATTAGGGTTTTGTAGGAAAAGTCAACTCAACTTTGACCAAGCATAACTTTCTCAGACTTTATGAGAAATGACCCATCACAATCTCATTTTTAATAGGATTCAATTTCCAACAATCCATATTCATACCCCAAGATCAAAAAATGCACTCACGAGAAGTTATGAATTTGTACATTATAGGTCATTTTTGAAAGTCAACAAAAACACCTTTTTTTCCAAATCTTATACTTGGGCATGGAATATCAAATTGAGATGAGACCAAAAGGGTTGATTAAATAACATATCAAGATTTATAAAAAGTCAAAGAACACTTCCAAAAGTTCAAAATTGAAGAAGTTATGTATTGTTGAAGTTGGACATTTTTGCAAAATGGCCAAAAGTCAACTATCCCCAAAACATCAAATTTTGTCAAATGGGCCCATTCTTTTCCACTTGATTTGAGCTTGAATAGTTGCCCACGTGTCCTAGCTTCATCCATGAGCCCATATTTCATTTTTATTATTTAATTTTATTTTTAATTGAATTTATTCATTTTAAATCAAATAAAATCATATAAAACCCAACACTTTGATAACACAAGATTTTTTTTTGGCTATTTCAGGCTTTGATTACAATCATTATCATCATCAAATTCGAATCAAACCAAATCATGTGCAAAAAGATTGAAATGAATCAAATTTGGAAGGTTTTTCATGAAGAATCAAATCAAATTTGCAATCATTATTGGAGCAAGATTTGAACCAAATTTGTTACCCTAATCCAGTACACAATACATAAGCAAGCATAAGGGATGAAAATAAGGGTTGGAAGCTATGGAGAGAGGCAGAACAAAAGTGAAAAAATTCACAAAGAAGTGGGAGATCAAAGTCCAAGCTAGAGGTTGTTTCAGGACACGAGAGTGGTCTCAATCGCTTCCTGACCATTCACACAAGCTACCTGGATCCAAAGCAAGCATTTTCAGACATCCAAACGCACTGTAAGTCGTGCGATAACCACCCCTGTTCTTGATTTCGCAATTCTGAAATTAAGCATCTTTTTCATGAACTAATACCATATTTTGAATCTATAAAACATTTGCAAGCGATTGGTATCATTCAATTGTGTTTATCTGGCCTGAATGGAGAACCACCATAGCTAGGGTTCTTCGTTTTGTTTTTAGGGTTTCTAGTTTCAGGAACAATTGAGACTCAAGAAGAACATGGCTTTGATCAGGAGGCCATGACGGACCAAACCATGTTCTTGGAATGTATTTATATGGCCTGGAGAGTATTTTAGCATTGGCCTGTGCTTTTAGCTGCGAATTCAAATCCGCAGGTATTTTTGTTACAGGTTTAAGGACAGGGACGATGATGTGTCCCCCGTCCATTGGTTCTTTCAAATTTGGCGCGTTTTATATTTTGTTCTGACCAATAATTTTGGTTTTATTATATTATTATTGTTTTGTATTAATATAACAAATGAAGCAATGTAGCGTGGTGGCAAGCGTGTCAGTGCAATCTCCTTCAGGACCTGGGTTCGAATCCCAGGTCCCCCACTTTCTCAATATCTTTTCTTTTCAGGCGATTGTATGCATGCTTCAGCTTGCAGTACAGCATACTCCCTCATGCATCCAAGAGACAGATGGCCAATGGCCAGATCTGATGGCTAGGGATTGAAGGACCACCAAGGCACTGGTCAACGCATGCATATTGGATTAGAGAAGTCAAAAAAGGCCAGCAACATTGGGCTTCAGAATTGCTCCTCACACCCCGTAATTCAGGCCCAATACTTCTCTCTTATTATTTTTTTATTTTTTATTTTAATTGTTTTATTTAATTTTTAACCAATCAAAAATTTTGTTTTATTAAATAAAATCACAAAAAATATTTTTTTATTTCAATCAAAATTTTAAATTTTATTTTTATTAATAAATTTATTAATTAAATAGGTTTTTTAATTAGAAAACTTTAATTTATTTTTGTAAATAATTAAATTCGATTAGATTTAATTAGGTTTTAGCCACTAATCCAATAATTTTATTTTCTTTCTTAAAATAACAAAACTCCAAAAATAATTTATTTTCTTCATTAATTTATTTATTTAATTTAATTTAGTAATTAATTTAGGATTTATTTCTTTCTTAAAAATAGTGAAAACCTAAAAACAGATTGTTCTTTAACCAAAAAGGGTCAAAACCCTAATCATGCGTCCGATTTAATTTTGCGCCGCGATTTACTTTCTTTTATCCAATAATGTACCTGCTTCCAGATTGTAATAGTTAAATAGGACATTTAATTGTTTTTATCCACTTTATTTTATTTTTCAAAGGGTTTGTCTTTGGCGATGTAAATACCCGATGCCTTGTAATTTAAATTCCGCGTTTGATTTCTACAAATCATATATGTTACATGTTTGATAATAGGGTTGCATGACAAGACTAAATGTTAATCTTAAAATCAAATTAGATCACCTTTAACATGTACAAGGATAAAAACAATTGAAAACGACACACTCGCACATGCGCACTCTTAGGGTACACCCCACTTGGTTGCCTTCATACATGGTCATTGAGTATAGGTCGTTTTAGAGGTCGTCCTCTTGTCTAAAAGATCATAGCTGCCTCGAAACGGTTGCCTCGGATATTGTTGCCTCAAACAAATGATCTAAGACATTAGGATTACCTCTAAGGCGTCCTAACATTGCTTTGGTGACCGTAAGTCCCTCATTCGAATTGACCCTCAAACTCCAACGATGGTGCTACCTACTCATCAATAGTAGGATAACATTGTCTAAAGGATATTAGTATAGAACAATTATTTTTTTGAGTAGGTAGATGGTTCTTAGATACTTGCTCTTTCAAAAACAAAAACTTTTCACACTTACACTTTTCGAACTAAGTTTTCAAAAACACTTCATACGCTCTTGGAGACAGAAGCAAGAGTTAAATCAAAGTTTCAAACAAAAGCTTTTTCAAACCCACAAGCACAAAGAAAGCAATTTTGAAAAACAATGAGCAAGTACCTAAGAGCCCGTAGATAACTACGGATATAAAGGGTGCTAACACCTTCCCTTTCTATAATCTACCCCCCGAACCCGAGAAATATCTCGAAAAAGGAATTTTGTTGTGCTTTTTTCCTTTCCTTGTTGGATAAAATAAAAGTCGGTGGTGACTCTTGCTTACCGTGACATTTTGCAAAAAAAAACGCAAAATGCAAACTAGCATTCCAAAAACAGTCAGTTCTTCCCACCGTATCACAAAACTGGCGACACTGCTGGGGATGAATTATAAGTGGGGTGTACCTTAGGAATAGTTCATAATGTTTTCAATTGCTTGATTTGTATGATTTATCTTTGTGGGCTTGAATCGGAGTTACTATAGATCCTAACCCGGATCTGGGTGATACCCTTTACGTAAGTAGCAATAAACTGTAAGGGAACTGTACGGCATAGACCGATACGGTTGAAGCAGTAGCTACGTTGGTGTGGCATTTTAGTATGTACCGATATCCCTTGTGGCGCAACGAGGAGAATATGGGTCTGCTAAGGGGTCATTAAGCACCAACTGACCTTAGAACCTTTAAATTGACCAACTTGGCCATAGAATAGTAGCAGTATGCTACACTCATTGAGACCAAACTCTCGCGATGATTTCGGCCGCAAGAAAAGGTTGCTAAACTGGAATTATGATCGATCGAGAGTGGTCAGTAATATTGAGATCCTCTAGAACCCGATTACTATTTTACGACAGGTTTGAACCAACTAAACTGAAAGAGGGTAATACCTAAACTCCTTGCCAGCCTAAAATCTAAGGGCTATCTGTGTGACTTGTGTGCCCTTACCATGTTTTCTATCTGTGAATACTTGTGGTGTGTTTCTATCATAACATCATGCATCATGACACTGCATGCATCTTGCATTAAGACTAACCTATTTCAAAGACAGAAGAGATTCATCTTTGTTCTGTTTTGTAGGTCATGGCACCCATGCGTAGAAACACTATTCGGATCAACTTTGTCTAGATTCTCATTCAGCTCAAGGAATTGGTTGCAAAGATGCCAGATACTTCTTCCTTTATCAGAAGACATGAGAACCTCCTCGATTTGGTCACCTCCAAGATGGATGAATAGATGATGAGTGACTTAGTCCAGTTCTTTGATCCACTGTACCATTGCTTTACTTTTCCGGACTACCAATTGGTCTCCACCCTGGAAGAGTTCTCTTATCTACTTGGTATCTCTATTCTAGAGCAAACACTGTTCACAGGTTGGGAGAAAATCCTTAGGCCGGAAGAGATTGCTTCAGCCTTCCATCTGACAAATGCTGAGGTAATGTCTAATTGGGAGACTAGAAGTGGGACAAAGGGCTTCTTGACTAAATTCTTGGTTGGTAAGGCTAATCAGTTCTGGGACAGCCTAGACTTCCAGGCATTTGAAGACATCCTGGCTCTTCTTATTTATGGTCTGGTTCTATTTCCAAACTCAGATGCTTTCGTCGACATAAATGCAGTGAAGATTTTTATGTCCGATAATCCTGTGCCCACTCTCTTGGGTGACATTTTGCACTCTCTTTATGCCCGTACTGCTCGAAAACGGGGAACCCTTATGTGCTATGCACCATTGCTGGCGAGGTGGTTTATTTCTCACCTCCCCAAATCAGTTTTGAAGAACAAGGAAGGTATGGGTTGGGCCTACAGGGTTATGTCTCTCTCTCATAATGACATCATTTGGACTATCAAGGGCATGGAAGACGTGGCTATTATTGATCGCTGTGGGGAATACCCCAATGTTCCACTGCTAGGAACCCATGGAGGAATCACTTATAATCCATGTTTGGCCCTACGTCAATTTGGGCGAGCTAGGAGGGAAGGACCTCATGAGTTGCTGATGCCGAGCATTGTCTTTGACTTCCAAGGGGATAGTGACGAGCAACTCCGCATGTTCATACGAGCTTGGGATAGAGTACACAGGTCTGATCCCCACGAGTTAGGTGCAAAAACTTCTCTTCTGATGGAGCCATATCTCCGATGGGTTCGAATCCGTGCCCAAAAGCTGGGAATGCCGTACGAAGCTGTCTTGCCTATAACTCTTGAGGTTGGTGATGAAGAAGGGGTTCCTCCTACAATCCTCCACCCTCACATTCCTACTGACATTGGGGCATTAAAGAGGTCTTGGATGCAGCTGAGAGAAGAGCGGGATACTTACAGAGAGAAGTATCACGAGCAAGAGTAGAAGATCCTGAAGTTGACAAGGCAATTGGAGAATGAGAAGATCCTCAATGACTATGTCAGCACCAAAGGCAAACGACCATGGGAGCGCTGATGGCTTTTGATTATTTCTAGTTTTGATTTATTTTTCAGTATTTCCTTTATGTAACGCCTTAAAGGCATCTGTTGAACATTTGAATTCAAAAGATTATCTAATAAAAGTGTGTTTCATTTTGGTTTACGAATTTGAATCTCTAAAGTCTTTGAAATCATATCATATGCATTTCATTCCATGCACCTCATAACAGGTACCCTTATAGGTTTTCTCATCATTCTTCGCTGTTTATTTCAGCACATCATGTCTGCTGAAACATCAACTGATCAAGCTATCAAGGCTCTACAAGCTCAAAACGCTCAATTTCAAGAGATGTTCATGAATTTGGCTAAGGGTCAGCAAGATCTGAAGACCCTTATCCTGAAGGATAAGAAGAAGAAGAAGAAGACAGTCCTCCTGAACATGGGTCATTGGTTTAGAAATAGGCTGTGAGATGAAGTCAATCTATCCCACTCATCTAGAGGGGGAGAAAACTAGGAAGAAAGGAGGGTTCCTAGCCCTGTGGTATCTGACCACGAGACTGACTTTGACGAAGACCAGTATCCTCCTGCTGAGGATAAATATAAACAGCTCGAAGACCGGTTAAGTGCGATGGAGATTCAGAAGGTCCATGGGTTGGACTTTGGTGATCTAGGTTTGTCATCCGGGGTAGTGATTCCCCACAAGGTTAAAGCACCAGCCTTTGCTAAATACGATGGGGTTTCTTGCCCAAGGCTTCACCTCCATTCGTATGTTAGAAAAATTCAGCCATACACCGCTGACAAGAATCTCTGGATCCACTTCTTTCAAGACAGTCTCTCAGGGACTCAGCTTGAATGGTTTTACCAGCTGGAAGGAGCTAGTATCCGTAATTGGGAAGATCTGGCTGCTGCTTTCTACAAGCAGTACCAATACAATGCCAACCTCGCTCCCACATGTACCCAACTCCAGGGTATGTCTATGGGTGCGGGCGAAGGTTTCAAAGACTATGCTCAGAAGTGGAGAGACCTTGCTGGAAGAGTGCAACCTCCCTTGGATGATAGGGAGCTAGTGGATATGTTTTTGGCGACTTTGTCTTATCCATATTTCAACCATCTGATTGGAAGTTCATCGTTCGGGTTTATTGAGCTGATTATGACTGGGGAAAGAATTGAGGCTGGTATCAAGAGCGGTAAACTACAAAAGGGTGCTTTGTCAAGTACCGAGAAGAAACCTTTTAAGAAGGAGTCAAACGCAGTTTACAGTTCAAAGAGCCATAATAAACCTGAACGCCGCCAAAAAGTCAATGCGGTGGTTATATCAAGACCTGCTGTTGCTCCTCAGCGCAACAATCAGCCAAGGGCTGAAAGGCCATGAAGACAATTCACTCAGCTCAACATGACATTATCTCAGATTCTGCCGTAGTTATTGAAGACCAACTTGGTGATTCTGAGGGAGGCTCCGAAGAATCCCAACACAACATCGCCGATGTACAATCCAAACGCCCGCTGTGCTTTTCATTCTGATAGCCCGGGGCACGATACAAATGATTGCTGGGTTTTGAAGAATAAATTACATGACTTGATCGATGCTAAAGAGATTGAGTTTGAAGCACCAGAAAGACCTAATGTTATGACTACTCCCATGCCCAAACATGGAGTGAATGCTGTAGGGGAAGACTCATTCGTGGTTTATGTAAAAGACATTGTTACTCCATTAATGACTGTGAAGAAGAACCTTCTGTTAGCCAGTTTATTTCCGGGCTGCGGTGAAGGTTGCCGTCTGTGCGCCATCCTACCTACCAGTTGCTATCTTTTGAAGTCAGGTGTCTAACGCCTGATGGATAATAAAGAAATTCTGTTTGAGAAGACTTTTGTTCCTTTGGTTCCTACTGAAGAAGTTGCTATAATCACCATTTTCGACAATTCTTCCAAGGCTTCCTCGAGAAAGCCTGTTAGAATTACATTTGTTCCAAGAATCGCACCTTTGATCATCACTGTTCCTGGGCCTATCCCCTATACATCCGATAAAGCTGTCCCGTGGCACTACGGGGCTGACGTTTACTATCACGGAGTTAAGCAAGACTTGAGTGCTGAAAAGGATGATACTGATGTCAGCAATATTGTGGGACCTACCAAAGTCACCCGTAGCGGAAGACTTTTCTCCCCTGAGATCTCTCCGCCAATTTTTCGGACGCCTGTTGTTATTACACCTGCCAGTGTACCTACTACTATTCCTGTTCAAGTTCCCATTCTTACCCCTGTTGTCGAGTCATCTGATACTCGGGGCAAAGAGACCACTGATGAGCCTGCCCGGATTGAGGCACCGAAGACAATTACTATTGAATCCTCTAGACAAGAGATGGAGGAAATTTTGAAGATCATCAAAAAAAGCGACTATAATGTAGTCGAACAGCTGGGGAAAACCCCGTCCAAAATCTCTATGTTATCTCTGTTGCTATGCTCAAAAGCCCATGCCAAGGCTCTGATTTCCTTCCTGAAAACTGCGCACGTGCCGCAGGAGACATCAGCTGATCAGTTTAAGGATTGTGTGGCTAGTCTGACAGCGGATAATGGTTTAGGTTTCTCCGACGCAGACTTGCTTGCTAAGGGGAGGAATCACAATGATTCCCTGCATGTCTCCATTGAATGTAGGGGCACTACTCTAGCCCATGTATTGGTGGATACTGGTTCCTTATTGAACGTTTTATCTAAGAAAGCTCTAGACCGGTTGGACTGTGAGGGTTTAGAGTTGAAGCCAAGTAACATTATTGTCAGGGCCTTTGATGGGTCAAAGAGAATGGTACATGGAGAAGTGGATATTCCAGTAAAGGTTGGTTCTCAGATCTTTGCATCTACTTTTTATGTGATGGACGTTAGGCCATCCTATTCTTGTTTGCTAGGTCGCCCATGGATCCACAAAGCTGGGGAAGTGACTTCTACGCTCCACCAAATGCTGAAGTACCCAGTCAAGGGGAAAATTGTGACGGTACGAGGAGAGGAGGAGTACATGGTGAGCCACCTCAACTCTTTCGGATATGTAGAGATGGATGGGGAGTTCATTGAGACCCCATTTCAACATTTTAAAGAGGTTCCCCAGACATTGGCATCAGCTGTAACTGTTATTGAAGATCCTCCCATGAAGATGGCTTCCTTCAAGGATGCCCGGGCTGTTGTTGAGAAAGGTGGGTGTGCAAATTGGGGCAAACTCCCTGATTTTGCACATAAGACTAACAAGTTTGGTTTGGGTTTCACTGCAGAAGCTTAAAGGGCTGTTCGGAGTGCACGGATCGGAAGAGCTCCTCTGTTTATCAGCAATTCAGGAGTGAATGGCATTGAAGACGATATTGAAGAATCTGAGTTCGACAGTTGGATCTATCCTACTACTGATGGTGGACTGAGCAACTGGACAACAAAGGACTTCATCCCAATTTATTTTGTTACCCAGTAATGAGACTTTTGTTTTGTATTTGTAACAGACAATGTTTTAAACTTTATGGCCTGGTGTCTTACCCGAGGCACCGTGGTTTTGTTTGTAAGGGCTTTATGTGTGTCATCTCCATATATCATTAATAAATGCATTGGACATTTTGTTGCATTTCAAATTTTGCGCTCCTTGTTTTTCTTTTTTATCTTGCAAAATAACTATTTTACACACACTCACATATACAGGTCTACATCCACTCTGGATCCCACTGGTAATGACTCTGCTACTGCCAATTATGACTTCGAAAGTCCGATCAACTTATCCGAAGACGAAGGTGAAGACGATTGCGAAGTGCCTGGTGAACTTTCTAGACTCTTACTTTAGGAAGAGAGGGCCATACAGCCGCATGAAGAGCCAGTGGAAATAGTGAATCTGGGTATAGAGGTAGACAAGAAAGAGGTCAAGATCGATGCAAATTTGGAAGCTAGTGTTAAACAACGGTTGATTTAGATGCTGCATGACTACATTGAGATCTTCGCCTGGTCTTATGAAGATATGCCTGGGTTGGATTCCGATATTGTGGTTCACCAATTGCCTACCAAGGAAGACTGTCCTCTAGTGAAACAGAAGGTTCGCCGAATGCGCCCAGAGATGTCTGAGAAAATCAAGGCTGAGGTGATGAAGCAGTTTAACACCAATTTTATAGCAGTTACTTCTTACCCACAGTGGGTGGCCAACGTAGTTCCTGTGCCGAAGAAGGATGGTAAAGTTCGAATGTGTGTTGATTATAAGGATCTGAACAGGGCAAGCCCCAATGATGACTTTCCTCTACCTCACATCGACGTTCTGGTTGACAACACCGCACAACATAAGGTCTTCTTCTTTATGGACGGTTTCTCCAGTTATAATCAGATTAAAATGGCTCCCGAGGATATGGAGAAGACAACCTTTGTTACTTAATGGGGTACCTTTTGTTACAAAGTCATGCCTTTCGGATTGAAGAATGTTGGGGCAACGTATCAGCGCGTTATGGTCTCTTTGTTCCACGACATGATCCATCATGAGATTGAAGTATACGTTGATGACATGATTGCCAGATCCCAGACTGAAGAAGAGCATCTTGACCACCTTCAGAAGCTATTTGACAGGTTGAAGTTGTACAAGCTGAGGTTAAACCCGAACAAGTGCACCTTCGGAGTGAGATCTGGTAAGCTGTTGGGTTTCGTCGTAAGTGATAAAGGTATTCAAGTGGATCCTGCAAAGTTGAAGGCTATATAGGAAATGCTAGCTCCCCAAACAAAAAAATAAGTCTGAGGCTTTCTGGGACGACTGAACTACATTTCCCGATTCATCTCACACCTGACTGCTACTTGTGAGTCAGTCTTCAAGCTACTGAAGAAAGATCAAGTGGTAAGATGGAACGATGAATGTCAGGCCGCTTTCGGCAGGATCAAAGAATATCTCCAAGAGCCACCTATTCTGATGCCTCCAGTTGCAGGGAGACCTATGATCCTATACTTGACAGTACTCGATAACTCAATGGGGTGCGTGCTGGGGCAGCATGACGAGTCTGGCCAAAAAGAGCATGCTATTTATTACCTTAGCAAAAAGTTTACCGACTGCGATACCTGATACTCGTTGCTTGAGTAAACTTGCTACGATTTGGCATGGGCTGCTCGCCGGATGAGACAGTATACGCTGACTCACACCACTTTATTGATATCAAATATGGACCCAAACAAGTATATCTTCGAAAAGCCTGCCTTGTCCGAAAGAATAGCGAGATGGCAGATGATCTTGACTGAGTATGACATCCAATATACGACCCAGAAGGCAATCAAGGGAAGTGTGTTGGAAGATCATCTGGCACATCAGGAAGTGGATGACTACCAGTCTATGAACTTTGAATTCCCGGATGAGAATATCATGATAGTGACTGACTGCGAAGAACCTGGACTGGATGAAGGACCTGAGGAAGGATCCTGATGGTCTATGTACTTTGATGGAGCTTCGAACGCTTTGGGTAATGGAATTGGCGCTGTGATCATATCTCCTAAAGGCTCTCATACTCCATTCACCGCCCGACTTTGTTTCAACTGCACCAACAACATGGCGGAGTATGAAGCGTGCATTATGGGTCTTCGAGCGACAATTGACCTAAGGATTAAGTTCTTGAGTGTTTTCGGAGATTCCGCTCTCGTGATCAGTCAGATCAAAGGCGAGTGGGATATGAAACACCCTAATCTTATTCCTTACAAGGAGTATGTATTGACGTTGCTTCCACACTTCGAGGAGATAACCTTTGAACACTTCCCTAGAGAGGAGAATCAGTTAGCGGACGCGCTAGCTACAATGTCTTCTATGTTCAAAGTCAATTGGGACAACGAAGCTCCCCGAATTATCATTGAAAGATTGGATGAACCCGCACATTGCTGTGACATTGAGACTGAAGAGGTAACTGAAAAACCCTGGTTTCATGAGGTGAAAAGGTATCTTGAGGCTCAAGAATACCCTGAGGGTGCATCTGTTAATGATAAGAAGTTTCTGAGGAGGTTCGCGGTGAAGTTTTTTATCAGTAATGACATCCTTTACAAGCGAAGCCATGATTCGACCTTACTGCGTTGTGTGGATAAGAATGAAGTAGAAAGGATCATGGTAGAGTTACATGAAGGTACTTTCAGGACTTATTCCAATGGGCACACCATGGCAAAGAAAATCCATCGGGCAGGATACTATTGGTCCACAATGGAAGCCGATTGTTATCAGCATTCTCGGACTTGTCACAAATTCCAAGTCTATGCCGATAAGGTGCATATACCTCCAGTACCTCTGAACGTCTTGACAACTCCTTGGCCTTTTGCTATGTGGGGCATTGACATGATCGGTGAGATCAGACCTACGACATCTAACGGGCATCGTTTCATCCTGGTAGCTATTGATTACTTTACAAAGTGGGTTGAAGCAGCTTCCTTTGCTACTGTAACCAAGAACGTCGTGGCACGTTTTATTCGAAACAATCTGATATGTCGATACGGGGTACCATAGAGGATCATTATAGACAATGGTACAAATCTCAACAACAAGATGATCACCAAGCTCTACAAGCAGTTCAAGATACAACATCACAACTCTTCTCCCTACCGACCGAAGATGAATGGTGTTGTAGAAGCGGCTAATAAGAACATCAAGAAGATTGTGCAGAAGATGACGGTGACATACGAAGACTGGCACGAGATGTTACCATTTGCTCTTCATGGGTATCGTACCTCAGCACAGACTTCAACAGGGGCAACACCTTATTCCTTGGTATATGGCATGGAGGCCGTCTTGCCCATTGAAGTTCAGATACCCTCTCTTCGGATTATGAAGGATGCAGGTTTGAGCGAAGATGACTGGATTCAGACCCGACTTGATCAGTTGAACCTAATCGACGAAAAAAGACTTACTGCTATTTGTCATGGTCAAACGTATCAAAAACGGATGATCAAGGCATTTAACAAGAAAGTTAGACGACAAGAGTATCAAGTTAGGGACCTGGTTATCAAGCGCATCATACTACCTCAAGGTGATCCCAGGGGAAAATGGACCCCTACTTACGAAGGGCCATTTGTGGTTAAGAATATTTTCTCAAGAGGAGCTATGATTCTAACCACGATGCATGGTGACGACCTTCCTCACCCCGTCAATGCAGACATAGTGAAAAGATACTACGCATGATCAAAGACCCGCTAGGTTGACTGGCCTAGGCAAAAATAAGGGCTTCCCAGCGAACCAATAGGGTTCGGGCAAAAATAAGGGATGAAAATGAAAAAAATTGTACACCCGGCAAGTCGAAAACCTGAAAGGGCGGCTTGGGCAAAAAGGGGTATCCCGGTGGACTGAAAACCCAAAAGGGCGGTCCAGGCAAAAATTAGGGATCAAAGCGTAACACTATGTCTCATTGGATCACCTTGCAACCAGACTTCGACATCGACTATCAAGCTCGGACGACACTAATCAATCTGATCTACCTTCAACCAAGTAGCAAAGTGATGATATGCTCGAGAACATAAACACAATAGCAGAGTTGGAACCCAGTGGGATTATTCACATAACTGTTTTGTTTAGTTTTTCACAAATTGTATAAATTCTATTGTTCGGCGGTGTTCTCTTACTAGGACGTCAGCCTCTTGTACAAAATCGCCTATTTACAGGCCAAAATTCAAAATAATTACAATTCATTTTCAGAAAAATTTCAAACTGTTTTTTCCTTTTTTCTGTTTTGTTTTGCAAAGAACGTCCAATGTTCATTTATGATATATGCATTTGACATTAATTACTGCTCATAAATACTTACATGCGAAACAAAAGACCATTACTTGTAATATCAGAAATAGGGGCAAATAAAAATTGTCCAAACTGTACAGTTGCTCTGTCCACCAGGTACAAGGTAAATTCAGCTGAAGAATATGGTTGAGATGCATTCACTCCCCGCAGAATAAGACAGTAATGATAGCTCTCCCCAGCTGAGGCTTGCAACTGTGAATGAATCGGTAATATATTCTCCCCAAGCAGAGTTTATCTACCATCAGCACTGAAAGGTCTTAATATTCCCCAAATGGAGTATAAGAATATTCCCCATCCGAGTACAAGATATCCCCAGTGGAGTTTGAAAATTTTCCCAGTGCAGTCTAAAAAAGCTTCCCCAGTGGAGTTTGGAGAATCATCTCTAGTAGACTTTGGAAGATTGTCCCCAGCAAGTTCAGAGGGTTATCCCCATTAGAGTCTAAAAGGGTTATCCCTAGTGAAGTCGCAACTGAAAGATCATCCCCAGCGGAGTTCATTCCTTTCACAAACAGGAGCCTAATCCCCAACAAGATTCAGTATCACCAGCAACGGTAATTCATCCCCGGCGGAATTTATCGGTGGAATCCTCAGCAGAGCATCTCTTCCCCAAAGAGTAATCTCCTCATCAGTTTATTCCCCAACGGAGTTATCCTCTCCTGCAGGTTTATTCTCATAATCATTTTCGTTCGCCATCCCCAGCGGAAACAAAGAATTCAACTCTTTTCTCCAGCAGCTATCAGGGATTTATTTTCCCCAGCTAAAACATTACATTTTCATACATCATGATACATGCATATACGCATCATATAACATAATCTCATTTATTTGAGAACATCATTGCTTGATACATATCATGCATTACATACAACTAACTTTTACCTTTCAGGAAAGATGCGGCCAAAATCTCATTCAAAGCTATGAAGCTTTTATCTCAGTCGAAGTACTGACCAGTTCTTAAATCTCAATTGAATTATCCTCGATTGAATTACAGATAAGGTTCTAAATCTCGGAAAAGTTCCTCCGTCGAAGTATGGATGAGTTCTTAAATCTCAGCAGAGTTTTCTCAGTTGAATTACAGACAAGTCCTAAATCTCGATGGAGATTTTTCCCTCAGTCAAAGTACTGACCGATTCTTAAATCACAACAAAATTATCCTCGGTTGAATTACAGATAAGGTTCTAAATCTCGGCAAAGTTCCTCCGTCGAAGTATGGATGAGTTCTTAAATCTCAGCAGAGTTTTCTCAGTTGAATTATAGACAAGTCCTAAATCTCGATGAAGATGTTTCCCTCAGTCGATGTACTTACCGGTTCTTAAATCTCAACAGTATTATCCTCAGTTGAATTACAGATAAGGTTCTAAATCTCGACAAAGTTCCTCCGTCGAAGTATGGACGAGTTCTTAAATCTCAGTAGAGTTTTCTCAGTTGAATTACAGACAAGTCCTAAATCTCGATGAAGATGTTTCCCTCAGTCGAAGTACTGACCGGTTCTTAAATCTCAACAGAATTGTCCTCGGTTGAATTACAGATAAGGTTCTAAATCTCGGCAAAGTTCCTCCATCGAAGTATGGACGAGTTCTTAAATCTCAACAGAATTATCCTTGGTTGAATTACAGACAAGCCCTAAATCTCGATGAAGATGTTTCCCTCAGTCGAACTAATGACCGGTTCTTAAATATCAACAGAATTATCCTCGATTGAATTACAGACAAGTCCTAAATCTCGATGAAGATGTTTCCCTCAGTCGAAGTACTGACCGGTTCTTAAATCTCAACTGAATTATCCTCGGTTGAATTATAGATAAGGTTCTAAATCTCGACAAAGTTCCTCCGTCGAAGTATGGACGATTTCTTAAATCTCAACAGAATTATCCTCCGTTGAATTACAGACAAGTCCTAAATCTCGATGAAGATGTTTCCCTCAGTCGAAGTACTGACCGGTTCTTAAATCTCAACAGAATTATCCTCCGTTGAATTATAGACAAGTCCTAAATCTCTATGAAGATGTTTCCCCCCAGTTGAATTACGGACAAGTTCTTAAAACTCAGCAGAGATGTTCTCTTAGTTGAAGTACGGGCAAGTTCCTAAATCTCAACAAAGATCAAGCTTCCCCAATGGAATCTTCCACAACAACAGGTATGCAAGCTCTCGCTAAGGAATCTCTTACGCGATCGACACTCCTTCAGATGGCATCTTTAAGCCCATCCCCTTCATGCGAGTGCAAATTTCTGGGCACTCTAGTGTTCAATCATCTTCCACCTTCGGATCATGAAAGGCATGAAAGCCAATCTAAATCCTCATTTTTAAGAAGATTGAACAGGGGAAGCTGTTGTACCCCAAAATTTGACCTCCCATATTTCTCAAGACATTGCAAGAAAAATCTCCAAGTGGCTCAAGGTTGCTCAAGAGTTGGTCAGACAAGCTATCTCCTAAGGCAGTCAACCCCAAATTAGGGTTTTGTGTTGCATCAAGATCCTAGAATCCATATGACCTCAAGTTCTCCCCAATGTCCTAATATGTTCTCAAGGTCATCCATGTCAAATTTCAAGCCTTGCAGAGGAAGTTTGCTCAGTCAATTGCCTAAAGGGTCCAAAAATCGACTATGTTAGGGCAAAAGTCAACTGTGACCTACAAACAGTCAAACCTCAAGATTTTTTTTCAACATTCTAATTTTTGAGGATATTCCATCATTTTATCAAGGGTTGACCATGACTCATCAAGGATTGCTCAAAATTCATCAAGACTCAAAAGTTGTTAAATTAGGCTTTTGTAGGAAAAGTCAACTCAACTTTGACCAAGCATAACTTTCTCATACTTTATGAGAAATGACCCATCCAAATCTCATTTTGAAGAAGATGAAATTAACTACAATCCATCTTCATACACCAAGATCAAAAAATGCACTCACAAGAAGTTATGAATTTGTACATTATAGGTCATTTTTGAAAGTCAACAAAAACACCTTTTATTCCAAAGCTTATAACTTGGGAATGGAATATCAAATTGAGATGAGACAAAAAGGGTTGATTATAGGACATCTCAAACTTTCTAAAAAGTCCAAGAACACTTCCAAAAGTTCAAAATTGAAGAAGTTATGCATTGTTGAAGTTGGACATTTTTGTAAAATTACCAAAAGTCAACTATCCCCAAAACTTCAAATTTTGTCAAATGGGCCCATTCTTTTACACTTGATTTGAGCTTGCATAGTTTCCCACGTTTCCTTGCTTCATCCATGAACCCATATTTCATTTTTATTATTTATTTGATTTTAATTGAATTTATTCATTTTAAATCAAATAAAATCTTTTAAAATCCAACACTTTGATAACACAAGATTTTTTGGTTATTTTAGGATTTGATTACAATCATTATCATCATCAAATTCGAATCAAACCAATCCATGTGCAAAAAGATTAAAATGAATCAAATTTGGAAGGTTTTTCATGAAGAATCAAATCAAATTTGCAATCATTATCGGAGCAAGATTTGAACCAAATTTGTTACCCTAATCCAGTACACAATACATAAGCAAGCATCAGGGACGAAAATAAGGGTTGGAAGCTGTGGAGAGAGGAAGAACAAAAGTGCAAAAATTCACAAAGAAGTGGGAGATCAAAGTCCAAGCTAGAGGCTGTTTCAGGACACGAGAGTGGTCTCAATCGCTTCCTGACCATTCACACAAGCTACCTGGATCCAAAGCAAGCATTTTCAGACATCCAAACACACTGTAAGTCGCGCGATAACCACCCCTGTTCTTGATTTCACAATTCTGAAATTAAGCATCTTTTTAATGAACTAATACCATATTTTGAATCTACAAAACATTTGCAAGCGATTGGTATCATTCAATTGTGTTTATCTGGCCTGAATGGAGAACCACCATAGCTAGGGTTCTTCGTTTTGTTTTTAGGGTTTCTTGCTTCAGGCACAATTGAGACTCAAGAAGAACATGGCTTTGATCAGGAGGCCATGACGAATCAAACAATGTTCTTGGAATGGATTTATATGGCATGGAGAGTATTTTAGCATTGACCTGCGCTTTTAGCTGCGGATTCAAATCCGAAGGTATTTTTATTACAGGTTTAAGGACAGGGACGATGATGTGTCCCCCGTCCATTGGTTCTTTAAAATTTGGCGCGTTTTATATTTTTTTCTGACCAATAATTTTGGTTTTATTATATTATTATTGTTTTATATTAATATAACAAATGAAGCAATGTAGCGTGGTGGCAAGCGTGTCAGTGCAATCTCCTTCAGGACCTGGGTTCGAATCCCAGGTCCCCCACTTTCTCAATATTTTTTCTTTTCAAGCGATTGTATGCACGCTTCAGCTTGCAGTACACCATACTCCCTCATGCATCCAAGAGACAGATGGCCAATGGCCAGATCTGATGGCTAGGGATTGAAGGACCACCAAGGCACTGGTCAACGCATGCATATTAGATCAGAGAAGTCAAAAAAGGCCAGCAGCATTGGGCTTCAGAATTGCTCCTCACACCCCTTAATTCAGGCCCAATACTCATCTCTTATTATTATTTTATTTATTTATTTTAATTGTTTTATTTAATTTCTAACAATAAAAAATTCTGTTTTATTAAATAAAACCACAAAACTATTTTTTTATTTCAATCAAAATTTTAACTTTTATTGTTCTTAATAAATTTATTAATTAACTAGGTTTTTTAATTAGAAAACTTTAATTTATTTTTGTAAATAATTAAAGTCGATTAGATTTAATTAGGTTTTAGCCACTAATCCAATAATTTTATTTTCTTTCTTAAAATAACAAAACTCCAAAAATAATTTATTTTCTTCATTAATTAATTAATTTAATTTAATTTAGTAATTAATTTAGGATTTATTTCTTTCTTAAAAATAGTGAAAACCTAAAAAAGGATTATTCTTTAACCAAAAAGGGTCAAAACCCTAATCATGCATCCGATTTAATTTTGCACCGCAATTTACTTTCTTTTATCCAATAATGTACTTGCTTCCAGATTGTAATAGTTAAATAGGACATTTAATTGTTTTTATCCACTTTATTTTATTTTTCAAATGGTTTGTCTTTGGCGATGTAAATACCCGACGCCTTGTAATTTAAATTCCGCCTTTAATTTCTGCAAATCATATCTGTTAGATGTTTGATAATAGGGTTGCATGATAAGACTAAATGTTAATCTTAAAATCAAATTAGATCACCTTTAACATGTACAAGGATAAAAACAACTGAAAACGACACATTTGCACATGCACACTCTTAGGGTACACCCCACTTGGTTGCCTTCGTACACGGTCATTGAGTATAGGTCTTTTAGAGGTCGTCCTCTTGTCTAAAAGATCATAGCTGCCTCGAAACGGTTGCCTCAGATATTGTTGCCTCAAACAAATGATCTAAGACATTAGGGTTACCGCTAAGGCGTCCTAACATTGCTTTGGTGACCGTAAGTCCCTAAATTCGAATTGACCCTAAAACTCCAACGACGGTGCTACCTACTCATCAATAGTAGGATATCATTGTCTAAAGGAAATTAGTATAGAACAATTCTTTTTTCGAGTAGGTAGATGGTTGTTAGATACTTGCTCTTTCAAAAACAAAAACTTTTCACACTTACACTTTTCGAACAAAGTTTTCAAAAACACTTCATACGCTCTTGAGGACAGAAGCAAGAGTTAAATCGAAGTTTCAAAAAAAAACTTTTACAAACTCACAAGCACAAAGAAAGCATATTTGAAAAACAATGAGCAAGTACCTAAGAGCCCGTAGATAACTACGAATAGAAAGGGTGCTAACACCTTCCCTTTCTATAATCTACCCCTCGAACCCGAGAAATATCTCGAAAAAGGAATTTTTCTGTGCTTTTTTCCTTTCATTGTTGGATAAAATAAAAGTTGGTGGAGACTCTTGTTTACCGCGACATTTTGCAAAAACAAACGCAAAACGCAAACCAACATTCCAAAAACAGTCAGTTCTTCACACCGTATCACAGTAGGGTTACTTCGAAATGAAAGCCTGGGTAGTAGGGCTTGTGGGATGAAACCTGGGTAGTAGGGTTACTTCGAAATGAAAGCTTGGTTAGTAGGGCTTGTGGGAAGAAACTTGGGTAGTAGGGTTACTTCGAAATGAAAGCCTGGGTAGTAGGGCTTGTGGGAAGAAACTTGGGTAGTAGGGTTACTTCGAAATGAAAGCCTGGGTAGTAGGGCTTGTGGGAAGAAACCTGGGTAGTAGGGTTACTTCGAAATGAAACCCTGGATAGTAGGGCTTGTGGGAAGAAACCTGGGTAGTAGGGTTACTTCGAAATGAAATCCTGGGTAGTAGGGCTTGTGGGAAGAAACCTGAGTAGTAGGGTTACTTCGAAATGAAAGCCTGGGTAATAGGGCTTGTGGGAAGAAACCTGGATAGTAGGGTTACTTCGAAATGAAAGCCTGGGTAGTAGGGCTTGTGGGAAGAAACCTGAATAGTAAGGTTACTTCGAAATGAAAGCCTGGGTAGTAGGGCTTGTAGGAAGAAACCTGGATAGTAAGGTTACTTCGAAATGAAAGCCTGGGTAGTAGGGCTTGTGGGAAGAAACCTGGGTAGTAGGGTTACTTTGAAATGAAAGCCTGGGTAGTAGGGCTTGTTTGGTTTCAAGAACTGATTTTCCCTTGATTTCTTGCAGATATGACATGTATAACTACTGGAATTGTTGGTGATAACTATCTTTCCTGAAAAGATAACAGGGTTAGTCAAATGTGATGCATGAAATGTGTTGTGAGATGATGTTCTCAAAATAAACGAGATTATGCTCTATGTGATATGTATGCGCATGTCATGATGTATGTATATGAAATGATGTTGGGAAGTGTCCGAGCCTGGAAAAATTAATCCCTGACCGCTGCTGGAGAGTATAGCATTCCTGATTGCTGTAGAGAATCGTGGATTTTCCACTTCCGTTGGGGATGATGAATGGAAGTGACTGTGTTGGAGATTTGTTCTTTGCTCGGTGTGATACAGTGGGAAAGAACTGACTGTTTTTTTGGAATGCTGGTTTGTGTTTTGCGTTTGTTTTTGCAAAATGTCGCGGTAAGCAAGAGTCGCCACCGACTTTTATTTTATCCAACAAGGAAAGGAAAAAAGCACAGAAAAATTCCTTTTTTGAGATATTTCTCGGGTTCAGGGGGTAGATTATAGAAAGGGAAGGTGTTAGCACCCTTTCTATCCGTGGTTATCCACGGGCTCTTAGGTACTTGCTCAAATTGTTTTCAAAAATATTGCTTTCTTTGTGCTTGTGGGTTTGAAAAAGCTTTTGTTTGAAAACATCGATTTAACTCTTGTTTCTGTCCTTAAGAGTGTATGAAGTGTTTTTGAAATTTTGTTCGAAAAGTGTAAGTGTGAAAAAGATTTTGTTTTTTGAAGGAGAAAGTACTTAAGAACCATCTACCTACTCGAAAAAGGAATTTATATGCTATCTTCCTTTAGACAATGTTATCCCACTATTGATGAGTAGGTAGCACCGTCGTTGGAGTTTTAGGGTCAATTCGAATTTAGGGACTTACGGTTACCAAAGCAATGTTAGGACGGCTTAGCGGTAACCCTAATGTCTTAGATCATTTGTTTTGAGGCAACAATATCTGAGGCAACCATTTCGAGGCGACTATGATCTTTTAGATAAGAGGACGACCTCTAAAGTGACCTATACTCGATGACCGTGTACGATGGCAACCAAGTGGGGTGTACCCTAAGACTGCGCATGTGCGAGTGTGTTGTTTTCAGTTAATTTTATCTTTATACATGTTAATGGTGATCTAAGTTGATTTTATGTTAGAACATTTAGTCTTGTCATGCATACCTATTATCAAACATCTAACAGTTATAATTTGTGGAAAATAAATTGCGGAAATTAAATTACAAGGCGTCAGGTATTTACATCGCCAAAAGCAACACTTTGAAATTTAAATGCGGAAAGATAAATAAAGCGATAAAAATAATTAAATGGTCCTAATTAGCTATTACATTCTGGGAACAAGTACAATATTGAATAAATAGATCGCGTGCAGGAAATTAAATCGAGCGCAAATAGGGTTTTGACCCTTTGTTATTTAAAGAAAAGATTCTTTTGTTTGTTTTTGAATTAAGAAATAAATTACCTAAGTTAATTATTAAATTAATAAATAAATAAATTAATTAATGAAAATAAATATTTTTGGGCTTTTTGGTATTTAAGGAAAGAAAAATAAAATTAATTAAGATTAGTAAAAACCTAATTATGTCTAATTGATTTTAATTATTTACAAAAATACATTAAAGTTATTTCTAATTAAATCCTAAATTAATTAATAGATTTGTTAACTAAAAAAATAAAATACTAAAATTTAATTTAATAAAGAAAATATTTTTGGTTTTAATTTTATAAAAGAAAAAATTTGATTGGTTAGAAAATATATAAAAATAATTAAATCAAATAAATGAAATAGAGAGAGTTAGGGGGGTATGGGCCTATTTTGGAGTGTTTGAGAAGCAATCTGAAGCCCATAAAAAGCTGGCCTCGTTTGAATTTATTTGATTCCCTGTGCACACTCGGACTTGACCCCATGGTAGACTCTCATCCTAGATCACCAGATCTGGCCTTTGGCCATCTGGCTGCTGGAGATGTGGAGGTGCATGGTATGCTACAGACTTAGATCTGCACCTGATTACATGATGAAGAAAAATAACAAAGCGCATGGGGGACCTGGGATTCGAACCCAGGTCCTGTTGGTCATTGGCAAGCATGCTTACAACTTGGCTATTGTGTTCCATTTGTTAACATCATAAGAACAAAACATAATATGTGAAAATACGTTAATATGCCAGAAAATAAAATAATGCGCGAAAATTTGAAAAGGGCCAATCAGATGGTGACACGGTCTCGTCCCTGTCCTCAGGCCTGAAACAAAATTACCTGCAGATTTGAATCCGCAACTAAAAGCATAGGCCATTCCTAAAATTCATCTCAGACCATATAAATTCCTCCCAAGACCACGGTTGCATTCGTCTTCCTCTCCCGGTCACGTCCATAACCATCATTAAGGCTAATTTTACCTGTAACAAAAAAATCTAATCCAAGAGGCAAAACCCTAACAAATGCGTTTTGCACCACATAGCAGATAAATGAAATCAAATAATATAGAAAGCTTGGAAATGATCTGGTGATTACAAATATGCCATTGATTCTTTGTAATAATGCATGATTTTTGAAATTTGAAATCAAATACAAAAGGGGATCGCGTGACACTTACAGCACTATAGGAGGTTGAAAAACGCATGCTTTTGATCCCAGAAGGTTGAGTGAACACCCAACAATCGATTGGGATAGCTCTTTGCTTCTGAAAATCTCTCTTGCCATGATTTTGAATTCTCACTTTTTCACCACTTTTCCAAGTTTTGTTCTTTCTGTTCTTGCAGCCTCCAACCCTTGTTTTTGTGTCTTAAGCTTCTATATGTATCATGGAATGCATTAGGTTAACAAATATGCCTTGAATCTTCCACATTAATGCATTGCATATTTGATTTGATTCACTTTTGAAAACTTGCCTAATTTATCAAAAATCCATCTTTTTGTACATGATATGGTGAGATACGAATTTGATGCTGATCATGATGATGATTAAGTCCTAAAACAACCAAAAAGATCCCAAGTAATCAATATTTGGATTTTACATGATTTAATTTGATTAAAAATGAAATAATTCAATAAAAAATCAAATAAAATAATAAAAATAAAATATGATCTCAAGGCTGAAGCTAGTACACTTGTGCAATGGTACAAGCTCAAATCAAGTGGAAAAGAATGGGCCCATTTGACAAAATTTAATATTTTGGGGATAGTTGACTTTTGGCAATTTTGCAATAATGTCCAACTTCAACAATGCATAACTTATTCAATTTTGAACTTTTTGAAGTTTTCTTGGACTTTTTAGAAAGCTTGAGATGTCCACTAACCAACCATTTTGGTCTCATCGCATTTTGATATTTCATGCTCAAGTTATAAGCTTTGGCAAAAAAGGTGTTTTTGTTGACTTTCAAAAATGACCTATAATGCCCAATTTTATAACTTCTTCTGAGTGCATTTTCTGACCTTGGGGTATGAAGATGGATTGTAGGAAATTGCATCCTATTCAAAATGAGCTTTGGATGGGTCATTTCTCATAAAGTATGAGAAAGTTATGGTTGGTCAAAGTTGAGTTGACTTTTCATACAAAACCCTAATTTAGCAACTTTTGTGTCTTGATGAATTTTGAGCAATCCTTGATGAATCATGATCAAACCTTGATCAAATGATGAAATATCCTTCAAAATGAGAATGTTGGAAAAAAATCTTGAAGTTTGACTACTTGTAAGTCACAATTGACTTTTGCCCTAGCACAGTCGACTTTTGGACCCTTGAACAATTGACTGAGCAAACTTCCTCTGCAAGGCTTGAAATTTGACATGGATGACGTTGAGAACATATTAGGACACTGGGGAGAAATTTAGGTCATTTGGACTCAAGGATCTTGATGCAACACAAAACCCTAACTTGGGGTTGACTGCCTTAGGAGATAGCTTGACTGTCCAACTCTTGAGCAATCTTGAGCCACTTGGAGATTTTTCTTGCAGTGTTTTGAGAAATATGAGAGGGAAAATTTTGGGGTACAACAGCTTCCCCTGTTCAATCTTCTTAAACCTGAGTATGTAGATTGGCTTTCGTGCCTTTCGTGATCCGGAGGTAGAAGATGATTGAACACTAGAGTGCCCAGAAATTTGCACTCGCATGAAGTGGTATCAACCTGGTGATGTCGGGAATGGGCTTACAGATGCAATTTTGAGATTGATGGCTGGAGGATGGGCTTAAAGATGCCATATGCAGGAGTGTCAAATGTATAAGAGATTCCTTAGCGATAACTTGCATACCTGTTGTTGTAGAAGATTTCGCTGGGGAAGTCGAACATTTATTGAGATTTAGGAACTTGCCTGTACCTCAGCTGGGAGAACATATTTACTGAGTTTTAAGAATTTTTCCGTAACTCAACTGGGGGAAACATCTTCATCAAGATTGAGGAACTGTCTGGCCCTCAACGTAGTATACCGTTGAGATTGTAGAACTCGTCCATAATATGACGAAGGGAAATTGTCTTCATCAAGATCTAGGAACTGTCTGGTCTTCAATGTAGTATACCATTGAGATTGTAGAACTCGTCCATACTATGACGGAGTAAAATATCTTCATCAAGATCTAGGAACTGTCTGGTTTTCAACGTAGTATACCGTTGAGATTGTAGAACTCATCCACACTATGACAGAGTAAAACATCTTCATCAAGATCTAGGAACTGTCTGGTCTTCAACGTAGTATACCTTTGAGATTGTAGAACTCGTCCACACTATGACGGAGGAAAACATCTTCATCAAGATCTAGGAACTGCCTGGTCGTCAACGTAGTATACTGTTGATATTGTAGAACTCGTCCACACTATGACAGAGGGAAACATCTTTACCAAGATCTAGGAACTGTCTGGTCTTCAACATAGTATACCGTTGAGGTTGTAGAACTCGTCCACACTATGACGGAGGGAAACATCTTCATCAAGATCTAGGAACTGTCTGGTCTTCAACGTAGTATACCGTTGAGATTGTAGAACTCGTCCACACTATGACGGAGGAAAACATCTTCATCAAGATCTAGGAACTGTCTGGTCTTCAACGTAGTATACCATTGAGATTGTAGAACTCGTCCACACTATGATGGAGGAAAACATCTTCATCAAGATCTAGGAACTGTCTGGTCTTCAACGTAGTATACCGTTGAGACTGTAGAACTCGTCCACACTATGAAGGAGGAAAACATCTTCATCAAGATCTAGGAGTTGTCTGGTCTTCAACGTAGTATACTGTTGAGATTGTAGAACTCGTCCACTCTATGACAAAGGAAAACATCTTCATCAAGATCTAGGAACTGTCTGGTCTTCAACGTAGTATACCGTTGAGATTGTAGAACTCGTCCACACTATGACGGAGGAAAACATCTTCATCAAGATCTAGGAACTGTCTGGTCTTCAACGTAGTATACCGTTGAGATTTTAGAACTCGTCCACACTATGACGGAGGAAAAAATCTTTATCAAGATCTAGGAACTGTCTGGTCTTCAACGTAGTATACCGTTGAGATTGTAGAACTCGTCCAAACTATGACATAGGAAAACATCTTCATCAAGATCTAGGAACTGTCTGGTCTTCAACGTAGCATACCGTTGAGATTGTAGAACTCGTCCACACTTTGACAGAGGAAATTATCGAGATTGAGAACCTTATCTGAAATTCAACCGAGGATAATTCAGTTGAGATTAAGAACCGGTCAGGTCTTCGACATAGCTGAGAACTTAACTGCATCTTTGTTGAAAGGTAAAGGTCAGTCGTATGCAATGCATGATATATATCGAGCAATGATGTTCTCAAAATAAATGAGATTGTATTGTATGATGTGCATATGCATGTATCATGATGTATGGAAATGTAATGTTTCTAGCTGGGGAAAATAAATCCCGGATAGCTGCTGGAGAATTGAGTTGGATTCTTCGTTTCCGCTGGAGATAACATATGAAGATGATTGTGAGAATAGACCTGTAGGAGAGGATAACTCCGTTGGGGAATATACTGATGAGGAGATTACTCTGTGGAGAAAAGATGTTCTGTTGAGGATTCAACCGATAAATTCCGTTGGAGACGAATTACCATTGCTGGTGATGCTGAATCTTGTTGGGATTTTAAATTCTGTTTGTGAAAGGAAAGAACTCCGTTGGGGATGATCTTTCAGTTGCAGCTTCACTGGGGATAACCTGTTGGTCTCTTGTGGGGATAATCCTTTGAGCTTTGCTGGGGATAATCTTCCTTTGAACACGGTTGGGGATATCTATTTTTATACTCTGTCGGGAACAAACTTCTAAAGTCTACTGGGGATGATTCTTCAACTCCACTGGGGAAGCTTTTTCAGACGGCTCTGGGAAAAATTTAAATCCACTGGGGATATCTTGTATTCTGCCGGGGAATATTCTTATACTCCGCTGGGGAATATTAAGACTTCCGGGGATATTAAGCCTTTTCAGTGTTAATGGTAGATAAACTCTGCTTGGGGAGAATATTACCGACTCATTCACAATTGCAAGCCTCAGCTGGGGAGAACAATCTTTACTGTCTTACGCTGCGGGGAGTGAATGTTACTGGGACGCGTGCTAAGGATATGACGATGGCTTGCATCGAGACTTTTTTGCCCCTGTTTCTGCGGGAGAAGGTGCCTGCGGAGGCCTTGTGGATCGAGTATTATCCCCACCTATGAGGTGCTTGGTATCTTTCGGTCAAAATGACAAGTCTTCTCCTGGTAGGCCAGTGACGAGATGACGAGACATAGTCGTACGCTTTGATCCCTAATTTTTGCCTGGACTGCCCTTTCGGGTTTTCAGTCCACCGGGATACCCTTTTTTTCCCAAGCTGCCTTTTCAGGTTTTCGACTTGCCGGGTGTACAATTTTTCATTCTCTACCCTAATTTTTGCCCGAACCCTTTTGGTTCACTGGGAAGCCCTTATTTTTGCCTAGGCCAGTCAACCTAGCGGGTCTTTATTCATGCGCGGTATTTTCTGACTATGTCCACGCTCTCAGGATGTAGGGAGGTGTCACTGCCGGTAGTGTTGTGTTGCCATACTACCAGAAGATCTTCGTTTGATCATGCAAGATTCGTTGCTGGAATTCATGTCCAATGCCCCCATTGATTCAGATGGAGATTTTCCCCTGGCTATTTGGCATTTTGAGAGATTCCTTGAATCTTGACTTAATTGCCTCAGATGATGGACAATGCTCATACCGTGCCTCTTGGTTGGAGGTGTTTTTTCCACTTGAGGTGACCCTTTTTATTGAAAAGGTTTTTGTTCACTAGATATTCGTCGTGTGGATTTCTCTGCTGTTTGAACAAATAGTCATATGCAAACAATGTTATTTTAAGAATCCAAAGCTTATGTCTGTCTTGAAGTTTTTGAAAATGCATTTTTTCAGTAAGATAGGAAAATTTTGTAAAATGTGACATCAACTCAGGATTTACAGCAAGCCCTACAGGAGTCAAGATACCTTTTGTAATAGTATGCTTTTGGACTAACCCATGCTTCAGCTAGGACTTTTTAAGGGTTATAACGTGGCCTGGTTCACAGTTTAAGAAACAAAGGATAAAGGCTCAAATTTTATTTGTACCCACCCGTTCTTCGTGATGTTCTTCGATCCTAAACTCAGCTAATCGTGCATTAGATCTTGTTTGAGTCTTTGCTCTGATATACCAGTGATGGTTCGGATACTGACAATTTATTTTGAACAGGCAATCATTTTGTTGAGAGTTTGCAGGATCTCTTCCCTTTTGGTTTTTATTATCCCTATTTTTTGCATGAACTGTTTCTTTTTGTGATTACAGTCAGCGGGAAGCCCCAGTTTTTCTTAAGCTCCTTCACAGGTTTTGACTTATTGGGCTTTTATTTTGAGAGATAATGACTGCATGTCCTTACGATTATACGGAACCAACACCGTCTTTTGTTTCGGAAGGACTTCTTTAATGCCATTCATTGTGCACCTGGATCAACTGAGGAAACTACCCTGCCCCAGGTTATAATTAAGTGTTTTAATTTGTGAAAAGAAAAACTCCAACTTCTTTGGCTCAAAGGGGTTGACTAGGGATTATCTTCCTTATAACTCCACTATTTAGGATTTAAAACAATGCCTGTACCTCGTCAGCGGGGTCTGTTCAAAAGCATACTGTAGAGATTTTGATATCATTTTCATCATCCTCCCTATAAAGGCTTAGAATTTTTTAATCGAGAGTTGATCATCATAAAAAATGAAAGCAATTTGAATATAGTGAATACGAATGGATTGATTCAAAACAGACATATGCAATGCATTGATAAAGTAATAAAGTTTGACATGAATAAATGTTTGAACAATCAAAAGAAAATTACAACTTGAAAATTCTAATGAACAAAAAGTCTTCTCGTCTCAATACTTGTCACTTCAAATGGTGAACCTTGGGGGGATGGCAAAAGAATTCAATCTGACCGTCTTGTGTGAGTTCCAATAGTCCTTCATCAATCAGGTCTTGAATTTTGTTGCTCAACGCCTAACAAATGTTAGTATCATGCCCCGGGCTGTTGGAGTGATATGCACACCTTGCATCAAGATTGTACCTTGGGGAGGCTATGTTGGGATTCTTAGGAGGGTCCCTTAATGTCACCAGATTCAATCTCAACATGTGCTGTAAAGCCTGATACAACGACATGTTGAGCTTGGTAAATCGCCTCTTGGGCATATTTGGCTTACTCTGATCAACCCGTTGTTTATGGCAAGGTTGTTGTTGGACCCGTGAGGTAGTAGCAACTTGGAGAGGTCTATTCTTCATCAAACCAAACCTTTGACTTCTCGGAAGTTGATTAATGACTTGGTTCCCGACTTTGTCTGTTTGCTTCATGTTGTTGTATCTGTCTTGATGAAGCTGGTTGATAATGGTTCTCATCTCTTTTTGTTCCCGAGCTAAGCCTTGGATAAGAGCCATCTGCCCCAGCATCTGGGTTTTCTTGGAACTGAACTCAGCTTGCAGTTGTTCCAGCCATTCGTCCTTATTGTCTTCAGGACTTTTCTTGACCAAGTTCCCAACGAGGAGTGTTTTCAACTCTCCCTGCCCCTTGGATAGGTTTAGGAATACGTCCCTGAACTGAGCTTTTGAAGATCTTGGTTGTCTGGTTAGAAAGCCATTGCTGAAATAAACATCGATAACATGAGAGACCTGTACTGGGAGACCTGCTATGCAATGATATGTATGTATGCAATGTTTTCAAGGATCCCGCGGGGTAAACAAGAAACTTGTTAGAATTTGAATTTTGCAGCTTTGGTTGAAGAAACTTCATGTTTTTAAGAGTCCTTCTTCAAGAGTCAAGCTCACCATATCGAGTGGGTCATAACCCCTGACTCAAGTTATCATGTTTTGATTTCTAGACAACCTTGGCTAGAGGAAAATAATTCCCCTTTGCCCCTTGCTAGACATTTGATTTACCATAACCTGCATCACAAACCCTTGAGATCCCTGAAATGGTTAAGGAAATGTTAAGGCATGATGTTATGATGTGTATGCTATGTGTTTAAGCAAAAGTGCAGGGTGATGTAAGTGAACCCTGCAATAAATCCAGATTATTGGATAAGGACTGTAAACAAAACCTGTAAGGAACTCATGTTGTTAGATAACAAGAATGTGCACGTATTTCAAGTTTGAAAGCACACAAGTCACACAATAGCCCTTAAATTTCAGGCTGACATGAAGTTTAGGTATTACCCTCTTTCAGTTTAGTTGGTTCAACCTGTCCTAAAAATAGTAACCGGGTTCTAGAGGATCTCAATATCACTGACTACCCTCGATCGGTCATAATTCCAGTTTAGCAACCTTTTCTTGCGGCCAGAATCATCGCGAGAGTTTAGTCTCAATGAGTGTAGCATACTGCTACTGTTCTATGGCCATGTTTGTCAATTTAAAGGTTCTAAGGTCAGTTGGTGCTTAATGACCCCTTAGCAGATCCATATTCTCCTCGTTGTGCCACAAGGGATATCGGTATATACTAAAGTGCCACACCAACGTAGCTACTGCTTCAACCGTATCGGTCTACGCCGTACAGTTCCCTCACAGTTTATTGCTACTTACCTAAAGGGTATCCCCCAGATCCGGGTTAGGATCTATAGTAACTCCGATACAAGCCCACAAATATAAAGCATACAAGTCAAGAATTTGAAAAAAATATGAACTAATCCTAAGGTACACCCCACTTATAAAACTCTCCAGCAGAGTCGCCAGTTCTGTGATACGGTGGGAAAGAACTGACTATTTTTTTGGAATGCTGGTTTGTGTTTTGCGTTTGTTTTTGCAAAATGTCGCGGTAAGCAAGAGTCGCCACCGACTTTTATTTTATCCAACAAGGAAAGGAAAAAAGCACAGAAAATTCCTTTTTTGATATATTTCTCGGGTTCAGGGGGTAGATTATAGAAAGGGAAGGTGTTAGTACCCTTTCTATCTGTGGTTATCCATGGGCTCTTAGGTACTTGCTCAAATTGTTTTAAAAAATATTGCTTTCTTTGTGCTTGTGGGTTTGAAAACTTCGATTTAACTCTTGTTTCTGTCCTCACGAGTGTATGAAGTGTTTTTGAAAACTTTGTTCGAAAAGTGTAAGTGTGAAAAGATTTTGTTTTTTGAAGGAGCAAGTACTTAAGAACCATCTACCTACTCGAAAAAGGAATCATTCTAAGCTATCTTCCTTTAGACAATGCTATCCCACTATTGATGAGTAGGTAGCACCGTCGTTGGAGTTTTAGGGTCAATTCGAATTTAGGGACTTACGGTCACCGAAGCAATGTTAGGACGCCTTAGTGGTAACCCTAATCTCTTAGATCATTTGTTTTGAGGAAACAATATCCGAGGCAACCATTTCGAGGCGACTATGATCTTTTAGACAAGAGGACAACCTCTAAAGTGACCTATACTCAATGACCGTGTACGAAGGCAACCAAGTGGGGTGTACCCTAAGAGTGCGCATGTGCGAGTGTGTCGTTTTCAGTTAATTTTATCTTTATACATGTTAATGGTGATCTAAGTTGATTTTATGTTAGAACATTCAGTCTTGTCATGCATACCTATTATCAAACATCTAACAGTTATAATTTGCGGAAAATAAATTGCGGAAATTAAATTACAAGGCGTCGGGTATTTACATCGCCAAAAGCAACCTTTTGAAATTTAAATGCGGAAAAATAAATAAAGCGATAAAAATAATTAAATGGTCCTAATTATCTATTACATTCCCGGAACAAGTACAATATTGAATAAATAGATCGCGTGCGGGAAATTAAATCGAGTGCAAATAGGGTTTTGACCCTTTGTTATTTAAAGAAAAGATTATTTTGTTTGTTTTTGAATTAAGAAAGAAATTACCTAAGTTAATTATTAAATTAATAAATAAATAAATAAATTAATGAAAATAAATATTTTTTGGCTTTTTGGTATTTAAGGAAAGAAAAATAAAATTAATTAAGGTTAGTAAAAACCTAATTAAGTCTAATTGATTTTAATTATTTACAAAAATACATTAAAGTTATTTCTAATTAAATCCTAAATTAATTAATAGATTTGTTAAATAAAAAAATAAAATACTAAAATTTAATTTAATAAAGAAAATATTTTTGGTTTTAGTTTTATAAAAGAAAAAATTTGATTGGTTAGAAAATATATAAATATAATTAAATCAAATAAATGAAATAGAGAGAGAGAGTTAGGGGGATATGGGCCTGTTTTGGAGTGTTTGAGAAGCAATCTGAAGCCCATAACAAGCTGTCCTCGTTTGACTTTTTTTGATTCCCAGTGCGCACTTGGACTTGACCCCATGGTAGACTCTCATCCTGGATCACCAGATTTGGCCTTAGGCCATCTGGCTGCTGGAGACGTGGAGGCGCATGGTATACTACAAACTTAGATCTGCACCTGATTACATGAAGAAGAAAAATAACAAAGCGCATGGGGGACCTGGGATTCGAACCCAGGTCCTATTGGTCATTGGCAAGCACGCTTACCACTTGGCTATTGTGTTCCATTTGTTAACATTATAAGAACAAAACATAATATGTGAAAATACGTTAATATGCCAGAAAATAAAAAAAAATGCACGAAAATTTGAAAAAGGCCAATCAGATGGTGACACGGTCTCGTCCCTGTCCTCAGGCCTGAAACAAAATTACCTGCAGATTTGAATCCGCAACTAAAAGCATAGGCCATTCCTAAAATTCATCCCAGGCCATATAAATTCCTCCCAAGACCATGGTTGCATTCGTCTTCCTCTCCCAGTCACGTCAATAGCCATCATTAAGGCTAATTTTACCTGTAACAAAAAACCCTAATCCAAGAGGCAAAATCCTAACAATTGCGTTTTGCACCACATAGCAGATAAATGAAATCAAATAAGATAGAAAGCTTGGAAATGATCTGGTGATTACAAATATGCCATTGATTCTTTGTAATAATGCATGATTTTTTAAATTTGAAATCAAATGCAGAAGGGGATCGCGTGACACTTACAACGCTATAGGAGGTTGAAAAACGCCTGCTTTTGATCCCAGAAGGTTGAGTGAACACCCAACAATCGATTGGGATAACTGTTTGCTTCTAAAAATCTCTCTTGCTATGATTTTGAATTCTCACTTTTTCACCACTTTTCCAAGTTTTGTTCTTTCTGTTATTGCAGCCTCCAGCCCTTGTTTTTGTGTCTTAAGCTTCTATATGTATCATGGAATGCATTAGGTTAACAAATATGCCTTGAATCTTCCACATCAATGGATTGCATATTTGATTTGATTCACTTTTGAAAGCTTGCCTAATTTGTCAAAAATCCATCTTTTTGTACATGATATGGTGAGATACGAATTTGATGCTGATCATTATGATGATTAAGTCCTAAAACAACCAAAAAGATCTCAAGTAATCAATATTTGGATTTTACATGATTTAATTTGATTAAAAATGAAATAATTCAATAAAAAATCAAATAAAATAATAAAAAAGAAATATGATCTCAAGGCTGAAGCTAGGACACGTGTGAAATGGTACAAGCTCAAATCAAGTAGAAAAGAATGGGCCCATTTGAAAAAATTTGAAGTTTTGGGGATCGTTGACTTTTGGCAATTTTGCAAAAATGTCCAACTTCAACAATGCATAACTTCTTCAATTTTGAACTTTTGAAAGTTTTCTTGGACTTTTTAGAAAGCTTGAGATGTCCTCTAACCAACGCTTTTGGTCTCATCTCATTTTGATATTTCATGCTAAAGTTATATGCTTTAGAAAAAAGGTGTTTTTGTTGACTTTCAAAAATGACCTATAATGCCCAATTTTATAACTTCTTGTGAGTGAATTTTATGATCTTAGGGTATGAAGATGGATTGTAGGAAATTGCATCCTATTAAAAATGAGCTTTGGATGGGTCATTTCGCATAAAGTATGAGAAAGTTATGGTTGGTCAAATTTGAGTTGACTTTTCCTACAAAACCCTAATTTAGCAACTTTTGAGTCTTGATGAATTTTGAGAAATCCTTGATGAATCATGATCAACCCTTGATCAAATGATGAAATATCCTTCAAAATGAGAATGTTGGAAAAAAATCTTGAAGTTTGACTACTTGTAAGTCACAGTTGACTTTTGCCCTAGCACAATCGACTTTTGGACCCTTAAGCAATTGACTGAGCAAACTTCCTCTGCAAGGCTTGAAATTTGACATGGATGACCTTGAGAACATATTAGGACATTGGGGAGAACTTGAGTTCATTTGGACTCAAGGATCTTGATGCAACATAAAACCCTAACTTGGGGTTGACTGCCTTAGGAGATAGCTTGACTGTCCAACTCTTGAGCAATCTTAAGCCACTTGGAGATTTTTCTTGCAGTGTTTTGAGAAATATGAGAGGGAAAATTTTGGGGTACAACACTCGGGGAATACAGATGTTACAAGGTCACATGTATTGATGACTGTGCTCCAAAGCTGTCTTTGCCCTGGTACCTGCTGGACAGGGTAACTATCGGGTTTGATATTTTAGTTTTTCGTCCCTGTTTCTTAAGTTATGATCAATTGTCTTTCTTTTTCCTATACAAATATTTGTGAATAGAAATCATATTCAAGTGCATATGTCAAGAATGAATCATTGGACGTTCTTGCAAAAACAAAACAGAAAAAGAAAAACAAACAGTTTTTGTAAAGATGACTTGTATTAACTTTTGAAGTTAACCTATAACAGGTGTTTTTGTACAAGGAAGCCGACGCTCTAGTAAGAGAACTCCGTCGTAAAAATGAAATATTTACAATATTGTGTACAATGAAAAGAAAACAGCTATGTGCGACAATCCCATTGGGTTTCAAATCAGATATTGCCACTATGCCTTCGAGCGTCTCCTCACTTTGTTGTTTGTCCGAAGCTGATTAGATTGATTAATGTCATTTAAGTTTGATAGTTAATACTGAGATTAGATCGCAGGGTGATCCCATGGGACATAGTGATACGCTTTTCATCCCTAACTTTTTACTGGACCGCCCTTTCGAGTTTTCGGTCCACCGGGATACTCTTTTTTTTCCCAAGTCGCCTTTTCAGGTTTTCGACTTGCTGGGTGTACATATTTTTTTTTTCATTTTCATCCCTTATTTTTCCCGAACCCTTTTGGTTCCCCGAGAAGCCCTTATTTTTTCCTAGGCCGGTCGACCTATCGGGTCTTTTATCATGCATAGTATCTTTTCACTATGTCCGCATTGGCAGGGTGAGAGAGGTCGTCACCGTCCATGGTGGTCAGAATCATGGCCCCACCCGAGAAAATGTTTTTAAC
Source organism: Vicia faba (assembly GCA_948472305.1). Classification (NCBI taxonomy): domain Eukaryota; kingdom Viridiplantae; phylum Streptophyta; class Magnoliopsida; order Fabales; family Fabaceae; genus Vicia; species Vicia faba. The sequence goes on from OX451737.1 coordinate 1,532,709,827, forward strand.
AGCAAATGGCCCTTCGTAAGTGGGGGTCCATTTTCCCCTAGGATCACCTTGCGATAATATGATGCATTTGATTACTAGATCCCCGACTTCATATTCTTGACGCCTGACTTTCTTATTAAAAGCCTTGATCATTCGCTTTTGATACGTCTGACCATGGCAGATAACACTAAGTCTCTTTTCATCGATCAAATTCAGTTGATCAAGTCGAGTTTGGACCCAGCCGTCTTCGTTTAAACCTGCATCTTTCATAATCCTTAAAGAAGGGATCTGGACCTCAATGGGTAGGACTGCTTCCATGCCATATACTAGAGAGTAAGGTGTTGCCCCTATTGATGTCTGTGTTGCGGTACGGTACCCATGAAGAGCGAATGGTAGCATCTCATGCCAGTCTTTGTATGTCACCGCCATCTTCTGTATAATCTTCTTGATGTTCTTATTAGCCGCTTCAACATCGCCATTCATCTTCGGCCGGTAGGGAGAAGAGTTGTGATGCTGTATCTTGAACTACTTACAGAGTTCGGTGATCATCGTGTTATTGAGATTCATATCATTATCGGTGATAATTCTCTCTGGTACACCATATTAACAAATTAGATTGTGTCGGATCAACCGTGCAACGACGTTCTTGGTCACAGTAGGAAAAGTGGTTTCTTTAACCCACTTTGTAAAGTAATTAATGGCTACTAAGATGAAACGATGCCCGTTGGATGCAGTAGGTCTGATCTCGTCGATCATGTCGATGCCCCACATTCCAAAGGGCCAAGGAGCTGTCAGAACGTTAAGAGGAACCAAAGGTACGTGCACCTTATCACCATAGATTTGGCATTTATGACAAGTTCGAGAGTGCTGATAACAATCAGCCTCCATGGTGGACCAGTAATATTCTACCCGTAGGATCTTCTTAGCCATGGTATGTCCACTAGAATGGGTTCTGAAGGTGCCTTCATGTAGATCTGTCATGATCCTCTCTACTTCGCTCTTGTCTACACACCGTAATAGTGTGGAGTCATGGTTGCGTTTATAGAGGATTTCATTACTGAGGAGGAATTTTGCAGCGAACCTTCTCAGAAACTTCTTATTGTTGACAGATGCCCCTTCAGGATACTCTTGAGCCTCGAGATACCTTTTGACTTCGTGAAACCAAGGTTTTTCTGCTACCTCTTCAGTATCTATCTTGCAGCAGTATGCTGGTTCATCCAACCTTTCAATGGTGATTCGGGGAGCTTCGTTGTCCCACCAGATTTTGAACATAAAAGACATGGTTGCTAGCGCTTCCTCTAATTGATTCTCTTCTCGTGGGAAATGTTCAAAGGTTATTTCCTCAAAGTGTGGGAGAAATGTCAGTACGTGCTCTTTGTAAGGAATGAGATTCAGGTGCTTCGTATCCCACTCGCCTTTGATCTGACTTATCACCAGGGCAGAATCCCCGAATACACTTAAGAACTTAATCCTCAGGTCAATGGGAGCTCGAAGACCCATGATGCAGGATTCATACTCCTCCATACTATTAGTGTAGTTGAAACACAGTCAGGCAGTGAAAGGAGTATGACAACCCTCAGGAGATATGATCATGGTACCAATTCCATTACCGAGTGCGTTTGAGGCTCCATCGAAATAAATAGACCATCGGGATCCTTCCTTGGGTCCTTCGTCCGGTCCAGGTTCTTTGTAGTCAGTCACCAGCATAATATTCTCATCCAGGAACTCAAAATTCATGGACTGGTAATCATCCACAGCCTGCTGAGCCAAATGATCAGCCAATACACTCCCCTTTATTGCTTTTTGGGTTGTATATTGTATAACGTATTCAGTTAAGATCATTTTCCACCTTGCTATCCTTCCGGAGAGAGCGGGCTTATCGAAAATGTACTTGATCGGATCCATCTTTGATATCAACAAGGTAGTGTGAGTCAGCATATACTGTCTTAGCTGGTGAGAAGCCCATTCCAAAGCGAAAACAAGTTTTCTCGAGCAGTGAGTATCGTGTCTCACAGTCGGTAAACTTTTTGCTAAGTTAATAAATGGCGTGCTCTTTTCGACCAGACTCTTCATGCTACCCCATCACACACCCCATTGAATTATCTAGCACCGTCAGGTACAATATCAAAGGTCTTCCTTCAACTAGAGGCATCATAATTGGTGGTTCTTGAAGGAATTCCTTGATTCTTTCGAAAGCAGTCTGGCATTCATCATTCCACTTTACCACTTGATCTTTCTTCAGAAGCTTGAAGATTGGCTCACAAGTAGAAGTCAGATGTGAAATGAACCTGGCGATATAATTCAAGCGTCCCAAGAAACCTCTAACTTCCTTCTCCATACGGATTCAACCCAGAAGCTTACCCGACCTTACTCCGAAGGTGCACTTGTTCGGATTCAACCTCAACTTGTATATCTTCAACCTGTCGAACAGCTTTTGGAGATGATCAAGGTTCTCTTCCTCAGTATGAGACCTGGCTATCATGTCATCCATATAAACTTCGATCTCATGATGATTCATATCATGGAACAAAGCGACCATGGCATGCTGATAAGTTGCCCCAACATTCTTCAACCCAAAAGGCATCACTTTGTAACAGAAGGCTCCCCACTTTGTAATAAAGGTTGTCTTCTCCATGTCTTCAGGAGCCATCTTGATCTGGATGTAACCAGAGAAACCATCCATGAAGGAGAAGATCTTGTGTTGTACGGTGTTGTCAACCAGAACATCAATACGGGGGAGCGGGAAGTCATCCTTGGGGCTTGCCCTGTTAAGATCTCTGTAATCCACACACATCCTTCCCTTGCCATCCTTTTTATGTACTAGAACGACGTTAGCAACCCACCGCGGATAAGAGGTGACAGCTAAGAAACCTGCGTCGAACTACTTCATGACCTCTTCCTTGATCTTCTTTGACATTTTAGGGTGCATACGACAGACCTTCTGTTTAACCAGAGGACAATCTTCTTTAGTTGGCAGATGGTGTACCACGATGTCAGTGTCTAAACCAGGCATGTCTTCACAGGACCAGGCGAAGATTTCAACGTATTCGTGCAGCATCTGTATTAGTTGCTATTGGACGCTAAGCTCCAGATTTACACCTATTTTAACCTCTTTTCTGTCTATCTCAGTGCCCAAGTTTGTTGTCTTAACAGGCTCTTCATGAGGCTGTATAGTCCTCTCTTCCTGTTGTAGCAGCCTAGCAAGTTCTCCAGGTACCTCACAATCGTCCTCACCTTCGTCCTCGACTTGGTTGATCGGATTTCCGAAGTCACAACTGGAAATAGTAGGATTGTTATCAATGGGATCCATGGTGGATATGGATTTGTAGTTTGATATGTGAGTGTGTGTAAGAGCATAGTTGTATTGATAAGGTAAATATAGAAAAGAAAAAAAATAGAGAGTGCAAAATTTGTATGCAAAGAACGTCCAATGCTTCATTGATGATATATGAGATGACATATAATAACCCTCACAGATAGAATCATTGTGCCTTGGGTAAGACACAAGGCCATAAAGTTTAAATTGTTTATTACAAACTTAGAAAACAAGTAAGATAATTACTGCGGAATAAAAGAAACTGCTATGAAATCTATGGTCGTCCAATTACCCGGTCCACCGTTGGTAGTTGGGTAAATCCAGCTGTCGACATCAAAATCTTCCTCACTGTCTTCAATAGCATTGACCCCTCGATTGCTGATGCATAGGGGAGGTCCTCCAACTCGAGCGCACCGAACACCCCTCTGAGCCCCTGAAGTAAAGCCCAATCCAAATTTGTCAGTTTTGTGAATAAACTCAGGAAGCTGTCCCCAATTGGTACTCCTACCTTCTTCAACTACTGCTCTAGCGTCCTTGAGAGAACCCATCTTTAAAGGAGGTTTGGTGCTGGTAATGGTCTCAGGTGACGCCAATATCTGGGGAACCTCTTCAAAGTTTTGACAAGGAGTCTCTATAAATTCCCCATCCATCTCCACGTACCTAAAGGAGTTCAGGTGGCTCACCATATACTCCTCTTCGCCATGTACATTGACTATCTTCCCCTTTACCGGATACTTCAACATTTGGTGTAGGGTAGAAGTAACAACCCCAACTTTGTGGATCCAAGGACGACCCAACAAACAAGAGTACGATGGCCTGATGTCCATCACATAGAAAGTGGACTCGAAAGTCTGAGAGCCCACTTTGACAGGGATATTTACTTCCCCATGCACCATTCTTTTCGATCCGTCAAAAGCCCTTACCACAATGTTACTAGGCTTTAAGGTCAAACCTTCACAATCTAGTCGATCGAGAGCCTTCTTAGGCAGAACATTCAGCGAAGACCCAATATCCACCAACACATGAGCCATAGTGGTGCCCCTGCATTCAATCGAGACATGCAGAGCATCATTATGCTTTCTTCCCTTCGGCGTCAAGTCTGCATCTGAAAAACCCAGCCCATTGTCAGTAGTCAGGCTAGCCATACAATCTTTAAATTGATCAGTTGAAGTCTCTTGCGGCATATGTACAGTTTCGAGAAATGCAATCAAAGCCTTTGCATGGGCTTCAGAACACAACAACAAAGACAACATGGATATCTTTGATGGGGTTTGCCCCAGCTGCTCGACCATATTGTAGTCGCTCTTCTTAATGATTTTCAAAATTTCCTCTATCTCTTGTTTAGAGGCTTTCACAACAATTTTCCTAGGTGCCTCCGTCCGGGAAGGCTCACCTACAACTTCTTTGCCTCGAGTCCTAGATGACTTATCGACAGGGGTAACAACAAGAGTAAGAACAGGAATGGTAACTGAAGTACTAGCGGGAGCAGAATATGAAATAACAAAAGGCTTAGTAACAGTCTTTGGGGAGATCTCAGGAGAGAAAACCCTTCCAATTATAGTAATCTTGCTGGTCCCGACAATGTTACCGACATCAGGATCAACTTCGTCGGTCTTTAAGTTTTGTTTAACACCATGATAGTAAACATCAGCACCATAATGCCAGGGGACCGCTTTGTCCGAGACATACGGGACATGACCAAGAACAGTGATTATAAGCGGAGCGATTCTTGGAGCAGATGTAATCCTAACAGGTCTTCTCGAGGAGACTTTGGAAGGATTGGCGGAAATGGTTATAATAGAAATATCTTCACATGGAGCAGTTGGAATCAAAGTCTTTTCAAACAGAATGTCTCTGCTATCCATCAGGCATTGGACACCTGTTTTTAGAAAATAGAAATCAGAAGACAATGATGAACATATGTGGCAATCTTCATCACAACCTGGAAATAAACCAGCCAACAACAGATTCTTCTTAACAGTCAAAAGGGGAGTAGAAAATTCATCAACAGTGGTCACGAACAAATAAGTATCAATGATGTTAAATCCATGGTTGTGTTTAGGCATGGGAGCAGTTATGACATTAGGATTTTCCGGGGCATCGAACTCAATCTCCTTGGCTTCAATCAAATCTTATACTTTGTTTCTTAGAGCCCAACAATCATTTGTATCATGACCAGGACTTTCGGAATGATAGGCACACCGAGCGTTCGGATTGTATCGAGGAGAAGAGGTATTAGGATTCTTGGGAGCCTCCTTCAAGGTTTCCAAATTGGATCTCAACAGATGGGGTAAAACCTCTGTCAATGTCATGTTGATCCGAGTGAACTGCCGTTGTGGTCTTTCTACCCTTTGTTGATTGTTGCATTGTGGGGAAGCTTCCGGCCTCGGTATCATCACAGCACCTACTATTGAACGGTAGTTAGTTTGGATTTGACCTCTTGGGCCATAAATGGCGTTGATCTCCTTCTTAGCAGTGAAAGGATTCTTTGCTGAACTTGACGAGGTATCTTTCTGTATTTTACCACTCCGAATCTCAACTTCTACCCTCTCTCCAGTTAATATCAACTCAGTAAAACCAGTCGATGAGCTACCAATCAAGTGGTTGAAGAATGGACCAGACAACGTCCCAAGAAACATGTCAACCAACTCCCGGTCAGATAATGGGGGTTGAACTCTAGTAGCCAAGTCTCTCCACTTATGTGCGTAGTCCTTAAAGCCTCCACCTGCACCCATGGACATACTCTGGAGTTGAGTACGAGTAGGGGCTAAGTCGGCATTGTATTGATACTGCTTGTAAAAAGCGGTAGCCAAACCCTCCCAGTTTTGGACATTGGTTCCCTCCAATTGGTAGAACCATTCGAGCTAAGACCCTGACAGGCTGTCTTGAAAGAAATGAACCCACAAGTTTCTATCAGTGGTGTGGGGTTGGATCTTCCTTACATAGGAACGGAGATGGAGTTTTGGGCAAGACACCCCATTATACTTTGCGAAGACTTGAGCCTTAAATTTTTGTGGGATGACCACCCCGGACACCAAACCCAGTTCTTCAAAATCCAGCCCTGGTATTCTCTGGAGTTCCATAGCACTTAACTGATCCTCTAACTATTTGTACCTATCCTCAGTGGCAGGATACTGCTCATCATTATAGTCGGTATCATTGTCAGAGACTTCAAGACTGGGGTCCTCTTCCCTTGCCTGTCTCTCTTGATTTTCCCCTCTTTAGATGAGGAAGTCACATCAACTGATCATTTTAGTGGCCCCCCGAATCTTCTGCCCATATTGAGGGTAACAACGCGCTTCTTCTTCTTCTTCTTCTTCTTCTTCTTCTTCTTCTTCTTCTCATTCTCTTTCAGGATGAGGGCCTTCAGATCCTCCTGCCCTTTTGCCAGAGTTATGAACATCTGTTGAAATTGGGATTTTTTTGCCTTAAGATCTTTGATGCTTTGTTCAGAAGACATATCTGCTTGAAATAAACAACAGAGGAGATGAGAAACCATATTATTATTTCAGCATTAATTGATATCCCTCTGGAAAAATTTCGCAGAGAAATTTGTTGTGAATCTTTGCCTTCAGAAGTCGGTAGTCCGCTATCAGCAAAATTGATACATCTTTTGTCTATCTTTGACCTTGAGTTGTGAACTCATCGTTATTTTAGGTCAATAATATGTTTTTGTGGCCTATGCAAGATGCCTTCTTTGTTAGGGTCAGAGGTCGTATTCTCTCAAATTTTTATTCGCCGTCAAGAGTTTATCATTCGAAGTCGATGGCTCATTTCCCCAGTAGTGTATAATCTATGTTCCTGTGGTTTGTTTGGTGCTTGGTTTCTCCAGCATTATTTTGTCTTATACAGTATCATTCTCCATAAATTGAAATACTACATTCATATCATAAACATAATGGTGGTATCTTAGGGCAAAAATTGCGCATTATGTATTTAAGTACCCTCAATCTCGTCGAGACGAAGATTTTAATCTTCATATCTCCGAATAAAAGAAACTTAAATAGGGGCAGCTGTCATACCCCAATTTTTGACCTAAGATCCCTTCTTCATCTGCATTATTTTTATACACATCAAGGTCACAGAATACGGTAGGTTTTGAACGTTTCGAACTTTGACTGTGTAGAGATTATCGAGTGTTGTGAGCATTTTTATGAATGACTAACCACTAATCAAGCACGGAGTGTATGTTTTGCTGTTTTGTTTTCATGTGCAGAAAATAGGTCTAAAAGAAGAGCATCAGACGTGGTACGTTGATCAGGATTCCGAGTCTCAAAACAGAAATGCAGTCATTTGTTAATTTCAAAAGACTGGTTCATCAGAGAATTTCTGAAATTTGTGCGTTTATTTCTATATTTTGTCCAGCAAATGGTCTCCGTTTTCTCCGAATATTTTTTCAGGAAGAACAGTCAAATTCTACTGGCTTTGGTTCATGTGTGTTTCACATTGCTCTAAAATACAAGAAAAACAGGTTATACCGTCATTTTCGATTTCTTGAACCAAAAGTCATCTGCAAATTTTCTCACGACGCGGGTTGAATTTTGTTGAAATGGGATAATTAAATTCAAAACCGTTCTAGAAGAATTTATTCAGAATATTTGGAATTTTCTTTATTTGAATCCAAGTGATAATTAAAGAGGAGCTATTCAAGAGATCTCATCCAAGAATATTCATTTATCACATGGAATATTTATTCAAGATTATTTTTGTGATTATTTTGGAAGATCTACATCATGGTTATTTAAATACATTGAAGTATTATTTCAAGAAGTTAGTGAGGAATTCTATTTAATTACATGAGGAATTTTATTTGGTCATAAGATTAATTCATGTGATTTATTTGGATTTCTATTACAAAAGTCCAAGACTTTCTTATTATTTATTCTTCACTAAACAATTCATCCAAGTATTATTCAATTATTTCCCAAATTTAAATGGAAGATCTTGAATTTTTATCAATATATATCAAGATTCATGTTTATGTGAAGATTCAAGATTATTCATAACTATCAAAGAGTGGAAATATATTGAAGAATGCATATTTATTCAATGTTACAATTTATTGGAGTTTATTACAAAGTTGCAAGAAGCTACAAGTTCATACAAGACTTATTTTCAACATAAAAAAATTCAGCAAAGTGCTAGTGCAGCCCATGTTTGCAACCTTTCTTCAAGCCCATTTTATTGTATTTTTGTTGGTCAAATAATGCTCCAAATAACCTGGAAAAAAAACAGCAAAGAGAAATGTTGTAAAATGCTACAAAACAGTAAAAAAACAGCAACATACAGCAGCTCCAAGTGCTGCCAAAAACCTGCTCTAACCTGCATCAAAGTGGCAGCAATTTGTATCAAAATGGATAAAGTAATTTGTGAGAAAATATCATAGAAACAGCTTGCCAAAATAGTTCAAATTTCTACTGTTTTTCCCCCTCAAATCCCATATACTCCACTATAAAAATAAGACTTTGTCAACACAAAGAAAAAAGAAAAATTCAGCAAGTAAGAAAAACAAGAAAAATAGAGGGTTGTTCTAAAAAAATCCAGCAAGGAGAAAAAATAGCAAATTCAAGGAAGCATACCATTTTGTTAGAAGCCCCATCGGAGAGGCTCCGATAGGTATATTCTTTTTCTCCTCTCTATCTACTGTTTCTCTACTGTTGCATATGTTCATGTTTGAATCACTTCCTGTACCATTTTTCTTTGCCATGTAATATTTGCTTTATCATTTTTTTGTACTGTATTTTAGTTGAGTTGCTGCATGATAGTTAACATTTTAAACATGTTAGTATTCATAATATCGATAATAATAACAAGTGTAATAAAAAGCTCACTTATTCCGTCGCGTAATACCAATTTATCGCTTGCTGTCCCAAATACTTGTTATCCATCTTGCTGTCCCAACTTGTTTAGAGCTTGCTGTCCCAAAATAAAAAAAACACCTTTGCTGTCCATAATACTTTTTCTATTCAAAATATTTTTGCTGTCCAAAATATTTTTGCTGTCCAAAACATTTTGCTATCCAAAATATTTTTTTTTTGCTGTCCAAAAAAAGCTTGGTTATCCTTTTTGCTGTTACAAAATCTCAAAGTCCAAAAAATATGTTTTTGTTACAATATTTAAAAATATGTTTTTGTTACAATATTTAAAAATGTATTTTTGTTACAATATTTAAAAATATGTTTTTTTGTTACAATATTTAAAAATATGTTTTTGTTATAATATTTAAAATATGTTTTTGTTACAATATTTAGAAAATGTGTTGCTGTTACAATATTTGAAAAATATTTTTGTTACAATATTTAAAAATATGTTGTTTGTTACAATATTTGAAAAATATTTTTGTTACAATATTTAAAAATATGTTTGTTACAATATTTAGAAAATGTGTTGCTGTTACAATATTTAAAAAAAATATTTTGTTCTTAATATCCATAAAAAACCATTTGTTTTTTTAAGATCCAGAAAACCATTTGTTGTTATAAAATCCATGAAAATCACTTGCTGCAACCTTTTAAAAACCCACTTAAACTGTTACTAAAAATCCAAAGTCTTCAAAACCTGAAAACCACATCAAAACCAGTTAACCAAAACTGTATAAAACCTATCAAAGAACCAATCTTGTAAAAAAAATCGATTGTTAATAAATATTAATACTGTAATAAAACAACTTTTGATATACTTACTATATTGCTGTCAATATTCAAAGGAAGAGCACGACCCAAATATAAACCAAACAGTTTCAAAGTTCACAGCTTCATTCACCACACGACGTCGTTTCCTAGTTCACCCTTCTTTCTCCCCAAAACGATGCATTTAGTTCCGCGCTTAGGTTATTCGATCTCAGAATCGTTTCCGGTCTAACATGTCGCTGTATAACAGGTCATCACGAAGAGAAGAGGAGCGGATTTGCTGAGAAAGAGAGGTTTTATGCGTGAGAAAGAGAGGTTTTGTGCGTGAGAGAAAGTTCAGATCTTAGAGAAAGGAAGAAGAGTTGGATCTATGAGAGAGAGAAAGTAGTGACCATTGTGTTGTTTATTTTTACAAAGTTCTTGTTACTGTTATTCTATTGGAAATATTAATAATAATATACTTCTTTCTCTTTTCCTAAAATTAATAATAATATAAATCCACCTTTTGTTTTTTCTCTCTCTTCTCAACGTAACAGTTTTGTTTATAATAATTATTTTCTTTCTTCCAGCATATGCCAGCTAGCCGCGCCTTCGCCCCCTCTAGCATTAGGGTTTCCAAGTTTTTTTCTATTCCTTCCTTCCTTGACCCGGTGGCCCATTGGGCCCAGTTTAGTCCAATTTCTAATTTCAATTTTTTCCTTATGTTTTCTTTTAATCACCCTAGTATATGAATAATGGTATGGTTCAGTTGGCAAAGTGTGTCTACAGCAATTTAAGGGTCCTGGGTTCAAGTCCTTGTTGGGTCACTTTTCTATCTTTTATTCTTTTGGCCATATTATTTAACATACTTAATTAATTATTAATTTACTTTCTGTATAATTATTAATTATTATAAAAACACATAAAAAACATGCTTAATTAAAATTCATCTTTAATTTTTGTCAACATACTATTATTTTTATTTTGTGTTGTATTTATTTAATTATTCGAAAATACATGTTTCATGATTTAATTTTTGTTATGTGTTTAAAATCTATGATTTCGTAATTTAATCTTCATGTACTTTTGATTATTTATTTAATCGTTAAAATTCATGCTAGTATGATTTAAATTTCATTAGTTAATTATTTAATTATAATTTTAATGAATTAATCGTTAATCCGCATATCTTTCGTCCGTTTCAATCCAAGGGAATCATTTAAATTTTTGTCGACTTCATGTCATCAAACACATAGCGCGAATACCCTCATTCATCTTCCGTTTATTATTTTGTTAAAAACTTAAGATGATTATCCCCAAATATTCAAATTTTCAAAACTCACACCTTTTAAGTCAAAACTTCGACGTTAGGTCGCCGATTTTCGAAAACTCGTCCAATACCCATTTTTGGCCAAACAATTTATTTTTAATCAAACAAACATTTTTAATAAACAGATATTTCAAAAGGTTCCTATAGAATACTATAGATACATTGGGGGCTAATACCTTCCCATTGTATAACCAACCCCCAAACTCCATATCTCTTTTCAAAAACGCCTTGTATTTTCATTACTTTTAAAGTATTATTTTACATTGCATACTTTAGGGTTTTATTTCGATCTTTTCCCTTTTCTCTTGGAAATAATAACGCGCAGTGGCGACTCTTGCTTTTGTGAGACGAGTTAATTAATAGCTCGATCTCCGATTTAACCCGCTACATTTTTTATCTCTACAGGTAGGTGCGAAATAAACCACCTAGCCAAAAGAGGAGTGCAACACAGGAGAGTCCCCCTTTTCTTTAGAGTGCGAGTATGCAAAGAGTGCAGAATATCCCCGAGTAATGTAGGTACTGGATTATGAGACAGGAAAACCTTGATAGTGCTCACATCTACGAGTTGATCAGCATTAGGGAAAAGTACCTTCCCATAAACGAGAAGTGCCAGCACCTCTTCGAAAGCTTGTAAATCTAAGGTATCCCAAAAATGGTAAGCCTTTTCGAACAGAAACTTAACTGGAATCCCTGGGACGATCCCTCTAGTCTCCCAATTTGCCACTATGTCAAACCGTTGTAAAGACAAAGCTCTAGAAATTTCTTCAAGCTTTGGATGTTCTTCAGTACCGTTGAACGGCGGCTGGTCCAGAATAGGTACCCCCAATAGCTGAGAAAATTCCTCCATAGTAGGTACTAGCTGGTAATCCAGGAAGGTGAAACAATGGTGCACAAAATCAAAGAACTAGAACAAAACTTTTAATAATTATTCATCAGGTCTGGAAGTGAACAAGTTGAGCAATTGACCATGCTTTTTAGTGAAATGAGAGCTTTTAATAACCCTTAATGCCAGATCCTTCAGTTTGAGGGACACTTTCACAAGGTTGATCTATATAGTGTTCCTACGGGCGGAAGCCATGTCCTACAAAACAAAGCAAAGATGAGCCCTAAAAACCCTTGAAATTGTTAGTCAATGATATGAAATGTTTATGATGTTTATGATGTCATGATAAATCACAGGTATAGCAAACACAGAAAAATCACACCAAGCCCTTAGGTTTAAGGCCTGCTTGAGTTTTAAGGTCATACCCTCTTGAAGTTGGATTGTTCAACCTTACCTATAAATATATAACCGGGTTCTAAAGGTATCTCAATATCACTAATCTTTCCCCCAGGAAAATAAGTCACTGGTAAACCCCAAGAAAAGAAATTAGAGAGGAGGATAACAAGCATCGACTTTCACTGCCGATGTACTACCAACGTTCACTGAAGGTAGAAAGAGAAAATATATCATATCACCGCCGTTCACTGACGATGAACTATCAACGTTCACTGAAGATAGAAAAAAGATAACAAACACCAACGTTCACTGTCGATGTACTACCAACGTTCACTGAAGGTAGAAAGAGAAAACAAATCACATCACCGCCGTCCACTGGCGATGAACTATCAACGTTCACTGAAGATAGCGAAAAGATAACAAACACTGACGTTCACTGCCGATGTACTACCAACATTCACTGAAGGTAGAAAGAGAAAACATATCATATCACCGCCGTTCATTGACGATGAACTATCAACGTTCACTGAAGATAGAAAAAAGATAACAAACACCAACGTTCACTGCCGATGTACTACCAACATTCACTGAAGGTAGAAAGAGAAAATATATCATATCACCGCCGTTTACTGACGATGAACTATCAATGTTCACTGAAGATAGAAAAAAGATAACAAACACCGATGTTCACTACCGATGTACTACCAACGTTCGCTGAAGGTAGAAAGAGAAAATATATCATATCACTGCCGTTCACTGACAATGAACTATCAACGTTCACTGAAGATAGAAAAAAGATAACAAACACCGACGTTCACTTCCGATGTACTACCAACATTCACGGAAGGTAGAAAGAGAAAACATATCATATCACCGCCGTTCACTGACGATGAACCATCAATGTTCACTGAAGATAGCAAAAAGATAACAAACACCGACGTTCACTGCCGATGTACTACCAATGTTCACTGAAGGTAGAAAGAGAAAACATATCATATCACCTCCGTTCATTGACGATGAACTATCAACGTTCACTAAAGATAGCAAACAGATAACAAACACCGACGTTCACTGCCGATGTACTACCAACATTCACTGAAGGTAGAAATAGAAAATATATCATATCACTGCCGTTCACTGACGATGAACTATCAACGTTCACTGAAGATAGCAAAAAGATAAAAAAACACCGACGTTCACTGCGGATGTACTACCAACATTCACTGAAGGTAGAAAGAGAAAACATGTCATAGTTTCCCCAAGATTCTGGTGTTTTGCCAAGAACGGGACTCAACTTCTTTTTTAACCAAGGAAATCTTCCTGGAAAGGGTAATACATAATCTATCTCAAATAAAGAGACTTCCATTTATTGCCAAAGGGGAAATGCAATGAGAAATGAATTTCTGGAAATAGCGATATGACTTCCCAGGGACATTGTCGTACCCCAAATTTTCCCTATCTCTTTATTTTTGTCTGGCTTTGGACTTTGAATTCTATTTGCATCATTTTATTACTCAGTCATTTGCATACCCCGCATCTTATGGAATCAGGCGCTTTGGTTCGAGGTATTAGGGTTGCACCCTCTTTATGTCTAATCTTGTTTTGAGGTTTTCTTATCACGTAAAAAGGGAAATGCATCTGGTTATCGATTAATGGATCGTGGAATGAATTTTGTCATCACGATAAAGGTTGGTTCTCGCTCAAATTTATCAGAGCCTGGTTTAGGGTTTATTTCCCTATGGGTGCTGATCAAGATGCTAGGGTTTCAGGTCTTTGGTTTCTGTGAAGATGTTTCTTTCGCCTGCCTCGAGGATGGCTTAAAGCTCAGTGCATTAGGTCAAGAATTTCACCTCCTCGCATTTCAAGTTTATTATTAAAGTATCTAAACCATTGAGTCAAGAATTTGAAGTTTGAATTGACAAATGTGGAGTTGGAGCACTTCAGGAAATAAGGTTAAAGGTTCATGGTAATCAAGATATGTTTCATTTGTTTAAGTTGCAAGTTGCTTGCGGTGTGAGTATCAAAGTTAAAGTTTTGTTTGAAAAATGCAAGTTTTGTTCAGGCGTGATATGAAGATCAATGTTTAAGCGACCAGTGTTTTGAGTTCGAACTAACCAGTGAAATTAAATTCTCAAGCATTTATTTTGTTGGAGAGTTTGATTGGACTTTGAAAGATAAGGCACATTGATTTCTTGAAGAACAAGTTACAACGATTTTTCATGATTTCTTAAGGTTTAAGTTACAAAGTTAAGATGTGCATTCGAATTATTCAAGAGAGAATTTCAGAATTCAAATAAGATTCAAGAGTCATTTGATTTCCACAACAAGGTTCATCATTGATAAATTCGGTCAAATTCGTGCTCATTACATTTTTTGAGACAAGTTACAAGGCATGTTACAATGTGAAATACAAATTACATTTGTTGTCTACAAAAAAAAAGAGAGAAATTATGTGTGTTTCTTCAAGTCTTCATCTTTAAGTCATTCGTCCTCACTCCTCGCCATGGTATTTTTATCATTCAACATCGCTAGCCATCCAGCCCTTGTGCTCATGAAACAAGATCAAGAAAATTTCCCAAACAATTATTTGTTAAAACAAAAATGCTCATCATCAGGGTTGGTATTTGGAATCAGAAATTAGAAGGGGTCTATCTTTAATCATGGACCATTTCTCCCAGTTGCAAATCACAAAAAGTTTCCCTTTTGGTTCACAAAAAGAAGAAAGAAAAATTGCAAATATTATTTTGTTGTTAAAGCGAAACAGCCAAAGAAATGCAGCCCAAAGGCCAAACATAACAGCACAAGCAGCAAGCACAAAACAACAAGTTACAGGCAGAAGCACAGGCACACAACATAGCAGAATAGCACAAAAACAACCAAGCTACAGAACAAGGAAGCAGGCTGCCTAGGCAAATCTGCATCACAAAACCAACATACTAACAAACAAATAGCAAAGCAGAACAACAATAGAACAACAACAAAGTCAGCACATACAAAGAACATTGATTCATAAAAATAGCAAGTTATCAAGTAACTCACCAAAACCTCTATGTCATCATGTTCCAAAAATAGCCCACCATTTAGAATTTTCAAAAAGAAAAAAAAATTGTTTGCATCATAGAAAGATGAAAGAGGAAAGATAGCACCTGCACATTACTACCGAAGTCTGCATATAAAACTGTCCAACAAGACAAACACATACCTGCATTAAATCTGCCCAAAACAATCCAAACACCTGCTCCAAACATCCTATAAATGATATCAAAATAGCCAAAGGCAGACTGCACCAAAAAGTACTCAAAACAACATCATAAATTGTTCAAAACCTCAACCAATTTTCCCCCAAAAAACACCCATCAATCTGCCTATAACATGTTTCATTCATAGTGAGAACAGGGGATTTTTTCACACAACCGGCATACTTAAAAGAGAAGAACAACCTATCCAGCAAGAGAGTTAAAACAGGAAAAGAGGAGATTATTGATATTACTAGGGCCAAAAAATACTACACAAAAATCACACTCAAAAACTCTGCTCCATCCCTATCAACAATTTCCACAGAAATACCAACAAGCTTTTGTTCAATACACCAAAAATATCTTCACCCTATCCAAAAAAACCTCTATTTAATACAAAAAAAACCTCCCTGTAACCTGCTCCAACAAAACAACCTCTCACTTGATTCCTCATCAGAACCTGCGACCAAAACCTTTATCAGAAGCAGACTTGCAAATCTTTTCAACCACAAGCTCAATTGGCATAATTCTCACCACAACAATTCTTCATTCAACCTGCAAATTCTGGATCAACATCAAGCAGTCAACAATACAAACTGCAAATTCTCTGTAAACTCTACAATAACAACATTGCACAGCCACTTCAATAAATCCATATATGCATAGAGATGAAGAAGAAGAAATAAAGAGCGGTTCTGAATTAGATATTCATGGAAGCTTAATATTACCTGCTCAAACGATTTTCCCATGGTTTCTTTTTGCAGTTTTGCGCTGCTTTAGATTCAACAAGCAACCGAGACAAGCCTCCGTCTCATAGATTCCATCTTGAACAATCATAAACCAACCTGCGAAAAAAAACTTATCCACATCATTCATCCGTGCACGACATCCATCAAGCCACAAACTCTCGGTCTCCATTAACTTCCTTCGTCGGTAACCACACTCATCTCTTTCCTTCTAATTATTGTAATTTATACATGCATGTTTCTATTGTTTAAGAATTCTTGTACAATGAATTTTGTTCTTGTTTTGTTAGTGTGAAAAATCACGAGCGCTGTTTGTCGCGATTCTTTTCCGTGAAGGGAATTGAGAGGTGAGATCGGTTGGAATGGTGAGATCGATTGAGAGAGCCGTGAGAATTTGAGACTGAGAAAAAAAATTGAAAATTGAGAAAGATGATGGTGTTAATCCGAGAGAGAGAGAGAGAGAGAGAGAGATAGAGAGAGAGAGAAAAGAGTGTTTTATTTTAGTTTTTTCTTAATTGTTTATTCATTAATAATGATAATTAAATCTGCATACTTTTCTTTCCCAATGCAAGCATCCGCCGCGCCTCTTGACATCAATTAGGGTTTTCTTTTTTTCTTCTTGTCCTTTTCAAAGTGGGTCGGTCCACTGGGCCTTTTGGCCCAATCCAACTACCGTTTTCAGCTTTTGTATTAATTGAATCATGTTAATAACATATAAATAGCTTAGTACAACTGGAAAAGCACATTACCATTAACTCTAGAAACCCGAGTTCAACCCCTCCTGGGGCCTTTTCCGTTTTTAGTTATTTAGGTCTTGCTCCACTTTTTTTTAAGCAAATATTTATTTAGTTTTCCTGTATATAATTATTTTTCATGGAAAAATACAAAAACAAGCTTTGTTTTATTAAATTAATATTTCCTTTAATTTTCGTTATTTACTCAAACTTTTATTTAATATCTTTTACTCAATTCTTTTTCTTTTCTTGGTTATTTATTTACCTTAATAAAAACAATGAAACTTTTATAATTCAAGTTTCTTTATTTCGTTCATTCTAACTTCGATGTCATATTCTTAGGTTCATCCTTACATAACAAACAATTAGGCTTTTCTAGTTTCCATGTTAACCTTTTTCTTTTGTAATTAAAACTTCTCGTTCACAAATCAAAAATCCAAAATACTCCTTAATCATTACTTGAATTTATTTTAAAACTCGCAAAAACACTCAACCAAGAAAAACTCCCCCAAAGGGCATTTTATCTCGGTTCTATCGCGATACCGGCCGTGCTTATTGCTAGAATGTGTGCGTTAACATCGCCCACTAAAAAACACAAACAAACCAAACTTTTTCTAGAGGAACTACGGTGTTCTGATTCCTTCATTGGATACGTAGGCAAAGCATCATGAAATTCTCACGAACGCAATAATAAAAAACATTTCATTTCCCCTTAAGCAAGCATAGTTGTAGATAAATACACCCTTTAAGACAAACAAACAAAATGGATCCCGTTGAGTACAACGGATGTTAGGGGTGCTAATACCTTCCCCTCGCATAACCGACTCCCTTACCCTTTCTCTCGGTCGCAAGATCATCTTATCCATTCCCTTGTGGTTTTATCGATATTTCCTCTTCCTCCGGGATATATAAAGTTCGGTGGCGGCTCTGTGTTTTCTGCCGGTAGCTTCAGCTGGCGACTCTGCTGGGGATCTTTAGCGACTCTCTCCTGGTTTTGTTTATTTGTATTTTTGGGTGTTTATTTATTTGCTTTATCTTTCTTTACTGTTTTATTTCTTTATTTATTTTATTCTTTTGTATATATTGCATATATTGTTGCTACTCACATATTCTGGATACATTGTGATGTTGGGTTTGGTGATTACTTTTGATAAGTCCTATACAAGGACTTGGGTTACACATAGGATTAGGACGAGCTGTATAGTCATGTTAACTTTGAGGGAGTAATCCCGAAGAAGGAGGCATGAAAATCCCCCACTCAGTGGAGGTCCCCTTGAAAGTAGTGATGTTTACCGAGTAATCGGGAAGACGTTATTGCTTTCGACCTGGGAGCTCGAGAAGCTGAGGGACGTAGAACCATTAACCCATCCAGACCTTTTAGGTGCAATGCGAAGACTATAACGGAGTAATCCAGAGTAGTTGTCATGCGAAATTGCACTCGGACGAGTTTTTCCTGCGAATATTGTTGATTACCAAGTAATTGGGACGTCGGTAATATCCAAAGGAAGAGCGTAGACTTCGAGAACTCTTTAGAACCTTGTTCGATAGGTGATAAACCCCTAGTACATACCTCGTGGGTGGTTACTTTGACTCCATGCCTGTGACGTCGAACTTTTGATCCTGCTACTTTCAGCCTGTGCAACGGACTACGGAATGGTTATCCAGAATATGTGGAGCTGAGACTTCATGCCATAACATACCATGACATCATATCATCATCATATACATCTCATATCTAGGGAAATCCAAAGACAAGTCTCGTTGATATAGCTTTTCAAAAAAGAAATTTAAAAAAAAAGATAGACGAGTCTTTGGATCTCCTCAGAAATGAAGATAAAGCATTCATCCATATTACCATGCATTTATTTTTCACAACAAAAACTCATTGGGGTCCCTTTTCTCAGACTTCAGTGAACAACAAATACGACTCATCCACATCCTTACCGTACCAGAGGCAACCGACAAAGGCTAATGGATCTTTTTGAAGAGAATCAGAATGCACTTCGTCGGGATATGGACACTATGGGTACTCGCATGGATAAACTTATGGAAACTCTTCATGCCGTGATCAAGGGCCAAGAAGAACTACACCAAAGTGTTGCCAAGATTGCTAATGCTGCTCCTTCCACTTCTGCTAATGGGAGAAATGACAATGCAAATGTTGAGACTCCTACCGGTGCTCCTAGGAATGATGTCGACGATCATCATGATGTCATTGATCTCGATGAACCCCAAGTGAACCTTGCTGCCGAGGTTTCCGAAACTGCGAAAATGTATCATGCTCTCGAGGAGAGACTTAGAGCCATGTAGGGTATCAAGGCTTCCGGATTCAATACTGCTGCAATGTGCCTCGTGCCTGGGGTAGTTATTCCTCATAAGTTCAAAGTCCCAGAGTTTGACAAATACAAAGGCACTTCTTTCCCAGAGACTCATCTCCGTTCCTATTGTCGTAAAATGGCGGCCTATGCGGAAAATGAACCATTACTCATGCATTTCTTTCAAGACAGTTTGACCGGGGAATCATTGGATTGGTATATGCAATTGGAAATATCTCAGGTCAATACTTGGGGAGAGCTTGCTGACGCTTTTTTAAAACATTACCATTACAATACTTCCATGGCTCCTAGCCGTACTCAGCTCCAAGGGATGGTACAAAAATCTGAAGAGTCTTTCAAAGAGTATGCTCAGAGGTGGCGTGAACTGGCTGCAAGGGTCCAGTCTCCTCTCTTGGATCGTGAATTGACTTATTTGTTCGTGGGCACCCTGCAAGACCCATATCTCCAACATATACTCGGTAGTATTTCAACCTCCTTTTCAAACTTGGTTACCATCGGGGAATGTATTGAAGATGGCCTCAAGTCAGGAAATATTCAAGGTACATCTAGCGCTATCAATGGAAGTAACAAGAAAACTTGCTTTGGCCTCCTCAAGAAGAAAGAAGGAGAGACTAGCGTTACTACCAACAAATTAAAGGCCCCGGTCCATGATCAAGATCAAACTCTGCACCGTCAAACGTCGTTTGTTCATCCTAATGTTCCTCGAGTATGTGCTACAATCTCAGCTCAACAACCCCGGGTGACTTAGCATCAGTCAATCCATCATCAACATCAGTACACATAGAGACAAATGTAAGTTCAACGAGCACGATCTGGGTCTTTTCATCCGAGTCATCAACCCTAGGGGAAACAAGGACGAAAGAGGAAGAAAGTTATTGAAAGGAGGGTGGATCCCATTCCCATGTCTTATGCTCAACTTCTCCCTCAGTTGTTTGCCAATCAGTTGGTTCAACTGTGTGAGCTGGGTCCAACACCAAATACTCTCCCACGAGGGTATGATGTCAGTGCTCATTGTGAATTCCATTCAGAGGCTCCAGACCATACAATTTAGAATTGTAGGGCATTAAAAAATAATGTTCAAGACCTCCTTGATGCCAAAGTTATCACGTTCACTTCAAAGGGTCTGATAATGGATTGAATCCCCTTGCTGAGATAGGTGTCAAGACTGCAAGAGCGTCTCCTCCATTGAGCCAGGGCTGAAGAAGTCTCCTGAGCATGGAAATTTCTAATTTCATTTGCATTATCATTTGTAACCTTTCTTGTTTTGTCCAGTACCCATTGTATGCAAAATTGTTTGTCTTTTATATTGAATCACCATGCATTGACTGTGTTTGTCTTGAACTAATCCATTCGTATTCACTCATTTACGATTTGCTATTGTACTTGCTTTTGATGCTTAACTCTTTTTAATTTAATTTAAAGAAAAAAAATAAAAATAAAAATAACTCTTGAGGGAGGATGATGAAGATCTGATACTTAGATTCTCAAACGATATGCTTTTGAGTAAAACCTTGGAGACGATGTACAAGCATTGTTTTAAATCCCCAAACACCAGAGTTATAAGGAAGATAGACCCTCGTCAACCCTTTCGAGCTTTGAAGTAGGAGTTTCTTTTACATAGAAAAACCCTCAATTTTAACCCCGGGGCAGGTAGATTTCAGTTAATCCGATCGAGCATCCATAACTCGTCAAGAGGGAGTTCCTAGGGATACAACAATGGTTATCCATCAAAGGGCTAGGAGAAGTCAATGCCACAGTGATAAACCGTCACCTACCAGCAATGTGCGTCAAAGAGAACGATATCCTGACGGGTATCTCTTGCACAATCAGGAGGTCAGTAGATGATGATACCATAACAGTTATTCTTCATCTATCCAAGACTCAGACAACCACAACCATTTCCAACCAATCGAATATGGCGCAAAGATCAATAACTTGTTCAAAAAGAAAGAGACAAAAAGCCCCGTTAAGTCAAAACTTGAAAAAACAGGAGACTTAGGCAAAAGTCAGGGCATCCCGCTGGACTGCAATTTCAAAATCAAGAAATTATCCAGGAAAAATTAGGGAAAGCGAAATAAAAAAAAATCCTCAGCAAGAACAAGATCGAGTGATCAGACGCCAAGAAGCCAGTGATTGTCGGGTCTTAGAAACCCCTGTCGTTCCTCAATCATCGCAAACTCTCTTCTCAGGAGATGAGTGCTCGTATCAAGTTAACTGAACATAGGATCGGAGAACATCATGGAGAATGGGTGGGCACCAAATAATTTTGAGCCTTAAATCTTTTTTCTAAAACCATGAACCAGACCACGTTACAACCCTTAAAATTCCTAACTGAAGCATGGGTTAATTCGAAAGCAATATTGTAGCGAGAATACGGAAAACTGACTCCTCGGGGATGTACTAAAATTTGATTTGGTGACACGTCACCTATTCATAAAAACAAAAAAAACTGATGCTTCGACATCATTTCAATAAAAGTTTTTGAACTTCAAGACAAGCATATAATTTCCATTAGAATCATCATTCTTAGAAAAACATTCGTTGCATATAAATAATTGATTGAACATCAAGTAAGCTTGCGTGATGAGCACGAATTGAAAACACGGTCATCTCGAAGGACGAATTGCTGCAGAAACTTGTCAAAAAAACAAAGATTGATCTTATTCTGGGGCATTCCCTCAAGCTGCCAATCAGAAGCTATTACATCGATAAATCTCTTCCATATTTTGCCAGTCGATCAGAAGCAATCATGTCGATAAATCTTTAAACTTCAAACTGGGGGAATCAGGCTGATTAATCTATTCAAAATTTGTGCAACCTGGGGCAGTTACGTCGAGATTCGACAAATCTCTACAAGAATCCATGATCAGAGGCAGATTTTGGGGCATGCCACTTTGTACCGTATTATGACACGAATCTTCTAGCATTCCACTCGAAGAGATCCTTGCATACATGGGCATTCCTCCTCCACTCTTATGGAGCTATTCAAGCAAATTCCTGTCATCCGTACAAATTCAATCAAGCTAAAAGCGTCATGACGTTCACTTTGGTTCAGTTAGCGTCCACATAATCATCATCATTCCCTGAAGATGTTTAAACACGTAACTCCCCAGCAATGAAGTTAACTCGGGGCATCTGAAGACACTAATATCCATTTCCTAATCCCCAAGTGGTTCGTGAAGTAAGGAAAGTCAGATGGGGCCCTTTCCTCCCTGACAATAGAGAAAACTTGGGGCATTTGATGAGATCCATGTCTCTATTCAGTCATTCACAAGCAGTCCAGCAGGTGAAGAAAGTCAGATCAAGGTACTCCTCCTCAACAAGATTTAATCCCCAGTGAACTCAACAAGGATATAACTCATTTCTCTCAATTTCAAGCACCAGTCCATATTGGTACCTCAAGATGACGGACAACAGATCCCAATGAGTTTTTGACATTTTGCATACAATAATCATCACGACATATCACATTGCATCCTCAAATGCATATCATATCCATGGGTTATCACGTCACACCTCAAATGCATATGAAACCTGAGTCAGATCAATCCCAAATCAACCAAACATCTCAACAAAGAATATCATCCTCATAATTTCCAGTTAAGATCTGTTATTACAATACTAACTAAAATAAACCGTGGTGCCAGTACGTCGTACTCCCCAACTCTCAATACTCACGTTATCTTTGCTAGGGTCGTAGGTCGCTCGTTGGTCTTACCCTCACGTTATCTTTCATAGGGTCGTAGGTCGCTCGTAGGTCTTACCGTCAAGTTATCTTTAATAGGGTCGTAGGTCGCTGGTAGGTCTTACCCTCACGTTATCTTTCATAGGGTCGTAGGTCACTCGTAGGTCTTACCCTCACGATATCTTTCATAGGGTCGTAGGTCGCTCGTAGGTCTTACCCTCACGTTATCTTTCATAGGGTCGTAGGTCGCTCGTAGGTCTTACTGTCACTGTTGTACCCCAAAATTTGCCCACTCATATTTCTCAAAACACTACAAGAAAAATCTCCAAGTGGCTCAAGATTGCTCAAGAGTTGGACAATCAAACTATCTCCTAAGGCAGTCAACCCCAAGTTAGGGTTTTGTGTTGCATCAAGATCCTTGAGTCCAAATGACCTAAAGTGCTCCCCAATGTCCTAATATATTCTCAAGGTCATCCATGTAAAATTTCAAGCCTTGCAGAGGAAGTTTGCTCAGTCAATTACTCAAGGGTCCAAAAGTCGATTGTGCTAGGGCAAAAGTCAACTGTGACCTACAAGTAGTCAAACTTCAAGATTTTTTGCCAACATTCTCATTTTTAAGGATATTTCATCATTTTATCAAGGTTTGATCATGATTCATTAAGGATTTCTCAAAATTCATCAAGACTCAAAAGTTGCTAAATTAGGGTTTTATAGTAAAAGTCAACTCAACTTTGACCAAGCATAACTTTCTCATACTTTATGAGAAATGACCCATCTAAAGCTCATTTTGAAGAGGATGAAATTTTTTACAATCCATATTCATACCTCAAGATCAGAAAATGCACTCACAAGAAGTTATAAAATTGGGCATTATAGGTCATTTTTGAAAGTCAACAAAAACACCTTTTGTGCCAAAGATTATAACTTGAGCATGAAAAATAAAAATGAGATGAGACCAAAAGGGTTGCTTATAGGACATATCAAGATTTCTAATAAGTCCAAGAACACTTCCAAAAGTTCAAAATTGAAGAAGTTATGCATTGTTGAAGTTGGACATTTTTGCAAAATTGCCAAAAGTCAATTATCCCCAAAACATCAAATTTTGTCAAATGGGCCCATTCTTTTCCACTTGATTTGAGCTTGTACCATTGCACACGTGTCCTAGCTTCATCCTTGAGATCATATTTATTTTTTATTATTTGATTTGATTTTTTATTGAATTATTTCATTTTTAATCAAATTAAATCATGTAAAATCCAAATATTGATTACTTGAGATCTTTTTGGTTGTTTTAGGACTTAATCATCATCATGATCAGCATCAAATTTGTATCTCACCATATCATGTATAAAAATATGGATTCTTGACAAATTAGGCAAGCTTTCAAAAGTGAATCAAATCAAATATGAAATGCATTGATGTGGAAGATTCAAGGCATATTTGTTAACCTAATGCATTCCATGATACATATAGAAGCTTAAGACGCAAAAACAAGGGCTGGAGGCTGCAAGAACAGAAAGAACAAAACTTCGAAAAGTGGTGAAAAAGTGAGAATTCAAAATCATAGCAAGAGAGATTTTCAGAAGCAAAGAGCTATCCCAATCGATTGCTGGGTGTTCACTTAACCTTATGGGATCAAAATCACGCATTTTTCAACCTCCTATAGCGCTGTAAGTGTCACGCGATCCCCTTTTGTATTTGATTTCAAATTTCAAAAATCATGAATTATTACAAAGAGTCAATGGCATATTTGTAATCACCAGATCATTTCCAAGCTTTCTATATTATTTGATTTCATTTATCTGCTCTGTGGTGCAAAACGCCATTGTTAGGGTTTTGCCTCTTGGATTAGGGTTTTTTTTGTTACAGGTAAAATTAGCCTTAATGATGGCTATGGACGTGACCGGGAGAGGGAGACGAATGCAACCATGGTCTTGGGAGGAATTTATATGGCCTGAGATGAATTTTAGGAATGGCCTATACTTTTAGCTGCGGCTTCAAATCCGCAGGTAATTTTGTTTCAGGCCTGAGGACATGGATGACACCGTGTCACCATCTGATTGGCCCTTTTCAAATTTTCGCGCATTTTTTTATTTTCTGGCATATTAACGTATTTTCACATATTATGTTTTGTTCTTATAATGTTAACAAATGGAACACAATAGCCAAATGGTAAGCGTGCTTGCCAATGACCAACAGGACCTGGGTTCGAATCCCAGGTCCCCCATGCGCTTTGTTATTTTTCTTCTTCATGTAATTAGGTGCAGATCTAAGTTTGTAGCATACCATGCGCCTCCATATTTCCAGCAGCCAGATGGCCAAAGGCCAGGTCTGGTGATCCAGGATGAGAGTCTACCATGGGGTCAAGTCCAAGTGCGCACAGGGAATCAAAAAAAGTCAAACGAGGACAACTTGTTATGGGCTTCAGATTGCTTCTCAAACACTCTAAAACAGGCCCATACCCCCCTAACTCTCTCTCTATTTCATTTATTTGATTTAATTGTTTTTATATATTTTCTAACCAATCAAATTTTTTCTTTTATAAAATTAAAACCAAAAATATTTTCTTTATTAAATTAAATTTTAGTATTTTATTTTTTTATTTAACAAATGTATTAATTAATTTAGGATTTAATTAGAAATAACTTTAATGTATTTTTGTAAATAATTAAAATCAATTAGACTTAATTAGGTTTTTACTAACCTTAATTAATTTTATTTTTCTTTCCTTAAATACCAAAAAACCCAAAAATATTTATTTTCATTAATTAATTAATTAATTTATTAATTTAATAATTAACTTAGGTAATTTCTTTCTTAATTCAAAAACAAACAAATAAATCATTTCCTTAATTAAAAAAGGGTCAAAACCCTACTTGCGCTCGATTTAATTTTCCTGCACGCGATCTATTTATTCAATATTGTATTTGTTCCCGGAATGTAATAGATAATTAGGACCATTTAATTATTTTTATCGCTTTATTTATTTTTCCGCATTTAAATTTCAAAGCGTTGCTTTTGGCGATGTAAATACCCGACGCCTTGTAATTTAATTGCCGCAATTTATTTTCCGCAAATTATAACTGTTAGATGTATGATAATAGGTATGCATGACAAGACTGAATGTTCTAACATAAAATCAACTTAGATCACCATTAACATGTATAAGGATAAAATTAACTAAAAACGATACACTCGCACATGCGCACTCTTAGGGTACACCCTCACTTGGTTGCCTTCGTACACGGTCATTGAGTATAGGTCACTTTAGAGGTCGTCCTCTTGTCTAAAAGATCATAGTCGCCTCGAAATGGTTGCCTCGGATATTGTTACCTCAAAACAAATGATCTAAGACATTAGGGTTACCGCTAAGGCGTCCTAACATTGCTTTGGTGACCGTAAGTCCCTAAATTCAAATTGACCCTAAAACTCCAACGACAGTGCTACCTACTCATCCATAGTGGGATAGCATTGTCTAAAGGAAGAAAACATAGAACGATTCCTTTTTCGAGTAGGTAGATGGTTCTTAAGTACTTGCTCCTTCAAAAAACAAAATCTTTTTTACACTTACACTTTTCGAACAAAGTTTTCAAAAACACTTCATATACTCTTGAGGACAGAAACAAGAGTTAAATCGAAGTTTTCAAACAAAAACTTTTTTCAAACCCACAAGCACAAAGAAAGAAATATTTTGAAAACAATATGAGCAAGTATCTAAGAGCCTGTGGATAACCACAGATAGAAAGGGTGCTAACACCCTCCCTTTCTAAAATCTACCCCCCGAACCCGAGAAATATCTCGAAAAAGATATCTTTCTATGCTTTTTTCCTTTCATGTTGAATAAAATAAAAGTCGGTGGAGACTCTTGCTTACCGCGACATTTTGCGAACACAAACGCAAAATGCAAACCAGCATTCCAAAAAACAGTCAGTTCTTTCCCACTGCATCACAGAACTGGCGACTCTGCTGGGGAGTTTTATAAGTGGGGTGTACCTTAGGATTAGTTCATATTGTTTTCAAATGCTTGACTTGTATGCTTTATATTTGTGGGCTTGTATCGGAGTTACTATAGATCCTAACCCGAATATGGGGGATACCCTTTAGGTAAGTAGCAATAAACTGTATGGGAATTGTATGGCATAGACCGATACGGTTGAAGCAGTAGCTACGTTGGTGTGGCACTTTAGTATGTACCGATATCCCTTGTGGCGCAACAAGGAGAATATGGGTCTGCTAAGGGGTCATTAAGCACCAACTGACCTTAGAGCCTTTAAATTGACCAACTTGGCCATAGAACAGTAGCAGTATGTTACACTCATTGAGACTAAACTCTCGCGATGATTTCGGTCGCAAGAAAAGGTTGTTAAACTGGAATTATGACTGATCGAGGGTAGTCAGTGATATTGAGATCCTCTAGAACCCGGTTACTATTTTTAGGACAGGTTTGAACCAACTGAACTAAAAGAGGGTAGTACCTAGACTCCATGCCAGCCTGAAATTTAAGGGCTATTGTGTGACTTGTGTGCTTTCAAACTTGAACTACTTGCACATTCTTGTTGTCTGACAACATGAGTTCCTTACAGGTTTTGTTTACAGTCCTTATCCAATAATCTGGATTTATTGCAGGGTTCACTTACATCACCCTGCACTTTTGCTTAAACGCATAGCATACACATCATAACATCATGCCTTAACATTTCCTTAACCATTTCAGGGATCTCAAGGGTTTGTGATGCAGGTTATGGTAAATCAAATGTCTAGCCAGGGGCAAAGGGGATTTATTTTCCTCTAGCCAAGGTTGTCCAGAAAGCAAAACACGATAACTTGAGTCAGGGGCTATGACCCACTCGATATGGTGAGCTTGACTCTTGAAGAAGGACTCTTAACAACATGAAGTTGCTTTAATCAAAGCTACAAAATTCAAATTCTAACAAGTTTCTTGTTTACCCCGCGGGATCCTTGAAAACATTGCGTACATACATATCATTGCATAACAGGTCTCCCAGTACAGGTCTCTCATGTTCTCACTGTTTATTTCAGCAATGGCTTTCTAACCAGACAACCAAGATCTTCAAACTCGAGAAGCTCGGTTCAGGGACGTATTCCTAAACCTATCCAAGGGGCAGGAAGAGTTAAAAACACTCCTCGTTGGGAACTTGGTCAAGAAAAGTCCTGAAGATAATAAGGACAAATGGTTGGAACAACTGCAAGCTGAGTTCAGTGCCATGAAAAACCAGATGTTGGGGCAGATGGCTCTTATCCAAGGCTTAGCTCGGGAACAAGAAGAGATGAGAACCATTATCAACCAGCTTCATCAAGACAGATACAACAACATGAAGCAAACAGTCAAGACCGGGGACCAAGTCATTAATCAACTTCCGAGAAGTCAAAGGTTTGGTTTGATGAAGAATAGACCTCTCCAAGTTACTACTACCTCACAGGTCTAATAACAACCTTTCCATAAACAACAGGTTGATCAGAGTAAGCAAAATATGCCCAAGAGGCAATTTACCAAGTTCAACATGTCACTGTCTCAGGCTTTACAACACCTGTTGAGATTGAATCTGGTGACGTTAAGGGACCCACCTAAGAATCCCAACATAGCCTCCCAAGGTACAATCGTGATGCAAGGTGTGCATATCACTCCAACAGCCCGGGGCATGATACTAACATATGTTAGGCGTTAAGCAACAAAATTCAAGACCCGATTGATGAAGGAGTATTGGAACTCACACAAGATGGTCATATTGAATTCTTTTGCCATCCACCCAAGGTTCACCATTTGAAGTGACAAGTACTGAGATGAGAAGACTTTTTGTTCATTAGAATTTTCAAGTTGTAATTTTCTTTTGATTGTTCGAACATTTATTCATGTCAAACTTTATTACTTTATCAATGCATTGCATATGTCTGTTTTGAATCAATCCATTCATATTCATTATATTCAAATTGCTTTCATTTTTTGTGATGATCAACTCTCGATTAAAAAATTCTAAGCCTTTAGAGGGAGGATGACGAAAATGATATCAAAATCTCTACAGTATGCTTTTGAACAGACCCCGCTGACGAGGTACAGGCATTGTTTCAAATCCTAAACAGTGGAGTTATAAGGAATATAATCCCTAGTCAACCCCTTTGAGCCAAAGAAGTTGGAGTTTTTCTTTTCACAAATTAAAACCCTTAATTATAACCTGGGGCAGGGTAGTTTTCTCAGTTGATCCAGGTGCACAATAAATGGCATCAAAGAAGTCCTTCCGAAACAAAAGACGGTGTTGGTTCTGTATAATCGTAAGGACATGCAATCATTATCTCTCAAAATAAAAGCCCAATAAGTCAAAACCTATGAAGGAGACTTAAGATAAACTGGGGCATCCCGCTGACTGTAATCACAAAAAGAAACAGATCATGCAAAAAACAGGGATAATAAAAACCAAAAGGGAAGAGATCCTGCAAACTCTCAACAAAATGACTGCCTGTTCAAAATAAATTGTCAGTATCCGAACCATCACTGGTATATCAGAGCAAAGACTCAAACAAGATCTAATGCACGATTAGCTGAGTTTAGGATCGAAGAACGTCACGAAGAACAGCTGGGTACAAATAAAATTTGAGCCTTTATCCTTTATTTCGTAAACCGTGAACCAGGCCATGTTATAACCCTTAAAAAGTCCTAGCTGAAGCATGGGTTAGTCCAAAAGCATATTGTTACAAAAGGTATCCTGACTCCTGTAGGGCTTGCTGTAAATCCTGAGTTGACGTCACATTTTACAAAATTTTCCTATCTTACTGAAAAAATGCATTTTCAAAAACTTCAAGACAGACATAAGCTTTGCATTCTTAAAATAACATTGTTTGCGTATGACTATTTGTTCAAACAGCAGAGAAATTCGCACGACGAATATCTAGTGAACAAAAACCTTTTCAATAAAAAGGGTCACCTCAAGTGGAAAAAACACCTCCAACCAAGGGGCACGGCATGAGCATTGTCCATCATATGGGGAAGTTAAGTCAAGATTCAAGGAATCTTCAAAATGCCAAATAGCCAGAGGCAAATCTCCATCTGAATCAATGGGGGCATTGGACATGAATTCCAGCAACAAATCTTGCATGATCAAACAAAGATCTTCTGGTAGTATGGCAACACAACACTACCGATAGTGACACCTCCCTACATCCTGAGAGCGTGGACATAGTCAGAAAATACTGCGCATGAATAAAGACCCACTAGCTTGACTGGCCTAGGCAAAAATAAGGGCTTCCCGGCGAACCAAAAGGGTTCGGGCAAAAATTAGGGATGAGAATGAAAAATTGTACACCTGGCAAGTCGAAAAGCTGAAAAGGCGGCTTGGGCAAAAAAGGGTATCCCGATGGACTGAAAACCTGAAAGGGCGGTCCAGGCAAAAATTAGGGATCAAAGTGTACGACTATGTCTCGTCATCTCGTCACTGGCCTACCAGAAGAAGACTTGTCATTTTGACCGAAAGATACCAAGCACCTCATAGGTGGGGATAATACTCGATCCACAGGGCCTCCGCAAGCACCTTCTCCCGCATAAACAAGGGCAAAAAAGTCTCGATGCAAGCCATCGTCATATCCTTAGCACGCGTCCCAGTAACATTCACTCCCCGCAGAGTAAGACAGTAAATATAGCTCTCCCCAATCGAGGCTTGGAATTGTGAATGAGTTGGTAATATTCTCCCCAAGCAGAGTTTATCTACCATCAACACTGAAAAGGCTTAATATCCATGGCAGTCTTAATATTCCCCAGCGGAGTATAAGAATATTCCCCGGCAGAATACAAGATATCCCCAGTGGATTTAAATTTTTCCCAGCGCCGTCTGAAAAAGCTTCCCAGTGGAGTTGAAGAATCATCCCCAGTAGACTCTAGAAGTTTGTCCCCGACAGAGTATAAAAATAGATAACCCCAGCCGAGTTTAAAGGAAGATTATCCCCAGAAAAGCTCAAAGGATTATCCCCACAAGAGTCCAACAGATTATCCCCAGTGAAGCCGTAATTGAAAGATCATCCCCAGCGGAGTTCTTTCCTTTCACAAACAGAATTCAAAACCCCAACAGGATTCAGCATCACCAGCAACGGTAATTCGTCTCCAACAGAATTTATCGGTTTAATCCTCAACAGAACATCTCTTCTCCACAGAGTAATCTCCTCATCAGTATATTCCCCAACAAAGTTATCCTCTCCTGCAGGTCTATTCTCACAATCATCTTCGTCTGTTATCTCCAGCGGAAACGAAGAATCCAACTCTATTCTCCAGTTGCTATCCGAGATTTATTTTCCCCAGCTAGAAACATTACATTTCCATACATCATGATACATGCATATGCGCATCACACAACACAATCTCATTTATTTTGAGAACATCATTGCTTGATCCATATCATGCATTGCATAGGACTGACCTTTACCTTTCAGGAAGGATGCAGTTAAGTTCTCAGCAGTCGAAGGCCTGAACGGTTCTTAAATCATAACTGAATTATCCTCGGTTGAATTTTAGATGAGGTTCTCAATCTCGACAATTTTCCTCCGTCATAGTGTGGACGAGTTCTACAATCTCAACGGTATACTACGTTGAAGACCAGACAGTTCCTAGATATTGATGAAGATGTTTTCCTCCGTCATAGTGTGGACGAGTTCTACAATCTCAATGGTATACTACGTTGAAGACCAGACAGTTCCTAGACCTTGATGAAGATGTTTTCCTCCGTCATAGTGTGGACGAGTTCTAGAATCTCAACGGTATACTACGTTGAAGACAAGACAGTTCCTAGATCTTGACGAAGATGTTTTCCTTCGTCATAGTGTGGACGAGTTCTACAATCTCAACGGTATACTACGTTGAAGACCAGACAGTTCTTAGATCTTGATGAAGATGTTTTCCTCCGTCATAGTGTGAACGAGTTCTACAATCTTAACGGTATACTACGTTGAAGACCAGATAGTTCCTAGATCTTGATGAAGATGTTTTCCTCCGTCATATTATGGACGAGTTCTACAATCTCAACGGTATACTACGTTGAAGACCAAACCGTTCCTAGATCTTGATGAAGATGTTTTCCTCCATCATAGTGTGGACGAGTTCTACAATCTCAACGGTATACTACGTTGAAGACCAGACAGTTCCTAGATCTTGATGAAGATGTTTCCCTCCATCATAGTGTGTACGAGTTCTACAATCTCAACGGTATACTACTTTGAAGACCAGACAGTTCCTAGATCTTGATGAAGATGTTTCCCTCCGTCATAGTGTCGACAAGTTCTACAATCTCAACAGTATACTACGTTGAAGACCAGACAGTTCCTAGATCTTGATGAAGATGTTTTCCTCCATCATAGTGTGGACGAGTTCTACAATCTCAACGGTATACCATGTTGAAGACCAGACAGTTCCTAGAACTTGATGAAGATGTTTTCCTCCTTCATAGTGTGGACGAGTTCTACAATCTCAACGGTATACTATGTTGAAGACCAGACAATTCCTAGATCTTGATGAAGATATTTTCCTCCGTCATAGTGTGGACGAGTTCTACAATCTCAACGGTATACTACATTAAAGACCAGACAGTTCCTAGATCTTGATGAAGACAATTTTCCTCCGTCATAGTATGGACGAGTTTTACAATCTCAATGGTATACTACGTTGAGGGCCAGACAGTTCCTAGATCTTGATGAAGATGTTTCCCCCAGTTGAGTTACGGACAAATTCTTAAAACTCAGCAAAGATGTTCTCCCAGCTGAGGTACAAGCAAGTTCCTAAATCTCAATAAAAGTTAGACTTCCCCAGCGAAATCTTCTACAATAACAGGTATGCAAGTTCTCGCTAAGGAATCTCTTATGCGATAGACACACCTGCAGATGGCATCTTTAAGCCCATCCTCCCGCCATAAATGTCAAAATGGCATCTATAAGCCCATTCCTGACATCACCAGGCTGATACCACTTCATGCGAGTGCAAATTTTTGGACACTCTAGTGTTCAATCATCTTCTACCTTTGGATCACGAAAGGCACGAAAGCCAATCTACATCCTTAGGTTTAAGAAGATTGAACAAGGGAAGCTGTTGTACCCCAAAATTTTCCCTCTCATATTTCTCAAAACACTGCAAGAAAAATCTCAAAGTGGCTCAAGATTGCTCAAGAGTTGGACAGTCAAGCCATCTCCTAAGGCAGTCAACCCCAAGTTAGGGTTTTGTGTTGCATCAATATCCTTGAGTCCAAATGACCTCAAGTGCTCCCCAATGTCCTAATATGTTCTCAAGGTCATCCATGTCAAATTTTAAGCCTTGCAGATGAAGTTTGCTCAATCAATTACTCAAGGGTCCAAAAGTCGATTGTGCTAGGGCAAAAGTCAACTGTGACCTACAAGTAGTCAAACTTCAAGATTTTTTGCCAAAATTCTTATTTTTAAGGATATTTCATCATTTTATCAAGGGTTGATCATGATTCATCAAGGATTGCTCAAAATTCATCAAGACTCAAAAGTTGCTAAATTAGGGTTTTGCAGGAAAAGTCAACTCAACTTTGACCAAGCATAACTTTCTCATACTTTATGCGAAATGACCCATCCAAATCTCATTTTGAATATGATGCAATTTCCTACAATCCATATTCATACCCCAAGATCAGAAAATGCACTCACAAGAAGTTATAAAATTGGGCATTATAGGTCATTTTTGAAAGTCAACAAAAACACCTTTTTTGCCAAAGCTTATAACTTGAGCATGAAATATCAAAATAAGATGATACAAAAATGGTTGGTTAGAGGACATCTCAAACTTTCTAAGAAGTCCAAGAACATATTCAAAAGTTTAAAATTGAAGAAGTTATGCATTGTTGAAGTTGGACATTTTTGCAAAATTGCCAAAAGCCAACTATCCCCAAAACTTCAAATTTTCTCAAATGGGCCCATTCTTTTCCACTTGATTTGAGCTTGTACCATTGCACACGTGTCCTAGATTCATCCTTGAGATCATATTTATTTTTTATTATTTGATTTGATTTTTTATTGAATTATTTCATTTTTAATCAAATTAAATCATGTAAAATCCAAATATTGATTACTTGAGATCTTTTTGGTTGTTTTAGGACTTAATCATCATCATGATCAGCATCAAATTCGTATCTCACCATATCATGTATAAAAATATGGATTCTTGACAAATTAGGCAAGCTTTCAAAAGTGAATCAAATCAAATATGAAATGCATTGATGTGGAAGATTCAAGGCATATTTGTTAACCTAATGCATTCCATGATACATATAGAAGCTTAAGACACAAAAACAAGGGCTGGAGGCTGCAAGAACAGAAAGAACAAAACTTGGAAAAGTGGTGAAAAAGTGAGAATTCAAAATCATAGCAAGAGAGATTTTCAGAAGCAAAGAGTTATCCCAATCGATTGTTGGGTGTTCACTCAACCTTCTAGGATCAAAAGCACGCGTTTTTCAACCTCCTATAGCGTTGTAAGTGTCACGCGATCCCCTTATGTATTTGATTTCGAATTTCAAAAATCATGCATTATTACAAAGAATCAATGGCATATTTGTAATCACCAGATCATTTCCAAGCTTTCTATATTATTTGATTTCATTTATCTGCTCTGTGGTGCAAAACGCCATTGTTAGGGTTTTGCCTCTTGGATTAGGGTTTTTTATTACATGTAAAATTAGCCTTAATGATGGCTATGGACGTGACCGGGAGAGGAAGACGAATGCAACCATGGTCTTGGGAGGAATTTATATGGCCTGAGATGACTTTTAAGAATGGCCTATTCTTTTAGCTGCAGATTCAAATCCGCAGGTAATTTTGTTTCAGGCCTGAGGACAGGGACGAGACCGTGTCACCATCTGATTGGCCCTTTTCAAATTTTCGCGCATTTTTTTATTTTCTTGCATATTAACGTGTTTTCACATATTATGTTTTGTTCTTATCATGTTAACAAATGGAACACAATAGCCAAGTGGTAAGCGTGCTTGCCAATGACCAACAGGACCTGGGTTCGAATCCCAGGTCCCCCATGCGCTTTGTTATTTTTATTCTTCATGTAATCAGGTGCAGATCTAAGTTTGTAGCATACCATGCGCCTCCACATCTCCAGCAGCCAGATGGCCAAAGGCCAGATCTGGTGATCCAGGATGAGAGTCTACCATGAGGTCAAGTCCAAGTGCGCACAGGGAATCAAAAAAAGTCAAATGAGGCCAGCTTGTTATGGACTTCTGATTGCTTCTCAAAAACTCCAAAACAGGCCCATATCCCCCTAACTCTCTCTCTATTTCATTTATTTGATTTAATTATTTTTATATATTTTCTAACCAATCAAAATTTTTATTTTATAAAATTAAAACCAAAAATATTTTCTTTATTAAATTAAATTTTAGTATTTTATTTTTTTATTTAACAAATCTATTAATTAATTTAGGATTTAATTAGAAATAACTTTAATGTATTTTTGTAAATAATTAAAATCAATTAGACTTAATTAGGTTTTTACTAACCTTAATTAATTTTATTTTTCTTTCCTTAAATACCAAAAAGCCCAAAAATATTTATTTTCATTAATTAATTAATTAATTTATTAATTTAATAATTAACTTAGGTAATTTCTTTCTTAATTCAAAAACAAACAAAAAATCATTTCCTTAATAAAAAAAGGGTCAAAACCCTACTTGCGCTCGATTTAATTTTCCCGCACGCAATCTATTTATTCAATATTGTATTTGTTCCCGGAATGTAATAGATAGTTAGGACCATTTAATTATTTTTATCGCTTTATTTATTTTTCCGCATTTAAATTTCAAAGGGTTGCTTTTGGTGATGTAAATACCAGACGCCTTGTAATTTAATTTCCGCAATTTATTTTCCGCAAATTATAACTGTTAGATGTTTGATAATATGTATGCATGACAAGATTGAATGTTCTAACATAAAATCAACTTAGATCACCATTAACATGTATAAAGATAAAATTAACTGAAAACGACATACTCGCACATGCACACTCTTAGGGTACACCCCACTTGGTTGACTTCGTACACGGTCATTTAGTATAGGTCACTTTAGAGGTCTTCCTCTTGTCTAAAAGATCATAGTCGCCTCGAAATGGTTGCCTCGGATATTGTTGCCTCAAAACAAATGATCTAAGACATTAGGGTTACCGCTAAGGCGTCCTAACATTGCTTTGGTGACCGTAAGTCACTAAATTCGAATTGACCCTAAAACTCCAACGACGGTGCTACTTACTCATCAATAGTGGGATAACATTGTCTAAAGGAAGATAACATAGAACGATTCCTTTTTCGAGTAGGTAGATGGTTCTTAAGTACTTGCTCCTTCAAAAAAAAAAATCTTTTTCACACTTACACTTTTCGAACAAAGTTTTCAAAAACACTTCATACACTCTTGAGGACAGAAACAAGAGTTAAATCGAAGTTTTCAAACAAAAACTTTTTCAAACCCACAAGCACAAAGAAAGAAATATTTTGAAAACAATATAAGAAAGTACCTAAGAGCCCGTGGATAACCACGGATAGAAAGGTTGCTAACACCTTCCCTTTCTATAATCTACCCCCTAACCCGAGAAATATCTCGAAAAAGGAATTTTTCTGTGCTTTTTTCCTTTCCTGTTGAATAAAATAAAAGTCGGTGGCGACTCTTGCTTACCGTGACATTTTGCAAACACAAACGCAAAACGCAAACCAGCATTTCAAAAAACAGTCAGTTCTTTCCCACCGCATCACACTCACGTTATCTTTACTAGGGTCGTAGGTCGCTCGTAAGTCTTACCCTCACGTTATCTTTCATAGGGTCGTAGGTCACTCGTAGGTCTTACCCTCACGTTATCTTTGATAGGGTCGTAGGTCGCTAGTAAGTCTTACCCTCACGTTATCTTTGCTTGGGTCGTAGGTCGCTCGTAGGTCTTACCCTCACGTTATCTTTCATAGGGTCGTAGGTCACTCGTAGGTCTTACCCTCACGTTATCTTTGATAGGGTGGTAGGTCACTAGTAGGTCTTACCCTCGCGTTATCTTTGCTAGGGTCGTAGGTCGCTCGTAGGTCTTACCCTCACGTTATCTTTGCTAGGGTCGTAGGTCACTCGTAGGTCTTACCCTGACGTTATCTTTACTAGGGTCGTAGGTCACTTATAGGTCTTACCCTCACATTATCTTTTATAGGGTCCTAGGTCGCTCGTAGGTCTTACCCTCACGTTATGTTTTTTAGGGTCGTAGGTCGCCCGTAGGTCTTACCCTCACTTTACCTTTCATTTGGGTCATAGATTATACGCCGATTTTTACCCATTATCTTTACCTTTCTTTTTGGGTCGTGAAATACCGCTTGATAGATTCTCTGTCGTCATCAAGTTCTACTCATTGTATTTAAGTTATCATTTTGTCAAGTAATTCTACTTTCAGTCATCACGACATTGTCAACCATATCCTTTCAGTCACCCTGCCACTCATTCCCTCAAAGAACCTTGTATTGGCACCATTACCCCAGTACAAGCTACCCTTTTTCAACCATGTTTTATCCATCATGACCAGTCCGCCAGAAGACCAGTTTGTGTTTCCCCAGCAGACATTCACACAAATGAATGACCCTCACACCATCTCTCCAGGGAAAATTTCGGGTCCTGGTATTTAATCATCTTACACCCTGAACTCACGAAAGGCTGACGCCAATCTCACATTAAAGTTTAAGACGATTAAATAGGGGAAGCTGTCGTACCCCAACTTTTCCCTATCTCTTTACTTTTGTCTGGCTTTGGACTTTGCATTCCATTTGCATCATTTTATTACTCAGTCATTTGCATACCCCACATCTCATGGAATCAGGAGCTTTGGTTCGAGGTATTAGGGTTGCGCCCTCTTTATGTTTAATCCTGTTTTGAGGTTTTCTTATCAGGTAAAAGGGGAAACACATATGGTTATCTATTAATGGATAGCAGAATGAATTTTATCATCACGTTACAAGGTTGGTTCTTGCTCAAATTTATCAGAGCCTGGTTTAGGGTTTATTTCCCTATGGGTGATGATCAAGATGCTAGGGTTTCGGGTCTTTGGTTTCTGTAAAGATGTTTCTTTCGCCTGCCTCGAGGATGGCTTAAAGCTCAATGCATTAGGTCAAGAATTTCACCTCCTCGCATTTCAAGTTTCTTCTTAAAGTCTCTAAACCATTGAGTCAAGAATTTGAAGTTTGAATTGACAAATGTGGAGTTGGAGAACTTCAGGAAATAAGGTTAAAGGTTCATGGTAATCAAGATATGTTTCGTTTGTTTAAGTTGCAAGTTGCTTGCGGTGTGAGTGTCAAAGTTAAAGTTGTGTTTAAGAAATGTAAGTTTGGTTCAGGCGTGATATGAAGATCAAGGTTTAAGCGACCGGTGTTTTGAGTTCGAATTAAACAGTGAAATTAAATTCTCAAGCATTTATTTTGTTGGAGAGTTTGATTAGATTTTGAAAGATAAGGCACATTGATTTCTTGAAGAACAAGTTACAACCATTGTTCATGATTTCTTGAGGTTTAAGTTACAAAGTTAAGATGTGCATTCGAATTATTCAAGAGAGAATTTCAGAATTCAAACAAGATTCAAGAGTCATTTGATTTCCACAACAAGGTTCATCATTGATAAATTCGGTCAAATTCGTGCTCATTACATTTTTTGAGACAAGTTACAAGGCATGTTACAATGTGAATTACAAATTACATTTGTCTGTCTACAAAAAAAAAGAGAGAAATTATGTGTGTTTCTTCAAGTCTTCATCTTCAAGTCATTCGTCCATCACTCCTCGCCATGGTATTTTTATCATTCAACATCGCTAGCCATCCAGCCCTTGTGCTCATGAAACAAGATCAAGAAAAGAAAAATAAAAGTTAGCAATCAAACATGTGAAAATTTCCCAAACAATTATTTGTTAAAACAAAAATGCTCATCATCAGGGTTGGTATTTGGAATCAGAAATCAAAAGGGGTCTTTCTTTAATCATGGACCATTTCTCCCAGTTGCAAATCAGAAAAAGTTTCCCTTTTGGTTCACAAAAAGAAGAAATAAAAATTGCAAATATTCTTTTGTTGTTAAAGCGAAACAGCCAAAGAAATGCAGCCCAAAGGCCAAACATAACAGCACAAGCAGCAAGCACAAAACAACAAGTTACAGGCAGCAGCACAGGCGCACAACATATCAGAATAGCACAAAAACAACCAAGCTGCAGAACAAGGCAGCAGGCTGCCTAGGCAAAGCTGCATCACAAAAGCCACAGACTAGCAAACAAATAGAAAAGCAGAACAACAATAGAACAACAACAAAGTCAGCACATACAAATAACATTGATTCATAAAAATAGCAAGTTATCAAGTAACTCACCAAAACCTCTATGTCATCATGTTCCAAAAATAGCCAACCCTTCAGAATTTTCAAAAAAGAAAAAAAAATAGTTTGCATCATAGAAAGATGAAAGAGGAAAGATAGCACCTGCACATTACTGCCCAAGGCTGCATATAAAACTGTCCAACAAGACAAACCAAAACCTGCATTAAATCTGCCCAAAACATTCCAAACACCTGCTCCAAACATCCTGTAAATGATATCAAAATAGCCAAAGGCAGACTGCACCAAAAATTACTCAAAACAACATCATAAATTATTCCAAACCTCAGCCAATCCCCCCCCCCCCCCCCAAAACACCCATCAATCTGCCTATAACATGTTTCATTCATAGTGAGAACAGGGAATTTTTTCACACAGTCGGCATACTGAAAAGAGGAGAACAACCTATCCAGCAAGAGAGTGAAAATAGGAAAAGAGGAGATTATTGATATTACCAGGGACATAAAATACTACACAAAAATCACACTCAAAAACTCTGCTCCATCCCTACCAATAATTTCCACAGAAATACCAACAAGCTTTTGTTCAATACACCAAAAATACCTTCACCCTAATCAATAAAACACTGATAGACATACGTACCAAAAAAACCTCTATTTAATACCAAAAAAAAACCTCCCTGTAACCTGCTCCAACATAACAACCTCTCACATGATTCCTCATCAGAACCTGCGACCAAAACCTTTATCAGAAGCAGATCTGCAAAGCTTTTCAACCACAAGCTCAATTGGCATAATTCTCACCACAACAATTCTTTATTCAACCTGCAAATTCTGCATCAACATCAAGCAGTCAACAATCCAAACTGCAAATTCTTTGTAAACTCTACAATAACAACATTGCACAACCACTTCAATAAATCCATATATGCATAGAGATGAAGAAGAAGAAATAAAGAGCGGTTCTGAATTAGATATTCATGGATTCTTAATACTACCTGCTCAAACGATTTTCCCCTGGTTGCTTTTTGCATTTTTGCGGTGCTTTAGATTCAACAAGCAACCGAGACAAGCCTCTGTCTCATAGATTCCATCTTGAACAGTCATAAACCAACCGGCGAAAAAAAACTTATCCCCATCATTCATCCGCGCACGACATCCATCAAGCCACAAACTCTCGGTCTCCATTAACTTCCTTCGTCGGTAACCACACTCATCTCTTTCCTTCTAATTATTGTAATTTATACATGCATGTTTCTATTGTTTAAGAATTCTTGTACCATGAATTTTGTTCTCGTTTTGTTATTGTGAAAAATCGTGAGCGCTGTTTGTCGTGATTCTTTTCCGTGAAAGGAATTGAGAGGTGAGATCGCTTGGAATGGTGAGATTGATTGAGAGAGCCGTGAGAATTTAAGACTGAGAAAAAAATTGAAAACTGATAAAGATGATAGTGTTAATCCGAGAGAGAGAGAGAGACGAGTGTTTTATTTTAGTTTTTTCTTTTAATTGTTTATTCAGTTATAATGATAATTAAATCTGCATACATTTCCTTCCCAATGCAAGCATCCGCCGCGCCTCTTGACATCAATTATGGTTTTCTTTTTTTCATCTTGTCCTTTTCAAAGCGGGTCGGTCCACTGGGCCTTTTGGCCCAATCCAACTACCGTTTTCAGCTTTTGTATTAATTGAATCATGTTAATAACATATAAATAGCTTAGTACAACTGAAAAAGCACATTACCATTAACTCTAGAAACCCGGGTTCAACCCCTCCAGGGACCTTTTCCGTTTTTAGTTATTTAGGTCTTGCTCCACTTTTTTTTAAGCAAATATTTATTTAGTTTTCCTGTATATAATTATTTTTCATGGAAAAATACAAAAACAAGCTTTGTTTTATTAAATTAATATTTCCTTTAATTTTCGTTATTTACTCAATATTTTATTTAATATCTTTTACTCAATTCTTTTTCTTTTTTTGGTTATTTATTTACCTTAATAAAAACAATGAAACTTTTATAATTCAAGTTTCTTTACTTCGTTCATTCTAACTTCGATGTCATATTCTCTCAGGGTCATCCTTACATAACAAACAATTAGGCTTTTCTAGGCTCCCTCTTAACCTTTTTCTTTTGTAATTAAAACTTTTCGTTCACAAATCAAAAATCCAAAATACTCCTTAATCATTACTTGAATTTATTTAAAAACTCGCAAAAACACTCAACCAATACAAACTCCCCCAAAGGGCATGTTATCTCCGTTCTATCGCGATACCAGCCGTGCCTATTGCTAGAATGCGTGCGTTAACGTCGCCCACTAAAAACACAAACAAACCAACATTTTTCTAGAGGAACTGCAGTGTTCTGATTCCTTCATTGGATACGTAGGCAAAGGGTCGCAAAACCCTCACGAACGCAATAATAAAAAACCTTTCATTTCCCCTTAAGCAAGCATAGTTGTAGATAAATACACCCTTTAAGACAAACAAAAAAAAAAGGATCCCGTTGAGTACAACGGATGTGAGGGGTGCTAATACCTCCCCCCCCCCCCACATAACCGACTCCCTTACCCTTTCTCTCGGTTGAAAGAACATCTTATCCATTCCCTTGTGGTTTTATCGATATTTCCCCTTCCTTCGGGATAAATAAAGTTCGGTGGCGGCTCTATGTTTTCTGCCAGTAGCTTTAGACATGCCATGATATTCCTGCTGAGTAGATAAATTCTTCCTGTGAAAAGTAAATGCAAGAACCAAAACTCAAAGTTTTCAGAGATTCATAAATCCAATTCGGAAATAAACTGGAGCGAGACGACCAGTGTAGATACATCCTTTGAGAAATAAACTCAAGCGGGATAACCAAAATCAACTGAGCCAAGAACGCTGCAAGAATGGTCAGAACACAATGCTAATGATGATTTTTAGTTATGCATGGTGCATGTATGAATGTATGAGTGCTATCGTTCATATGCTGATATAAGGATACATAATCAGCACAAACAAACAAAACCGCCTCAAGTACTAACAACAATAGGCTAACTTCAACCAGAAATATTAATCCAAAAGGGTAAAAGCAACGACGGAAACCAAACCCACTGCTTGCCTTAACTTTATTGAGGAGAAACATAATCCGGATGTAACCAAGTCAAACAAATATCGGGATATAACATCTTTCTTCCAGTTTCATCGGAGAAAATAGCTTTTTAAAAGCAACACACCTACTGGAGATTGCGAGACCAGCTTCAAGCAAAGCGGACTGACGCTGACACAACCAAACTTCATTAGGGGATTCAAGCCTACATCCCTGGAGAAAACTTTCATCACGAATACTCATTACCAACAAGAGATGCCATGGGATAACCCTCCTGGGAAATCAAGACTCGACTGGGGATAGTGGGGTCACAAACCCAATACTGCACCTTGCACCCACTGATATTGTCTTTAACCATATGAGAAACACACAAAGATTGCGCATCTACCAGCAAAATGACCTGAGAAAACTTTCATGAAGGGAGTAAACCTTCTTAAAACAACTGGAGTTTGTTCATTCTTGGGATCACCACCCTCGTTGTCATTGTTTCATCACAAATCCCAAAGTAAATTGAATTGTAAAGATCTCTCTTCTTTTTGAAAAGTCAAATTTGCTTTTTAATCCTTTTGCTTTAACAGTTATTATGAGTAATAAATGATGTCTTTGCAAGATAAATAAAAATAAGAACACAAAAAGTTGGGAAAAATCTCGAATTTCATTAATAGAATAGTAGTCTGCGAATGGCGAGACTTCATGGATGATTACAATGTTTGGGAAATGGTAATACATAATGGAAAAGATACATTGAGATACAATGACCACTATCCCCCCTAACAACTTTTGAAATTCTGAGCAGCAGCTTTTTGTTGAGTATGGTGAGGATCCGAGAAGATTGTTGCTTCAACGATCAGGTCATGTCTGACGTAGTTACTTGCCAAGAAAGTCCCTAACTTTTGCCTAAGTTGTCCTTGCGGGTTTTCAACTTAGCGGGAAATTTTTTTTTTATGTCTGTAATTTTTGCCTAGACCGACCTTTCGGGATTTCGGCCTACCAAGATGGTCCTTTTTGCCTAAGCCTCCCTTTCGGGTTTTCAACTTAG
Source organism: Vicia faba (assembly GCA_948472305.1). Taxonomy (NCBI): domain Eukaryota; kingdom Viridiplantae; phylum Streptophyta; class Magnoliopsida; order Fabales; family Fabaceae; genus Vicia; species Vicia faba. The sequence goes on from OX451737.1 coordinate 1,532,753,468, forward strand.
CGAGCTGTTCTTTTATTTCATTAGGTGAAGTATTTCTTGACTGCATCAACATTCATGGGATGTGGGAACTCCTCACCATCCATAGTTTCAAGAATTAATGCACCACCAGAGAAGGCTTTCTTGACAACAAACGTGCCTTCAAAATTGGGAGTCCACTTGCCCCTAGAATCAGTGTTGAAAGACATGATCTTCTTGAGCACGAGGTCTCCTTCTCTGAATTCACGAGGTTTGACCTTTTTATCAAATGCTTTCTTCATTCTTTTATGATATAACTGCCCATGACATAAAGCTGTCATTCTCTTCTCTTCAATCAAATTCAAGTGGTCAAACCTGTTCTGGACCCATTCAGCTTCTGTCAATTAGGTTTCCATTATCACATGTAACGAGGGAATCTCTACCTCGACTCGGAGTACAACTTCCATCTCATAAACTAGAGAAAACGGGGTTGCACCTATTGAAGTGCGAACAGATGTTCGATATCCATGTAGAGCAAAAGGGAGCATTTCATGCCAATCCTTATAAGTGACAACCATTTTCTGGATGATCTTCTTGATATTCTTATTAGCAGATTCAACAACCCCATTCATCTTTGGCCTGTATGGAGATGAATCGTGATGGACAATCTTGAATTCGTTGCACAGTTCAGTCATCATCTTGTTATTCAAATTCGAGCCATTGTCAGTGATGATTCTGCTCGGCATACCATACCGACATATAAGATTGTTTTTGATGAAACATACAACCACCTGTTTGGTAACATTGGCATATGAAGCAGCCTCTACCCATTTGGTAAAGTAGTTGATTGCTACCAAGATAAAATGGTGTCCATTCGAAGCTTTAGGTTCTATCATCCCGATCATGTCAATACCCCACATAGAGAAAGGCCACAGGGAGGTAATCACATTGAGCAGTGTCGGAGGTACATGGATCTTATCTGCATAAATCTGGCATTTATGGACTTCTTTGCAAATTTATAACAATCGGATTCCATTGTCAACCAATAATATCCTGTCTTTAGAATCCTTTTAGCCATTGAATGTCCATTAGCATGAGTGCCAAATGAACCTTCATGGATCTCATGCATCAACATGTCTGCTTCGTGTCTATCCATGCATCTGAGCAAGATCATGTCAAAATTCCTCTTGTATAACAAATTTTCACTGAGGAAGAAACTTCCTGCCAACCTTCTCAGTGTCTTTCTATCTTTCTTTGACGCACCAAACGGGTATTCCCGAGTCTGAAGAAAATGCTTGATATCATAATACCAAGGTTTTTCATCTGCTACCTCCACTGTCGCAAACACGTGGGCGGGCCTATCGAGCTGTCGAACTGTAATTCGGGGTATATCATTCCAAGTATTCACTTGGTACATGGAAGCCAGAGTTGCCAGAGTATCCTCCATCTGATTTTCATCCCTAGGAATGTGATGGAATTCAACTTTATTGAAGAAGGGTAATAATCTTCTAGCATAATCTTTATAAGGGATCAAGCCAGGGTGACGAGTATCCCATTCTCCTTTAATCTGATTTATTACCAATGCTGAATCGCCATATAAATCTAGAGTTTTGATTTTGAGATCAATAGCTTCCTCAAGACTCATGATGCAAGCATTATATTTCGCCATATTATTAGTGCAATCAAATGTTAACCTCGCAGTAAAAGGAATGTGCGATCCATGGGGAGTAACAATCACAACACCAATTCCTTTACCATAAGCATTCACAGCTCCATCAAATACCATACTCCAACGAGATTCAGGGTCGGGGCCCTCCTCGGGAAATGGTTCATCACAATCTTTCACTTTCAAGAACATCACATCTTTATCGGGGAATTCGTACTCTACAGACTGATGATCTTCCACCGGCTGGTGAGCAAGGTAATCTGCCAACACACTACTTTTAATAACCTTTTGAGTGCGGTATTTGATATCATATTCAGATAACAACATCTGCCAGCGGGAAATTCTCCCAGTAAGAGAAGGCTTTTCAAAAATATACTTGATTGGATACATTTTGGAGATCAACCAAGTGGTATGATTCAACATATACTGCGGAAAACGCTATGCCTCCCAGGCCAAAGCACAACATGTTTTTTCTAGCATGGAATACCGCGACTCACAATCAGTGAACTTTTTGCTGAGATAATAAATGGCGAACTCTTTCTTTCCTGTTTCATCTTGTTGTCCTAGAATACAACCCATGGATTTATCCAACAATGTTAGATACATAATCAACGGTCTTCCTTCTACGGGAGGGAGCAAGATAGGAGGCCCAAGCAGATACTCTTTAATACTTTCAAATGCCCTTTGGCAGTCATCTGTCCATACACAACCCTGATCTTTCTTTAACAACTTAAAGATCGGTTCACACGTTACAGTCATGTGGGAAATAAATCTGGAGATATAATTCAAACGCCCAAGGAAACCCCTGAATTGATTTTCAGTTCCTGGTGCTGGCATTTCTTGAATTGCTTTGACTTTGTCAGGGTCAATTTCAATCCCTTTCTGGCTAACAATAAAACCCAATAATTTCCCCGATCTAACTCCGAAGGTGCATTTATTTGGATTCAAGCGGAGACGATATTTCCTCAAACGCTGAAACAACTTCAACAAATCTTCTATATACCCTTCTTCAGTATGGGACTTGGAAATCATATCATCAACATATACTTCAATTTCTGTGTGCATCAGATCATAGAATAGGATTGTCATGGCCCTCTGGTACGTTGCACCAGCGTTCTTCAACCCGAAGGGCATCACTCTGTAACAAAATGTTACCCAGGGTGTGATAAACGTTGTTTTTTCCATGTCTTTTGGAGCCATTCTTATTTGGTTATACCCGGAAAATCCATCCATGAACGAGAATACCTTGAATTTTGTTGTGCTATCCACTAACATATCAATGTGAGGTAATGGAAAACCATCTTTTGGACTAGCTTTATTTGGATCTCTGTGGTGTTGATTTTGAAAACATATTTGTAATGGTTCTCGTCTCTATAAGAACGCATTCAAAGTGTTTGTTTAGAAAATAGTTCAAAGATGTGTTTGCGAGATGTGTTTTTGAAAGTGATTTTGAAAAGGTGTCTTTGTAACGGTTCTCGTCTCTATAAGAACGCGTACAAAGTGTTTTTGTTTTTTAAAAATGATTCAAAATGAGAGTGTGGGTGTATAAAATGTTTTTGTTATGAGCAAGCGAGCAACTAGGAGCGAACCTACCTACTCAAAAGGTCTTAGATGTTCTTTTCCTCCTCCTTTAGATGTTGCTATCTTACCATTGATTTGGTAAGAATCCCCATAGTTGGATGTTTAAGGGACGAGTGTGGGTCATTTGTATAGTCATAGAAGGAAACCTATGGGACGTTTTAGCAATGTCGTTTTAGGGACTAGATCGTTTACCGGAGGCAACATTGAGGGTCATCGAGGGACTACGATCTTTTATCAAGGGTCTTTTTCTAAAACGCCCATGTTTGAGGGATATGACTATTTTTCGATAGGCCACAAAGTGGGATTACCCTAAGGGTGTTAGTGTGCAAGTGTGTTTGATTGCATGCATTTTAGTCTTGATTAGGGTGATCTATTTGTTGATTTCATATCTTGCCATACACACCCTAGTTACTAAAAATGTATGAAAGCAATAAAAGTGCGGAAAGTAAGGATTCTACGCTATTACAATCATTAGGGGGATGGGGTGTACAAATTTACGAATGGGGGTTGCGAGAAAATAAATCCTAATTATTTATTACAACCATATTGAAATGATAATGCAAGAAAGAAAAGGGACCTTGTTTTAATAAAAAGGGTTTTTTGTGTTAATGAATAAAAAAGGGAAATGAATTAGCTTAGTAAAAAAACAAAATATTTTTATGCCTTTTTAATATTGATGAAAAGAGTTTTGATGTTGAAAGTTATAAAAAGGAAAATAAATGAGATATAGACTTAGCGTGCTGCTACAAGCAAAACAAACAAAATCAGAAGTTCTGGAGTCAAGAGCGTTGTGACTCAGCAGAAAACGTCAGTGGGTATCAGAAGTTCTGAGTTGGTAAACTCTGAGGTCCTGCAAGAAACGTTAGAGGGAAAACACAGAAATTCTGGGTGGTATTCAGACAGTGAGCCAAAAGTCAGAGGTTTTGTATTACACTAAAACAGTGAGTAAACATCAGGAATTCAGTGTATTGTCAGCATGTGAAAATCACAAACTCCGAGTGTTCAAAACAGCAAGGGGAAGCATCAGAAGTTCAGTGTGTTTGACATGTAGGGTGAACTCAAAAGTTCTGTGCTGTGTTAGAATAGTGAGTGAATCATGGAAGTTCTATGTGTTACAATGGTGAGTGAAAAACATAAGTTCTATGTGTTAAAATGGTGAGTGAAAAACAGAAGTTCTGTGTTACATTTCAACTTTTTCCTTATATCAATCAACATAACGATAACTTATTCAGTTTTCAGCAAACAACAAATCAGAAGGATAAAAGCACAATAGTTTATAGAAGTTTTGATCCTGATCCTGAGTCCAGCCTTAATCAGGAAGTTCTGATCCACAGTATTTCTCCTTACGCAGTGATATGGACAACATCAATACTGTGATATTTACATGTTTAATGGTGTTCTGAATGAGAAGATGCAGAGTCAGGGAGATTTACCTTGAACGTGGAGCGTGTGTTTGGGACTTGAGCTGCTGCCTTCAGATATTTTGGAGTCAGAAAGAGCAACGAAAGAGAAATGACCAAGTTCTTTTAATTCAAGGGAAGAACCAGGGTTTTGGTTTTCTGTTTAGGAATTCTGGATTTTTTATGGAGGTATCACAACTTTCTTTTCTCTCTTTTGACAATCCCCTCTCCAAAAGCCAACAGGTTTTTTTTTGTATTTTTTTTGTTTGCAGTTTTAGGACTCTTAAATTTTTGGTAGGGGTTCAAGGCTTTTCTTTCTCAAATTTTCGACCTCTTTACAGTTGCCAATTGAGTTCAATTTATAGGCAAAGATTTTGTATTTTTTAGAGGTCAAGTGGCACCAACATCATATGCTAGGCGCTGACTTGCTCTTGAAGTAAGTTTAAACAAGCATGGTTCAAGGTACAAAGCAGGATGTCTAGCGGGTTTAGCAGCGCCTAAGATGGATTTGTCAGCCAAAAATAAGGAAAAGCAAAAGCAACACATGAGCCTAGCACCTTTTTTCATAAAAGTTTACTTTCCCAAGATAATGGAGGTACACGTGGGGGAAATCCTTTTGATAAAGACTCAAAATGGCTGTGAGCATTAAATGAGCATTAAATGATGATGAGATTTATCAAATCAGAAATATTGCCATGTGAAACTCTGCATCATTGCTTAATTCTGGATCAGAAGTTCAGCTTCAGCGTAGCTTATAATAGACATCCAATCTTCTGATCCTTGTATCTCCTGGTTCCAGCATGTTCTAAAGGAGCTCTCAGACTTTCCAAGAAGTTGCAGAATGCTTTGTAACCTTCTTTTACTTACCCTTGCAAACTCTGGTTGATCCTTTGTGAAAAATGGCCCAGAAGTTTTGACCAAACTTTATCTTGAAGGTGTCCAGAATTTGCTGAGTGCTTTAGTCTCATGGACGTGTCTTCAGGGATTTATAACTTAAAATCCCAACATTTCTAGGAGAAGTTCTGTTCTGAAATGTTTTAGATCTCATTGAAATCTATAACTATTGAATCAGAAGTTCTTCCAGAATCAGCTTGCATCATGGTGAAAATATGGCCAGAAGTTCTGAGCTTGTCCTATTTCTTAAACACTTAGAAAAATTCTAAGTATTTAGAAATTTGACTTTTCCAAAGTAACTTTTGACTTTTGAATTTCTAGATGAAACAAACTTCATATTTTAACATGTCTTGCTGAAATATGAATCTTGAAACATGATTTTGATCCAAAAGTCAAAGTTTGACTTTTTAGTGTGCAAATGATGATTTTGCCCTTATGGATGATTTTCTTGGAAAATTTGTAATTCAAAGCTTGAAATTGGACGGGAACAAACCTGAGGGTTCAGGGTGATCCTTTGAGAAATGAGAGGGCAAATTTTGGGGTACAACACACATGTACTTTGTCAGCATAGATCTGACACTTGTGATAGGTTCGTGAATGCTGGTGGCAATCTGCTTCCATGGTAGACCAGTAGTACCCCGCCCGTAGGATCTTTTTATCCTTCGTGTGCCCACTAGAATGGGTCCCAAAAGTGCCTTCATGTAGATCAACCATGATCTTGGATGCCTCACTCTTGTCTATAAAACGAAGCAAAGTAGAGTCATGGTTGCGCTTGTAGATAATGCCATTACTGAGGAAGAACTTAGTAGAGAATCTTCTCAAGAACTTCTTATCATTGACCGAAGCTCCCTCCGAATACTCTTGGGCCTCGAGATACCTCTTAACTTCATGGAACCAAGGCTTGTCCACTACTTCTTCAGTATCGATCTCGTTACAGTAAGCCGATTCATCCATCCGCTCAATGGTGATCTGGGGAGCCTCGTTATCCCACTTGATTTTAAACATGGATGACATAGTGGCTAGCGCGTCCAGTAGTTGATTTTCCTCTCGTGGAAAATGCTCAAAGGTAATTTCCTCAAAATATGGGATCAATGTCAACACATGTTCTTTGTAGGAGATGAGATTAGGGTGCTTCGTGTCCCATTCTCCTTTGATCTGACTGATGACTAAGGCTGAATCTCCAAATACCCTTAAGGACTTGATTCCCAAATCTATGGCGGCTTTGAGACCCATAATACATGCTTCATATTACGCCATATTATTGGTGCATTTGAAACAAAGTCTTGCAGTGAAGGGAGTAGGACATCCTTCAGGGGATATGATCACAACACCTATGCCATTGCCGAGTGCGTTGGAAGCTCCGTCAAAAACCAAGGTTCATCGGGATCCTTGTTCAGGTCCTTCATATGGTCTGAGTTCTTCAAAATTGTTTACCAACATGATGTCTTCATCTAGGAACTTGAATTTAATGGACTGGTAGTCATCCATAACCTGATGAGCAAGGTGATCGGCTAGCACACTGCCCTTTATTGCTTTTTGGGTAGTGTATTGAATGTCGTATTCAGTCAGGATCATCTGCCACCTTGCTATTCTACCAGAGAGGGCAGGCTTCTCGAATATGTATTTAATTGGATCCATCTTGGATATCAATAAGGTAGTATGGGTCTACATATACTTAGCCGGCGAGCAGCCCAAGCCAGAGCGCAACAAGTTTTCTCGAATAGTGAATATATGGTTTCACAGTCGGTAAACTTTTTCCTCAGGTAGTATATTGCATGCTCTTTTCGGCCAGACTCGTCATGCTTCCCCAACACACACCCCATTAAATTTTCCAAGACAGTTAGATACATGATCAAAGGTCTTCCCTCGACTGGAGGCATCAAAACAAGAGGCTCTTGAAGGTACTCTTTGATCCTGTCGAAGGCAGCCTGGCAGTCGTTGTTCCAATCTGACACATGATATTTCTTCAGTAATTTGAAGATTGGTTCACAAGTAGTGGTTAGGTGAGAAATGAATATGGCAATGTAGTTTATCCGTCCTAAGAATCCTCTGACTTCCTTCTCGGTGCGAGGAGCAAACATTTCTTGTATTGCTTTTACCTTTGCAGGGTCTACTTTGATACCTTTACCACTGACGATGAAGCCTAGGATTTTATCGGACCTCACTCTAAATGTCCATTTACTCAGGTTCAACCATAGCTTGTATTTCGTTAGTCTTTTAAACAGTTTCTGCAGATGGTCCAGATGCTCCTCTTCAGTTTGAGATCTGGCTATCATGTCATCCACATAGACCTCTATTTCATGATGGATCATATCGTGAGATATAGCTACCATGGCACATTGATAAGTTGCCCCAGCATTTTTTAACCTGAATGGCGTAAATTTGTAACAGAACGTGCCCCACTGTGTGATGAAGGTCATTTTCTCCATGTCCTTAGGTTCCATTTTGATTTGATTATAGCCTGAGAAACCATCCATAAATGAGATCACTTTATGTTGTGCGGTATTGTCAACCAGAATATCGATATGGGGAAGCGGGAAATCATCCTTAGGGCTTATCCTATTCAAATCTTTGTAATCCACACACATGCGTACTTTACCGTCCTTTTTAGGCACTGGAACAACATTGGTGACCCATTGTGGATAGGAGGTGCAGCTAAGAATCCGGTGTTGAATTTTTTCATGACTTCATTCTTGATCTTCTCTGACATTTCTGGTCGCATGCAACAAACTTTCTGTTTTACCAGAGGGCAGTCTTCTTTTGTCGGTAGACGATGGACCACGATATCAGCGTCAAGTCCTGGCATGTCTTTGTATGAACATGAAAAGACCTCAACATAGTCATGTAGTAACTGAGTTAAGCGCTTCTTGACACTAGGTTCCAGATTGGCACATACCTTGACTTCTTTCTTGTCCTCTTTCGTACCTAAGTTAACTGTGTCAACCGGTTCTTCGTGGGGATGTATGGTCTTTTCTTCCTATTGTAGTAACCTGGCTAGTTCCCATTGCACCTCACAATCTTCCTCACCTTGGTATTCGGCTTGGTAGATAGGATTTTCAAAGTCATAATAGGCCATAGTAGAATCGTTACCCATGGGATCCTGAGTGGATGTGGATCTACATTTTGATATGTTAGTGTGTGTAAGAGCATAGCTATCTTTGAAAAAAATAAAAATGTAGAAAAAGAAGAACAAAGAGCGTAAAATTTTCATGCAAAAACGTCCATGATTCATTGCTTACATATGAAAATGAAGTAACAACCCTTACAAATGGACCGTTATGCCTCGGGTAAGACACAAGGTTTTAAAAGTCTAAATTGTTTAATTATTACAAGTCCGACAAAAATTTAAAGACAATTACTGTTGGATAAAAGTAATAGGGACAAATTCTTTGGCTTCGCAATTATTGAGAACTCCGTTGATAGTTGGAAAAATCCTTTCTTCCAGGTCACAACTGTCATTACTATCCTCCACTGCGTTGACTCCATGGTTGCTGATCTGCAAGGGTGGTTCCCCGACATGATCACGACAAACAGCCTTCTGGGAGTTGGCCCCAAATGGTACACCCACCTTCTTCGACTACTGCCTTGGCATCTTTTAGAGAAGCCATCTTCAGCGGAGGTCAAAATCCTGACCAAAATGCTCAAAATTTCACTAAGTGTTTTAGTTTTATGAACATGATTTCATGGATTAATAACCTGAAATCCATGAATTTATAGGAGGAGTTGTGTTAATAAATTTTTTATATCTCATTGATATCTACAACTTTCATGTTGAAAGTTTCCTTTGAATCATCTTGCATCATGGTGAAAAATTGCTCAAAGTTGTGAAAAAATATGAAGTTTTCAACACTTAGAAAAATTTCTATGTTTGGAAACTTTGACTTTTCAAAATGAAATATTGATTTTTTGATTTCTTGATGAACAAGTTTCATATTTTTACATGTTTTGATGAATTGTGATCTTTGACACTTGATTTTGACCAAAAAGTCAAAGTTTGATTTCCAGTGTGCAGTTGACTTTTGATCAGTTGACTGAAAATCAACTATCAATCAATTTATCTTGAGGGAAGTTTTGAGTCATATCATTAGGTCAAAATGATTCATTTGAAACCTTGAGATCATGTCTCAAACCAATTAACCATTTTCTAGGTCAAAATTCAGAAATTACGCTTTCTCAGTCAAAACCCTAATTTTGACCATTTTGCCCTTTTGATGATCTGATCAGATTTCTTGAGGAATTATGGTCTAAACTTGATCAAATGACATATATGAGTTCAAAATGTTGATATGGATAAAAATTATGAAGTTTAACTTAAAATTGACTATAGTTGACTTTTTTCCCAATATAGTTGATTTTTAGGTCGATTGATCAATTGACTGAGCAAAAATGTGATCCAAGACTTGAAACTTGACATGAGCAATCTTGAGGGTCCATAATGATCCATGAAAGTCATATGAGGCAATAAAATTTCAATTATCCGTGTGCAATCTCAAACCCTAATTTCCAGTCATCAGAGCTTGAGGAGGTGTCTTGAGCTAATCAACCCTAGTGTAGTCTTGAACAAAAAGAGATCTTGTGAGAAATTACTTGATAAATGAGAGAGCAAATTTTGGGGTACATCAATAGACACTGACACTCTTTTTCCTAGTTTAACCCTTGAATCCTTTCTATGGTCTTCCCATATTACCCCCACTTACTTCATAATATTACTACATTGTCCTCATAGTCTATATTATAGTACACATAGCACCACATCACACATCATATTCATCAAAAAATCGCATAAACTCGCAAAAACATCACAAATACTCATCATAATTAATTAGATAATTAAAAAAATAATTTAATTATTTTGGGGTGTTATAACACTCCCCACTTAAAAGAATTTCCCCCCTCAAAAATTAACCGGCAGAAACAAAATCGGATAAGACTCTCTCATCTGATCCTCGCGTTCCCAAGTCAAACTTTAACCAGCTGGTCCACCCTATAATACCTTCACTAAGGCAACGTATTTACCTACAATTTCTTCATTTCCCGTCCTTCTATCCGTACGGGTGATGCTTCAACAGTCAGGTTATCTCTCATTTGTACATCATCCAATTGAGATACATGAAACACGTCATGAAGATTCACAAGCGACAGCGGTAAAGTAATACGATAGGAAACCTTACATATCTTCCCCGATATCTGATATGGACCAACAAAACATGGCGTAAGCTTCCTCGACTTTAAAGCTCTAACAACAGCGGTCACCAAATTAACTCTAAAAAACACTTGAACATCCATTTTAAATTCAAGAGCCTTCCTGCTCTTGTCATGATAAATCTTCTGACGACTATGAAAAGCTTTTATCCTATCTTGGATTATCTTGATCTTTTCCCTCATTTCCTATACAATCAGGTTGGAGCACAACACTCTCGCCTGACTCATACCAACACAATGGAGTTCTACACCTCCTACCATACAATGCTTCGTACGATGCTATACCATCACTCTCATTAAAACTATTGTTGTATGTAAACTCAATCAATGGCAAGTCGATATCCCAAGCACCTCCTTGTTCTAACACACAAGCCCTCAGCAAATCCTCCAAAGACTGAATAGTCCTCTCTAACTGACCGTCCGTTTGTGGATGATATGCGGAACTTGTAACACCCTTCTAAACCCACATATATTTCGTATGTATTCTTATGAAAATAAAACAGATTAAAACCATAAAAGGGCGTCACATCTTCTTGTAAACGTCATACCAAACATAGTCCTGCTCTATAACACAAGTTAAAAAAATTATTTAGGAAAAAATCCTTCATGGATAATAATCAATAGAAATATTCGTACTTCTCGCAATGGAATTCATAGTTTAAAACCCCCTATTATAAATACTTCATAACATCTCATCATACTTCATGATTCATAAATAGAATTTCAAAATAACTCAGGTAGCATGAAAGGTAACCCAACATCTTAGAAACAAAACAAAAAACATAGTTCATAAGTCAGAAGATCCTATCCCCGAAATTATATATGAGAGCAATACCCACTCTAATCAACAGAAAGCAAATAAACACACTCCAAAGCTATCCTCTAATGCTTCGATGGGCTAAACATGATCACCTGCAAGTTACCAACGGATAAATGCAACATTTCCAAGCAGAAAGGGTGAGTAAATTATAACCATTATAAAAGACATAAGGGGTAAAAATAGTAGATATGCATATAGGTAAGGCATCACACATCATCAGAACCTCATGCTATACTCACACCTTCATAACTTCATCAAAGTACAACAACATATCCTTACACGCCAATTATCGCCAAGTATAATCAAATCAAATCATTATGCAATGTCACATAGAATGTAATGCAACTTCGTAGACTCATGCATGTGGTACCAAAACTTCTCTGATGACTCAGTCATTGTTATATATAAATATCCCCACCAATAGGATCAATTCTCGCTTGGAACTAGAGAACCTCACAATTTTCACTCAATCCATACTATAGGATTAATACCTTCACTTGACTATTGTCCTACCATCATAATTGGACAAGAGTCCCAATCACCATTACTGGACCGAAGTCCAAAACTATTCCATGAATGCATGATGCACAACACTTAATAAATATGACCACGGCTATTCAAAGCACATAATAATTCATGAAATAATCATAATATCATCACATATATCATAATAACATCCTTAAAAGAATCATCATCACATAACATCTATGAATAAAGTTATCATACATGTTATCAGGTAAATAAAACATCATCATAAATAAAGCATCATAATAATCTGACACGGGAAACCTAAGCTTACTCTAATTAGGTATTGGGAATAAACTCCTTATTCCTCATTTTATTACATCAACTAAATTTCATTGCGTCAGCTATCCAACACTTTGAACGAAACCTCAAACCGAGTTCTAAAACTCAAGTTATGGCACTTTTAAGAAAATCCAAAACAACCAATCAATTCTTCCATCCGTCGCCCGACAACCCACCTCCATCACCTGGAGACGCTTGGAGAGACGCACTCAAGTAGCTTCTATCTTTTCACCATCCCATCACTTCTTGGCTTGCCTGGTGGCGGCCTCACAATGCACCTTTTCCCGATGACACATCCTCACCGCCCAATGACACTAACCGAACAGGGTTTTTCCTGTTGTGATTTCATGCATAAACTAGTCCCAAATTCTTGCGATTTCACCATACTACAGGTCTCCAAACATCAATACTTTACATATTTTAATCATATATAACATCCCTAAATACCATACTTCATATGCATCAATTGTTTGCAATTAAACATCCCAATTCCATCAATTCATCATTAAACACCACATAATCATCATCAACCAAAACCTAATACAATTCTACAAATGTCTAATCCTTAGACCGATTTTTATAACAATGATAGACACCTACCTCAGATTCCTAGCATCAATTCTCTCTCTTCACGTTTTACCGAAAAATCCCCTTGCCTCTCTGTGCCCTAGCTCTCTTTCTCCACATCGTATGTTTTTTTCACGATTGTTCCAAAAAATAAATGTTTTCTCTATTCCCTGTTTTAACCTTTAGACCACTAATAATGAGCTTCCCATAATGCTGTCACTTACTCTTCCCAAATGACTACCTTGCTTTTATTTCCTCTACACCAATATTACACTATTTTACTAATTAAAATAATCCCACTTAATTATTCTAATAATTCTAAATTATCAAAAGTCCTCTGAATTCCAAATAATCTCCATGACATACATGAACATCACATAACCTTCATGTTAAAAATCCTATTAATCTCAACTCATCATGGCATATCTCATACTCATCAAAACATCAAAGAACATCACAATTACTCATATAAAACACCAAAATATCATATATATCAAATGCTTCACAAAGACTACTATATTCATGATAATTAAATTAATTAAATAATTAATCTAGAATTTAGGGTGTTACAGCTCTCCCCCACTTAAAAGAATTTTCTCCCTTGAAAATTACCTGACGGAAACAACATCTAAGACTCTTCCGTATGATCCTTGCGTTCCCAAGTCCAACTCTCACCCACTGGTCCACCGCACAAAACCTTTACTAAGGAGATATCTTTGCCTCACAATTTCTTCATTTCCCAGTCTTCTATTCATAATGGTAATGCTTTAACAGTCAGGTTATCTCTCACCTGTACACCATCCATTTGAATCACATGTGAAGGATCCAGAATATACTTTCTCAACTGAGACGCATGAAACACATCATGTTTATTCGTGAGTGACAGCGGTAAAGTAACACGATAATCCATGTCACCTATCTTCTTCGATATCTAATACATACCAATAAAACACGATGTAAGTTTTCTCGACTTCAAAGCTCTATCAACACCGGTTACCAGAGTAAATCTCAAAAACACATGATCATCTTTTTGAAACTCGAGATCCTTCCTTCTCTTATCATGGTAACTCTTATAATGACTCTGAGAAGCCTTAATCTTTTCTTGGATCATATTTATCTTTTCAATTGTCTCTTGTACAACCTCAGGTCTGAGTACCACGCTCTCTCCTGACTCATACCAACACAATGGAGTTATACACCTCCTACTGTACAACGCTTCATACAGTGCCATTCCAATACTAGAATGGAAACTGTTATTAGAAGTAAACTCAATCAACGGAAAGTGACTATCCTAAGTTTTTCCTTGTTCTAGCACACAAGCCCTCATCAAATCCTCCAAAGACTGAATAATCCTCTTTGTCTGACCATTCTTCTATGGATGAAATGCGAAACTCAACTTCAACTTAGTACCAAAGTAATTCTACAAACCTGTTCCAAAATTTCAATGTAAACCTCAAATCTGTATCCAACATGATAATCGAAGGTATCCCATGTAGCTTCAGAACCTCATCAATATACATCTCAGCTAGCTTCTCCAGAGGATGATTAATCTTCATCGGTAAGAAATGAGCCGACTTAGTCAACCTATCCATAATAACCCAAATCAAATCATTGCTCTTAGAAGTCTTCGACAAACCTAATACAAAATCTAAAAAAACACTATCCCATTTCCACTTCGGAATACTCAAAAGTTGCATAAGACTCATAGGCTTTTGATGTTTAATCTTCGACTTCTGACAAGTCAAATAAGCATAATTAAACTTACCGATCTCCTTCTTCATACCAAGCCACCAAAATAACTTCTTCAAGTCATGATACTCTTCGTAGCACCGGGATGAATACTCAACCCGCTTCAGTGTCCTTCTTCAAGAATATGTCTCTTAAGTGATGGAATATCCGGAACACACACTCTATCGCCAAACCTCATTACACCATTCTCATAAATTATGAACTTATCTCCTTTACCTTGGTTAATCAAAGTGAATTGGTCGACTAACCTCAAATCAAACTTCCGACCTTTGCGAATTTCTTTCATATTACCATTAGTCAACTTTAATATTCCTATCTTTACACTATTAAGTCTCTTCGCACACTAAGCTCATATCTCAGAATTGTTCGATCATCTCTAACTCTTGAACCATAAGCATTGACATATGCAGTGACTTCCTACTCAATGCATCATCAACTACATTTGCTTTACCAGGATGGTAATTCAAATCAAAGTCATAATCCTTTGACAACTCAAGCCATCTTCTCTGCCTCATATTCAACTCCTTCTGGTCGAACAAGCATTTGAGACTCTTATGATCACTAAACACTTAGAATTTAGAACCAAAAAGGTAATGTCTCTAAATCTTCAATACAAACACCACCACTGGTAACTTTAAGTCACGCATAGTATAATTACTTTCATGAACTCTAAGTTTTCTAGAAGAATAAGCAACAACTCACCCATTCTGCATTATCACACTACCAAGACCCATCTTAGACGCATCACAATACACCACAAAAGAATCACTCGGATACGGCTAAATTAATACTAGAACAGTCGTTAACCTCTTATTTAATTCTATAAAGCTTTCTTCGCACGCAACATCACACACATAAACTTGACCTTTTCGAGTCAACTATGTTAACGATAATGCTAACATAGAAAATCCTTCAATGAACCTTCTATAGTAACCTTCCAAACCAAGAAAACTTCGAATCTCAGTTGCAGACTTCAGAGTCTCCCATGTAACACTGCATTGACTTTAGAAGGATCCACAACTACCCCTCCACTAGAAATCACATGTCCAATAAAACTAACTTCCTTTAGCCAAAATTTACACTTTAACAACTTTTCATACAATTTCTTTTCCTTTAGCACTTGCAACACCATTCACAAATGCTCAACATGCTCTTCTTCTCATTTAGAATAGATCATAGTATCGTCAATGAACACCACATCAAATTTATCCAAATATGAATGAAAAGTCCGATTCATATATTCCATAAAAACACCTGGCGCATTAAATACATCAAATAGCATAATAGTGTATTCATAATGACCATACCTTGTTTGAAAATCCGTCTTCGGAATATTATCTGGTTTAACTCGAATTTGATGATAACCCAACCTCAAGTCAATTTTACTGAAAACATAAGCACCCACCAACTAATCCATAAAATTATTGATCCTTGGTAGTTGATACTTATTGTTAATTGTTACCTTATTCAACTATCTGTAATCTACACAGTCTCATACTTCCATCTTTCTTATTGACCAACAACACATGCACACCCCATGATGAAACACTCAGTCGAACAAACTTTTTCTCGAGCATCTCTTCTAGTTATTTCTTCAACTCGCTTAGCTCAAAAGCTGACATCTTGTAAGGAGCCATCAATACCAGACTCGTACCTATCACCAAATTTATAGAAAACTCAACTTCACATCCAAGAGATAATTTACTGATGTCCTCTGGAAATACCTCTTGAAATTCACAAACAACTGATATTTCCATATTCACATATTTACAATTAACTTGCAATGACACAAACATTGCAAACATCAAGGCTTCATCTTCTATAAGTTCATTCACTAGCTTAGAGGTCAACAACATCGATTCTCCATTGTCACCAAACATAGGGAACCTCAAAGTCTCATTATTACAATTTATATGAACATAGTTGAACTCCAACTAGTTCATGCCAAGGATAACGTCAATTTGGTGTAAGGGTATACACACCAGATCTATCACAAAACTCTTGCCATAAATAGTCAAGGGATATTTTGAACAAACATCAGTAGTAGTAACAAAAGTACTTGCAAGAGTATCTATTACCATACTACCATTCATATCAAACAACTCCAATCCTAACATATTAACACATTCATGGGAAATAAACGAATGAGTAGAACCAATATCAATAATAGCAACCAATTCAACATTGTTAATAAACAAGTACTTCAAATCAAGTTGTCCTTACTGTAATCATTTGATCCACTCAGTGCAAACACCCTACCATTGGTCAGGGCAGTAACATCCTTCCTTGGTTTCTGACACTGGGTACTGACATGACCCTGCTCTCCAAAATTTAAATAGGTTAGACCATCGTTCTTACATTCAGGAGCACGATTACCCATCTTACCACATTTGTAACATCTCAAAACCTTATTCTCACTTTCATTAGAACAATGAACTTGTTCACCCCACCTTTAGCACTTGACAGAAGCGGGAGCTCCTCCCTCACTTATCTTCTTCCCATCATAAGCCTTATGTTTCCCTTTATCATTCGGGGCATCATAAGGCTTTATACAGTCTTGATATTGTTTTCCTCTTTTCTCATTCAGACTCTTGTAGTGAGTCGAATGAGCTTTTCTATCTTTTTCATAGATCCTACAATTGTTCACCAACTCTGGAACCCTACGGATCTGCTGATATCCAATTACCTGCTTGATTTCAGGATGCAAACCATTCTAAAAATTAATACACTTTGAGAACTCAACATTCCCTTCATTGTAATGTGGATAATACTTCTTCGGTTCCACAAACTTCGAAGCATACTCAGTCACATTCAAATTCCCTTGTTTCAATTCTAGAAACTCAATTTCTTTCTTCCAGTGCAGTTTCTCTGAAAAGTAATTCCTCAGAAACTCCCTATTGTACACAACCCAGGTGATAGCTTCACCTAATGCTATCAGTCTCAGACAGGTACCATCCCACCAATCATCAACTTCCTCTTCCAGCATATTCATACCTGAAGCGACTAGAAAAAATAAATCTCTAAAAACAAAACAATGAAGTCGCCATCGAATATTTATTTATCCCACAAAACCAAAAGTAAAACATCAAAGAAGACCTAAGAAGGGAGAAATCAAGGTCTTTCGACCGAGACATCGGGTATGGGAGTCGATTACGCAAGAGGAAGGTATTAGCACCCCTCACGTCCGTGGTACTCCACGGGATCCATTCTTGTTGTTCGAATCAAAGGGTGTGTAAAAATCTAAACCTAACAAGGTAAAGGGAATGCGTGAATGCAGTGTGTATATGTATAAAAAGAAAGGTTTTTATTAGTGCACCTTCCTCGGCTGCGGACTTTCGAGCCTATGTATCCCCTACGTGCAATGAGAGATCAAGGCACTCGTAGTTCACCTCAAAAGTTTCTGGTTTGTTATGTGTTTTTTTTATGAACAATGCTAGCGAAGCATGTCCTTTTTGAAAAGGTTTTCAAAAGAAAAGGTTTTCAAAAGAAAAGGTCCGAAGACAAAAAGGTTTGCATTTTTTTTTTAAATTGAAAAAGGATTTGTGATTTGAAACACACAAAAGTCTATGAATAGAATGAAGAGAAAGCTTCGTAAATGGACCCACTCATTCTCCACCATTTCTTAAGGCTCGTGAAAGTATGATTCTCGTTTTTATTTATCAAGTATTTTGACATTTTCTTAAGAAAGAAGTTTTAGTTTTGAGTATGCAAAAGAAATGACTAACAAAGGGGGAATCTCGATCCTACTTGTTGTCATGCTTGTGGACCTAAGGTTGGGATCAAGGGAATTCTAGCTAATTTTGTCATGCATGGATATCAATCCTAAGGTCTACTTAGTTTAATATTGACCAAGAATGAACTAAAAATCCTATGGGGAACATGTCAATGCTCACAAAGAAAGAAAGTCAGATAAGAAAGCAAGCAATCAAGAACTTACACCATATGAGAAGTAACCACTTACTCATAAATTAGGAACTTAACCAAGATGCCTAAAGCATACTAAATTAACCAAGCAAGTATCAAACAAACCCACATGCTATAGGTTCCCACATAAGCATGAAGCATGAGATAGAAAACAAGGATCCAAGGTGGATTACAGCGTGAGAGTCAAAAGAATCTTGGAATCAAAAGACTCCCCTTCCACTAGATTAGCTCAAGCACAAATCGAGTAATAACTCGAAGCATCAATATTTAAGAATGTGAGCTAAGTATTGTCGAAACGAAGACAAATTATGGGGGCAGATTACGAGCCCTCCTTCCAATTTATTGACTTGATAACAAGAGAGGAGCACGATTCAAAGCATCAACATACAATGTGAGATAAGAATTACCAAGGGACTTGAAATGTGGGAGGCGATTTCGAGCCCTTCTTCTACTTTTATTGACTCGATTGCAAGCACAAAGTAAAAGGAGCACACAAACAAACAAGCACAAAAACATGGAATATAAAGTAGGACTTGGCTTCCAGACATGCATCTCTATTCCTAATTCTCATGGCAAGGAAATCGAAAAGACAATGGGGAAATAAGATAAATGAGAAAATACCAAACGGAAACAAAATCCGTTACTTTTTCTTAACAAAGCGTAAGAAACCCAAAGACCTTCGCGTAAGCTTCATCAACAAGCAAAGTAGTTAGAAATTGAATGCATGAGATAAGTGTCAAGGCATCGACAATGTGAAAATAAATAACAAGCGGAAAGTGCGTCAAGCATATCCAAATATCAAGCAATAGTCCAACATAAAATACAAGTCCAGACAAACAACAACAATCTACGCGTCTCATGGAATGAGAATCCAAGCACAAACACGTTATGAACAAATCCGCACCAAAAGGAAGTGAGATAAAGGCTTTAGTCGAATAGTCAAGAGTTAATTAATCGATTAATTGCTCTCTTGAACCTCCATGGGAAACTTGCCTAAATCAACAAATGAGTTAGTAATAACAAGGCAAAGTTAAGAATTCACACCATTACTCAATTCAAGCTTAATTCATTAAGAAATAAGTTCATAACAAGTGTCAGAGCAATAAAATCAATTACAGGACATCACCGTTTTGGTTCATGAAAATGCTCGAAAAGTCGATTTAAAACCACTAAAACTCAACACTGACATTAAATCGAGTTAAGTATGAACATGAATTGAGTGTGAATTAAATCCCAATTTACAAGCATTTGCGAATACCAGACAACAATGCTTCATGTGTCGGTGCTCACCAAAAATAAATTGGAAATCAACATTTTAACACGCAAAATCGAACACCGACATATGAAACTTCTCTCAGAATACACAAATAATTTGCAACAATTAAATCCACACCGATAAAATGATCTCCAAGCATTGAAACAAAAATTATTCACGCGTTGACATCAATTAATCAACTCGAAATTAAATTTTGGCACGTAAAATTCAACAATTATCAACAAGTATCAACTCGGAATCAAACGCCGACGTGTAAAATTCATCAATTGTCAACAATTATTAATGTTGACACATGAATCTCAATAATTAGCTCAAATAATTAATCGATTCCAACAATTATCAACATCATCAACATGATAATTTTTCAAGAATCCCATAATTTCCCCAATTTGAGAATCAATTCATGCTAATTTAACACAAAAGCATTTAATTCAAGAATTAAAATTTTTCACAACAATTAATTCAAGAATCAAGAAGTTACTGCAAGAGGTGATCAGAAAATTGATTGGAGAATGCACGGAGGGAGATATCACAAATGGCTTCGCAGAGAGAGGGAGGCAGCGCGTTTGGCTCGCGGCGAAGCGAGAACGGTGGCACGACGGAGCGAAGGAGAGTCATGCAGATCACGGTGGTCGGCGAGCGGCGGTGCGGTGGTCTGGTCGGTCAGCATTCAGAAGTCGGCGTGTTAGAGCTTCGGCACGTCAGAGCTTTTTTCTCTTGAAAGCTTTCTTGAGAAAATGAGAGTGATTTTGTAAAAGTGGTGGAATCCCATTTGAATATGAGAGAAAAACAATATATAGAGATGTTCTTAAGTCGTGTTTGGCATTTAGAATTAGAAAAACTAGGTTTTGGAGTCACATTTCCCTCTTTTTTCTTGTCAAAATTGGATTGCGCAGCTTTTTCATCATATTTTCATGTTCAGTTTGAGAAGCGAGCCATAAACCATAATTCTCAAAGCATAATTCAAACTCAAATCCTAAAGATAAGTTGTAGCTAACAAATTTTTTGATACCGTGCAGCGAGAATAGTCCCGAAATGTTAAAAATTGAGAAAGTTATGATTTTTGCAATATTTGAGAAACAATTGACTCGAAATTCACTTCACCCTATAATTCTCATAGTATATGCATTTTCAGAGATATTCCAAAACAAAATTGGCTCTCGACACAAACATGTGAAATAGAGAAGATATCGAGGAGATTCTAATGCCCAAAGACCTACTAAAAAATGTTGACCCAGACAAAAGTTATGAATTTGAATCTGAATTGTGAAATGCTGATTTTCAGCCCAAACTGTCTCAAATTAACGAAAACACTTGATTTTATTTGAAATTCAAGGCATGTTGGAACACATGGTAACTTGACATGATTAGGAATTTATTAGTCACTAAATAAATAGCCCGGGGAAACATGCTAAGTGCATTTCCATTCCGAAATCTCAAGCACTGATTGATGAAACAATCGTCTTCTGTAGCTTGACGTAGCTTAAGAGAAGTGCCTTGATTCCATGATCATAGAACCAATGATATGTATGTATGCATATGATAATTAAGTATACGCTAAATTGGGTTGAACTGAAGAGGGTAAATTTGGGGTACAACAACTTCCCCTATTCAATCATCTTAAACCTGAAAGCGAGATTGGCGCCAACCTTTCGAGCAATAAAGTAGAAAGGGATTCAGTACAAATATGAACTTAAAAATTTCCACTATGAATTAGGACAAGGTGTATGAACACGGGTGACCATATTTCACTAGCTTTGTGGTGTCAAACCAAAAAGACAGGGTATGCAAACATGGGGGAATAATGAACACTAAAGCCCTATCAAAGAATGTTAGTGAACAATGGACTTGAAAAATGAGGCTAATGAACATTGAAATCGACCTAAGAAGACTAGTGACCACTGGTCTCAAACAAAATATAGCAGTGATCCTCTGAACTTAACCAGATAAATTACTGTCTGCTAATCAAAAGGAGCACGTATGGTAATAATAGGGACAAACAAAGAGAACTAGAGTCCACTAGTCTCCAATTAGGACCATCAGAACGGGGCGCCATTTTGAAGACTTGAAAAACAAGTAGCAAACTCGACCCTAGAGACCTAGTGAAAACTAGACTCAAAAGACACCAATGATCATTGGATCTAAAAGGGTATACTAGTGAATATTGGTCTTAATAAAAAAACAGTGACCACTGAATCAAACCATTAGAATGTTGGAAGAACACGGAGGATCGAGTAAAAGGTAACGAGTGACCACTCGACCTTAAGAGTACTAAAAAGAATGTGCCAAGAAAGAACTGGATCACATACGAGGCCACGAGTGAATGCTCAGCCTAAAAAGAACTAGTGACCACTAGTCCTGAAAGTACTCAACACGATGCAAATGAACATTGGATACAAAGTAAGGTTAACACTTGCTGGTGTCGACTAAGGAGAACCAATGACCAATGAATCTAGACAAGGGATAAAAGAGACAAAGAGAATCACCGGGTACACATGGGGACCCCAGTTGATACTGATCATGATAAAACTTGAAGAGGTGATATCATAGGATAAGTAGTCTCTAAAGGCCTACTAGGAGCATTATGGGATATCTATGGGGATTAGCGAATCACCGGGTATTTCAAGAAAATGAGCGACCTCACCGGGGAAGAAGGAGATAAAATTGGCTTATGCTTCAATGAATGTTTGAATTTTTCTATGGAGTAATGTTCCAAAATGAATAGAAACATTGCACATTTGAGTGGATGCAAAATAATGATGCATGATTTTTCCAGGGAAATAAAGAGGTACAAGGAACTGCTGATGAGAAGCCTTTGAAAAACTAAAATTCTATGAGGAATAACAATTTTCATAGCCAGTAACCGCAAGATGAACTCTGAGTAGAATTTTAAAAATAAATTGCAAGCTTTGCTGGAGAGAAGCAAAACACGCTGCAAATTCTGAGTGAGAACGCCAACGAAGATTGGACGCTGCCGAGGGATACCAACAGCCATTGGATCTGTAGGGGAATAACTTCCAAACCTCTTCGGTGAGGATGAAGGTATTTCTAGAATAAAAATGCGTTTATACTCTTCTGTCGAGTATATGAGTATCCTTGAACAAGAATGCTTCAAGAAATAGACCCTTCTGACGATATGAGAGGTCTTTCCAAAGTAATCCCAATAAAAGCTTTTACTGGAGAACAACAGAATTTTTAGCATAACCTGGCTGGGGAATGAGAAATATCTCTCAATTGGTGAGAAAACTCTGCTTCGTGAATAACCATTCACCAATAAGTTTAGCCTTATGAACATTTACTGGGGACAAATGAATTCTTATCAAGAAGTCTTTATCAATTAGACCTTCTCAGACAAAGATTCTCTACACGGCGATCCACTGGGGAAAAGAAACATCAAGCTCTACTATGAATGAAGAGACCTCTCTGAATAGAAAAGGTCCATATAAAACTTACTGGGGAATGAATCTTCACTTGGGGAGGAGGGAGTGCTTGAACAAGAAAAGCCCTTAAAGTTCAACTTCCATTGGGGAATGATACAACATTTTCTATCACTGGGGAGTAGGAGAATTATTAAAAGGACTCTCATCAGAAAAAACTATACTGGTGAAGCAAACCTTTTAACGTTTTCATTAACAGTGTAAACTTTCCAAGAAGAAAAACCAAACTCCTGAAACAGATATTAGCCAGGAAAACCAGATGCATAAACTTCATTGGGGAAAATGGGCTTATGCACCCCCTACTTAGGGAAAAACATATTACCTCACAGGGATAAATAAAGAAACTTCTTGATGGCAAGTAAAAGAATTATTACAAGAACCCTTAAAAGATGCAGACCACACTGGGGAGGTAAATTGTTGTACGCAATCCACCAACATGTATTTTTCACTAGAGAGTAGAAGAATATGTAATAACCAGATTTAAAATGAGAGTCGCCACCCTTAATTTTTATCTTAAGGAAGGGAATATAAAGTATAACCCTAATTTGATCAGAGACTCTAAGTATTTTAACTCATTTTAGACGAAGGGAAGGTGTTAGGCACCCCTCATCTACCTTGTTCACAAGGATACTAAGGTTTAAAATTACAATCTTTAGGAAATAGGGTTTTAATTTTTATTAGGGGACCTCGCTACGATTTTAAGTCGTATGCCTATGTATCCTCTTATGAAGAATCAGAGTCCCAATTCGTAGTTCGCAGTTGGTTGGTGTTTTTTATGGATTACGAAGATATTTGAATTTCCCTTGAACCAAGCCTAGGTGTGTAAATAGTGAAATTTGTAGACGAAGTTCCCAGTCGATTTAAAGATATCTCCATAATCTTTTTTTGAAATTTCATTAGATTTAATTAAGTTAGTAAAAAATTGATTTCATGTTGGTTAGGTATTTTTTAATTATATTAATATAGAAAAGAATATTTTTAATGCATGGCAAAAAATAATTTTAATGCAATTAAAAATATTTGAATGAATTATAAAATAAATATTTGTATTTTATAAAATAAATATTTGAATTTTATAATAATAATAAAATAATTTTAGAATTTATAAAAATATTAATATAATTTAAGAATAAATAGAATATAAACATAAAATAAAATATATAAATTAATTAAAACGCAGGGGGTGTCTTTTGTTTGGGCTAAGTAATTTGTGGGGGGGTGTAGATAATAGGGCCATGAATTCAGATATTGAATTCAGGCCCAGATCACAAGGGAGGTGTCCTTTTATGCAGTAGTTAAAACAATGGGGGTGGTTCCACAAGGGCCCAAGTTCAGATATTGAACTGGGCCCAATAGTGTTAGGGGGTACGATTTCTAACGTAGTGGTAAAATTTGGAGGGTGCAAAAAGAAATGGGATAGGCCCAAAATTGTAAACATTTAGGGGTCCACTTGGACCTCATACGAGCTGGTGCATAGAGTTACCGTATGGATGCGTGATCTGGGACGCTTGATGTAGATCGTGCGATCATGATGGAAGGTATACAATAGAGATATTGGACTTGCAAGCATCAGATTACGAGAATATTATATTTTTATTTTGCTTCATTTCTACTTCATTTTATTATCTTCTCTCTCTTCGCTTAACTCTCTCGTCTCTCCCTCTCTGCTGAACAACAACAACATAAACCCTAATCGTCACCGCAACCCTAATCAAAAACCAGCAGTAATCATTCCCCCAACCCTTAAATCTAACCCTATATACCCTCAAGTGAAACACCAACAACAATTGCAAAGAAAAAGAAAACAAAAGGAGCTAAGTATTTACCTTCGATTCTGCGCTTTGTGTTGTTCCGATGTTTAATATTTTGGCTAATCTTGTTTATTTTGCAGGTATAAAGATGATAGTGAAGGTGATGATAAAGGTGCGGCGGCAAATTGAAGATATATCTCAGGGTTTCAAAAATTGAAACACTAGATCTACACGTAAGGGGGTCTCCAAAGGCGAATAACTCCTCTTCTTTTTGTTCTTCGATTTCTTCAATCTCCTCTGTTCTTAGATCTCCTCCTCTTCAATTTCTCTTCTCTTCTTTAGAAATTTTAGTTTTATTTATATGTTAGATTATTAGATAGTTTAGGAAATTTCTTTGTGATTGTCGTTATATTCTGTTGATTAGGGTAGATTGGTGTTAGAAATTAGTCTTCATTGATAAATTAGGTGATTTGATTTCTTATAATTGATTCGGATTTATATGCTTGTAATATAATTTGATTTTCCGTAGTTAATTTGGGAAAGATGTAATGATATGATTCAGTTCATGTAAAGATTGGATTTGTTTTTATTTGCATTTGATACACTTAATTATTGTTTGATTTGTACAGTGTTTGTTATAATCCAAAAAGATATGTTTCTTTCATTTTTAATCTATAGAGTATTTGTTCTTTAGGTTTTAGGCATTGCAGGGTGCCGCTTGAAACAAACAAACTTGGGTTTAAAAAATCCTAATTGGATTTGGTTGAATCGGTTAACAATTAAAACAATCATAAAAATCAAATAATAAAAATAAGTTTTACTTAAGAAACAAATAATAATAGTATTGGTAATGTTAAATGATTTTTTCTATAATAATAAAATAAATTAATCTAAACGTTGACTTGTCAACAATATTCCCAAAACCTATCATAAATGGACTCATCAAGAAAGTAAAGCAATAAGCCATTTAGCATACACTCATCTATTATTTAAAATGGGCCAACTTCCTTCAATTGCGCCTTCAGCTTAAAAGTTTCGAGCCATACCCCCCTTTATGTTATTCACAATCTCCATGGCCTATCAACTGAGATGGGCCAGTAAAAATGCATCAATAATCTTTTTTTGAGAAACCCAATTGATCAAAGAAAAACAAATACACCCCTTGCCTTATTAAAAACACATCTACTCTTAATGGACCATCAAATTTTGATGCCCTCCTAAAACACCACACCCTTTTTTCAATAATGCACCATCCTTATTTCTTTTAAAATAGGCCTGCTGAAGTCAAGAGAAAGACCTCACCTGTCTTATTGTAAAAAGAAAATGAACCCAAAAAACCTTTAATGGGCTGAGATACAAACAACAAATTCAGCTCCCCTTCTAATAGTAAGAACCAACTTAATGGACCATCAGATACTGATGGTTTATTTTGAGGATACGTTGTACAACCTTTCCTATGAGTGTAGAGAAAATAGCTATAAATGATGATGTATCATCTTACCAGAGTTTGAATGAAAGCTTTTCATTTGGATTAGATATGACGATGCAGAAAACTTGTCAATATCTAAAAGAGATAATATATTTTTCGCATATTTACCGTAACCTAAAAGGTATATAATACAAGTTTAAAAGTTGACTTACTAACGCTTCAAGACTAATATAGTAAGTTTATAATGCAGATTTTGTCTATTCATCACAACCTTGGGGATGAATAAAATAGAGCTTGATAACACATTGCCGCATGGATACTGACACAATGAATCATACCGCATATTTCATTATGTTTACTACAACCTAGAGAATAAACAATATGAGGATGAACCTGTGCATTTATCATGACCTAGAGTATACATGACACTGGGATAGGCTTATGTACTCATCACGACCTAGAGGATGAACATTATAACCCTGAAAATTCACATACCTATCACAACCTAGGGGGTAGATAATTGAAAAAGTTTGTGTGTTTATCACGACTTAGAGGATAAACGACACGAAGTTAGATTCATGTATTCATTACGACCTATAGAATGAATAATATAAACCTGATATTTCGCACACCTACCACAACCGAGGGGATAGATAATTGAAAAGTTTGTGCGTTTATCACAACCTAGAGGATAAACGACACAGGGGTAGTCCTACGTACTTATCATGACCTAGAGGATAAATAACGTAATCCTGAAAATATGCATATCTACCACAACATAGAGGATATATAGTTGAAGAGTGTTTTCAATAATAGAATCTTAGATAACTTTCCCCAAGATAAGATTGGAGTTCACTGGTGGTGTCTGTTCTCAACCAAGGTGTTTGTTTGTTTTTTGGCCCAGATAATCCAATGATGGGCCCCAAGAAGGTTCCTAGTTTTAACCAAAGTGTTTTTGAAAAATTCCATGCATAATTCCCTAAGATGATATGGAACCCAAAATGTATATTGTTGTACCCCAATTTTTGCCCCTAAGATTCCTCTATCATCTCATATCAACTTAATCATATCAAGATCACACTAGGGTTTGGTTCTTCTCCCTATCTTTAGGTTTTCCCATGAGGGATCACCAAGCACTTTGAATTGTATATTGTGATCATATATGTTTTTAATTGATTAACTTTTAACTAACAAATACAATGAATGTTTACTCTAATTGATTATACTATAGGTGAGGCCACAACATATTTCATCAGGTTGATTTATAGATTCATGAGTTTATTCCATGCCTTCTTCAATAAAGCTTCATTGAGATACAAGTTTCAACATTGAAGATTATTTAAAGTAATATCATGACAAGGTCTACTATGATTCATCATGCCTATATTTGTCAAAGAAAGTCAAAAGATGCAAGGATTGATTAAGGAAGTTTTTCCTAATTGGATAAGTTCTTGATTTCTTGATCACAAGTGCATAACTCTCTAAATTATTAACATTTGGAAGTGGTTATTGTTTCAATGGATTCTTATTATCACCCATAACAACTTCTATTCACATGGAAAAAGTGATTGTGCAAGAAAGGTTGTCAAAATTGAAAGGCGTTTCCAAGTCATTTTGGTGCTCTTGGAGCTAGGGTTTTGAACTTCTAAGGGCTATATCTTGTTCACCTTTTGATATTTTTGAGTGATTCCAAAGTTATGCTTCTTTTAAAAGGGTTATCAACCAATCAATTCAAAAGTTTCAAGCAAATTTTGTGTGGAAGATTCCTAATAATGAAGAAAGATTACAAGTCCTCTATATAGGCTATCAAATTCCCTTATGTGATTTAAAAAGATCATAAATTTGTCAATTTTTATCATCTTGAGACCATTGTTTTTCCATATTGATCTTAAAAATGTGAACTTCAACTCTTCTTTTTTTTGCAAGACTTGAAAATGGTGGGAAGATGCCTTAAGAACTCAAAAGATTATAGGTTACCTCATGGATTTTCACCAATTTCACAAGGCCATAAATTTTTAAATACTTGGTATTTTTAAGTGATTCAAGTTTCACAATGCTCTTGGGGAAGTCTACTTTAAGATAAAATCAATGATAAAAGCTCAATTTTGGAGGAAGACTTTAATTGAACTGGAAACATTATAGGTCACTTTTGAAGAAAAACTTAGAATTTTTCTAAGTAAAAAAAGTCAGCATCTTTTTCTCAACTTTGACTCATCACAACTCTTAGCTCAAACATCCATTTGATCTCACTCATGGCATATTGCAAATATGGTGAACTTATGTTTTAAATTCTTCAAGAATTATGCCCTAAGACCACTTGGGTTGTGAATACCATTGGTTCAAAGTGTGTACCTTGGAACTGAAGTTTCACTTCAAGTCAGAGTGCAATTTTCATAATGTGGATTCTAATCACCAAATTACCACGTATTTTACACTTAAACATGATTAGAAAATATGTTTGAATCATTTAGAGCATCAAAACACATCATTTGGATGAGTTTTGATGCACATGTGGTCACACTTTCTTCATGATCACATGTGTGCACGAACTTAAGGGAAATTGAATCATTCACCCTTCCTCTTGATTCCATTCAATTCTCCTATAAATACAGACCATATTCCAATCATTTTTGCAAGCTTGAACAACCAAAATCACTCTATCAAACTCCCTCTATAACTCACTATCAACTTAATTTTGATGAATCAATGCATTTGATGCGTCTGATCTTTTATTTTAACATTTACAAACATCTCTGGTTTTTCCAAATCGACTACGCTGTGCTTTATATAAATTTTTCGCGAGTATATGGTTGTGATCGTCTCTAGTAGACGCATCTAATGGTACCACTATGAACGTGTAAATTTACAGGTTCAAGGGTCTTGGTTTTGTCCTATTTGCAAGAGGTTATAGGTTGAAGATGACCTACGTGTCATTCTTCAACCAATGATGCTTAGCCAATTGTTTTATTTTGATTGGTTGCACTTTCTTGTGTTACGCGCGCGTGCCTTGACTTGGGTTCATGATACTCCCTCACCTCAAATCCATTAGATCTGCCAGTGTGTATAAGTGAATGAGATCCAACGCGAGCGGTTTTTTCTGATTTTATTTTATTTTACAAAATTATTTTTAAAATTCCTTGATCTTTAAAAATTTATAACTCTTTTATTTTTTTATCCAAAAATTATGAAAAAAAAAATAGAAAAATACTTTGAATTATTTCTGACTTTGAATATTTTTTCATATTTTTATTTTGATGTTTGATATTTTTCATAATTTTTGCATTGTTTGTCTTATTTTAATTATTTTAAAATACTTTGACCTTTTTAAACTCTGAAAAAATTATGAAGAATCCAATGACCTCTTGACAAATATTAGTGTATTTTGCTTATTTTCTTCAATTTTTAAAAATAGTTTCTAACTTTACAAAATTTTGAAAAAATTTGTCAATCTTTATTAAATCATGTTTGACCTCTGACTATTTTTTGGATTTTTATTTGGTTTTTTAATATGCTTTATGTATTTTACCATTCATTTTCCTTTTATTAACCATTTAAACATTGTTTTATTTAAATATTATTTTGCTATTTTTTACTTTTCTTCTGACTTGGACTTCATTTGGTGACAAATTCTTCAACCTCATTGGATCTTAGGTGTTTATAGGTTGAGAAACCAAATCCACCAAAATGGATGAATGATGTTGATGATATTTGAAACCCTAATTTTATATAATGCATCCCCCCTCTTCATCTTATCCCTTTCTCATTTATGCTATATGTTATTAGAGGATGATCTACATATCATCTCTCCAAACATATGGAACATAGATTGCTATTGACCGGGCTCAAAATAGGTGTGACTTCTATATAAGTTCACTTACGATTTCTTAACATAGTGCTAAATTTTATCTCGAGAAATGATCGAGAAATGATCATTTGTAGCCTAAACCTATGTTTACAAGCCCAAGTATGCTTAATTTGAAACCTTTGATCCTATAACCTTGAGGTTCAGTTTTAGGAGGCTTTGATCTTATCAATCCTCTAATGAATCTTCATAAACTTTGGTCTAAGTGAATCATTTAAACATCGATGATCATTTTTTGTTGCCTCAAGATTTTGAAATAAAGGATATACTTGACAAAAAGAAAATGAAATTTGTTGTTGAGAGGCTTTGATTTTATCAATCTTCTAATGAGTTTTCAAATGCAAGATTCAAGATGGTCATTAAACTAACCTCTAATTTCTAACTCATTAACAATTGACTTTTTATTTTTATGCTTTAATTTACGCCTTTACTTTTTACGCAGCATTTATTTTAGAATTTACACTTCA
Source organism: Vicia faba (assembly GCA_948472305.1). Classification (NCBI taxonomy): domain Eukaryota; kingdom Viridiplantae; phylum Streptophyta; class Magnoliopsida; order Fabales; family Fabaceae; genus Vicia; species Vicia faba. The sequence continues at coordinate 1,532,784,255 of OX451737.1, forward strand.
TGCTATTTTCATCTTTGCTTACATGAGCATTATCTTTATGTCATTTTTATTTTTCTCATTGAGCTTTTGATTTTATTTTTGGAGATGCTTAATAACCATCTTGAACAATAAAAAACTTTAATGTCACTTGGACTATTTGGTTACTATCCTTGGCATTTTGGAGTTATGGACTTCATGGACTTAGGAGTAGAGACCTTGACCGACCTTGAGACCTTGGTGACTTTTATTGTTATTTTGTCTAGAGTTCTTGTGGTTCACCCCGAGACATTGGGTTGTTTGTTTTCTTTGTGTGCATGTTATTTTGATTATGTGCTTTGTCTGTGATTGGGAACTCATTCGTATACAATTGTTACTCTGTCCAATTTTTTGTGAAGAGTTAATGCATTTGAAGCTTGGTTTTCTTAATAGGTTTATTATCTTTGCATTTTTGGTTTTAATCCAAGGATGTGAATTCTACATTGACTCATTATGTCAAGTCTTGGATTCTTGTTGGTTAGAAGGTTCTTTTCCCTAGATTTTACCTTATGCTTTAGGATAGCCCCCTCATCTCCTCACATATTCTTTAATTTCAAAAATCTTCTCCCTCCTTTTCAAAACTATTCTTGTTTTCTAAACTTGAATCGCTTTCATAATAAACTTGGACTTAGGTCCATACATTTTCAAAATCATTTCTTTATCAAACTTTAACAAACTTAATCATACTTTTACATTTTTGTGAGAAGACTAAAAGTCAATCAATATCATTCAAATTATTTTGCCACTTTGGATTTTTACCTTAAAACTTTCTCAAAAGATTAGAATTTTGTTGATCTTTATAGTGATGCAAGCTACTATACTTCTACGACATGTAGTGAAGTGAGATATTTTCCACTTGGGTGTTGAGCGAGGCTTTATTGATTTTAAAATCCAAGCTATATCTTCCACTTTGAGATGACACAAATTCTCCTTTCTCATAGTCGTGGGTAATAATTATGTTCTTCCACTCGGATAAGACGATAATGTATCGTCTCTTAAAATTAACCAACACATTTGTGTTTTAAAATTTTTAAAGGTGAACTACGAGTACCCTGATCCCCTAATGTACGGAAGGTGGTACGTAGGCACTAAAGGTTCACAACCGCGGCGAGTCCAAAAATTGTAAAAAATACTTATTTTCTCATCTTAACCATCTTTTTTATATACAACACTTATAGCCAAAATACACAAATTTTCAAAGAGGCTCCTGCGGAGTACCGTATTTGTTTAGGGTTCTAATACATTCCCTTTTCATAACCAACCCCCGAACTTATATTCTCTCCCCCTCTTTTTGGGTTATTCACTTTTTTCCCATTGCTCTGGAAATGATAAAGCGCGGTGGTGATTTTTATTTGATTTGTACGAGTTAAGCCAATCCGATGGCTTAGTCTCAACATTTCTACCGCCACAGAAAAATGGGGATTCCACTGGGGAAAGATTGACCAAATGTTGGTTCATCTCTAAGTGGGTTGAGCCTATTTTTGTTTATTTGTGTATGTTCTATTATTTGTTGTATATTATTCATTGTATATATGTTTGTCTGGATTTTCCTGGTGTTTAGGGTGCTTGGTGATTTCTCATAAGTCCTATACCCAGACTTGGGCAAACTTAAGATAGGATAGGAGGTATAGTGATGTTAACTTTGAGGGAGTAATCCCAAAAAATGAGACATGAGATCCCCAAATCAATGAAGGCCCCTTTTTCTATAGTATCATTTACCTAGGAGCCCGCTGAAACCGAGGACCGTAGAACCTTTAACCCATCTTGGACTTTTAGGTGTAGTGTAAAAACTATGACAGAGTAATCCGGAAATGGTTGTCACTTGATACTACACTTAGACGAGTTTTTCCTGAGAATATTACTAATTACTGAGTCAATCGGGATGTTGGTAATATCCGAAGGAAGGATGTAGACTCTGAGATCCTCTTAGAACCTTGTTCGACAAGTGATAAACTTTTAGTCCATACCTTTTGCGTAGTACCTTTGAACTCATGCTCGTAATTTCAAACCTATGAACCCCCATGTTTGTGATCTTGTATGTGATTGTTGCATTATGCATTCATGCACCCATGAGCATCCTTTAAAACATTTTGTTTCAAGGGACTTAAAGTTGACTTTCTGTAAATATATCATGTACTTTTTGACCATGGATTCTGGAAAAAGAAAGACTCGGAAGTACAATTTCAAGAATCCTAAGATAGATGATTTGATGAGTCTAATTCCTGAGATTGAGAGTTCTAATTATTTTCGGATGAAATATGGATCCATCGTGTCTTTTATGAAGCCTAGGATGAAGGAGGTTATTCTCTCGACTTTGGTCCAAATCTATGATCTGATGTATCGATGTTTTACTTTCCCTGATTATCAGTTGGTGCCTACATTGGAGGAGTATTCTTACCTACTGGGTTTACCTGTTACCAATTGTGTTCCTTTCACCGGTTTGGAGGAAGAGCCCAAGTCTAATGAGATCGTTGTGGTGATTCATTTGGGGAAGTCTCAAATTGAGGCCAAAATTACTACCATAGGAGGAATCAGAGGATTACCCGCTCATTTTTTATTGATGAAGGCTATGGTTGCTTTTGAGGACATCTTTGCTCTACTTGCCTACGGGTTGTTCTTATTTATGAATGTCGACAAATTTATGGATATCAATTCCATCAAGACCTTTTTGATTGGGAATGAAGTTCCTACACTATTAGGAGATTCTTATTACTTCATTCATCTTCGAGATTCTTATCATGGAGGGATGATCGTTTGTTGTATGCCTTTGTTGTATTAGTGGTTTATTTCTCACTTACCTTGGTCTGATTCCTTCTGGGATGACAAGAAGGAACCTCGTTGGGATCCAAAGATTATGGCTCTTACTCATTCTGACATTGTTTAGTATCATCAGGCTTACTATGATGTGGAGATTGTCGATAATTGTGGTAGTTTCCCCAATGTACCTCTTCTTGGTACAAAGGGAGGAATTAACTACAATCCTGTTCTTGCATGATGTCAGCTTGGATATCCGATAAGAGACAAGCTAAATAGTATTCGTTTGAGTGGTTTCTTTATCAAAGAAGGAGAGCATCATAAGGAAGCTAATGAGGAGATTGCAAAGGCTTGGCGCCATATTCACAAGAAGAGTAGAAAGGACTTGGGGCCTAGATGAGTTGTTTCTTTGGAGCCTTATTTCCGGTGGGTACAAGCAAAGGAAATTCAATTGAAGATGCCATATTCCCGTGAATAAACTATGCCTGATATGTTTGTGAAGACCAATCCTCCCCTTTTAAATGATTTGGAAGAGCTTCTAGTTAGGATGCAGCAGGAGAAGGAGGCCTGGAAGAACAAGTGTTAGTTTTTAGAGATGTCATACTAGGCAGACTTGAAAGAGAAGGATCACCTGATTGAGATTCTTGAGAGTCGTGCTATAGAGATAATGGATAGGATTAAGGATTTATTTTCTTCTAGAGCTCGATTAAGACCTAATTACTCACTTCCTAACTCTGGTGATTGGAAAGGGGTTACTGACAGATAGGCAAAAGAGAACAAGCAATTGAAGGCTCAGATTGCAAGACTCACATGAAAGCGTTAGTGTATTGAGTGATCTTCATCAAATTTTCATTCTTAGGGTTTTAGATTATATCTTCTCTTGTACTTAGGATTACTGAAACTAGTACTAAAAGTTGTAATCCATTTTGAGGTTATTATAATGAGATTTTCAGTATTTCAAAATGTGTTAGTAATTTAGTTTTTGCGAATCGTCTATAAATCTTTGAGTCCCTTAAATTATTAATAAATATAAATAAATCATGTGCATTGCATATCATGCATCATGTTGTACATATTTCATGCATTTTTGTTCATATCCAGGTGTCTTACTGGGTTTCTCTACTTCGTTCAGCAAGCTGTCTCACCGGTACAATACTCGGGCTAATTCCAGGAAGAAAATGGAGAATCTTGAACAAGAGAATCGTGAGCTGCGCGAAGAGGTCACTTATTTGAAGGACGGTATGGCCAATATGACTACTTTTATAGAATAATTGGTGTCTTATTAGAATCAACCACCACTTTCTCCTCCTTCTACTCAACCATAACAAACAACGGTCAGTTCTGACGCACCATCAGTTCCCATTTCCATTACTCCAGTTACTGCTGCATAGAATCGTATGCCTCAGGGTTAACCATGGGGGATGCCTGAAATTTTCATGCCAGAAGGTTACAATATCGATGCTCAAGTTGCTCTAGTTGTTCAAGCTGCTGCTACTCCCACATCTCCTGTGGTGCATGTTACTCATATGGCTAAAAATGATATTCATTATACTTCACATCCTTCAGTGAATGCTATTTTGTTTGTTAATGATGAAGTTTATCGTCTTGTTCCTCCACCAAGTGAAAGTGTGGGTTTCTATGACTGATTGGATGATTTTTAGGATCAATTCAATGAGATGCGGAAGGAAATGAAGGCCATTCAAGGAAAATAATTATTTGGACAGAACGTCAGTGAACTCTGCCTAGTTCCCAACGTAAAGGTTCCAGCAAGGTTTAAAGTGCCGGAATTTGAGAGGTACAAGGGAAACTCTTGTCCTCATGACCACCTGGTGATGTATATCAGAAAAATATCCACCCATACTGATGATCAGTGTTTGCTTATTCATTTCTTACAAGATAGTTTAATTCGTGCCGCTTTGAAGTGGTATATAAGTTTAGACAGTTGAAACATCCTCACATTCAACAATTTGGGTGAAGATTTTATCAAATAGTATAAGTACAACATGTTTAAGGCACCTGACTGTGACCAGCTGAGAGTGATGGCTCAAAAAGATAAGGAGTCATTTAAAGAGTAAGCACATCATTGGCGCGAAGTTGCTTCCCAGGTGATCCCTCCAATAGAAGAGAAATAAATGACAAAGATCTTCCTGAAAACTCTAAATTCCTTCTACTATGAGAAGATGGGGACTTTTCAAATGGTGATAAGAAGTATGGTGATAGTTATTCCAAAAAGAAAGAGAAAGAATCATATGCAATACTTCATGGTAGGCAAGGGAGATCTCCTAATAGGAATCAAAAAGTTGCTTCTGTGACTCCAATCGTCAATGTGGATCCGATTACTGTTTCATATCAGAGGGAACCTTAACAAGGTAATCAAGGGTAAGGTCATCAGAGGAAAATGAGCTTTGATCCAATTACAAGGACATACACTAAGCTATATCCTTCCTTGTTGAAGAAGAATCTGGTTCAAACTCGAGCTCGACCAGTTGTTCCTGAAAAATGCCAAGAGGATATAAGGCTGACGCTTCCTGTGCCTTTCATCAGGATGCTCCTGCGCACGATTTGGAAGATTGCTTTGCTTTGAAGGTTGAAGTTCATAGGTTGGTTCGAAGCTGTATCTTGTGATTTAAGGACATTGGCCCTAATGTTCAAAACAATCCGTTAGCAAAGTATGAATGAATCTCTATTATTGGTAGTTCCAAAGTTTGGGGAAATGTTTCCTTCAATGCAAGTCCTGATAAGAGATTTTTCTTAATTTATTAGCATTTTTACTTCTTTCTCATTTTTTAATTTTTCTTGTTTATCATTGCATTGTTTGCATGTAAGAACTTGTTTTCATTTGAATGTTTAATCTTAATCCAACGAGTATGTTTGTCTTGAATAAATTCATTCATTTCACTCGTATTTGTTTTCAATTTTAACTTGCTTTATGATACCAACTGGTTATCCATTCTCTTGTCAAGCAGAGATTGGAGGGAGGATGATGATATTAAAATGCAATTTTTTTGGTTTTATGCTTTTTGGATAAAACCCTTGTTAACCCCTTTGAGCCTTGAAGTAGGAGTTTCTTTTTTATTCAGAAAAAATCCTCATTTAAAAAAAACAAGGACAAGGTAGTGTTCAGTTAATTTAATTGAGTATTCAAATCTCATCTGGACTACACATTTAAGAATACAACAATGGTTTTTCTTCAAGAGGTCTAGGAAATTCAAAATTGCAATGTTTAATCTTTGCATATCATTAGCATGCATCAAAAGGAGATGATATCCCAATGGATATCTCTCGTACATCAGGAGAACAATAGATGATAAGACAACAATGGTTATCCTTTATCTACCCAAAAATAGGGCAGTCACAATTCTTCCAACAAGTCACAAAGGACTCGAAGTCACACGACATGTGGAAAAGGAAAGAAAAATGATATGAATAAAAAAGTGATTAAGGAAAGAGACAAAAAGCCCCGCTAAGTTGAAACTTGAAAAACAAGTTGCTTAGGAAAAATTCAAGGAATCCCGCTTGACTTCAAAGTCAAATTCAAAATGAATTTGTTGAGGCAAAAGTTAGGGAAAGCAATGAAAAAATGGAAAGCCTGAAAGGCGAGAAAGGATTACAACATAAAATGCATAACAAAGAACAAAGTCGTGTGACAAGAAACAAAGATGAGTGACTTCCGTGTCCAAAGAATATCAGTGGTTCCTCAACCATCATAAATTCCTCTTGAGAGATGAGTGCTCTTATCAAACTAACTAAATATAGGACTGAAAAACATCATGAAGGGGGTGGGCACCAAATATTTTGAGCCTTAAATGTTTTTTCTAAAACCGTGAACTAGGCCACATTACAACCCTCAAAAGTCCTAATTGAAACAAGGTTTATTTCAAAAGCATACTCCAACGAGATAGTGTTTCCTGACTCCTATGAGTTTTTCTAAATAATTGTGATTGACATCATATGCTTTTGTTATCTTTTATACAAAAAAAATCAATGTCGTATCCTGGCTAGTGATTCGTTCACAAGGTATCGCGTCATCTTTTCAAATAAAATCTTCAAGACTTACATAATTATTGCATTATAATTTTCATTCTTAGAATCAACATTTTCTGCTTGTAAAACAACTGCTTGATATCATGGAAGTTTACATTTGAGTATCAGCAAAGGGCATGTCACTGAGAAGAAGTTGTTAAGCAAAAATGATGCAATAGTTAGCCAATCTAGGGTAATTAAGTCGAGATTCGACAAATCTCTAGAAGCTCGTTGGCCAGGAAGGTTATCTTAAATTCAGCCAATCTATGGCAGTTACATCGAGATTCGACAAATCTCTAGAAGCCTTTTGGTCAGGACGATTATCTTAAAAGCATGTAGCCAAGGGCAAGTTCATAAAATTACCTTGATCAGCATAGTAAACTTGGGACACCAAATTTGTTTCCAAGGGCATCTCCAAATTTTGTCAAGATAGTTGCTATGTCTTCCCCAAGTCAAGAATCTTCCTCGAGCAATATTTGTTCTTGTGATCTACTTTGTAGATGCGTTCCTGGATTCCTCTATAGTTGTTTATCAGTTAGTGAGTTTCCTCCAGGCTGTGGTGTGGTGTTGGGTTTGTAATCTCATTTTCACAATCAAGTCTTGGTTCAGATTTCCTCCAAGATGTTATATAATGTTTGGTTTATATGGTTTGATACCTCTATCTCATATTCCCTAGTCAGGTCTTGTTGTAGACTTCTCCAGCTGAGTGTGATTCTTTCCCCAGCCAGGTAGTGATCAAACAGAGGTTAAAGAAAAAGCTATGAAGTCTTTGCTCATTTGATGGAGTTCTTTCTCACTTTGTGTATTTAGAATTGATATGGAATATCTTGTAGAGCATTGCTCCCTCCAATTACGACATTATTGTTGTTATGTGCTCCCCGAGTATCTAGACAAGGGCAGTATCTTTTCTAAGAAGTGTTGAAACAGTTGTCAACTTTTTGGGTTTTATCTCGCCAAGTTTTGATTTTGATTTAAAATTCCTGTAATTTTGAATTCTTGTTGTGATGTTAACTTTTTGACTCCCCAAAAGATATCCTGGGATCACTCTTGCTGATATGTGCATGATCCTCTTGTGTTTCTTACCTCGGGTAGTTGGATTTCATACCAATTGATATATGGATCAATTTTGGGCCTGTAATCCCATATTCCCTAGTCAAGTCTTGATTCATCTCTTCTCTAGGTTGATTATTTTGATTTCAGGTTTGCATGGTTTGATACTTTTATCCCATATTCCCTAGTAAGGTCTTCACTCATATGACGAAAGTCCCTTCTCCCTTTGTGTGCTGAGGTAGAATCATTTGCAAAACATCATCCTTTGCAGTGATGGAATTATTGTTCTTATTTGTTTCCCTAGCAACTAGACAAGGGCAATATCTTTTCTAAGAAGTGTTGAAACAGTTGTAAACTTTTTGGGTTTTCTCCCGCCAAGTGCTGAGTTTGATTTAAAATCCCCATAGTTTTGATTTCTTGTTGTAATGTTTGACTTCTTAAATCCCCAAGTAAAGCTGAGATAATGTTTCTCTCTGAAAGTTGTTTTCCCCATGTGGTTTCATAGTTTCTCCCAGGGAAGTTTATGTAATCATCACTCTTGGTATTGAAGATTGTATTTTGGGCTCCCCTCAATGATGTGTTATTGTCCTCCCCGGTGAAGTCATCACGAGGTCCCCAATTGATATCTCGATGATGTGGTTTTCATCTACCATAATGAAATCATTATTGGAATCTCCAGTGGAAGTCTAGACGTAGAAATATTGTTTTCCCCACTAAAGTCTGTGTGATGTTCCCCGGTGAAGTCTGGAGGAGGATATTATACCCATGCATCTTGTATTGGTTTATTGCTATCAAATTCGTGCTTTGATTATTTTTCAAACCATGTTTCCTCCGAGTAGTGTCAAGTCGTGAAGTAGGACTATGTTTCCTCAGTTTTTGCTTACTCTCTTATGGAATCTTAATCTTGGATGTAATTTAGCCGGGTGTTGACTATACCCAAGCTAGTTTTGTATGGTTATTCTCAGTGTTGTATGTCTGTTTTGTCAGCATTGACATGATAACATTCATACATTCATACATAAATAATGCATAATTGAATTAAAATTCATTACTCATTTGCATTCATTATTGTTTTTGTTGGCATATTACCCTATTTGCAAAGTTATGTTACCATCTCTCCAATAGATTATCAACCTTAAGCAGAAAGTGTATATCCTTTCAATTTCCCCATTGATTTATCCCCCGTGAAATAATTTTGTTTTAGCCTTCCTATTCAGCTCATTATCTGGATGGAACGTGATCCCCATTTGAGCTTAGTCCTCATCGGGTGCTGTCTTGGTTGACTGTTTCTCTCTAGTTTATTCTTGGTTTGAATATGTGATCCGCGAAAATATTATTATTCTGATTTGCATAGGATATGAGCCCTGGATTGAAAATGTGCATTTATTTTGCACGAGAAGACTTTATCTCCTTAGCAGGAATGTATTGGCATTTTCCCAGAGAAGTCAAGATTCTTGTGGAAGGTCTCTTTATTTGAGTAACATCTACTTCCCTAGTAAGTCGGTTAGTTCTAAGAGAAGATTGTTTTTAATGACTCCAATGGATGGCAAGTCTTTTCAATATGATAAAGGCAGTTCGTTGTGAAATGGCTCCAATGGATGGCAAGTCCTTTCAATATGACAGAGACATTTCGTTGTGAAACCTCTACAAGTGGCTTTATCTGAGACAACTTGTATATCACCCTTTCCAGGTCAAACATCTTGGTTATAGAAGAGGTTAAGACCTGTTCTAAGTGAAACTCCATAATTTTGGGAAACTTGTCATTATTAATACACTTTTTATACCTTCAGTGGAAGTCAATAGCTCCACCTTCAGTAAAGGTTGGTGTCATCTTTTATTTCTGCCTTCAGTGGAAGTTGGTAGATCACCTTCAATAAATGTTGGTGTTTTTCTTTTTTCTCTATGTTTAGTGGAAGTTGGTAGATCACCTTCAATAAAAGTTAGTGTTTTTCTTTTTTCTCTACCTTCAGTGGAAGTCGGTAGTTCACCTTCAGTGAAAGTTGGTAGTTCACCTTCAGTAAACGTTGGTGTCATCTTTTATTTCTACCTTCAGTGAAAGTTGGTAGATCACCTTCAATAAACGTTGGTGTTTTTCTTTTATCACTACCTTCAATGGGAGTTGGTAGTTCACCTTCAGTAAACGTCGGTGTGTCTTCTGTTTCCTTGCCATCAATAAAAGTTGGTATTGTTCTATGTTTTTTCTACCTTCAACCATTGAGTTGGTTTTTTACCATCATCTGTGAGTCGGTATCTTTTTTATCTTCTACCTTCAACCATTGAATTGGTAGTTTACCGTCATCTGTGATTCTGTATCTTTTTGATCTTCTACCTTCAACTATTGAGTTGGTAGTTTACCGTTAACTGTGAGTCAATATCTTTTTTATCTTCTACCTTCAACTATTGAGTTGGTAGTTTACTGTCATCTATGAGTTAGTATGTTTTTTATCTTCTACCTTCAACCATTGAGTTGGTAGTTCACTGTTAACTGTGAGTCAGATTCTTTTTGATCTTCTACCTTAAACTATTGAGTTAGTAGTTTACCATCATCTGTGAGTCGGTATCTTTTTGATCTTCTACCTTCAACTATTGAATTAGTAGTTTATCGTCAACTGTGAGTCGATATCTTTTTGATCTTCTACCTTTAACCATTGAGTTAGTAGTTTACAGTCATCTATGAGTCGATATCTTTTTGATCTTCTACCTTCAACTATTGAGTTGGTAGTTTACTGTCATCTGTGAGTCAGTATCTTTTTAATTTTCTACCATCAATCATTGAGTTGGTAGTTTACCGTCGTTTGTGAGTCGATATATTATTGATCTTTTAACTTCAACCATTTAGTTGGTAGTTTACTGTTGTGATACAGTGGAAGAACTGACTGTTTTTGGAATGCTGGTTTGCATTTTGCGTTTGTTTTTGCAAAATGTCACGGTAAGCAAGAGTCGCCACCGACTTTTATTTTATCCAACAAGGAAAGGAAAAAAGCACATAAAAATTCCTTTTTCGAGATATTTCTGAGTACGAGGGGTAGATTATAGAAAGGGAAGGTATTATCACCCTTTCTATCTGTAGTTATCTACGGGCTCTTAGGTACTTGCTCATCATTTTCAAAATTGTTTTCTTTGTGTTTGTGGGCTTTGAAAAGTTTTTTGTTTCAACTTCGATTTAACTCTTGCTTCTGTCTTCAAGAGTGTAATGAAGTGTTTTTGAAAACTTATTTGTAAAAGAGTGTAAGTGTGAAAAAAGTTTTGATTTGGATGAGCAAGTATCTAAGAACTAATCTACCTACTCGAAAAAGGAATCGTTCTATGTTTTTTTCCTTTAGACAATGCTATCCCACTATTAGCGAGTAGGTAGCACCGTCGTTGGAGTTTGAGGGTCAATTCGAAAGGGACGCACAGTCACTAAAGTAATGTTAGGACGTCTTAGTAATAACCCTAATGTCTTAGATCATTTATTTGAGGCAACAATATCCGAGGCAACCTTTCTGAGGCAACTTATGATCTTTTAGACAAGAGGACGACCTCTAAAACAACCTATACTCAATGATCGCTTACGAAAGCAACCAAGTGGGAGTGTACCCTAGGAGTGCGCATGTGCCATTGTGTCAATTTCAGATTAATTATTTTTGCACATGTTTAGGGTGATCTAACTGTTTTAAATTTAGTCATTCATTCTTGTCATGCAAACCCTATTATCAAACATCTAGCAGTTGAATATTTGCAGAAATTAAAATGCGGAATTTAAACTAAACTATTACAAGGCTTCAGGTATTTACATATCCAAAAACAAACCCTTTGAAATTAAAAAGCGATAAAAATCAATAAATGTCCTAATTTAATTATTACAAATCGGGAGCAGATACAATAATTGGATAAAAATAAAGCGCGCGGGGAAATTAGATCGAATGCGAAAACTAGGGTTTTGACCCTCCTAATTAAAAGAAAATGTTTTTTTGTTTTTAATATTTTTTAAGAAAATAAATTAAGTCTTAAAATTAAAATGCAAAATTAATTGGTTATTAAATTAATTGGTTATTAAATTAATTAATGAAAAATAATTAAATGTCATATTTTTGGATTTTTGTTATTTTAGGAAAGAAATAAAATAATTAAGTTAATGTTAAAAACCTATTGATTCTATTTAGTTTTAATTATTTGCAAAAATAAATTAAAATTATCTAACATTAATAACATAATTAATTAATTGATTTATTGATGAAAAAATAAAATTCTAAATTTATTTGGACATAAAAATATTTTTGGTGATTTTTGATAAAAAGAAAATTATTTTTGGTTAGTAAAAAAATAGCAAATAAATTAAATAGAATAAATAAAAAAAGGATGAGAGATGGTCTTGAAATTAGGGTGTCAATAGAAAGAATCTGGGCCCATTAGTGATGAGATCCGTTGACTTTGAAGATCCTGTGCGTTGCATTTGACTGTCCTGTGGTGCACCCTCAAGGTCGGCCACCAGATTTGGCCATCTGGCCATCTGGTGTGTTGATGATGAAGGTCCATGGTGGGTCTCCTGGATTGTACGCGCACATAATTGCCTGAAAATAAATGAGAAAATAACAAATGCTGGAGGTAGGGATCAAACCCCTGACCTCCAGCCTCTAACGCCTTAAGAACCTGTCTAGCAACCACTGTGCTGTTTTGTTTTGATTGTTATCATATTACAAAATAATAATAATATAAGAAAACGAAATATAGTGGAAAATAAAAGAAAAAGCGCGCTGGAATTTGAATTGGCCAACTAGGGGATGACAACTCATCGTCCCTTTCCTCTCACCGTCGCTACAGGTTTTGGGACCTATACCCACTGACCATGTCCGCCACTGTAACCACGCCAATCTCCAAAATCATGTACAGGTAATATAAATGACCACCAAGGCCATGGTTAGAACTGTCTCCTTCTTCAGAACACAACCGTACCCATTACAATGGCCAATTGTTCCTGAAATAAAAAACCCTAAAACCAAGCTCGAAAACCTAGCAATGGTGATTAACGCTACATGCCATATAAATGAAATTGAATAATGCCAAAAGTTTACAAATGCTCTATAGATTAAGAATATGTCATCAATTCATGTTAACAATGCCTAAATTACAAAATGCGAATTCAAGAACAGGGGTGTAACGTGAAGGACTTACAGCGCGTTTAGGGACCGGAACGGGCTTGTTCTTGATAGCTTTAGGTTCCTGAGAATGCCAGGAAGCGATTAGGATTGATATCAAGCCTTAAGGATGCCTCTAACTATCAATTCGATCTCACACTTTTTGGCTTTTTTTTCCAAAACTGGTTCTTGCTCTCACGCCACTTTCTCACTCGTTTTTAGGTCTTGCCTCCTTCCTTATGTATCAAACAATGCATTAGGGTTGATCATTGTGTCCAAATCCTCCTTCTACAATGCCTTTTGATTTGATTTGATTTCCTTCTTAAAACCTTTCCAAACATGGCTTTTTCAATCTTTTTGTCCACTCTATACATATGCAATAATTTGAATGCTTGCAATCTGTAATTTAAGACCTGAAATAATCACAAGATCCTTTGTTATCAATATTTTGAATTTTATTTGATTTATTATGATTTAATTTAAATTAATTCAAATAAAAATCAAAATAAATAATAAAAATAATATATTTACAAGTGGAAAGGGCTAGAGCACGTGGGATATGTTGCCAACTCAAAACAAGTGAAAAAGATTGGGCCTATTTGGTAAAATTTGAAGTTTTGGTCATAATTGAATTTTGGCAATTTTGCAAAAAAATGTCAACTTCAACAATGCATAAATTCCTCAATTTTGATCCTTTGGAGGTGTTATTTGACTTTTTGGAAAGCTTGAGATGTCCTATAAGCAAACCTTTTGGTATCATCTCATTTTGATATTCCATGATCATGTATGAAGCTTTGACAAAAAAGGTGTTTTTGTTAACTTTTCAAAATGACCTATAATGTCAAATTTCATAACTTCTTGTGAATGCATATTTTGATCTTGGGATCTGAAGATGGATTATAGGTAATTTCATCCTATTCAAAATGAGCTTTGGATGGGTCATTTCTAATGAAGTATGAGAAATTTATGCTTGTTCAAAGTTGAGTTGACTTTTCCTACAAAACCCTAATTTAGCAACTTTTGAATCTTGATGAATTATGAGCAATCCTTGATGAATCATGATCAAACCTTGATAAAATGATGAAATATACTTCAAAATGAGGATGTTGACCAAAAATCTTGAAGTTTGACTATATGTGGGCCACAGTTGACTTTTGTCCTAGCATAATCGATTTTTGGACCTTTGAGCAATTGACTGAGCAAAATTCCTCTGCAAGGCTTGAAACTTGACATGGATGATCTTGAGAATATATTAGGACATTGGTGAGAACTTGGGGTCACTTGGACTCAAGGATATTGATGCAACATGAAACCCTAGTTTGGGGTAGACTGCCTTAGGAGAGAGCTTGTCTGACCAACTCTTGGACTACCTTGAGCAACTTGGAGATCTTTCTTGCAATGTTTTGAGAAATGTGGGAGGGCAAATTTTGGGGTACAACAACCGTCATGTGTGAGTCGGTATCTTATTACTTTTCTACCTTCAACCATTGAGTTGGTAGCTTACTGTCATCTCTGAGTCCGTATTATTCTATTTTCTACCTTCATCCATTGAGTTGGTAGTTTACTATCACCTGCTGATTCAGTATTATTCTATTTTTTCTCGCTTCATCTATCGAGTTGGTAGTTCAAAGTTATATGTTGATCTTTGTTATCCATTGATTTTTCCTCAATATTTGAGTTGATGTTGCTTTATCTCCTCCTTGGGCTTTACCCCAATAGAGTCGAGTCTTCTGTTCACCAGTGATTTATTTTCCTGGTAGAATTTTCTTTTGATCCTTTATTTTTTGTTTCCCCAGCGGTGTGCCGTGTCACCTTTTGATCTGTTTGTTTTCATGCACAATCATAAGCATTACATGGCCTCTTAGTGCCAAAAATAGGGCTTGTTTTATATTTAAGTATCTTCAATCGCGTCGACACGAAGATTTTAACCTTCGTATTTCCGGATAGAAGACACTTAAATAAGGGAAGCTGTTGTACCCCAATTTTTGCCCCTAAGACTCCTCTATCATCTCATATCAACTCAATCATATCAAGATCACAATAGGGTTTGGTTTTTCTCTCAATCTTTAGGTTTGCTCATGAGGGATCACCAAGCACTTTGAATTGTATAATATGATCATATATGTTTTGTATTGATTAACTTTTAACTAAAAAATACAATGAACGTTTTCTCTAATTGATGATACTATAGGTGAGGGCACAACACATTTCATCAGGTTGATTTTTAGATTCATGAGTTTATTTCCATGCCTTCTTCAACAAAGCTTCATTGTGACTCAAGCTTCATCATTAAAGATGCTTTAAAGTAATATCATGACAAGGTCTACTATGATTAATCATGCCTCAATTTTTCAAAGAAATTCAAAAGATGCAAGGATTGATGGGAGAATTTTGACTTAATTGGAAAAGTTCTTAATTTCTTGATCACAAGTGCATAACTCTCTCAATTCTTAATATTTGTAAGTGGTTATTATTTCTATGGGTTCTTATTACCATCCACAACAACTTCTCTTCACATGGAAAAAGTGATTATGCAAGAAAGGTTGTCAATATTTCCAAGTCATTATGGTGCTCTAGGAGCTAGAGTTTTGAACTTCTAAGGCCTATATCTTGTTCATATTTTGATATTTTTGAGTGATTCCAAAGGTATGCTTTTCTTCAAAGGTTTATAAACCAATCACTTCAAAAGTTTCAAGCAAATTTTATGCGGAAGATTCCTAATGATGAAGAAAGATTACAAGTCCTATAGATAGGCTATCAAATTCCCTTATGTGATTTCAAAAGATCATAACTTGGTCAATACTTATCTCCTTGAGCCCATTATTTTTCCATATTGATCTTAAGAATGTGAACTTGAACTCTTATTTTATGTGCAAGACTTGAAAATGGTTAGAAGATGGCTTAAGAACTCAAAAGATTATAGGTGACCTCATGGATTTTCACCAATTTCACAAGGCCATAACTTTTTCAATACTTGGTATCTTTGAGTGAATCAATTTTCACAATGCTCTTTGGGAATTCTACTTAAATCTAGAATCAATTATCAAAGCTCAATTTTGTAGGAAGGCCTTGTTTGAATTCAAAACATTATAGGTCACTTTTGAAGAAAAACTTAGAATTTTTCTAAGTACAAAAAGTCAAAAAAAATTTCTCAACTTTGACTCATCACAACTCTTAGATCAAACATCCATTTGATCTCCATCTTAGCACATTAAAAATACGGTGACCTTATATTTCAAATGCTTCAAGAATTATGCCCTAAGACTACTTGGGATGTGAATACCATTGGTTCAAAGTGGGTACCTTAGAACTGAAGTTTCACTTTAAGTCAGAGTGCAATTTTCAGAATATGGCTTCTAATCAGCAAGTTACCACGCGATTTCCACTTAAACATGATTAGAAAATATGTTTGAATCATTTAGAGCATCAAAGCACATCATTTGGATGAGTTTTGATGCACATGTGGTCACACTTT
Source organism: Vicia faba (assembly GCA_948472305.1). Taxonomy (NCBI): domain Eukaryota; kingdom Viridiplantae; phylum Streptophyta; class Magnoliopsida; order Fabales; family Fabaceae; genus Vicia; species Vicia faba. Next base: position 1,532,800,689 of record OX451737.1, read on the forward strand.
CTTCATGATCACAGGTGTGCGCGAACTCAAGGGAAATTGAACCATTCACCCCTCCTCTTGATTCCATTCACTTCTCCTATAAATACAGTCCCTATTCCACTCATTTTCCCAAGCTTGAACAACCAAAATCACTCGGTCCAACTCCCTCCATAACTCACTTTTCTGAGATTTCAAATTCTTCTTTTCTCCACTTTTAAATCCAATTTATTCATTGATCCTTAATCCTTGAACTTCACTGAAGCTAACAAAAGAAGAATCAAGCCTTGAGGTTCCCTAAATCGTGGTAGCCAGGTCCATTTACAAAGCAAGTTCAGCTGACTTTATTTAGGTAGTTTAAGGCACCAAATCTTCTAACTCAAATTACTGGAATGGTCTATGATATTCAGTGATGCTTGCTATCAACTCAATTTTGGTAAATCAATGCATTTGATGCTTCTGATTTTTGATTTTAACATTTTCAAGCATCTATGGTTTGTTCCAAATCGACTACGCTGTGATTTATATAAGTTTTTCGCGAGCATATGGTTGTGACATCTAAATAGACGCATCTAATGGCACCACTATGAATGTGTAAATTTACAGGTTCAAGGATCTTGGTTTTGCCCTATTTGCAGGAGGCTGGCGGTTGAAGATGACCTACGTGCCGTTCTTCAACCAATGATGCTTAGCTAATTGTTTTATTTTGATTAGTTGGACTTTCTTGTGTAACATGTGTGCGCCTTGACTTAGGTTCATGATACTCCCTCACCTCAGATCCATTAGATCTTCCAGCGTGTATAAGTGAATTAGATCCAACGCGTGTGGTTTTTTTTCTGATTTTATTTTATTTTACAAAATTATTTTTAAAATTCCCTTATCTTTAAAAATTCACGACTCTTTTATTTTTTACCCAAAAATTATGAAAAAAATATACGAAAATACTTTGAATTATTTCTGACCTTGTGAATATTTTTTCACTTTTTTATATTTTATATTTTTCATAATTTTTGCATTGTTTTCCTTATTTTAGTTATTTTAAAAATACTTTCTAACCTTTTAAAATTCTGAAGAAATTATGGAAGGATCCAATGACCTCTTGACAAATATTGGTGACCATATTTTATTTTTATTTCTGATTTTACTATTTTTCAAATATTTTGCTTATTTTCTTCAATTTTTAAAAATAGTTTCTGACTTTAAAAAATTTTGAAATTTTTTTGTCAATTTTTATAAAATCATGTTTCACCTCTGGCTGTTTTTTAGGATTTTTATTTCGTGTTTTAATATGCTTTGTGTATTTTACCATTCATTTTCCTTTTATTAACCATTTAAACATTGTTTTATTTAAATATTATTTTGTTATTTTTTATTTTGGTTCTAACTTGGACTTCATTTGGTGACAAATTCTTCAACCTCATTGGATCTTGGGTGTTGATAGGTTGAGAAACCAAATCCACCAAAATGGATGAATGATGTCGATGATATTTGAAACCCTAATTTCATACAATGCATCCCCTCCCTCTTCATCTTATCCCTTTCTCAGTTGTGCTAAATGTTGTTAGAGGATGATCTACGTATCATCTCTTCAAACATATGGCACATAGATTGCTATTGACCAGCCACAAAATAGGTGCGACTTCTATATAAGTCCACTTACATAGCGCTAAATTTTTTCCCAATTTGAGAAATGATCATTTGTGGCCCAAACCTATGTTTGCAAGCCCTAGTATGTTAATTTGAAACTTTGATCCAATAACCTCGAGGTTCATTATTCTGAGGCTTTGGTCTTATCAATCATCTAATGAATCTTCATAAACTTTGGTCTAAGTGAATTATTTAAACATCGTTAATCATTTGTTGTTGCCTCAAGATTTTTAAATGAATGATATACTTGACAAAAACCAAATGAAACTTGTTGTTGAGAGGCTTTGATTTTATCAATCTTCTAATGAGTTTTCAAATGCAAGATTCAAGATGGTAATTCAACTAACCTCTAATTTCTAACTCATTAACAAATGGCATTTATTTTTATGCTTTTACTTTACGCCTTTACTTTTTACGCACCATTTATTTTAGCGTTTATACTTCATACTATTTTCATCTTTTCTCACTTGAGCATTTATCTTTGTGTCATTTTTATTTTGCTCGCTTGAGCTTTTTCTTTTCTTTTTGAAGATACTTAGTAACCAACTTGAACAATAAAAAACTTTAATGTCACTTGTACTATTTGGTTACTATCCTTGGCATTTTGGAGTTATGGACTTCTTGAACTTAGGAGTAGAGACCTTCACCTATCTTCAGACCTTGGTGACTTCTATTGTTATTTTGTCTGGAGTTCTTGGGGTTTACCCCGAGACATTGGGTTGTTTGATTTCTTTGTGTGCAATTCATCCATATACAGTCGTTACTATGCCCATTTTTTTGTGAATACTTAATACATTTAAAGCTTGGTTTTCTTAAGAGGTTTATTATCTTTGCATGTTTGGTTTCAATCCAAAGGATGGAAATTCTACATTGAATCATTATGTCAAGTGTTGGCTTCTTATTAGTTAGACGGTTGTTTTCCCTAGATTTTACCGTACGCTTTAGGATAGCCCCTTCATCTCCTCCCATCTTCTTTAACTTCAAAAATCTTCTCCCTCCTTTTGAAAAATATTCTTGTTTTCTAACCTTGAATCGCTTTCATAATAAACTTGGACTTAGGTCCATGCATTTTCAAAATTTTTTCTTAATCAAACTTTAACCAACTTAATCATACTTTGACATTTTTTGTGAGAAGACTAAAAGTCAAGCAATCTCATTCAAATTATTTTGCCACTTTGGCTTTTTATCTTAAAATTTCTCAAAATATTAGACTCTTGTCGATCTTTGTAGTGATGCAAGCTACTATACTTCTATGATATGTAGTGAAGTGAGATATTTTCTACTAGGGTATTGAGCGAGGCTTTGTTGATTTTAAAATCCAAGCCATATCCTCCAATTTGAGATGACGCAAATTCTCCTTACTCATAGTCATGGGTAGTAAGTATGTTCTTCCACTCGGATAAGACAATGATGCCTGGTCTCTTAAAATTAACCAACACATTTGTGTTTAAATTTTTTTAAAGGTGAACAACGAGTACCCTGATCCCCTATTGCACGGAAGGTGGTACGTAGGCACTAAAGTTTTGCAACCGCGGGGGGTGCAAAAATTGTAAAAAATACTTCTTTTCTCAATTCCACCATCTTTTTTAAATACAACACTTATAGCCAAAATACAGAAATTTACAAAGAGGTTCCTGCGGGGTACCGTAGATGTTTAGGGTGCTAATACCTTTTCTTTGCATAACCAACCCCCGAACATAGATTCTCTCCCCCTCTTTTTGGGTTATTCGGTCTTTTCCCATTCCTCTGGAAACAATAAAGTGCGATGGCGATTTTTATTTGATCTGTGTGATTTAAGTCAACCCAATGGCTTAGTCCTAACATTTCTACCACTATATATATGCACCGAGTATTTTATATATGTTCCAAATATTTGTGTATGCACCAAATGTTTGTAAAATAATTTTTTATGTTCTCTCCTTTTAAACCTTTGGTTTTGCGTCATCTACTCTCTAATGTTGTATGTTGTGTTATCGTGGTATTTGAATTGATTTGAACAACATGAATGGTGTTAGTAGGTTTTTTATATTTGTATGCAAGCACAAGCGTAGTCGTGGACGTAGTTGTGGACGCAGGCATGGATTTAAACATAGACGTGGACGTAGACATGGATTTTCTTTTGATGTTTTTCTAACCCAAAATTCTTTTTGATTTTTTATCAAATGCTTCTATTTGTTTGTCAAATCCCCAAAATGGATACAATCGTAGTATTCACCAGAAATAATCATAGTATTCACAAATAAGTATGAAAAGGAAAATCACAATTGAAAGATTTGAAAAACTAAATGTTTAATTTATAAATATGCCTCTGAATAGGAGAGAGCACAAAATGTAATTCCTTGAAAGAGGTAATTACAAAAGGTTTCAATGAAAACTTAAAAATGGTAATGAAAATGATAATTGCTATTGGTGTTTCTCCAATGTCCTTTTGATAACTCCAATCTCCTTTTCTTCTGAGTCAAATGATTTAGATTAATCCATCTCCTTTGTGGTCGTACTCGTGGTTATTAGATCACAATCATTTTGTTCTTTATTTTTGAATAAGATCCCTAACTTTTGCCTGGACCGTCCTTCCGGGTTTTCAATCCACCAGGAATTTTTGTTTGTTTATTTCCTTAATTTTTTCCTGGATCGCCCTTTAGGGTTTTCAATCCACTGGAGCACTCCTTTTTGTCTAAGTTTCCCGGTTAGGGTTCGAACTCAGCGAGCTTTTTATAGATAGTATTTTTTGACAGCGTCTTAATTTTTCAGATGTGGCAGTTCTTCCCCATCCATTGTTGTGAGGATAATACCACCACCCGAGAATGCTGTTTTTACCACATATGGACCTTCGTAGTTGGGAGTACATTTACCAATGGAATTAAGCCAAGGTAATTAAATAATATTGAGCACCAAATATCTTTCTTTGAACACTCGAGGACAAACCTTTTTCTTGAATTCTTTCTTCATCCTCTTTTAGTATAACTGGCAATGGCACAAAGCTGTCAAGAGTTTTTCTTCAATGAGATTAAGTTGATCAAGTCACGTCTGAACCCACTCTGCTTCTTCGTGCTTTGTTTACATTAGGACTCAAAGTGATGGAATCTCTACTTCAACCGGGAGTACTGCCTCCATGCCATATACCAAAGATAAAGGAGTTGCACCTATTGACGTACGTATGGAAGTACGATAGCCATGTAAAAAAAAAGGAAGGATTTCATGCAAATCCTTGTATGTCTTCACCATTTTTTGAATTATTTTCTTGATGTTCTTATTGGCAGCTTCAATGGCCCCGTTCATCCTGGGTCGATATGGTGAGGAATTAAGATGCTCAATTTTGAATACATCGCATAAATCCTTCATCATTTTGTTGTTCAAGTTGGACCCATTGTCTATAATGATTATGCTCGGAACCCTATATCTGCATATGAGATTCTGATTGATGAAACGAGTAACCACTTGTCTTTTCACATTTGCGTAGAACGCATCTTCCACCCACTTGGTGAAGTAATCAATGGCAACTAGTATGAATCGGTGTCCGTTGGAGGATTTTGGTTTTGATAATTCCTATCATATCAATTTCCTACATCGAAAATGGCCAAGGAGAACTCAAGATGCTCAAAGGAGTTGGCGGTACATGCATTTTGTCAACGTAGATTTGATATTTGTGACATGTCTTTGTATAATGGTAGCAATCAGCCTCCATTATCGGCCAATAATAACATGCTCATAAGACCTTTTTGGCCATGGCATGTCCATTTGTATGAGTTCCAAAATAACCTTCATGGATTTCTCTCATAAGTGTATCTGCTTCCTGTTTCTCCATACACCTGAGTAACACCATATCGTGGTTTCTTTTGTACAATACACTGCCATTTAGAAAGAATTTTGAATCTAGCTTCCATAGAGTTTGTGTGTCAATCACAACGGAGTTTTCTGGATACTCTTGTTTATCAAGGTACCTTTTGATGTCTTAGAACCAAGGCTTGTTATTTGGTCCTTCTTCAATAGCAAGACAATGTGCAGGTTCTTCAAAATGTTTGATTATAATGCACCGTTCATGGTTTGGACAAGTTACTTTGAACATGGCTGATAAAGTTACCAAGGCATATACCATCTGATTTTATTCTCGCCGAGTATGACTGAAGGTAATCTCTGTTAACTCTGCTTCGAGCTTTAAAATATGAACCCGATATGGAATCAATCTGGGATGTTTAGTGTTCCATTCACTATTGACTTGGTATATTACTAGCACTGAGTCTCCAAACACTTCGAGATGTTTGATTCTTAGATTGATAGAAGCTTCTATACCAAAGATACAAGCTTTGTATTCGGCGATATTATTGGTGCAGTCAAAACATAACCTTTTAGTATAAGGCTTGTGAAAATTCTTCAGAGAAGTCAAAACTGTCCCAATGCCATGCCCCAGTGCATTTGAAGTCCCGTAAAACATGAATGTCCAACGTGCCCCTGGTTTAGGTCCTTTGTCGAGCCCTATTATTTCGTAGTCACCTATAACCACGACATCTTCGTCCGGAAAGTCGAACTTCATTGGTTGATATTCTGGTAACGGTTGATGAGCTAGATGGTCAACTAGTACACTAACATTGATGGCCTTTTGAGTAATGTATTGTATTTCATACTCTTATAATAACATCTGCCTTGGAAGGTCTTGGAAGGTAAAGTCGGTGCTAGCTGAAAGTCTTGGAAGGTAAAGCACCTCAATTGAGGGTCGTTGAACTGAATTAGGGTAGAAACAATATCCAATTGTACCCCAACTTTTGTTAATTCAAGGGTATACACATAACGGTGAGTAAACATCTTAAAATCTCTTTTAGACAGTTTCCCCTTGATAGTCTTGATCTTTATCATATCTGCCTTGACGGTATTAACACAAACAAGTTGTTTCCCTCTGACATTAATTTTTAGGACACTTCAACAAAAAGCTTTGATTATATTTTTTGTTATCCTATGAATAAGACAAACAAAAAGAATAGAAAATGATGAATATATGATATGTAATATGTATGTCTGTATGATGATAGTGGCTTAGTTACGGGATTTCATGAAAGATATCCTTAGATGGTAAGCTCCTAGTTTTGGCCTACGGATATTCTACCCTTCCCATAAGGTGGTTTTCTTAAGGGTATCATGCATAACACTAGAGGGAAAGGCATAAGGGCCTCCCTTAAGTGGAGCGTCTTTGAAGACCGAAACTTTCGTCTCTAGGCCATAAAAGGTCCCACCATGAGATTTTGGTTTAAGGGTTATACAAAGAGTCATAAGTTTCGTTCCAAAGTCCCACCCCACAAGTTTCATCACAAAAAATCGAAGAGATGATGTATCCCCTTGGCCAATAGACGAACCTTCTTTCTAAAGGTTTTTAAAAATATTTTTTTTTGAAATAATAAAATCTCGCCACAAACAAACATGATAAAAAGTAAATAGAAAGTAAATAAACCAAAAAGATAATGAATGTAAAGAAGTAACAAAAAATAGAAAAAAAACCCTAAAAACCTAAATCCCCAAAAGAAAATGCTTCTAACCCTAGGTTTAAGTCCCCATCATATAGTCAACTGTAATAACCAGCTTTAAAATGAGAGTCACCACCCTTAAATTTTATCCTAAGGAAGGGAATATAACAGATAATCGTAATTTCATCAGAGATTCTAAGTTGTTTGACTCGTTTTAGGCGAAGGGAAGGCGTTAGGCGCTCCTCATTTAGCTTGTTCACAATGAGACTAAGGTTTAGAATTGAAATCTTTAGGAAATAGGGTTTTAATTTTTATTAGGGGAACTTGCCACAATTTTAAGTCGTATGCCTACGTATCCTCTTATGAAGAATCATAGTCCCAATTCATAGTTCGCAGTTGGTTGATGTTTTTTATGGATTACGAAGATATTTGAATTTCCCTTGAACCAAAGCCTGGGTGTGTGAATAGCAGAATTTATAGACGAAGTTCGCAGTCAATTTAAAGATATCTCTATAATCCTTTTTGAAAATTTTCTTGGATTTAATTTAGTTAGTAAAAATTGATTTCATGATGGTTAGGTATTTTTTAAATGTATTAATATCTAAAAAATAATTTTAATGCATGGAAAAAAATAATTTTAATGTAATTAAAAATATTTGAATGAATTAGAAAATAAATATTTGAATTTTATAATAATAATAAAATAATTTCATAATTTTTAAAAATATTAATTATAATATAAGAATAAATAGAATATAAAAATAAAATAAAATATAAAAATTAATTAAAACGCAGAGGGTGTATTTTGTTTGGACTACATAATTTGTAGGGGTGTAGATAACAGAGCGCTTAATTCAGATATTGAATTCAGGCACAGATCACCAGGGAGGTGTTGTTTGTACGCAATAGCAAAAATAGGGGGGGTGGTTCAGCAAGGGCCAAGGTTCAGATATTGAACTGGGCCCAATAGCACTAGGGGGTACGATTTATAATGCGGTAGTAAAATTTGGAGGGTGCAAAAAGAAATGGGCTAGGCCCAAAATCATAAACATTCGAGGGGTCCCCTTGGACCTTGTACGAGCAGGTGCACAGATTTACCATAGGGATGCGTGATATGGCACAGTTGATGGAGATCGTGCGATTGTGATGGAAGTCGTATAATAAAGATATTGGACATGCGAGCATCGGATTACAAAAATATTACATTTTCGTTTTGCTTCGTTTCTACTTCATTTATTTTCTCCTCTCTCTCTCTCTCTCTCTCTCTCTCTTTGCTTAACTCTCTCGTGTCTCCCTCTTTGCTGAACATCAACAACAAAAACCCTAATCGCTGCCACAACCTTAAACAAAAACTGGCAGTAGTCATTCCCCCCAATGAAACAACCGGCTGAAAATCACAAACAATAAAGTCGCCATCGAGCATCTTTTATCCCACATGAAGGGAAAGGTAAGCATCCAGAAAACATGAAAAGGGAGAAGTCATGGTCTTGCGACCTAGAGATCGTGTAAAAGAGTCTGTCACGTGAGGGGAAGGTATTAGCACCCCATATGCTCATAGTATTCTACGGTATCCACTATTGTCATATGTCTTATGGGTGTGTTAAATCTATACTTACTGTACTAGTGAGGAAGAATGCACGCAAAATAAAGGAGAAAATAATGTAGGGAAAATAAAGTTGTGCTCGCTTGGGCCCTACCCCAATGCCTATGTATCTTTTTTAAGGAATCAGATTTACCATAGTTCGGCTCACATGTTTTGTTTGTTTTGTGTTTTTTATGAACAATGTTAATTCCGCCTTGTGCCGCAGCTCGACCTTTGGAGATTCACGCGTTGGCACAAAAGTAAACTAACATGTCCTTACCTAAAAATGGTTTTGAGTTACGCCCTTAAGGAAATATGCCACATTTGATTGATTTGTGTTTTGTTACGTTGAAAAAGGGTTTAAGTGTGATTAGCATGTTTTATGATTTACTAAGAAAGAGAATGTTTTAGTTTTAAATGCATATGCAAAAAGGGAGAAAACAGCTAAGGGAGGCTAGCCTATTTCTAATCCTAATGTTATCATACAATGGTGGCCCTACGTCAAGGATGAAAAAGAAATGTCTACCTAATGTTAGCATGCATGGCTTGCAATCTAAAGTCTAACTTGCATCCAAAAGGAACAAGCACATCCTAAGCGAACATGGTTTGTACAAAGATAAAAAACAAGCAAGCTCGAAGGAGCACACACATGAAATGGTAAGAAAACAAGCGAAATGCTTTAGTCAAGGGGAGTGTATCACCCGAAACAAAAAAGAGGGAGCAAAAATAAAAGAAGAGAAATGCTTTAGCTAAGGGGAGCGTATCAGCCGAAGTAAACAAGCGGGAATATAACAAGGTGAACATCGTCAACAAGATATTGATAAATGCATCGTAGGCTTGGGCGCAGGAGTGGACGCAAATAATTTCAAATCCTCAAGATAATTTCAACGTAATATTTACAAAAAATAATCGTAGAAGTTTTCAAACAAGTCCAAAAAGGAAAAAAAAACACAATTGAAAGATTGAAAAGTAATTGTTTTATTGATAAAAAAGTCCTTTGAATAGGAGAGAGAACAAGATGCAATTCCTTAAAAGAGGTAATTACGAAATGTTTAATAAAATTCGAAAATGGCAATGAAAATGATAATTGCTACTGCTATTTCTCCAGTGTCCTTTTGATAACTCTAATCTCCTTCGCTTTCGAGTCAGATGATTTGTATTAATCCTTCTCCTTCATGGTGATGAATTCTCGAATCACATTCTTTTTTTTTCTTTTTTTTAATAAGATCCCTAACTTTTGCATGGACCGCCCTTTCGGGTTTTCAGTCCACCGGGATAATGGGTTTTGTTTTTATGTCCCTAACTTTTATCGGGATATCCCTTTAGGGTTTTCAATCCACCGAGATGCCCCCTTTTCCATAACTTTCCCGTTTAGAATTCAAACTTAGTAGGCATTTTATACATAGTATTTTTTTATTGCATCAGAGTTCGTTGGATGTGGTAGTTCTTCACCATCCATTGTTGTGAGGATAAGACCTCCACCTGAGAATGTTGTTTTAACCATATACGGACCTTCGCAGTTAGGTGTCCATTTACCACGTGAATCTAGGTGAGGTATCACAATCTTATTGAGAATCAAATCCCCTTCTTTGAACACTCAAGGACAAACCTTCTTATCGAATGCCTTCTTCATTGGATTTTGGTACAACTAACCATGGAATAGAGTTGTTAAGCGTTTTTCTTTAATAAGGTTGAGCTGATCAAGTCGTTCCTAAACCCAACCTGATTCTTCAAGCTTGGTTTCCATTGTAACCTGTAGTGGGGAAATCTCTAATTCAACATGGAGTACTGCCTCCATGCCATATACAAGAGAGAAAAGAATTTCCCCTGTGTTTTTTATATCGAAAGGAATTCCTTTGTAATAGAAGGTGCTCTAAGGAGTCATGAAAGTAGTATTTTCATATCCTCGGGTGCCATTTTGATCTGATTATAACCTGAGAAACCATCCATGAATGAGAATACTGAGGCTTGAGATGTATTATCCACCAAAACATGTATGTGAGGTAGTGGGAAATCGTATATAGGAATTGTTTTGTTTACATCTCGATAGTCTAAACACATGAATACTTTAGCGTCCTTCTTAGGGACTGGCACGATGTTATCTATCCAAGGTTGATAATCTACCATGACTAAGAACCCTGCATCAAATTGTTTAAGCACCTCTTCTTGAATCTTGCCAGACATGTCTGGAAGTGTTCTCCTAAGCTTCTGTCTAACTAAAGAACACCCTTCTTTGAGAGGTATCTTATGCACCAAAATATATGTATCCAATCCCGACATATCTCTGTAATCCCGACATCCTTTCTTTGATGCTTTCCTCCAAGTTTGCACCTATCTTGATTTCTTTCGGATCCTTTTCTATGCCAAGGTTGATAATCCCAATAGATTCTTTGTATGGTTGTATATTGTCTGCTTTTTTCTTTAATACCCTTCCCAATTCCTCGGAGAGTTCAAGAACTTCTTCATCTTCCTCTTCAACTTGGTTAATCAATGCATCAAAGTAATATTTGATAGTCGCAGTATCATGTTTTAGTGCAGGTTAGCATGTGAATTTGGAAAGTGCATATGAAGAAAAGTATTGCCATTTTAAAACCTAAGAAATAATTGCAAGAGAAAGACAGGGATCTTAATTGAGTACAAAACAAAACTCTTATTAATTTAAAATAAAGTTTGAAACAAATTAGGGGGACGTTACAAGCAACCCCTATGCCTCGGGCGTGACATGTGCTCCTTTAAAAACAGGAAAAATTAGTATGAAAAAAAAATATCTCTGGAATCTCCATGGCTATCCAATTCTTGAGTTCTTCGATGTGAGCACACTCACGGATGAAGTCATATGCTCTTTTGGTGCTACTTTCATTGGATATCATTGTCACTTGTCCACCATGCTCTACTCTGCTCACAAAGGTTTCCTGGATGAGAGGAAACTGCACCTTGCCTTTCAGAGTAGCCTTTGACGGTTCATAGCCCAAACAAAAATGATATTTCTTCTCAAGTATCTCCATAATTTTACCTGAACCTTTTGAGGCACGATCTTCCACAACTGTTTGTAAGTCTCTCTATAAAGTCATTGTACGTTTCTTGATTTTCTCCACTAATAGGGTTACCATTGAAGCAACCTTTAAGACCTGGAACGGTGTTGCTATGGAGTCTTCATCCATATTGATATATCTGCAGGACTCTATGTGACTTAAAAAGATGTTCACTTCACTGTCGCTTATAACCAATCTTCCTTCAACGAGGAACTTCTATTTTTGATGTAAGGTTGAGGTAACAACCCCTGCGGCATGAATCCAAGGCCTCCCGAGCAAGCATGTATATGATGGCACTACATCCATCATTTGAAAGGTAATGTAAAACATATGCGGACTGATCTTGACAAGAAGATTCACTTCTCTAAACACTGAACTTTCAGAACCATTGAAAGCTTTAAATATCGTAGAACTTGGTCTTATGACAATATTGCCTAGTGTTTGCTTCATCATCCTGGCTTTCAGTAGTATGTTGAGGGCAGAACCAGTATCAGTGAGCACTCTGGATAGGCTAGTTGTTCCTATCTGTATAGAAATGTGCAGTGCTTTGTTGTGAGCTCTACATTGTGGAGGTAAATCACTATTATTGAAGCCTAAATATGATCCATATGATAGATTCGCCACGACTCCACAAAATGATTTACTGTAATTTCCTTCACAACATGAGTATAACATAGAGTTTTAATCATAGAGTCCGGATGGGCTTATGAATTTATAAGCAACAAGAGTATTGAAATTTTGGTCGGTGTTTGGGGTAACTTATCCACCACCCTATAATCACTTTTCTTGGTTATTTTCAAGTATTCCTCCGCCACTTAGTGGATAAAATTCTTGCTTGGAGGTTCTTGTTCTTGGCTTGACTCCACCACTTCTTTTCCTTTATCCTTAACCACAACATCATTCTTCTTTTGTTGTTTGGGACCATAGATTCGACCACTATGAGTTATGCCTCCTGTCCATACTATATTTGTGACTACAGGTCCTTGGCTTATCGATGGCTCACATTCTTTCTTTAAACCGTTGACATAGACAATAGAATCATAATCCCATGACATGGCTTTATCACTTTCATAAGGAGTGGGAGATGGCCTCTTAATCACCATTGTAGTCTTTGGAATCACTGGTATCCTCAGAGATTGGTGTGGTATTGTCACTGGTGCTTTCGTTTTACTTGCCTTTCCCCAAGGAATTATAAGATTTTTCTTGGTAGGACTCATCCCTTGCCAAGGAGTTACCAATGTCTTCTTTGTATTTCCATCTATCGCAGCTACATATTCTCCTTCAGGGTATCGCCCGAACTGGACAATCTTTGATCCACCTATTTCTACAATGTCTTTTTGAAAGCATTATTATTTTCCAAAAGGAAACCATAATCAAATAGATAATCCTTTAGGAAATTTATCGGAGCTTTTACTCATCTAGCTGCCCCGAAGTCAATAACCACCTCAATTTCGTTTACAGTCGGCCCGCCATGCGGAGGCATGGGCTTCGTCTTGATGTTGGTCTTGTCAAAAGTGATATCTTGAGAATCTAACAAATCTTGAACCTTATGTCTGAAGGCCCAACATTTTTCTATGGTATGCCCCAGAGAGTTGGCATGATATTCTAACCTTGCATTGGCATCATACTTTGTCGAGAGTGCTCCAACGGAGGAGCTAGTGGCTTCAGCTCTACCAAAGACGGCTTAAGTAAGTGCTACAGTAGTTTACTGTGAGGCCTGGGGAGAGGATCAAATCTTCTAGGAGGCCTTTCCAACCTATTCGGTTATTGTTGTTCTTAGGGGATCACCAATGATTGTTGTGCTCTCGGTTGTGATGCAACAACATCAATTTCTCCCTCCTTCTTCTTCGAGAAGTTAGGAACACGCTTCTTTGCATTGTAAGGAGTACTAAATGATTCCCCTTGTATCTAGCAACTTTTTATACCCACCTCAATTCTTTCACCAATAGTCATCAAATCAGAAAATCCGAAAGAAACGCTTCTTACCATTTTATCTTAGTACAAGTCGTAAAGTACCCATGAACATATTGACCAATTATTTCTCCAGGAGTGGTGGTTATACGTGGGCTTCCATTTCTCTCTATCATTGAGCGTATTATTTGAAGGACTCATCCTTCTTTTGAGATAATTTCTAGAGCTGCATACGGTTAAGAGCCATATCTAAGTTGTACTTATATTGTCTTAAGAAAGCGTTGGCAAGATCTACCCATGTTTGGATATGAACTCTCTCTAATTTCATGTACCAATCTAGAGATTCCCCACTAAAACTGTCTTGGAAACAATGGATCACCAGCCTCTGATCTTGAGCATAGGCATGCATTTTCCGGCAGTACATGCGTAGATGGTCCCTTGGGCATGTGAGACCCTTATATTTTCCAAAGTCAGATACTTTGAATTTTGGAGGGATCAACATATCTAGAACTAGACCCATGTTAAGAGCATCAACATCAAAAGAATTGTAGCCCTCCACAATCGTCAACCATTCCTCAAGAGCTTTAAACTGAGTGAGCGCTATAGAATTTTCAACAACATTAGTATGGGTAGTTCTTTGAGGTACTTGGTTGACGCCTTCTAAGTAATGATCTCCATACTGTATGTCTATATGGTTGTCCATGTTGTGTGGATTATTGAGTGGGATTTTTAAGGTAAGAGATGCCCCTACCTTTGGTGGAGGTGGGAGAAATCCTTCAGTATCAGCTTGTTGGACCTCTTATGAGCCACAGTTGACATTAGAGGTCCTGACCCCGATACCTGTCTTGGTTGGTGACTGCTCGATGCACCAATAGTCTAGGCTACTTCTTCAAAGGCTACCCTTGGGATCTGATCTTGTCTATCAATGATGTTCTTCAAGGCTAAAATAACTTGACTCATATCTCCTTTCATTGATTCAATGCTAATCTTCACTTGTTCTAAGTCTTCTTGAAAGATAGCTTGATTTTGTTTGATCTGTTCCATCACCTTCTTTTGATGAGCTCTGGTTTGATATGGAGGTCAGAAAGGCGGTTCTTTTTTACCAATGATTTAAGTGGAGAATGATTTTTTTTTATAAAATAGTGTGTTTTGGTATGAAGTTTGCCAGATATGATTTTTGTGAATGCATGGATGCATACGTACATGTCAATTTTTTTTAATTATTGTCTTATCCACGGCGGATTTCCTTTGTATTCTTTTTTGTATATATATTTTCCAGGTTTTTCTTTTTATTGGTGAGTATCTCGAAAGGAATACACAATCAGAATATGGAAACAAAAAGTACTTTTATTAATTCAAACCATCCTTACAAAAGGGAAACAATCCAAACACCAAAACAAATATCGAAGGGAAAACTGAATCCAAAACTGAAAGTAATAACTAAAAGGGAAACACACAATCTCCTAAGCGCGCTTGAGAATCTCTTCCTTAAAACCATCAACCATTTTTGTACAAAGCTTGAGAAAGTCTTCAATTTCCTTCAGGAGAGGAACCATTGTTGCTTCTGCATCTTTCAAACTTCTAGGAATCTCACCAATGAGATCATTTTCTAAATAGGCGAGCTTAGCATGCTTGTCTTTGTAGATCTGATATTTGTTGTAGAGGTTCGGATCTATCTTCATATTATCTTCTGCGGCTTTAGTGATTTTCGCATATTGTCCTTCCCAATATATGTTAACATCCCTCATCTCCGTGTAGAGTCTTCTTTGTGTGAGGAAATTCTTTGGGAGGTCTTCTAGCTCGTGACAAACTTGCTCATATTCTTCTATCTTCCGAGAGAGAAGCCTCTCTACTTCTTTCTTTCTAAGACATTCCCTCACCTTCGATTGCTGACTTTCATGAAGACTGGTGGTAAGGAACTGGATTTGATCTTCTGAATCTATAGCACCTTGTGCTAACCCTCATTTCTACTCCTTCATTTCTCCTTTTCGAAAGTCCCTCCTCTATTCAATTTTAGGGTTAGGTATTTATAGCATTAGAGTTAGATCAATTTAGGAAAATATTGTACGTAATATGCTGTTATAATTCGTGATTGAAGAAGATTGTATAAATTAGGGATTTAGATTGGTACACATTTTAGATTTAATATTATAATTTATTTTGTTATAAATTAGGTGATTTTGTACTGTTAATTTGATTAATAAGATTTGATTATGCATAATTTTGATCTAAATTTGTGTTTGTATTCTGGATCTGGGCCTCATGTTGCTTAACAAAGAAAGAAACAGTTTTCGCCGTTGGAACTAGATTTTCCACCCTTGTTTTGACTTCAGTCAACGATCTCAAAAAAAATTAATTATAATACATTAATAAAATTAATTATAATATTAATAATTAACATAAATAGCAATATTCCCAATATTGACAATAACACCATAATAATTAATAATAATAATGTAATAATAATAACCATAATGCTACTAATAATATTTTGAGTAATAATAATGAAATGTAAAAATATGACCAAGGTTGTGTTGACTTCAATAAACCTTTAGTAATATATTAACTTGACTTAGTTAATTGGGCTTCTACAATTCTCACTGGGCCATTAGACTTAGTTTTAGAATACACAGCCTCTTTTGACAAAAGATATATACACCCTCTCTTAGATATTTAAACCTTGCTATATCCAAACAAACTTTGCAATATAATATAAATTGATATTATAAACAACCAAAGAAAATAATAATGCCAAAAAAGATAAATAGGTTAGTAATTTGTAGGGTAATTTTGGGATATGACAGTCGTCTTTATGAGGGGTTGGTTAGAAAAATCTAGGGCTACTTTTAGTATGGAGCCTTACCAAATAAGGGAATCTTATATTTGTTATTATTCCTAAACCCGTTTAGGTGTTTTTATATATGTCAATGTCCTAACGTGCATGTACATTGCATCTCCATGAAAATACCTTTTAGCATACCTTAAAAATGAACAATATTTTTGCATACCCATACATTTTCATGTATTTGCATACATGGACATACATTTTCACAAAATTCATATCCTGTCCACATTCGCTCTTATCAAATTTTCATACAGCTACCAGGTTCCCTGATGCCCATAAGAGAACTCAAAGAAATTCTCAAGAAGCTAAGGAACTCAAGAAAGGCCAAGAGATAAGGCAACCCTTTGTCATACACCCTACAAGCTTACCTAGAACATCAAATACCACAACCATGGGTGATTCCCCCGTATCAATATCAGTAGTGTGAACAACATCAACTGCCCTATTAGCATAACATGTATGCCTAAGAGAAGAAAAGACAAAGGTCACCCCCTTACTTTGACCAGTGCAAGAGAATCAAAAATCTCTCTTAAAATCACTGGATCAAAAAAGAAGTCCATCCCTAGGATCATTAGGCTTTATCATATCCAATTGTAATTCCTTTATTTCTAAGTTCCTAGCGACTTAATCTCTTAGAACTCTAAGGAATGAATCTCTTCTTCTTCTTCTTCTTCTTCTTCTTCTTCTTCTTCTTCTTCTCTTTGTTCCCTAGCTCTTCCTCACATTCTCCCAATTCCACTATCGTACAAAAATATCTTTATTCCTCTTAGTTTCTCCTTTTTACCCCTTGGACTCTTTTCTATGGTTTTCCTCTTATGTTGTCACTTATCTCACACATTTACCACCATGTCCTTAATATACTATTTAATTATTATTATAACTCTAAATAACATAAACTAAATTATTTAAATCTACATTATTCTAATTAGCACCTTAGTCCACCACTACCCCATAATATGCGACACACATCACACTGATACTCATGAATAAATTACAAATAATCAATTAAATAATTAATTCTAAATTATGGGGTATTACAACTCACCCCCACTTAAAGAATTCTCATCCCCGAAAATTACCCGAGGAAAACAAAGTCGGATATGACTCTTTCATATGATCATCACAATACCAAGTCAAACTTCCACCGGTTGGTCCACCCTACAGTACCTTAACCAAGGTAATCTCTTTACCTTGCAAGTGCTTCACTTCCTAACCTAGTATCCGCATGAGTGATACTACGACCGTCAGGTTAGCTCTCACATGTACATCATCCATTTGGATCTCATACGAAGGATCCAGAATGTATTTTTTATCAACTGAGATACATGAAACACGTCATGAAGATTAGAAAGCGACATCAGGAAAGTATTATGATATGCCACCTCACCTATCCTCTCAGAAATATAATATGGACCAACAAAATATGATGCAAGCTTTCGCGACTTTAGAGCTCTAACACCAGTTACCAGAGTAACTCTCAAAAACACATGGTCTCCCTTCTGAAACTCAAGCGATTTCATCCTCATATCATAATAACTATTATAATGATTGTATGAAGCTTTCATCCTTTCTTGGATCTTCTTTATCTTTTCAGTCGCCTCTTTCATAATCTTAGGTCTACACACAATACTCTCGCCTGACTCATACCAACACAACAAAGTTATACACCTCCTACCATACAACGCTTCATATGGTGCCATCCTAATACTAGAATGGAAACTATTATTATAATTAAACTCAATCAACGGTAAGTGGTTGTCCCAAGAACCTCCTTGTTCCAACATGCAAGCCCTCAACAAATCTTCCAAACTTGGATAGTCCTCTTTGTCTGATCTTTTGTATGCGGTTGATATACGGAACTTAACTTTAACTTAGTACCAAAAGCATTTTGCAATCCTTCCCAAAACTTTGACGTATACCTCAAATCTCAATCAGACACGATGCTCGAAGGTATACCATGAAATCTCATAATCTCCTTGATATACATCTTTAATAACTTCTGCATGGGATGATTAATCTTCATCGATAAGAAATGAGCCTATTTAGTTAATCCATCCACTATCACCCAAATAGAATCATTGCCTTTAGCATTCTTCGGAAAACCTGACACAAAATCCATGGAAATATTGTCCCATTTCCACTCCAGAATATTCAACGACTACATTAGAACAAAAGGCTTATGATGATCAATCTTTGACTTCTGACAAGTCAAACAAGCATAAACAAATTCAGTAAATTTCTTTTTCATACCAGACCACTAAAATAATTTCTTCAAGTCCTAATACATCTTTGTAGAATTAGGATGAATTCTTAGACCACTTTGATGTCCCTCCTCAAGAATACTCTTCTTAAGCTTTGGCACATATGGAACAGACACCCTATAACCAAACCTCAGTGCACCATTTTCATCAACTCAAAATTCACCTCCATTACCTTGGTTAATCAACAACAACCGGTCAACCAAACTCGAATCATGTTTCTGACTTTCTTAAATCTTTTCAAGGATACCACTAGTCAGCTTCAACATCCCCAACTTCAAATTGTTAGGATTCTCTTCACACTCTAAACTCATGTCTCTGAATTACTCGATCAATTCTAACTCACACGCCATAAGCATCGACATATACAAGGACTTCTTAGTCAAAGCATCATCCAAAATATTTGCCTAACCAAGATGGTAACTGTGATACGGTGGCAGAACCGACTCTTTGATACTGGTTTGCATTTTTTGTTTTCAAATGTCGCGGTAAGCAAGAGTCGCCACCGACTTTCCTTTTATTCAACAAGGAAAGGGTGAAAAGAACAGAAAAATACCTTTTTCGAGATTTTCTGAGTAAGGGGGTAGATTATAGAAAGGGAAGGTGTTAGCACCCCTTCCATCTGTAGTTTTCCATGGGCTCTTAGGTACTTGCTCATTTTTTAAAACTGTTTGTGCTTGTGTGTTTTGAAAGTTTTTGTAGCTTTATGGTAACTCTCGTATCAGTCC
The DNA here is from genome assembly GCA_948472305.1 of Vicia faba. Classification (NCBI taxonomy): domain Eukaryota; kingdom Viridiplantae; phylum Streptophyta; class Magnoliopsida; order Fabales; family Fabaceae; genus Vicia; species Vicia faba. Next base: position 1,532,820,121 of record OX451737.1, read on the forward strand.
TCGAGAATGTGATAAAGCTTTTTTGAAAGAATTTTTTGTAAAGTGTGTAAGTGTGGAAAAAGTTGTTCTTGAGCAAGTACCTAACAGTTATCTACCTACTCGAAAAAAGGATGTTGTTTTCCTCCTACCCTTTAGATAGTGCTATCCTACTATTAGTGAGTAGGTAGCCCTATCTTTGGATGTTGAGGGACTATCAAAATGGATGCTTATGATCATTGAAGGCAACATGTGAGGATACCTTAGCATTTCGAAGGGACTATCATCATATATGCAACATCAAGGGGCAAGATCATTTTCTTGCAGGAAACTCGAGGGACGTTTTAGGGACCATGATCTTTTGTGATGACTTTTATACCGAGGGTCTTTGCTAAGATATCCCTACATTTGAGGGACATGACCATTTCCGAGGCAACCGAGTGAGGAATACCATAAGGATGCAAGTGTGAGAAGTGTGTTTTTTCAGTTATTTATCTTTTGCATTAAGGTTTGATAACGTTAATTTTCAGTCATTCCACGCAATCCTAGTTACTAACAGTAATATTGTACAAGAAATATAAAATACGGAAAATAAAAGCAGAAACATAAACCCTAAACTATTATAACGCTTTGGGATAGTTACATAAAAAAGAGGTGCAAGAAAATAAAGTGCAGAATTTTAAATCGAAGACTATTACATCCATGATCAGTTACAATATTAAAAAAATGCGAACATGATAAACGTGCGCGAGATAAAGATGAACGTCTAAAAACCTAAAAAAATGCTTAGTAAACAAAAGAATTTTTGTTTTTGTTTTTTGTTTTTGTTAAGAAAACCATTAAATAAAAATGAGGAAGATTAAGTTTTAATCCTAATTAATTAAAAAAGAAAAAAAATTGTTGATTAAAAATTAATTCTAATGAGACTACTTCTATTAATTTTGATATTTTTGTTTTATATAATGAAAAAGAAATGATATAAATAAAATTAATCCTAATTCTATTTAATTTTAATTAGAAAATTTTTTAAAGTTTAATTAATTAATTTTATTCAAAATTAATTATTAAAAACTAAATCCTAAATTTCTATGTGATATTATTATTAAGTGAAAAAAACATTTTGAAATTAATAAAATAAAAGAAATAAAGAAATAAAAAAAAGAAATGTGCCAGGCTTGAAAAATAGGGGGGTGTCGTTATCACAATGTTTTGGCCCAAATCATAATTGGCGCTGATATTCAGTGGGGAGCGCCTTTGATGGCTCTTGGTGCATCTGCGTGTGGTGGCCTTCGATTCCTGCGTTAAAAATCAAATCTAACCATACAGAAAGCTTGCAAACATAAGAATCGTTAATAATGTAAGATTAAAATGCGTTTATATCGTAGGAATCAAGGAAATCGAAATCAAGTAAAAATACAAATCGTGTTGTGGTTGAAACGCGTTTCAGACAGCTTTAGGACTTGGCAATGGCTGGGAACGATCCAGGAATACGTATGAGCCTTTGTTTTGGATCAAAACCACCTGCAATTTGAAATTCAGTTTTAACAACTTTGGAATTTTTGAATGAAATGTGCAGTAATTCTTTAGGCTTTCTGTAGAGCTTTTTGAAGAGCTTTTTGGAGATGAATTTCGTGCTCCTTTTGGCTTGTAATGTTATGTATTTATAGAGGGAAGATAGGAGTGAACAAACATGGTAAAGAATCAATGCATTCATGGCCTTGGAGAGAAGAATAAAACACATTGAAAAATGTCCATATTTGTGATATCTTTGCCTCTTTGGTCACTTGTATGAACCTGGTCCCTTTGGATGTATCTTGTATGAAAATATGGGTCTTCTAATAGATTAAATCAAACCCAAATGTCATGGCCCATTATTCTTTGTATTTTTATTTGATTTATTTGATTTAATTCATATTTAAATGAATAAAAATTCAAAGTTGACTTCATGCATTTTTCATAAATTTGCCCAACTTGTGTAAACCATAACTTGTTCAATATTCATCTTTTGAAGATGATCTTTGACTTTTTGGAAATCCCAACATGTCCTCTACACTATATATGTTGGTAATTTTTCTTTAAAAGATATTATCTTGATGTAAGTTGTCTTGACAAAAAGTGGCTTTTGTTGACTTTCTAAAAATGACCTGTAATGTATGAACTTGTATCTTTCAAATGGTGCATTTCTTGATATTGAGGGATGAATAGAAGTTGTAAGGAATTGGATTCTATTCAAAATTAGATTTGGTTGGAAACTTTTTGATAAAGTACGATAAAGTTATGCCTGGTCAAAGTTTGGTTGACTTTTCCTATAGAAACCCTAATTTGCCATTTTTGACTTTTGATGGGTTAGGATCATTTCTTGAGGAATCATGATCAACCCTTAATCAAATGATGGATATCACTTCAAAATTTTGATGTTGACCAAAAATCTTGAAGTTGACTGTACATGGGCCACAATTGACTTTTGACCTAGCATTGTTGATTTTCCAATACTTAAGCAATTGACTGAGCAAACTTATTGAGCAAGGCATGAAATTTGGCATGGATGATCTTGAGGGAATATTAGGACAAATGGAGAAAATTTTGGGATCCTTGATGCTCAACCATCTTGATGAAAATTGAAACCCTAGTTGGGGGTTCATTGCCTTAGGAGGAGAATTCTCTGGTCAATTTTTGGTCAACCTTGAGCAATTGAGAACCTCTAGAAGTATGTCTTGTGTGAAATGGGAGGGAAAATTTTGGGGTAAAACAACTGCCCATGTTCAATCTTCTTAAACCTGAAGATTTAGATTGGCTTGTCTGCCCTTCGTGATCTGAAGGTAGAAGATGATTTAACACTAGGGTGACCAGAAATTTGCACTCGTCCGAAGTGAGACTATTGGCGGATAATATTGGGAATGGGCTTATAGATGCCATTTGGAGTAGATGACAAGAAACTGTCGGAAATGGGCTTAAAGATGCCATCTAAGGGGTATGACAGAGAGTCATCAGAGATGTGCTTAAAGATGCCATCCAAAATAGATGTTGACTTCATAAGGAGTATCTTTGTGGGGATTCTTGTTCCTGTTATCTGAGGAGGAGTTCGCTGGGGAATGTTAGTCTCTGTCTTGGGAAATAGAGTTTAGGAGCTTCAGTTGTCCATTACTCTACTAGGGAGGATCTAGGCTTTTGGTAAGGATCCAGGCTTCACAGTGACTTGCTAAGGATCAAGGCTTCACAGTGACTTGCTAAGGATAATAAGGTTGACTGCTATTTGGTCGTATTCTAGGCTTCGCAGCAACTTATTGGGAAAATGAGATTAAACTGTTATCTGTTTGTACCCCAAGCTTTACAGTTTCTTTAACTGGAATAGGAATCAGAGAGATCTTAGTGTCTATTTAACTGATCCAGAGAAAGGATCTACCGGAAAAGAATCAGTAACAAATCAATGGTCGATTCGAACTGAACCAGTAGAGGTCATGGTTTATTTATGACTGGATATGAATCAGTAAAATCTTAGTGTCGATTTAACTGAACTAGAAAAAGGTCTATCATAAAAGAATTAGTAACAAATCAAAGGTCGATTCAAACTGAACCAGCAAAGGTCTTGGTTTATCTTTGACTGGATAAGAATAAGAAAACTCTTAGGATCGATTTAACTGAACCAGAAAAAGGTCTTGGAATATCTTCGACTGGAATAGGAATTAGAGAGATCTTAGTGGCGATCTGACTGAACCAGAGAAGGTCTTGATTTATCTTTGACTGGATAAGAATCAGAAAAATATTAGTGTCGATTTAACTGAACCAGAAAAAGGTCTTGGAATATCTTTAACTGGAATAGTAATCAGAGAGATCTTAGTGGCGATCTGACTGAACCAGAGAAGGTCTTGATTTATCTTTGACTGGATAAGAATCAGAAAAATCTTAGTGTCGATTTAACTAAACCAGAAAAAGGTCTTGGAATATCTTCAACTGGAATAGGAATTAGAGAGATCTTAGTGGTGATCTGACTGAACCACAGAAGGTCTTGATTTATTTTTGAATGGATAAGAATCAGAAAAATCTTAGTGTCAATTTAATTGAACCAGAAAAAGGTCTTGGAATATTTTCAACTGGAATAGGAATCAGAGAGATCTTAGTGGCGGTCTGACTGAACCAGAGAAGGTCTTGATTTAACTTTGGCTGGATAAGAATCAGAAAAATCTTAGTGTCGATTTAATTGAACCAGTAAAAGGTCTTGGAATATATTCAACTGGAATAGGAATCAGAGAGATCTTAGTGGCGATCTGACTGAAACAAAGAAGGTCTTGATTTATATTTGATTGGATAAGAATCATAAAAATCTTAGTGTCAATTTAACTGAACCAGAAAAAGTTCTTTGATTATATTCAACTGGAATAAGAATCAGAGAGATCTTAGTGGCAATCTGACTGAACCAGAGAAGGTCTTGATTTATCTTTGACTGGATAAGAATCATAAAAATCTAAGTGTCGATTTAACTGAACCAGAAAAAAGGCTTGAAATATCTTCAACTGGAATAGGAATCAGAGAGATCTTAGTGGCGATCTGACTGAACCAGAGAACGTCTTGATTTTTCTTTGACTGGATAAGAATCAGAAAAATCTTTGTGTCGATTTAACTGAACCAGAAAAAGGTCTTTAATTAACTTTGACTGTATAAGAATCAGAAAAATATTAGGATTGATTTAACTAAACTAGACAAAAGTCTTGGAATATCTTCATCTGGAATAGGAATTAGAGAGATATTAGTGTCGATCTGACTGAACCAGAGAAGGTCTTTAATTAACTTTTACTGGATAAGAATCAGAAAAATCTTAGGATCGATTTAACTGAACCAGACAAAAGTCTTGCAATATCTTCAACTGGAATAAGAATCAGAGAGACCTTAGTGTTGATTTGACTGAACCAGAGAAGGTCTTGTGAGGACATATTTCTGAGGAAATAGATGAAATATCCCTTCATCAGACGTAGCTTTTGAGAAGACTACCAGGTCACATAAGTAGTCAACGATGTTTGTTGATTTGATCTTTTCCCTGAAAAAGGTAAAGAGTTAGTCATATGCAATGTCATGATGTATGAAATTCATTGTGGTGATGTTCTCAAAATGAGATTATCCTGTATGCGATGTGTATGCGCATGCCACGATGTATGAACATGGGATGTTATTGCGATGTTTCCCAATCTGGGTAAATAAATCCAAAACTGCTGCTCGAGAGTATAAGGAGGCTGAATCCTTAATTTCTCTTGGGGATGATGAATTGATATGATTCACTGGGGATTTCCTCTTCCTGTTTGAGGATGTTCTGTCGGGGATTGACTCTGCTTGAGAATAACTCTTTGGAGGGAGGATGCCCTGTTGGAAGATTTTGTCGATGTAGAGAAATAAACTCTGTTGGGGCCTGACCATTTGCAATTAGAGAAATAAACTCTACCCATGAGGAGGTTTTATAAACTGTTTGCAATTATAAAGCTCGGCTGGGGAATACAGATTTCATTTCTCTGAAGGAACTTCATTGGAGGAGGTAATTCCTGCTTGGGGAAAGATAGATCAAAACTCTGGTTGTTTATACTTTGTGGGGAACATAGACGTAACTAGGACATATGCTGAGGATACAATGATGACTTTGCATCAGGATGTTTTTGCCCCTGTACCTGCTGGAGAAAGTACCTGCGGAGATTTTGTGGATGGATCCATATCGTGATCATACTTGAACATGTATTGAATGAGTGTCAGAATGACATCCGTCTTTGGATCGTATCTGAACTGTATTTGAAACATGTGTTGAATGAGTGTCTGAATGACAACCGTCTCTGGATCGTATTTGAACTATATTTGTAACATGTGTTGAATGAGTGTTAGAATGACATTCGTCTCTGGATTGTATTTGAACTGTTTCTAGAAGAGGACATAGTTTATTTAGAATGTTTCCATTGAGAATTCCTGTTTAATTGTTTTTGAGAAGAAATCCACTGGGGAACATTGATTTTGCTTGATTGTACGTGATTCGTTGTTGGAATTCATGTCTAATGCCCCAAGTGATTCAGATGGAGATCTTCCCCTAACTATTTGGCATTTTTGAGAGATTCCTTGAATCTTGACTTGACTGCCCCAGATGATGGACAATAATCATTTCGTGCCCCTTGGTCAGAAGTGTTTTTCCAATTGAGGTGAACCTTTTCATTGAGAAAGTTTTTATTTAGTAGATATTCGTTATGTGAATTTCTCTGTTGTCGAACAGATACCTATATGCAAACAACGATATTCAAATAATGCAAGGTTTATGCTTGTATTGAAGTTTTTGAAAATTCATTTTTTAGTAAAACAAATTTTGCAAGAGAGTGATATCAACTCAGGATTTATAGCAAGTCCAACAGGAGTCAGGATACCTTTTATAACAATATGGTTCCAAACTAACCTATGCTTCAGTTAGGACTTTTATGGGGTGTAACATGGCCTGGTTCACAGTTTAAGAAACAAAGGATAAAGTCTCAAATTTTATTTGTACCCACCCGTTCTTCGTGATGTTCTTCGATCCTATGCTCAACTAATTGTGCGTTCAAATCCTAATTGAGTCTGGCATCTTGTCCTTGATATTTTGATGATGGTTCAGATACTGAAAGTTTATTTAGAACAAGAAGTCATTTTGTAATCTTTTTTTTGTGTCGAGGATTTGTAGTAACCTGTTTTTTTGTTTTCGTTATCCCTTTTTTTCCTTGAGCAGATTCTTTTGTGATTATAGTTAGTGGGATGCCCCCGTTTTTTTCTTAAGTCTCCTTCGTAGGTTTTAACTTAGAGGGCTTTTATTTTGAGAGATAATGATTGCCGGTTTTAATGACTATGCGGAACCATCACCATCTTTTGATTTGGACGGACGTCTTTGATGCCATTCATTATGTATGAAGTAAAATATTGCGACTGAATGCGCATCTGAATTAACTGAGAAAACTACCTTGCGCCAGGTTATGAATAAGGGTTTTAATTTGTGTGAAAAGGAAAACTCCTACTTCTTTGGCTCAAAGGGGTTGACTAGGGATTATCTTCCTTATAACTCAAATATTTGGGATTTTAAACAATGCATGTACATCGTCAGTAAGGTCTGTTAAAAAGAATATTGTAGAGATTGTGGTATCGTTTTTGTCATCCTCCCTCTAAAGGCTTAGACTTTCGATCGAGAGTCGAATATCATGTAAAGGAAGCCAGAAAACAGTTTAAATAAAATTAAAATGAAATCATTCAAGATAAACATATGTGATGCATTAATGGGAAAACAAAAGTTTGGCATAACAGTAATTGTTTAAACAACAAATGAAATTACAAATGAAAAATAAAAAATGAACTGGACATTCTCAATGATTTGGCCTAGGAGCAGTGATCACTTTGTGAGTCTCTGGGGAGTCGAATTCATTCTCTTTGGCGTCAATAATATCCCACATTTTGTTCTTTAGAGCCCAACAACCATTTGTATCATGTCCAGGACTATCAGAATAATATGTACACCTTTTGTAGGGGTGGTAACTAGGAGCAGAAGTATTGGGATTTGGCAGAGGAGTCTTTAACGTAATTAATCCTGCTTTCAACATGTGTTGTAACGCTAGAGCTAGTGACATCTTAATTCTGGTGAATTGTCTCTTAGGTATGACCTCTATATGTTGGTCCCCCTGTTGGTGTCGTTGCATAGGCGTAGGATTAGAGAGCAGTATTTCCCCCACAGATTGATTATGGTCGTCTGCCTTATTACGACCCTTCTGGCTATACACAACATTGGCTTCCCTCTTACCAGCAAATGGCTTCTTCTCAGCATTAGAAGATGCAGCCATCAGGATATTACTACTCTTGATACCACTTTCGATCCTTTCTCCAATCAGAACCATCTCTGTGAATCCATATGAGGAACTCCCAATCAGCAGATTAAAGAATGGTCCTGTCAGAGTGCCCATGAACATATCTACCATTTCTCGATCATTCAGAGGAAGTTGTACCCTTCCAGCTAGATCTCTCCATTTTTGGGCATATTCTTTGAAGCCTTCCCTTGAACCCATAGACATGCTTTGAAGTTGTGTACGAGTTGGAGCGAGGTCAACATTGTATTGGTACTGCTTGTAGAAAGTAGCAACCAAGTCTTCCCAGGTATGAATGTCTATTCTTTCTAACTGGTAGAACAACTCCAGTTGTGTTCCAGCTAAACTTTCTTGGAAGAAATGGATCCATAACTTCCAGTCAGTAGTGTGAGGCTGGATCTTCCTAACATAGGACCTTAAGTGCAACTTAGGGCAGGAGACACCGTCATACTTAGAGAACGTGGGGACCTTGAATTTTGGTGGGATGATCACGCTAGAAACCAGTCCTAATTATTCAAAGTCCAATCCAGGTATCTGCTGAATCTCCATAGCATTGAGATAATCCTCCAGCTATTTGTATTTATCATCAGCAGGAGGATACTACTTCTCATCATAGTCAGTTTCTCCATCATATTCTATTGGACTGGAATCTCCTTCTCTTGTTTCCTCTTCCTGACAGTTTCCTTCCTTTGATGAAGTTACCAGTTCAGAGGCTCGCTGCACTGCTCCTCTGATCCTTCTTCCCAAATTCACTAACTGAGTTGGCTTCTTTGGCTTCTTCTTTCCTTTAATAAGCAGGGATTTCAGTTCTTCTTGCCCCTTGGTCAGAGCCATGATCATCTGTTGGAAAATAAATCCCCTTTCCCCTTGCTAGACGTCTGATTTATCATAACATGCATCACAAACCCTTGAGATCCTTGAAATGGTTAAGGAAATGTTGTGGCATGATGTTATGATGTGTGTGCTATGCATTAAGCAAAAGTGTAAGGTGATGAAGACAAGTGAGTCTAAGAAGTCCAGGTTACTGGATAATGACTGTAAACAAATCCTACAAGGAGATCATCTTGTTAGATAAAAACCCTGCAAGTAGCTCAAGTTGAAAGCAAACAAATCACGCAAGCAGCCTTAGGTTTAGGCTTGCATGGGGTTTGTAGGTAAGTACCCTATTGAAATTTAGTTGGCTCAACCTGTCCTAGTAATAGTAACCAGGTTCTAAGGAATCTCAATATCATTGATCTTTCCCACAAGTTTCATTCAATAGGCGACTAACTCACAACCAAACAAAACTCAAGAGTCAAATCTCATTGAGTGTAACATCGAGTATCTGCCAACTTTGGGAATACACCAAAGACGGCCATCTCGCTACGTCTTAATGGCCAAGTTGTTCATTTAAAGGTTCTAAGGACAGTTGACACTTCATGACACCATGCAGCGGCCCCGTATTCTCCTTGATTAACTCAAGGGCTATCGGTACCAACAAAAGTGTCGCATCAATGTAGCCATCGTTTCAACCGTGTTGGTATACCCCGCACAGTTTCTAAGATCAATTACTACTTACCTAAAAGGTTTCCCCAAATTCAGGTGTAGGATCTATAGTAACCCCAAACAGTATCCTTAAAAATAAAGCAAACAAACAGTCAAAGAAGCAAAATGATCTAGACCCTAAGGTAAAACCCACTTTTATTATTTTTCCCAGCAGAGTCGCCAGTTCTGTGATATGGTGGTAGAACCGACTGTTTAATACTGGTTTGCATATTTTGTTTGCAAATGTCATGGTAAGCAAGAGTCGTCACCGACTTTTCTTTTATCCAACAAGGAAAGGGTGAAAAGAACAGAAAAAGACCTTTTTCGAGATTTTCTGAGTAAGGGGGGTAGATTATGGAAAGGGAAGGTGTTAGCACCCTTTCCATCTGTGGTTTTCCACAAGCTCTTAGGTACTTGCTCAATTTTTAAAACTGTTTGTTCTTGTGTGTTTTGAATGTTTTTGTAGCTTTATGGTAACTCTCGTATCAGTCCTCAAGAATGTGATAAAGCGTTTTTGAAAGAAGTTTTTGTAAAGTGTGTAAGTGTTGAAAAAATTGTTCTTGAGAAAGTACCTAACAATTATCTATCTACTCGAAAAAAGGATGTTCTTTTCCTCCTACCCTTAAGATAGTGCTATCCTACTATTATTGAGTAGGTAGCCCTATCGTTGAATGTTAAGGGACTATCGAAAGGGACGCTTATGGTCATTAAAGGAAACATGTGAGGATACCTTAGCATTTCAAAGGGACTGTCATCATATAGGAAACATCGAGGGGCAAGATCATTTTCATGTAGGAAACTCGAGGGACGTTTTAAGGACCATAATATTTTATGATGACTTTTATAAAGAGGGTCTTTGCTAAGATATCCCTACGTTCGAGGGACATGACCATTTCTGAGGCAACCGAGTGAGGAATAACCTAAGGATGTAAGTGTGAGAAGTGTGTTTTTTCAATTATTTATCTTTTGCATTAAGGTTTACTAACGTTTATTTTCAGTCTTTCCATGCAATCCTAGTTAATAACAGTATTATTGTATAGGAAATGTAAAGTACGGAAAATAAAAGCGGAAACATAAACCCTAAACTATTACAACGCTTTGGGACATTTACATAAAAAAAGTTGCAAGAAAATAAAGTGCGGAATTTTAAATCTAAGACTATTACATCCATGACCAGTTACAATATTTAAAAAAATGCGAAACTGATAAACGCGCGGGAGATAAAGATGAACATCTAAAAACCTAAGAAAATGCTAAGTAAACAAAAGAAAAATCTTTTTTTTTGTTTTTATTTTTGTTAAGAAAACCATTAAATAAAAATGAGGAAGATTAAGTTTTAATCCTAATTAATTAAAAAAAATTGTTGATTAAAAATTAATTCTAATGAGACTACTTCTATTATTTTTGGTATTTTTGTTTTATATAATGAAAAAGAAATGATATAAATAAAATTAATCCTAATTCTATTTAATTTTAATTAGAAAAAAAGTTAAAATTTCATTAATTAATTTTACTAAAAATTAATTATTAAAAAAACTAAATTTTAAATTTCAATGTGATATTATTATTCAGTGAAAAAAAATTTTAAAATTAATAAAATAAAATAAAATAAATAAATAAGTAAACAAAAGGAATGGGCCAGGCTTGAAAAATAGGGGGGTGTTGTTAATAAAATTTTTTGGCCCAAATCAGAATTGGCATTGGGATTCAGTAGGGAGCGCCTTTGATGGCTCATGGTACATCTGCGTATGGTGGCCTTCGATTCCTGCGTTAAAACTCAAATTTAACCATACAGAAAGCTTGCAAACATAAGAGTGATTAATAATGTATGATTAAAATGCGTTTATATCTTATGAATCAAGGAAATCAAAATCAAGTAAAAACGCGTAATGTGGTGTGGTTGAAACGCGTTTCACACAACTTTAGGACTTGGGAATGGATGGGAACAATCCAGGAGGCTTCTAGGAATACGTATGAGCCTTTGTTTTGAATCAAAACCACCTGCAATTTGAAATTCATTTTTAATAACTTTGGGATTTTTGAATGAAATGTGCAGTAATTCTTTAGTCTTTCTGTAGAGCTTTTTGAAGAGCTTTTAGAGAGCTTTTTGAAGAGATTTTTGAGAGATTTTTAGAGAGGAATTTAGTGCTCCCTTTGGCTTGTAATGTTCTGTATTTATATAGGGAAGATAGGAGTGAACAAACATGGTAAAGAATCAATGCATTCATGGCCTTGGAGACAAGGATAAAACACATTGAAAAATGTCAATATTTGTGATATCTTTGCCTCTTTGGTCACTTGTATGAACCTGGTCCCTTTGGATGTATCTTTCACAAAAGTTCGGGCCTTCTAATAGATCAAATCAAACCCAAATTTCATGGCCCATTATTCTTTGTATTTTTATTTAATTTATTTGATTTAATTATTTAAATGAATAAAAATTCAAATAAATAGAAATAAAAATCAAAATAGTGCATGGTTAGGTTTATAGGTCCTTGCGTATGTCATAAACATGTTTGAATCCCTAAAAGTTAGGTCCATTAACTTAAAAACACAATTTTCCTCAAAGTTGACTTCATGCATTTTTCATAAATTTTCCCAACTTGTGCAAACCATAACTTGCTCAATATTCATCTTTTGGAGATGATCTTTGACTTTTTGGAAAGCCCAATATGTCCTCTAAAATCTCTATGTTGGTAATTTTTCTTTTAAATATATTATCTTGATATAAGTTGTTCTGACAAAAAGTGGCTTTTGTTGACTTTCTAAAAATGACCTGTAATGTATGAACTTGTATCTTTCAAATGGTGCATTTCTTTATCTTGAGGGGTGAATAGAAGTTGTAGGGAATTATATTCTCTTCAAAATGAGCTTTAGTTGGAAACTTTCTGATAAAGTACAAGAAAGTTATGTCTGGTCAAAGTTTGGTTGACTTTTCCGATAAAAACCCTAATTTTCCATTTTTAACTTTTGATGGGTTAGGAGCATTTATTGAGGAATCATGATCAACCCATGACAAATGATGGATATCACTTCAAAATTTTGATGTTGACCAAAAATCTTGAAGTTTGACTGTACATGGGCCACTGTTGACTTTTGACCTAGCTCTGTTGATTTTCCAATACATGAGCAATTGACGGAGCAAACTTATTGAGCAAGGCATGAAACTTGGCATGGATGATCTTGAGGGAATATTAGGACAAATGGAGAACATTTTGGGATCCTTGAAGCTCAACCATCTTGATGAAAATTGAAACCCTAGTTGGGGGTTCATTTCCTTAAGAGGAGAATTGTCTGGTCAATTCTTGGTCAACCCTAAGCAATTGAGAACCTCTAAGAGTATGTCTTGTGTGAAAATTGGAGGGAAAATTTTGGGGTACAACAGTAACTCAAATACAAATCATAATATTTCAACAATGCAAGCCACCTTCTTTTGCTGATACTAAATTCCTTCTAGTCAAACAAGTACTTCATACTCTTAATATCATTGAATACCTTAAATTTAGATCCGAAGAGATAATGTCTCTAGATTTTCAACACATATACTATAGCTTCCCACTCCAAATCATGTGTAGGATAATTCCTTTCATGAACTTTCAGATGTCTAGAACCATAAGCGACAACTTGACCATTCTGTATCAGCACACCATAAAGACCCATTCGTTAGCTTCTTCCTTAGTTCCACAAAACTGTCTTCACATGCAACATCCCACACGTAAGCTTAAACCCTTTGAGTCAACTGAGTCAAAGGAAATGCCAAGAAATAACTTGTTAAACCAAGAAAACTTCAAATCTTAGTAGCAGACTTCAGAGTCTCCCATCGCAACATAACATCAACTTTAGAAGTATCAATAACAAGTCCACAACTTGAAATCACATGGCCAAGGAAACTCACTTCCTTCAACCAGAACACACACTTTGACAATTTTGCATACAACTTCTTCTCTTTCAACACTTGCAATATAATTCACAAATGCTTAAAATGTTCTTCTTCTGATTTAGAATAGATGATAATATCATCTATGAAGACCACCACAAATTTATCCAGATACAAATGGAAAGTTCGATTCATATACTCCATAAAAATACCTGGTGCATTATATACACCAAACAACATTGTAGTGTACTCATAATGACCATACCTTGTTCTGAAAGCTGTCTTCGGGATATCATTTGGTTCAACACAAATCTGATGATAATTGGACCAAAAATCAATTTCATTAAACACACGAGCACCTACAAACTGATCCATCAGATTATCAATCCTCGGAAGTGGATACTTATTACTGATAGTCACCTTATTCAATTTCCTGTAATCCACACACAACCTTATGCTACCATTATTCTTCTTAACCAACAACACATTAGCACCCCATAGAGAAATAGTCGGTCGAACAAACTTCTTCTCAAGTAACCCTTCCATTTGTTTCTTTAGTTCACTCAACTCTAAAGTTGACATCTGTTATAACCCAATTTTTGCCCCTAAGATCTCAGCATTTTACATAATCAATACATCAAGATCACACATTAATGGTTGGTTCTCTCTTTCTACTACCTCCTATCTTTAAGTTTTCCCTTTTGAGAAATCACCAAGCACCTTGAAGTTTGTATATCATGCATTTTGGTTTTAGAATAACATTAATATGTATATATGTTACCTTGAATTCACATATTATAGGTGGTGATACAACTGCATTCATCCCATCATCTAACATAGGTTTTAAGGGTTGCTTCTCCATTAAATGACTTTTAAATGGATTGCAATAGTTCACGTTTCAAGGCTATGTTCATTTTATCAATGATTTGTTGGCTCAAGGAATGCTCTCACTTCTTTAGGTCAAACTTTCCTCAAAGTTGACGTTGATATTCATCAAATAAATAGGTTCATGTGTTTATTTCCATGCCTTCTTCAACAACCTTCACTGAGACTTAAGACCCATCTTTTATTGTTCTTTAATATATTATCATTTCAAGACATATTATTATTCATCATGCTTTATATTTCCAAGAAATATCAAAAGATTAAAGGATGATTCCACAAGTTTGACCTAATGGAGCAAATGCTTGATTTAGTAATCACAAGTGAATAACTCTCTCAATTTTCAACATTTTCAGTTGGTTATTTTTTATATGGATTCTTATCATCATCTACAATAATCTATTTTCATATGACAAGATCAATTTGTGCATGAAAAATCATCAAAAGTTGAAAGGGACTTCAAGCCATTTTGACACTCTCTGAGCTAGGGTTATTGACTTCTAAAGGCCATATCTTGCTTATTTTTTGATATTTTTGAGTGGCTCCAAAGTTATGACTCTCTTAAAAGAGTCCTTGACAAGCTCTGTTCACAAATATAAGGCAAATTTTGCATGAAGGATCACTAATGTTTGAGAAAGATTACAAGTCTCCTTGAGAAGCCTTTGAATTTTAGGGTTTTCCTTCAAATGATCACAACATGGTCTATTTTTATCTCCTTAAGACCATTTTTTTTCCAAAATGATCTTAAGAGTTTTAAATTCAACTCTTCTTTTATATGCAAAACTTGACAATGGATGGAAGATGCCTTAAGAATTCAAAAGATTATAGGTCACTTCATGTATTTTAATCAATTTCACAAGGTCGTAACTAACTCTATTTTTGGAGTTTTTGTATGATTCAAGTTTCAAAATTCTCTTTAAGAAGTGTACTTCATGCCATCTTCAGTGACCAAAACCTAATTTTGAGTGGAAGGCCATGTTTGACATCAAGAGATTATGAGTCATTTTTAACTCAAAACTTAAAAAAAATTCTAAGCCCACAAACGAATTTGTTTTTGCTGATTTCAATTGATTATAACTTTCAACTCAGATCACCACATGAATACTTTCTTTGCATATTGTGAAGAGTGTGATGTTTTCTTTCAAACGCATCAAGAAACATCTCATAAAGTCTCCTGAATTGTGCACACCATGAATTCAAAGTCAGCTACTTGAAACTGAGTTTTTCTTCAAAGTCATAATTTAAAATCCATATTTTGCCTTCTAATCACCTATTTTACACGCGTTATTTTATCTAAACATGATTAACCAACTTGCTCAAACTTGTTTAAACATCAAAACGTAAGAATTGGATTAGTTTTAATGGGATTAGAGTCCCATTTTCCTCACCATCAGGCTCCACTCATTTTCCCTCCAAACCTCACCATTCCTTCCAATTTTCGATCCTATTCATTTCCCTATAAATAGAGACCTCGCCCCTCTCATAAAGACAAGCTTTAACAGCCAAAGTTACCCTATTCAAATCCCACACGAACTCTGTATTTGAATTTCTTATTTTTTTCATTCTCACCTCAAAACACTAAAAACTCCATTCAGTTAACTCCATTGAAATTCTCTGAAGCAAACCATTGTCTTACCTTCAAGAATCGTGACCTGTTTTGAGCTACAGAAGTTCAGTTTCAGAGCAACTTTCTGCTACTTCCTTCAGGTAGATTTCTTAATCAAAGCAATCCAAATAAAAGACTAATCTACTCTCCTCATCCTTCTAATTCTCATGCTTCTTACAATTTGTGATTTCTTTGAGATTTGAGAATTTCGTGCTGGCTATTATTTTTGATTTTTTTCAAATCAAGCCTTGCGCAGTTTATATAAATTTGGCGCGAGGGTACCATTAGAATCATCTTGAAGAGACAAATCTAATGATACCGGTCTGGTTAGCTAATTTTACAGTTTGTGGAACTCCAATATAGGGCGTCCGGATGTTGAAGACGACCTACGTGTCACGCTTCAACCAATGATGGCGTGACATGTAATATTTTTGAATTTTATCCAGTGCGTTTGCTTTATCATACGCGCGTTTTAAGAGCCATTAGATATGATTACTTCCATTAGCCAGACATCATCCGACGCGCCCAATTTTTAATTCTTTTTAATTATTAAAAATGATTCGCTGTGATTTTCAAAGCTGGCCATGATATGCACAGTATGCCTGATCCTTTGGATCTGCTTACTTGCGTGTTTTGACTCTCATCCAATGGTTCACAGTTTTTTTAAACTTTATTTTATTTTCTACTGTGTACAATAAACTTCAAAAATCATAAAAATTCATCTTTGGCCCAAAAATTATGAAAAATCATAAAAAATATTTTAAATATCACCTTTCCGATTTTAATTTATGCATAATTTTATTTTTAGATTTGATATTTTTTATGATTTTTTCTATGTTTGACTTGTTCTTTAGATGTTTAAAAATATTTTTTTGTTGGTTTTAATTTCTAAAAAAATTCCTAAAAAATATTTTCTTTATTTATGACTTTTTGGAAATTTTTTAGAATTTTATTCTGAATTTTACTATTTTTAATATTTTTTTCATTTACTTGATTGGTTTTAAATATTTTAAAATACTTTTCTGTTTTAAAAAAATTTACCAAAAAAATTAAAAAAATATTTGAGATCATTTCTAACTTTTTTATGGTCTCTTTGAATTTTCTTTGATATTTTGAATATAGTTTGCTATTTTTCCTTTTATTTCTATTTTAAAACAATTTAAAAACCATTTTCTAATTCTATCATGCTTATTAAATGCAATTTCATTTTTGTATATATTCTGGATGATCTTGAACTATGAGAATTTTAATCATGAGCTTCATTAACATCATTGGATCTTTGGTGTTGAGTTTACTTCCACCAAAATGGATGAATGATTTTAATGATAGCTTGATTAAATTCTTTGGTGCAAATAAGGAATTCAATTCTTATCCTCTCCCTCTTAATCTTACCCCTTTTCACTTGTACTACATGTTGTTGAAGAATGATCTATATATCATTTCTATAAACATATGGTACATAGATTGTTATTGACCGGCCACAAAATAGCTGCGACTTCTATATAAGTCCACTTACGATTGCTTAACATAGCGCTAAATTTTGTCCTGATTTGAGAAATGATCATTCCTGGCTCAAACTTATGTTTGCAAGCCCAAGGATGTTTAATTTGAAACTTTGATCCAATAACTTTGAGGTTCATTGTTCGGAGGCTTTGGTCTTATCAATCCTCTAATGAACCTTCATAAACTTTGGTCTATGTGAATCATTTAAACATTGTTGATCATATGTTGTCACCTCGAGAACTTGAAATGAATGATATACTTGACAAAAAGCAAATGAAACTTATTTTTGAGAGGCTTTGATTTTTTATCAATTTTCTAATGAGTTTTTAAACGCAAGTTTCAAGATGGTCATTCAACTAACCTCTAATTTCTAATTCACTAACAATTGACTTTTACTTTGTGCTTTTTACTTTTTGTTTTTATTTTATGCATTTACTTTTACGCACCATTTATTTTAGCATTTAGATTTCATGCTATTTTCATCTTTGCTCACTTGAGCATTTAACTTTATACCATTTTTACTTTGCTCACATGAGCTTTCATTTTCTTTTTGAATATACTTAATAACCAACTTGCACAAGCCTTAAGGTTACTCAGACTATTTGGTTACTATCCTTGACATTATGGAGATTGTGAACCTCTCATACTTAGGATTAAAAGCCTTGACTCCTTGGGACCATGTGACTCTAATTATTATTTTTTCTGGAGCTCTTGGGATTTATCCCAAGACATTGGTTTGTTTTTTCTTTGTATGTAGGTTTTGCTAGTTATATGATTTATCTGTTATTGGGAATTCCTCTATATACAGCCGTTACTCTGCCCAATTTTTGAAAAATTAATGAATATGAAACTTGTTATTCTCAAGAGGTTTTGTATCTTTGCTTGCTTGGTTTCAATACAAAGGATGGGAATTCTACATTGACTTCATATGCCAAGTGTTGGCTTCTTGTTGGTTAGACGGTTCTTTTCCCTAGCTTTTACCTTATGCTTTAGGATAGTCCCTTCATCTCCTATAATCTTCTATAAATTTCAAAATCTTCTTCCTCCTTTTCTAAACTCTTCTTGTTTTCTAACTTGAACCGATTTCACAATAAACTTGGACTTAGGTCCATGCATTTTCAAAAACATTTTCTCAATCAATATTTAAATAACTTAATCATACTTTGACATTTTTATAAGAAGACTAAAATTCAATCAATCTCATTCAAATCGTTTTTCCACTTTGGCTTTTTGTTTCAAAATTTTCTCAAAAATAATAGACTCTTGTCAATCCTTGAAGTGATGCAAGCTACTATACTTCTACGATATGTAATGAAGTGAGATATTTTCCACTTGGGTGTTGAGCGAGGCTTTGTTGATTTTAAAATCCAAGCTATATCCTCCACTTTGAAAGGATGCAAATTCTCCTTTCTGATAATTATGGGTAGTAAGTATGTTCTTCCACTCGGATATGACGATGATCTCTCGTCTCTTAAAATTAACCAACACACTTGTGTTTTAAAATTTTTAAAGGTGAACTATGAGTACCCTGATCCCCTATTGCACAGAAGGTGGTACATAGACACTAAAGGTTCGCAGCCACGGAGGGTGAAAAAATTGTAAAAAATACTTCTTTTCTCATCTTCACCATCTATTTTTATATACAACATGTTGTACCCCAATTTTCCCCCCTAAGATTGCTTTATCATCCCATATCAACTCAATTATAGCAAGATCACACTAGGGTTTGGTTCTTCTCCTTATCTTTAGGTTTGCTCATGAGGAATAACCAATTACCTTGACTTGTATAGTGTGATCATATATGTTTTGTATTGATTAACTTTTAACTAATAAATACAATGAATGTTTACTCTAATTGATGATCCTATAAGTTAGGTCACAACACATTTCATCAGGGGAATTCATAGGTTCATGAGTTTATTTCTATTCCTTCTTCAACAAAGCTTTATAGAGATTCAAGCTTCATTATTGATAAAGCTTTAAAGTAATATCATGAAAAGGTCTACTATGATTCATCATGCCTCAATTTGTCAAATAAAGTCAAAAGGTGCAAGGATTGATTGAAGAAGTTTGACCTAATTGGACAAGTTCTTAATTTATTGATCACAAGTGCATAAATCTCTTAATTATTAATATTTGGAAGAGGTTTTTGGTGCTACGGGTTCTTATTATCACCCACAACAACTTCTATTCACATGGCAAAAGTAATTGTGCAAGAAAGTTTGTCAAAACTGAAAGGGGTTTCTAAGTAATTTTTGGTGCTTTAGGAGCTAGGGTTTGAAACTTCTAACAACTATATCTTGTTCATCTTTTGAGATTTTGTGTGATTCCAAATATATGATTCTCTATAAAGGGTTATCAACAAATCACTTCAAAATTTCAAGAAAATTTTGTGTGGAGGATTCCTAATGATTGAGAAATATTATATGTCCTTTAGATAGGCCATCAAATTCCCTTATGTGACTTCAAAAGATTATAATTTGGTCGATTTTTATCTCCTTTAGCTAATTCTTTTTCCATATTGATCTTAAGGATGTGAACTTCAACTTTTCTTTTGATTTCAAAACTTGAAAATGCTTAGAAGATGCCTCAAAAACTCAAGAGATTATAGGTGACCTCATGGATTTTCACCAATTTCACAAGTCCATAACTTTTTCAATAATTGGTATTTTTGAGAGATTAAAGTTTCACAATGCTCTTTGGGAAGTAAATTTCAATCTAGCACCATTTTCAAAGCTCAATTTTGGGAAAAGACCTTGTTTGAAGTCAAGACATTATAAGTCACTTTTGAAAAAAACTTACAATTTTTTCGAAGTACAAAAGTCAACATCTTTTTCTCAACTTTGAATCATCACAACTCTTAGCTCAAAAAACCATTTGATCTTATTCTTGGAAAATTGCAAAGATGGTGACTTTATCTTTCAAATGAATCAAGAATAAAATTCGAAGGTTCCATAAATTATGCACACCATGAATTCAAAGTCAGCTACTTGAAGTTGAATTTTCCTTCCAAGTCAGAATTTTGAAATCCATATTGTGCCCTCTAAACATAAAGTTTACACGTGTTTTTGCTTCTAATTATATTTAGAAACTTTCCAAAATCATTTAGCATCATAAAATGCAGGTTTTTCCTGAGTTTTGATGCTAAACAAGTCACGCATTTCTCATGCTTCAGGTTCACACGAATTCACTCAATTACTCTCTGATTCGCACACCTATGCATTGCCTCATCCTCTCCTATAAATAAGATACATATTCCACCTAATTTCACAAGCTTTTGATAGACAATTGACCCCTGTTCAAATCCCACATAACTCTGAATTTGAATTTCTGATTGCTCTCATTCTAAATACAAAATACCAAAAGCTCCATTCAGTTAGCATCATTGAACTTCTCTGAAGCTAACCATATTCTTATCCTCAAGAATTTTGACCTATATTGATCTAAAGAAGTCCAGTTTCAGAGCTATTTTTTGCTACTTCTTTCCAGTAGATTTCTTAGTCAAATCGATCAAAAGAAAAGCGTAATCTATTCTCTTCATCCTTCTGATTCTCGTGCTTTTTACAATTTGTAATTTCATTGAGATTTGAGTGAGATATTCTAGAATTTCATGCTCGCTATTATTTCTGTTTTTTCTCAATTCAAGCCTTGCTCAGTTTATATAAATTTGGCGCGATTGTACCATTAGAATCGTCTTGAAGAGACGAATCTAATGGTACTTGTCTGGTTTGCTAATTTTACAGTTTCTGGAATTCCATTTTAGTGTGGTTGGAGGTTGAAGACGATGACATGTCTCGTCTTCAACCAATGATGGTGTGCCACGCTATTTATTTTGAAATAGATATGGTGTTTTTGCTTTACTATGCGCGTGTCTTAGGAGCCCTTGGATATGATTACTTTAATGAGTCAGACTCCATCCAACGTGCCACATTTTAAGTTGTTTTTATTTAATAAAAAATGATCAAGTGTAATATCCAATAAAGTCCATGATATGCACAGCGCACCAGATCCATTGGATCTGTTTACTAACGCATTTTAACAATGATCAGATGGTCCATATTTATTTGGTTTGTTATTTTATTTTCTGATTTTTATTTTAATTGATTTGAATTTCAAAAAATCATAAAAAATTAATTTCTGACTCAAAAAATATGAAACAATTCTTTAAAATATTTTAGATTTTTCTCTTTCTGATTTTTATTTTTTCACAATTTTATTTCACAATTTGATATTTTTTAATATATTTTTTCACTTTTATTAACTTGTTTTAATTGATTAAAAATATTTTTCTTGATTTTTAAATTATGACAAATATATGCAAAAGTCCTTTGGCCTTTTGGAAATTTTTGATAACCTTTTTTTACTTTTATTTCTGATTTTACTATTTTTCACAAATTTTGATTTATTTTGCTTATTTTCTTCAAATTAAAAAAATAGTTTCTGACTTTAAAAAATTCTGAAAAAAATTGTCAACATTTATTAAATCATGTTTGACCTCTGACCTTTTTTTGTTCTTATTTGGTGTTTTAACATACTTTGCATATTTTACCATTTCTTTTCCTTTTATTTAATCATTTAAATATTGTTTTACTAAATTTTATTTTATTTTTTTATTTTGTTCCAACTCTAATCTCATTTGGTGACAAATTCCTCAATCTCATTAGATCTTGGGTGTTGATAGGTTGAGAAATCAAATCCATCAAAATGAATGAATGATGTTAATGATATTTGAAACCCTAATTAAATACAATACATCCCCCCCCCCCCCCCCCCCCCGCTTCATCTTATCCCATTCTTACATGTGCTACATGTTGTTAGAGAATAATCTACATATTATTTCTCCAAACATATGGTACGTAGATTTCTATTGACCAACCTCAAAATAGGTGTGACTTCTATATACGTCCACTTATGGTTACTTAACATAGCGCTAAATTTTGTCCCGATTCGAGAAATGATCATTCGTGTCCCAAACCCATGTTTGCAATCCCAAGTATGTTTACTTTGAAACCTTTGATCCGATAACCTTGAGGTTCATTGTTAAGAGGCTTTGGTCTTATCAATCCTCTAATGAACCTTCATAAACTTTGGTCTAAGTGAATCATTTACATGTCGTTAATCATATGTTGTTGCCTCGAACATTTGAAATGAATGATATACTTGACATAAAATAAATGAAACTTGTTATTAAGAAGCTTTGATTTTATCAATCTTCTACTGAGTTTTCAACTGCAAGTTTCAATATGGTCGTTCAACTATTAACTTCTAATTCATTATCCATTGACATTTACTTTGTGTTTTTTACTTAATTATTTTATTTTATGCCTTTACTTTAAGAACCATTTATTTTAGCATTTACATTTCATGCTATTTTCATATTTGCTCACTTGAGAACTTATTTTTATGTCATTTTATTTTTCTCACTTGAGCTTTAATTTTAATTTTGAAGATAATTAATAACCAACTTGAACAATAAAAAACTTAATTCTACTTGGACTATTTGGTTACTATCCTTGGCATTGAGGAGTTATGGACCACTTGGACTTAGGATTAGAAGCTTTGACCACCTCTGAGACCTTGTGGCTCTGATCATTATTTTGTATGGAGTTCTTGGGGTTTACCCCAAGACATTAGGTTTATTTTTCATTGTGTGCATGTTAGTCTGATTATATCCTTTATATTTAATTGGAATTTCTCTGTATATAACTGGTACTCTGCCCAATTTTTGTGAAGACTTAATGCATTTGAAGCTTGGTTTTTTTAAAGAGGTTTATTATCTTTGCTTGTTTAGTTTCAATCCAAAGGATGGGATTTCTACATTGACTCATTATGTCAAGTGTTGGCTTCTTGTTGAGTAGACGATTGTTTTCCCTAGCTTTTACCTTATGCTTAAGCATAGTCCCTTCATCTCCTCCCATCTTCTTTAATTTCAAAAATCTTCTTCCTCCTTTTCAAAACTATTCTTGTTTTCTAAACTTGAATCACTTTCATAATAAACTTGTATTTAGGTCCATGCATTTTCAAAAAAAATATTTTCTGAATCAAATTTTAACCAACTTAATCATACTTTGACATTTTTTGTGAGAAGATTAAAAGTCAATCAATCTCATTCAAATTATTTTTCCACTTTTGGCTTTTTTTACCTTAAAACTTTCTCAAAATATTAGACTCTTGTCAATCCTTGTAGTGATGCAAGCTACTATACTTCTATGATATGTAGTGGAATCAGATATTTTCTGCTTGGGTGTTGAGCGAGGTTTTGTTGATTTTAAAATCCAAGCTATATCCTCCACTTTGATATGTTGCAAATTCTCCATTCTCATAGTCGTGGGTAGTAAGTATGTTCTTCCACTCAGATACGATGATGATGTCTCGTCTCTTAAATTTAACCAACACACTTGTGTTTTAAAATTTTTAAAGGTGAACTATAAGTACCCTCATCCCCTATTGCATGGAAGGTGGTACGTAGGCACTAAAGATTCGCAACCGCGGAGGGTGTAAAAATTGTAATAATACTTCTTTTCTCATCCCCAAAATCTATTTTTGTATACAACACTTATAGCCAAAATACATAAACTTTCAAAGAGGGTCCTGTGGAGTACCATTTATGTTTAGGGTTATATTACCTTCTCTTTGTATAACCAGCCCCCGAACATAGATTCTTTCCCCCTCTTTTTGGGTTATTCACTCTTTTCCCATTCCTTTCGAAACAATAAAGCATGGTGGCGATTTCTATTTGATCTGTGCAAGTCAAGTCAATCTAATGGCTTAGTCTCAACATTTCAACCGCTCTAAAAAAATGGTGACTTCACTGGGGAAAGATTGACCAATTGCTGGTCCATACCTAAGTGGGTTGAGCCTATCTTTGTTTATTTGTGTATGTCCTATTATTTGTTGTATATTATGTGTTTTATATGTTTGTCTAGATTTTCCTGGTTTTCAGGGTGCTTGGTGATTTCTCATAAGTCCTATTCCCGGACTTGGGCAAATTTAAGATAAGACGAGCGGTATAGTCATGTTAACTTTGAGGGAGTAAACCCAAAGGAGGCATATGATCCCCCACTCAGTGGAGACCCCTTTGAATGTAGTATCGTTTACCGAGTAATCGGGAAGATGTGCTGCTTTCGACCTGGGAGCCTGCTGAAACTGAGGATCATATAACCTTTAACCCCTCATGTCCTTTTAGGTGTATTGCGAAAACTATGACGGAGTAATCCAGAAATGGTTGTCACGCGATACTAAACTTAGACTAGTTTTTCCTGAGAATATTACTAATTACCGAGTCAATCGGGACGTTGGTAATATCTGAAGGAAGGATGTAGATTATGGGAACCTGTTAGAACCTTGTTCGGAAGGTCACAAACTATTAGACCATACCTTGTACATAGTACCTTTGACCTCATGCTCATGATGTCGAACCTATGAACCCCCATGTTTGTGATCTTGTGTGTGATTGTTGCATCATGCATTCATGCACCCATGAGCATCCTTTAAAACTTTTATTTCAAGGGCCTTAAAGTTGACTTTTTGTGAATATCTCAGGTACTTTTGACCATGAATTATGGAAAAAGGAAGACTCGTAAGTACAGTTTCAAGGATCCTAAGATAGACGAATTAATGATTCTGATTCCAGAGATTGAGAGTTCTACATATTTTTGGAATAAATATGGATCCATCGTGTCTCTTATAAAGCTCATGGTGAAGGAGGGAATTCTCTTAATGTTGGTCCATTTTTATGATCTGATGTGTCGATGTTTCACTTTCCCTGATTATCAGTTGATGCCTACATTAGAGGAGTATTCTTACCTACCGGGTCTACCTATTACTGATCGTATTCCTTTCACCAGTTTGGAGGGAGAGCCTAAGTCTCATTAGGTTGCTGCTGTGATTCATTTGGGGCAGTCTAAGATTGAGGCCAACATGACTTCCAAAGGAGGAATCAGAGGCTTACCCACTCAATTTTTATTGGAGAAAGATTTCTACTTTGCTAGGATGAAGAGTACAGTTGCGTTTGAGCTATCTTTGCTATACTTGCATATGGGTTGTTCTTATTTCCTAACACCGACAAATTTGTGGATATCAATGCCATAAGGATCTTTTTGAGTGGGAATCTTGTCCCTATATTATTAGGAGATGCTTATTATTCCATTCATATTCAAGATTCTTATCATGGAGGGATGATCATTTGTTGCACGCCTTTGTTGTATCAGTGGTTTATTTCTCACTTACCTCGGTCCGATACCTTTTGGGATATCAAGAAGGAACCTCGTTGGGCTCTGAAGATTATGGACGTCACTCATTTTGACATTGTTTGGTATCATCAAGCTTACTATGATGTGGAGATTTTAGATAGTTGTGGTAGTTTCCCCATTGTACCTCTTCTCGGTACAAAGGGAGGAAATAACTACAATCTCATTCTTGCACGATGTCAGCTTGGGTATCCAATGTGCGACAAGCCAAATAGTATTTATATAAGTGGTTTCTTTCTCAAAGAGGAATAAGATCATAAGAAAGTTAAGGAGGATATTGCAAAGGCTTCGCGCCATATTCACATGAAGAGTAGAAAGGACTTGAGACCTAGAGGAGCTAATTATTTAGAGCCTTATCTCCGGTGGGTACATGCAAGGGAAATTCAGTTGAAGATGCCATATTCTCGTGAAGAACTTATGCCTGATATGTTTGTAAAGAGTACTCCTCCCATTTTAGTTGATATGGAATAGCTTCATCTTGCCCTAGTCAGGATGCAATAGGAGAATGAGGCTTGGAAGAATAAGCGTCAGACTTTAGAGATGTCTTACCGAGCAGACTTAAAAGAGAAGGATGACCTGATTGAGATTCTTGAACATCGTGCTGCAGAGATGATGGAGAGGAAATGGAATTTATTTTCCTCTAGAGCTTGATTAGGACTTAGTCATTCACTTCTTGACTTTGTTGATTTGAAAGGGGTTTCCAATAGGTATTCAGAAGAGGACAAGAAGTTGAAGGCTCAGATTGCAAGACTCATAAGAAAGCATCAGTGTGTGGAGATATCTTCGTCATTTTTTCCTTCTTAGGGTTTAAGATTATATATTCTATTGTACTTAGGATTGGGGAAACTTGTACTAAAAGTTGTAATCCATTTTGAAATTATTATAATAAGATTTTCAGTATTTCAAAATGTGTTATTACTTTAATATTTACGAATTGTCTATAATTCTTTGAGTCCCTTGAAATATTAATAATAATCAAATAAATCACGTGCATTTCATATCATGCATCATATTTTACATATTTCTTGCATTTCTATTAATACCCAGGTGTCTTACTGTGTTTCTCTAAATTTGTTCAGCAAGTTGTCTCACCGGTAGAATACTCAGGCTAATTCCAGGAAGAAAATGGAGAATCTTGAACAAGAGAATCGCGAGCTGTGCGAGGAGGTTACTTCTTTGAAGGCCGGTATGGCCAATATGACTGCTTTGATGGAATCATTGGTGGCTACTCAGAATCAGCCACCACTTGCCCAGCCACAACAAACAACGGTCACTTCTGAAGCTCCATCAGTTCCCGTTTCTGTTACTGTAGTTACTGCTGCACAAAATCGTATGCCTCAGGGTTACCCGTAGGGAATGCCTGAAAATTTCATGCCAGAAGGTTATAATATTGATGCTCAAGTTGCTCCAGTTATTTAAGATACTTCTACTCCCTCACCTCCTGTGGTGCATGTTACTCATATGGCTAGTAATGAGATCCATTATATTGCACCTCCTCCGGGGAATGTTATACCGTTCACTAATAATGAAGTTTATCATCATGTTCCTCCACCAAATGAAACTATGGGTTTCTATGACCGATTGGATGACTTTAAAGACCAGTTCAATGAGATGCAGAAGGAAGTGAAGGCCCTTCGAGGAAAATAATTTTTTGGACATAACATTATTGAACTCTGCCTAGTTCCCAATGTGAAAGTTCAAGCAAAGCCTAAAGTTCTGGAATTTGAGAGGTACAAGGGAAACTCTTGCCCTTGTGACCACCTTGTGATATTTATCAGGAAAATGTTCACCCATACTCATGATCAGCGTTTTCTCATTCATTTAATCCAATATAGTTTAAATAGGGCCGCTTTGAAGTGGTAGGTGAGTTTGGGCAGTAGTAGTATCCACACCTTTAATGATCTAGGGGAATCCTTCAGCAAGCAGTATAAGTACAATATGTTCATGGAACCTGAGCATGACAAGTTAAGGGAAATGGCTCAGAGAGACAAGGAGTCGTTTAAAGAATATATGCAACGTTGGGACGAGATAACTGCCGAGGTGGTGCCACCTATGGGAGAACAAGAAATGACCAAGGTCTTCCTAAAAACCCTTGGATCATTTTATTATGAAAGGATGGTTGCGAGTTCGCCAAGTAATTTCAGCAAAATGGTGAGCATGGGTGTTTGTTTAGTAGAAGCTGTAAGAGAGGGGTGCTTGACAAAAGATGAAAGGACAAAGAAGTCATCATACGGGATCTTTCGAAAGAATGAAAGTGAAATGAATGTTGTTATTTGGGAAAGGAAGATTAGGTCACCTAGCAGGCATCATCGGTACCAGCAACAAGTTGCTTCTGTGACTCAAATCATTAATGTAGCTCCAACCACTATTTCCTATCAAAGACCATCTCCTCAATGGAATCAAGGGTAATTACATATAATTAGCCACAGGAAGAGTACGAAAAATATTTGAATATGGTTTATGGATGTCTCAGTGAATTCCGGATTTTTGACGTGAATCATATGAGTGATGATTTGGTGCAGTTACACGCTACCTTCTGTCACATGGATGGTCAAGAAGAACACCATTATGGGTCTTGCCAGATTTGATGAAGAGATTCTTGGGGTTGTTCCATTGTGAGAAGGGGTGTTCAGTTGTTATTGGATAACTGTACTATCAAATTTTTGGGCAATAGAGATGAATACAATGAAATTAACATGATTAAAGACTGCTCGACCAAGACTGTGTCAGATGATGAGTATGCTTCTACAGATGAGTTCTTTTCTTTTGATGATGATATGTTCTCCAACAATGATTCAGTGATGTCTAAGTATTCTGAAGAGGGGGTGAATGTTATTGTGCCTTGTTTCGGTGTTCCCGCCCCTATAGAGATTGAGTACCATATAAAGCCAGTTGTTGCTCCAGTGGTGATTTGCTTACCAGGCCCTGTAGCATATGAATCAGACAAGGTCGTGTCATATAAATACAATGCAACAATCCTAGAGGATGGTGCAGAAATTCCCATCCAACCTTTGTCTGATGTCAAGAACATTGTTGAAGCCAGCCGAGTAACCCGTAGAGGCCGTGTTTTTGCACCTGTCATTCGAGGAAATGTTAATGATGATAAAATGGTTGTTGAAAGTACAAAACCTAAGAAAGCAGTGGGGGAACTTAGCGGTGTTGCTTTGGAAAAAGATGTGGATGACCTGTTGAAGATTATCAAGATGAGTGACTACAGGATCGTAGATCAATTGTTGCAGACTCCGTCAAAGATATCTACTTTAGGCTTGCTAATGAACTATTATTTCCACTGGGAATCTTTGATAAGGGTGTTGGATCAACATTTTGTGGAAAATTATATGTCTCTTGACAAATTCAGTAGTGTTGTAAGGAATATTACATTCTGTAATAACCTGAGTTTCTGTAATGACGAATTTCCTGATGAAGAAAAGAATCACAAACTAGCTCTCCATATCTCCATGAATTGTAAGTATGACTCATTGTCAAACATGCTGATTGACAATGTATCCGCTTTAAATGTCATACCTAGGAGCACACTCATGAAGCTGAAGTACCAAGGAACTCCCATGCGCCAGAGTGGCACAATTGTGAAAGCTTTTGATGGATCGAGGAAGTCTGCCATCGGAGAAGTAGATTTGCCTATTCACAAAGGCCCGCACTTATTTCAGATTACTTTCCAGGTTATGGATATTGTTTCCGCTTACAGCTATTTACTGGGACGACCATGGATCCACGAGGCAAGGGTTGTTACTTCAACTTTTCACCAGAAGCTGAAGTTTGTTCGTGAAGGAATGGTGGTTATCATAAGTGGAGCGCAGTATTTGTTAATATCTCATTTGCCCTCTTTCAGTGTTGTGGAAGCGAATGAAGCTTCTGTTGGAACTTAGTTTCAAGCTTTATCCATTGATAATGTGAGGAAAAATGGGGATTTTATAGCCTCATTTAAGGATGCTCAACTGGTAGTGCATAATGGCCTTAGCAAGGCATGGGGGCAGATTGTTGATCCATCTTTGAATAAGAACAGAGCTGGTTTTGGATTCTCTATGAAGAGTAATAAAGGTGAAATTATGAAGTCGACATCTGCTTTAGGAAAATATCAAGACATCTTTCACAACGGAGGTTACCTTCATCCAACTATTCATAGGATCAATGCTATTCTGGAAGGTGAGTCAGAGGAAGAGATGTCGAACTACATGACGCATGGAGTCAGAGTCCAAAATTGGATCACTATTGATGTTACCTCTTGCATTTATATTTCAAAGTAATTTGTTTATGTTAATCTTTTCAAAAATCTTTCACTCTGCCCAAGGTGAAAGTATTGATATTGTATGAGCATATATGTTTCTTTGACCTTTAAAATCATTAATAAAAGTTGTCTTTGATTCAAAAATTGTGTCTTTATTTTCTTCTTTTTCTTGGAAAATGGTAATCAGAAAAATCCTTTCAAAATAAATAATAAATGTAAATGAATCTGCATAATCACTTGCTATATGTGTCAGTTTCTAAAATCAATCATAAATCATATGTGCAGATTAATTAAAAAACACGTTGAGTACAATGACCCTGCACCCTCTCCCAACTTTGCATATCATGCGTATGTGGCCGAAGAAGAAAAATATGATGAAATCCCAGAAGAGGTTTCACGGTTGCTTGAGCGCGAGGAAAATACCATTCAGCCATATAAAGAGGCGTTAGATACGATTAATTTAGGTACAAAGGAAGATCCAAAAGAAGTTAAGATTGGAGCATTGCTTCATCCCAGCATGAAAAGCAGGTTGATTAAATTGTTGAAAGAGTACGTGGATATTTTTACTTGGTCATACCAAGACATTCCGGGTTTGGATAATGATATTGCGGAACATCATTTGCCGCTAAAGCTAGAATGCCCACCAATAAAGTAGAAATGGCGAAGAACTCACCCTGATATGGCGGTGAAAATTAAATAAGTTTTAAAGCAGATGAATTCTGGTTTTCTTGTGACATCAGTGTACTCTCATTGGATTGCCAATATTATCCGAATACCAAAGAAAGACGGAAAAGTTCGCATGTGCGTAGATTATAGAGATTTAAATATAGCTAGTCTAAAAGATGACTTCCCATTGCCACATATTGATATGCTGGTTGATAATACAGCAAAATTCAAAGTATTCTTGTTCATGCATGGATTTTGCAGATACAATCAAATCATAATGGCTTCTGAGGACATTGAAAAAAATGTTTATCACACCCTGGGAAACATTCTGTTACAGAGTGACGCCCTCCGGGTTGAAGAACGCTAGTGCAACGTATCAGAGGGATATGACAATCCTATTCCATGATCTGATGCACAACAAAATTGAGGTATACGTTGATGATATGATTGCAAAATATCATACTGAAGAAGAGCATATAGAAGATTTATTGAAATTGTTTCATCATTTAAGGATGTATCGTCTCCGCTTGAACCCAAATAAATGCACCTTTTGTGTCCGATCCGCGAAATTGTTAGGTTTCATTGTCAGCCAAAAATGAATTGAAGTTGATCCTGATAAAGATAAGGAAATTCAAGAAAGTACAACACCAAGAACTGAAAATCAAGTTAGAAGCTTCCTCGGGCGTTTGAATTACATTTTTAGATTTATCTCCCATATGACTGCAACGTGTGAGCCGATCTTTAAGTTGTTAAAGAAAGATCAAGGTTTTGTGTGGACAGAATATTGCCAAAGGGAATTTTAAAGTATTAAAGAGTATCTGCTTGAACCTCCTATCTTGCTCCCTCCTGTGGATGGAAGACCATTGATTATGTATTTGACAGTGTTAGATAATTCTAGGGGCTATATTTTGGGACAACAAGATGAAACAGGGAGAAAAGAATATGCCATTTATTTTCTCAGCGAGAAGTTTACTGACTGTGAGTCACGATATTTCATGCTTGAAAAAACATGTTGTGTTCTGGCCTGGGCGACAAAACAATTGCGACAATATATGTTGAATCTAATCAAGCATATTTTTGAAAAGCTTGCTCTTACTGGAAGAATTTCAGGTTGGCAGATGTTGTTGTCTGAATATGATATTGAATACCATTCTCAGAAGGCTATAAAAAGTAGTGTGTTGGCAAATTATTTAGCTCACCAACTGGTTG
Source organism: Vicia faba (assembly GCA_948472305.1). Taxonomy (NCBI): domain Eukaryota; kingdom Viridiplantae; phylum Streptophyta; class Magnoliopsida; order Fabales; family Fabaceae; genus Vicia; species Vicia faba. The sequence continues at coordinate 1,532,851,697 of OX451737.1, forward strand.
ATGATTATCAGTCTGTTAAATATGATTTCCCTTATGAGGATGTGATGTTTTTTAAAATAAAAGATTGTGATGAACCTTTGCTCGGGGAAGGTCCTGATCCAAAATCCCGGTGGGGTATGTTGTTTGATAAAGCGGTAAATGCTTATGGAAAAGGAATTGGTGTTGTGATTATCACTCCTCATGGATCACATATACCTTTTACGGCAAGATTGGCATTTGATTATACCAATAATATTGGTAGAGTATGAAGCTTGTATCATGGGTCTCGAAGAGGCTATAGATCTTAGAATAATAATTCTAGATGTATATGGCGATTCAACTTTGGTAATAAATCAGATTAAAGGAGAATAGGATACTCGTCATGTTGTCTTGATTCCCTATAAAGATTATGCTAGAAGATTATTACCCTTCTTTAATAAAGTTGAATTCTATCATATTCCCAGATATGAGAACCAAATGACAGATGTTTTAGCCACTTTGGTTTCTATGTATCAAGTAATTACTTGGAACGATGTGCCTCATATCATAGTGCGGCGTTTGGATAGGCCAGCTCATGTGTTTGCAACAGAGGGAACGTCAGACGAAAAAACTTGGTAATATGATATCAAGAATTTTCTCCAAACTTAGGAATATCCGGCTGGTGCATCAAACAAAGATAGAAAGACATTGAGAAGGTTGGCAGGCAGCTTTTTCCTCAATGAAGATGTGATATACAAAACAAATTATGACATGGTCTTGCTCAGATGCGTGGATAGACACGAAGCAGACATGTTGAGGAATGAAATCCATGAAGGTTCCTTTGGCACTCATGCCAATGGACATTCGATGACAAAAAAGATGCTTAGGGCATTACTGTTGGCTGAAAATGGAATCTGACTGTTATAAATTTGCGAATAAGTGACATAAGTGCCATATTTATGCTGACAAAATTCATGTGCCTCCGACACTTCTCAATGTTATTTCTTCCCCATGCCCTTTTTCTATGTGGTGTATTGACCTGATTGAACCTAAGGCGTCAGATGGACATCATTTTATCTTGGTGGCAATTGACTACTTCACCAAATGGGTGGAAGCAGCTTCATATGACAATGTTACTAAGCAGGTGGTAGTACACTTTATCAAGAATAATCTTATATGTCGGTATGGCGTGCCAAGAAGGATTATCACCGAAAACGGCTCGAATCCGAATAACAAGATGATGACAGAAATTTGTGAAAAATTCAAGATTATCCATCATAATTTATCTCCCTACAGGCCAAAGAGGAATGGGGATGTTGAAGCTGCTAATAAAAACATCCAGAAAATGGTTGTTACCTATAAATATTGGCATGAGATGCTCCCTTTTGCTTTGTGTGGATATCATACATATGTCTGGACTTCACCAGGGGCAACCCCATTCTCTCTTGTGTATGGTATCGAAGCAGTGCTCCCCGTTGAGGTTGATATTCCATCTTTACGCGTGATAATGGAAACCAAGTTATCAGAGGCTGAATGGGTTCATAAGAGGTTTGACTAATTGAATTTGATTGAAGAAAAGAGAATGACGTCCTTGTGTTATGGCCAGTTATACTAGAAGATAATGAACAAAGCTTTTGATAAGAAGGTCAAGCCTTATGAATTCAGAGAAGGCGACTTTGTGCTCAGAAAGATCTTGTCTTTTAATGTTGATTCTAGGGGCAAGTGGACTCCCAATTTTGAAGGCTCATGCGTTGTCAAGAAATCCTTCTCTGGAGGTGCATTGATTCTTGAAACTATGGATGGCAAGGAGTTCCCACGTCCTCTGAATGCTGATGCAGTCAAGAAATACTTCGCCTAAAGAAATAAAAGAACAACTCGCTAAGTTGAAAACCCGAAAGGGCGACTTAGGCAAAAAAGAGCGTCTCGGTAGGCTGAAAACCTGAAAAGGCGGTCTAGGCAAAAATAACAGACACAAAAAGAATAAATTATTCCCACTAGGTTGAAAAACCGCAAGGGAAACCTAGGCAAAAGTTAAGGATTTCTTGGCAAGTAATTGCGTCATACAAGACTTGACCATTGAAGCAACAATCTTCTTGGATCCTCACAACAATTTAACAGAAGTCAATGCTCAGGAGTTCATAGTTGTTAGGGAGAATAGTGGTCATTGTATTTCAATGTATCCTTTCCAATATATTACCATTTTCCAAACTTTGTAATCATCTATGGGGTCTCGCCATTCGCATACTACCATTCAATTAATAAAGTTTGAGATTTTATCCAATTCTTTGTAATTCTTATTTTATTCAGCTTACAAAGACTCCATTTATTATTGATAGTAATTTTCAAAACAAAGTGATTTAATAATTTAAAAAATTTTATAAAAGAATTTACAAATTATTTTTTACTTTAGATTTTTGTGATTCAAGAAAAACAAAAATAGTGATTCTAAGGATGGACGAACTCTGAAGTCTTGGAAGAATTTATTCCCCGGGAAGGTTCTCCCAAGTCACTCTTGCTGATATGCACATAATCTCATTGTGTTTCTCAAAAAGTTAGAGATGATACTAATTGATGTATAGTATGGTGTTGGATTTATAATTCCATTATCCATAGTCTTGGTTCATTTCTTTTCCTCCAGGATGATTACTTTGATTTCGTGATTTGCATGGTTTGAAGCCTCTATCTTAAATCCTCAGTAAGGCAACTAGGAAAAGCAGTATCTTTTCTAAGAAGTGTTGAAATAGTTGTCAACTTTTTGGGTTTTCTCCCGCCAAGTGATGGGTTTGATTTAAAATCCCCATAATGTTAATATCTTGCTATATTATTTGACTTCTCAAATATCCATGTAAAGTTAAGATGGTGTTTCTCTCTGAAAGTTGTTATCCCAATGTGGTTTCATAATGCCTCCCTGGGAGGTGTGTGAAATCATCACTATTGGTATAGAAGAATGTATTCTAGGATGTACTAGATAATGTGGTGTTGAACTCCCCATTGAAGTCAACACAAGATCCCCAGTTGATGTCTCAACGATGTGGTTTTCATCTGCCCTAGTGAAGTCAGTATTATAATCCCCAACGGAAATCTAGACATTGATACATTGTTTTCCCCGTTGAAGTCTATGTGATATTCTCTGGTGAAGCCTGGAGGAGGATGTTATATCCCTGTATCTGTTTTGATTTACTATTTTGACTTGATTATTATGTTTCTTCTCACAAGAATGAAGTCGTGAAATAGGAATTTATTTCCTCAGTTGGTGCTTACTTTCTTTTCAAAATTTTCCTCCTGGATATGATTTAGTTGAGTTTTGACTTTATCTAAGACTTATTTTGTTTGGTTATTATTAGGGTTGTATGTTTGTTTTATTAGCATATACATGATAATATTCATACATTCATACATACGTCATGCACAACTGAATTTAAAGTTCATTGCTCATTTGCATTCATTAATATTTTGTTGGCATATTACCCTATTTTGTAGAGTTATGTTACCCTTTCTTCAATAGATTGTCAACCTTAAGCAGAAAGGGTACATCATTTCAATTATCCCACTGAGTTATCCCTTATGGAAGAATTTTTGCTTTAGCCTTCTTTTTCAACTTATTATCTGGATGGAATATGATCCTTGTTTATGTTTATTTCTCCTCGGGAGCTATCTTGATTAACGGATTCATTCCGATTTAATTCTGGTTTGAATTTGTAGTCCCTGGAACCATTATTACTCTAACTTCTGCAGACTTTGTGTCGTGATTTGAGAATGTGCATTTATTTTGCACGAGAAGACCTTACTTCCTTAGCAGGAATATATTGGTATTTCCCCAGGAAGTCATAACTCTTTTTCCAGTAGCATTATTGCAACTCTGTCTCATAACAGCAGATGGGAGGTCTCTTTGTTTGAGCAACATGTACTTCCCCAGTAAGTCTGTTAGTTCAAAGATAAGATCAATATTTGTTACTCCGGTTAATGGTAGTCTCGTCATTATTGGAGATAGTTTCTTGTTGAAATTTTGTTTACTCCGATGAATGGTAGTCTCGTCATTATGGGAGATAGTTCTTTATTGAGATTTGTTACTCCAGTGGATGGTAGTCTCATCATTATGGGATATAGTTTGTTGTTGAGATTTTGTTTACTCCAATTGATGGTAGTCTCGTCATTATGGGAGATAGTTTGTTGTTCAAATTTTGTTTACTCCAATGGATGGTAGTCTCGTCACTATGGGAGATAGTTTGTTATTGATATTTGTTACTCCAATGGATGGTAGTCTCGTCGTTATGGGAGATAGTTCGTTGTTGAGATTTTGTTTACTCCAATGGATGGTAGTCTCGTCATTATGGGAGTTAGTTTGTTGTTGAGATTTTGCTTACTCCAATGGATGGTAGTCTCGTCATTAGGGGAGATAGTTCGTTGTTGATATTTTGTTACTCCAATGGATGGTAGTCTCGTCCTTAGGGGAGATAGTTCGTTGTTGAGATTTGTTACTCCGATGAAAGGTAGTCTCGTTATTATGGGAGATAGTTCATTGTTGAGATTTGTTACTCTAATGGATGGTAGTCTCGTCATTAAGAGAGATAGTTCGTTGTTGAGATTTTGTTTACTCCAATGGATGGTAGTCTCATCATTATGGGAGATAATTCTTCGTTGAGATTTTCTTTGCTTTGAAGAATTCGTATGTTTCTAGTTATAAGTACCGACGCTGGCCATTTGTGACCTACCCTAATATTGGTATTTGATGGTATTATCCTAGCATTTCTTTTCCCCTGTGGATCGACATTACCTTTTTTGCTGTCTTCTCAGTGAGTAGATAGTTTACATTTATCTACCAATCATTGTTATCCTTTACTTTCTGTCCTCAATTATTGAGTTGATGTTGCTTTATCTCCTCCTTGGGCTTTACCTCAAAAGAGTCAAGTATTTTGTTCACCAGTGATTTATTTTCCTGGTCGGGCTTTCTTTTGATCCTTGTTTTTATTTCCTGCTCCCCCAGTGGTCTTCTATGTCACCTTTAGAGCCATTCATTTTCATTCATAATCATAAGCATTGCATGGCATCTTAAGGAAAAAATAGGTCTTGTTTTATATTTAAGTATCTTCAATCGCGTCGACACGAAGATTTTAACCTTCGTATCTCCGGATAGAAAACACTTAATTAAGGGCAGCTGTTGTATCCCAAATTTTTCCCCTAAGATTCCTCTATCATCTCATATCAACTCAATTATACCAATATCACACTAAAGTTTGGTTCTTCTCCCTATCTTTAGGTTTTCTCATGAGGAATCACCAAGTATCTTGAATTGTATATTATGATCTTATATGTTTTGTATTGATTAACTTTTAACTAACAAATACAATGAATGTTTGTTCTAATTGATGATCTTATAGATGAAGGCACACCACATTTCATTAGGTGAATTCATAAGTTCATGAGTTTATTTCCATGCCTTATTAAACAAAGCTTTATTGATATTCAAGCTTCATTATTGAGAATGCTTTAAAGTAATATCATTACAAGGTCTACTATGATTCATCATGCCTCGATTTGTCAAAGAAAGTCAAAAGGTGCAAGGATTGATCAAAAAAGTTTGACCTAATCGGGAAAGTTCTTGATTTCTGGAACACAAGTGCATAACTCTCTCAATTATTAATATTTGGAAGAGGTTTTTAGTTCTATGGATTCTTATTATAATCCACAACAACTTCTATTAACATGGAAATAATAATTGTCCAAGAAAGTTTGTCAAACTTAAAAGGGGTTTCCAAGTAATTTTTGGTGCTTTAAGAGCTAGGGTTTTGAACTTCTAAGGGATATATCTTGCTCATCTTTTGAGATTTTTGTGTGATTCTAAATATATGCTTCTCTCTAAATGGTTATCAACAAATCACTTCAGAAGTTTCAAGAAAATATTGTGTGGAGGATTCCTAATGATGGAGAAATATTATATGTCCTCTACATAGGCCATCGAATCCCCTTATGTGACTTCAAAAGATCATAACTTGGTCAATTTTTATCTCCTTGATCCCATTATTTTTCCATATTGACCTTAAGGATGTGAACTTCAACTTTTCTTTTAAGTGCAAAAATTGAAAATGGTTATAAGATGCTTCAAAGACTCAAGATATTATAGGTCACTCATGGATTTTCACCAATTTCACAAGGCCATAACTTTTTCAATAATTGGTATTTTTGAGTGATTAAAATTTCACAATGCTCTTTAGGAAGTATATTTCAAGATAGAATCATTTTTCAAAGCTCAATTTTTGGATAAGACCTTGTTTAAACTCAAAACATTATAAGCCACTTTTGAAGAAAAATATAGAATTTTTTCTAAGTACAAAATTCAGCATCTATTTCTCAACTTTGACTCATGACAACTCTTAGCTAAAGCATTTATTTGATCTCATTCTTGGCACATTGAAAAGATGGTGACCTTATCTTTCAAATACATCAAGAATCAGATCCTAAAGTTTCCTAAATCGTGCACACCATGAATTCAAAGTCAATTACTTGAAGTTGAATTTTCCTTCCAAGTCAGAATTTGAAATCCACATTCTGCCCTCTAAACACAAAGTTTCCACGCGTTTTTGCATCTAATCATGTTTAGCAACTTTCCAAAATCTCTTAGCATCATGAAACACGAGTTTTGGATGGGTTTTGATGCTAAACAAGTCAAGCTTTTCTCATGCTTTAGGTTGACACGAATTCATTGAATTACTCTCTCATTTTCACACTTAAGCGTTGGCTCATCCTCTCCTATAAATAAGATGCATATTCCACCTATTTTCACAAGCTTTTGATAGCCAATTGACCCTTATTCAGATGCCACACGAACTCTGAAATTGAATTTTTGATTTCTCTCATTCTCACTCCAAAATAGCAAAAGCTTCATTCAGTTAGCTTCATTGAACTTCTCTGAAGCTAACCATATTCTTACCCTCAAGAATTAAGACCTATATTGATCTACAGAAGTCCAGTTTCAAAGAAACTTTTTTCTACTTCATTCTGGTAGATTTCTTAGTCAAATCGATTCAAATAAAAGACTAATCTACTCTCTTCATCGTTCTGATTCTCGTTCTTTTTACAATTTGTAATTTCATTGAGATTTGAGTGAGATATTTCAGAATTTCGTGCTTGCTATTATTTCTACTTTTTCTCCATTCAAGCCTTGCTCAGTTTATATAAATTTAGCGCGATGGTACCATTAGAATCGTCTTAAAGAGAAGAATCTAATGGTACTGATCTGGTTTGCTAATTTTACAATTTGTGGAATTCCATTTTAGGGTGGCTGGAGGTTGAAGATGATGACATGTCTCGTCTTCAACCAATGATGGCGTGCCACGCTATTTTTTTGAAATAGATGTGGTTTGTTTGCTTTACCATGCGTGTGTCTCAAGAGCCCTTAGATCTGATTACTTTAGCGAGTCAGACTCCATCTAACGTTCCACATTTTAAGTTGTTTTTTATTTAATAAAAAATGATCAAGTGTGATATCCTATAAAGTCCATGACATGCACAGTGCGCCAGATCCACTAGATATGTTTACTAACTCGTTTTGATAATGATTAGATGGTCCATATTTTTTTGGTTTGTTATTTTATTTTCTGATTTTTATTTTAATTGATTTGAACTTAAAAAATCATAAAAAAATCATTTCTCCCTTAAAAAATATGAAAAAATTCTTAAAAATATTTTGGATTTTTCTCTTTCTGATTTCTATTTTTTCACAATTTTATTTCATGATTTGATATTTTTTTCACTTTTATCAACTTGTTTTAATTGATTAAAAATATTTTTCTTAATTTTAAAATTATGAGAAAATTATGGAAAGGTCCTTTGGCCTTTTTCCAATTTTTGATAACCTTGTTTTATTTTTATTTCTGATTTTACTATTTTTCACAATTTTTGGTTTATTTTTCTTATTTTATTCAAATAAAAAAATAGTTTGACTTTAAAAAATTCTAAAATAATTTGTCAACATTTATTAAATGATGTTTGACCTCTGACCATTTTTTTTGGGTTTTTATTTGGTGTTTTAACATACTTTGTATATTTTACCATTTATTTTCCTTTTATTTAACCATTTAAATATTGTTTTACTAAATATTATTTATTTTTTTATTTTGTTCTAATTTGGATCTCATTTGGTGACAAATTCCTCGACCTCATTGGATCTTGGGTGTTGATAGATTGAGAAACCAAATTCACCTAAATGGATGGATGATGTTGATGATATTTGAAACCCTAATTACATACAATACATCCCCCCTCTCTTCATCTTATCCACTTTTTAAATGTGCTACATATTGTTAGAGAATAATCTACATATTATTTCTCCAAATATATGGTACATAAATTGCTATTGACCGGCCTCAAAATAGGTGCGACTTCTATATAAGTCCACTTACGATTACTTAACATAGCACTAAATTTTGTCCCGATTCGAGAAATGATCATTCGTGGCCTAAACCCATGTTTTCAAGCCCAATTATATTTAATTTGAAACCTTTGATCCAATAACCTTGAGGTTCATTATTAGGAGGCTTTGGTCTTATCAATCCTCTAATGAATCTTCATAAACTTTGGTCTAAGTGAATCATTTAAACATCATTGATCATATGTTTTTGCCTTGAACATTTGAAATGAATGATATACTTGACAAAAAGTAAATGAAACTTATTGTTGAGAAGCTTTGATTTTATCAATCTTCTAATGAGTTTTCAAATGCAAGTTTCAAGATGGTCATTCAACTAACCTTTAACTTCTAATTCACTAACAAGTGACTTTTACTTTGTTTTTTTTTACTTAATGCTTTTATTTTATTCCTTTACTTTGAGCACCATTTATTTTAGCATTTACATTTCATTCTATTTTCATCTTTTCTCAATTGAGCACTTATTTTGATGTCATTTTATTTTGCTTACTTGAGCTTTAATTTTATTTTTGAAGATACTTAATAAACAACTCGAACAATAAAAAACTTAATGCTACTTGGACTATTTGGTTACTATCCTTGGTAATAAGGAGTTATGGACCACTTGAACTTAGTATTAGAAGCGGTAAAAGGAGAAAATCGATTTCATCTTTTTGAGGAAAAATTATTCAAGTTTAAGTGTATTGATAAGCGATAAATGCATCATATTTATTTTTTATTTTTCCTTTGATTTCATGTGTGTTTCATTATCCTCCTTTTTAAAGGTTTTTGTATCCTTTGTTTTCTTTCAATTAATAAGATGTCAAAGGAGCAAATCAAAATGAAAAAGGCCGAAGATCGCATAATAAGGAGCGCTTCCCATATAAGTTTCCCGAGACCAACACGGAATGGTCGTGTCCTATGACACGATTCCTGTTGGCCCCTTTGAGATGCTTCTATACAAGAAACTAGAGGCTGACATGACCAACCCGTGTTCCCAGACACGCCTCGTGCCAGTCCTCAGACAGTTACGAATTTTGATCATTTGGTAGTTTTTGTAACCTTTTGACATCTGTATCTTTCCAAATTTTTATGATTAGTAATTACTGATAGTTAAGCTCAAAATTAGTGCCAATTATTATAAACTTATACCTTAAGTTAGTAGAAATAAAGGCTTAGGCATCAAGTGAAAGTATCATTTTTACTACTATCATTCTATACAATTGTTATTTCCTTTAGTTAATAGCTTAAGTTTTTGTTATTGTCTTGTATTTTCTGTACTTTTTGTTATTACAATCTTGCCTTCATTTTAATTTCAAGTTCGTATTTCTTTTACTTGTTTTAATTTAATTATTTCTATTGAAATGCTTATAAATATTATTATTGTTGTTGCCTCACAATGTGTGAGTAGTCCCTTAAGGACAACAAGTTATGAGAGCTTATCTCATGACAACCCCTAATGTATTTATCCACTATGCATTACGAGAAATATTTTTAGTGTCTTTTTATTTTATAATTCGAGTTGTAATTCACAAGTCTATGTCGATTGTGAAAGATAAAGCAACATAGGCCCACACATGATTCAAAAGAATAGGCATCGATGTTTAAAGAGAAAATTACTAGACAGTTTAGTTCAAGGCGCCACTGACAAGGCGACTTGATCTCGATTGAGAAAGCCATCAGTCGTTCCATGATGAATGTCTATGAAAGTGGGTGATGCACACTTAAACAATCAGCGAAACAAATCATCAAGATGAAATCAATGAAGTCGTCATCGAACGTTTTTTATCCCAAGGGAAGAGATAGGTAAACATCGACTAAACCTGAGAAGGGTGAAATCAAGGTCAAATGACCGAGAGATACAAGTAAGGGAGTCGATTATGCAAGGGGAAGGTATTAGCAACCCTTACGTCCATGGTACTCCATATGGTCCACTCTTGTTGTTATAATAAAAGGGTGTGTTCAAATCTAAAGCTTGCGAGCTAAGAAGGAAAATGCAAAGAGGGACTGCATGCAAAAGAAAAAATAGGGAAAATAAGGAATATTAAAAATGTTTTGATTGTATGGGCCCTGTGACCAAATGCCTAGGTATCCCTTGTAAGGAATCAGAGCACCGTAGTTCAGCTCAAAAGTTTCCGTTTTTTGTATGTTTTTTACCTTGAAATATGGTTTTAAAAGAAAAGCTAAGCGGCAAAATGAAGTTTAAATTGGTTGGTGTTTTTACCTTGAAAAAGGGTTTTTGTATTATTAGAGTATTTTATGCATTTGCCAAGAAAATGGTTTTAGTCTTAAGGATGCAAAAGGAAAGAAAAAATCTAAGGGAGACTATCTAACTCTATCCCTAATGTTATCAAACAAATGATTGATCCTAAGGTCAAGTTTGCAAGGCAAATCTCTACATATGTTAGCATGCATGGATTATGATCATAATGTCTAACTTGCATCAGAAACGAAACAAGTGTATCCTAAGAGATCATAAAAAGGTTACAACCAAATGAAAAGCATAAGCACAAGGTACGAACAAGAAAAGATGAGTTGACGCCAAAAACAACATCAGACACGAGCTAATAGCAAACAATAGAGCCCAATGAATCTCAAAGTTAGAGTAAGGAACTATTTACACTTGATTTAATCGAGCATTAGCATCAAGTAACAACTCGGAGCATCAACGTCCAGCAACGCGAGCTAACATCGTCGAAACGAATTACAAAACGTGGGGGTTGATTACTGTTATAACTGGTTTTTTAATTGAGAGTCGCCACTACTAGTTTTTATCCTAAGGAAGGGAATCTAATAGAAAACTCTAATTTGTAAACAGAGATTCCAAGTTTCGAACTTTTTTAGACGAAACGAAGGTGTTAGGCACCTTTCATCTACCTTATTCTTAAGGATACTAGGTTTCGGTTTAAGTTTAGGTTTAACAGTTAGGTAAGAAGGCGTTTTAATTTTTTTAATAGGGGAAAATGGTTTTAATTTTTAATAGGGGAAAAGGGGTTTTATTTTAATAGGGGAACTCACAAAGATTTTAGTTGTATGCCTACGTATCCTCTTAGGAGGAATCAGAGTCATAATTCGTAGTTCGTAGTTGATTGATGTTTTTTATAGGGTTGCGTAGAATTGTTTTTGTATTATCCTTGAACTTTGTCTAGGTTGTAAATTGAGTGATTGTAGACACAGTTCGCAGTTAAACTTCAAATTAATTCTCCTTAACTTTTTTTCAAAAATATCTTGTAGTTTTTGTTAGGTTAGTGGAATAATGGTTTATTGTTGGTTCGTTGTTTTGATGTTTTGATTTGATTAAATAGTATGATGATACATTGAGCGGGAGGGGGGGGGGGGGGGGGGGTTGATATAGTCTCCTCCTCACGTGGTCAGATATTCTCCACATGTTGCTTGATGTGAAGGATGCGGAGGAAGTCTGATATAGCCTTTCTCATCACGTGGCCAAATATTGTTTACATGTTGCTTGCGGGTGGAATAATTGATGAATTGTGTGGATTTTGATATTTGATTGTAATTTAAGATTTTGATTCAAATTTAAGATTTTGACTCAAATTTAATGTTTAATTTATGGATTGAAAATTGAAGTAGAATTGAATATTGAATGAATATGTAATTGAAAAAAATAGCATTAGAGTTAGTAAACATATTTTAAAGGTAATAAAAAAATATTTAATTAGTAAAAACCTATTTATTCAAATTTTTTAAGTAATTAGTAAAATGACGGATTTTAAATTTAGAGTTTATAAAATAAATTTTGATTATATAAAAATAAATATTAGTTAAATAAAAAAATTTTTTTGGTACAATTTATAAGGAGAGATTAGGTTCTATGATTCATAATAATGATAAAATATTTGTAATAAATAAAATTAGATCCACGTTATGATTTTGAAAGTAAAACTTGCAATAGATTTAAAAATAATAATTTGATTAATAATAAAACTTATTTAGTTATTTTTAATAAAGGAAAAATTAAGTTTGTTATTTTTATAAAAGGTTTATAATATAATCATATTTAGAAAATACTTAATAAACCACCTGATAAAAATCATATTGTACAAATAATAAAAAATAAATCATAAAACAATTTAGAATAAAATAATAAAAATAGTAAACACTACAAAAATTAAAATAAACACAAAGGAGATTATTAATGTTTCCGTTTTCATTGTAAGAAGGCTTGCCTCTTCCTAGTTTTGTATTGTTCTTATTTAGTAATTTTATTCACCCTAATTTAGGAATAATAAAGATAGTAAAACTAATTTATCATATAAATTTTTTAGTTTCCTAGTGATTATAGTAACAATTAAATATTGAGAAAAACCAATTCATATAAATTATAGTACTTAGACTCACTAGATTAACCATGAGAAATAAAAATTACAACAACAAAATATTCAAACCGTACATGGAAACACTATTGATCACATAAAAGCATTGTGGACGAAATTCCAAAAGCAAAGAAAAAAAACTCGAATATTTAAAAAAATTGAATTTACATTAAAGAAGACAAAGTTACCAACCTGAAATATTGTGACCGATTTAAGTTGCTTCCTTTCCTTCTTCTCGATGAATCCTTCCTCTTTTTTTGGTACAAGAGTTTCTTTGGTTGATGAAAGGCTTTTAGGAGATACTTTGTTGTTGTTCTTCAATGTGAAGAACAATAATATTAGGAGAACTCTAGTGAATTGCTGATTTTCTAATTGTTGATGAAATTGTTGATCACCAAAATTTTGTTGATGAAGACTTCAGGGTTTCTTTGTTGTTGTTCTTCAATGTGAAGAACAACAACTTTAAGGAGAACTCGTTTAGTGAATTGTGGATAATTATGAAATTATGGATGAAAAATAGTGTGAAAGATGGTCTATTTATAGATTTGAAATTAGGTTAAATACACTCCAAAAAGAAAATAGTCCACACCAAGAAAAACCCAAAGTTTATGATTTTTATCTTGGTCAACAAGTCTACAAATTATGACAAATGAAAAATCAGTTTTGTCACCATGTGACCAATCAGAAAGTGACAAATCATGTTATTTTATTGTTTTTATATTTTATATGATTTTTTTTTAATTAAAAACTGAAAAAAGTGAAAAAAATTATTTTTGAAAAATTATTAAGAAAAAAAATACGAAAATCATAATTTAAAAATAAAAAAGTGACTTTTTGGGAAGATTTATACCAATTGAGATTTGATTGAGAATTTGGTGGACAAGATTATGGACCTAGACACTTTTGTGATTTTTTGTCAATATTGTGATTGATTTGATGATTAATAATTGGTTTTGAAAGATTTCAATTATTTTTAACATCTTGACTATTAAGTGTATAAAATCAAAGATTTAAAAAAATAATTTTAAAATACCATTAAAATAGAAAACAAAAATAATAATAAAATAATTGAAAATGACTTTTTTATCCTTTTTATTAAAAAAACACACAAGAATATAAATACCAAAAAGTAGTGTAACGGAACATGAAGTCAGGACCTTCTACTTGTAAGCCTTACTCACTTACCAACTGTGCTGCATTATTCATTTGAAATAAAAAGTCAGTTGAAAACATATGAAGATGATCAACTATTTGCTATTTAAAAATATAAATAATTTGACAATTATTATATTTTTAAATTAACTAGATAAGGAATATTTTCAAAACCCCAAAATATTAATGTAAATCAAAAGAATTTTATAAAAATCAATGTTTGAAAATAAACTTGATGGTAGCACTAAGGGCGAGAAAATTTGGGGTATGACAGCTGCCCCTATTTAATAACTCTTCAATTTGAATGGCGTAAGAATATGTAGGTCTCATACATTCGAATCGAAGATTTATTAAATAATGGAAGACCCCAAAATTTGACCAAAGGTTGGCTAGATAAGGTTATGTTGATATAGCATACCCCTAAGAGTTGGCTAGATAGGGTTACGCTGATATAGCATACCCCTAAGAGTTGGCTAGATAAGGTTACGTTGATATAGCATACCCTCAAGAGTTGGCTAGATGGGGTTACACTGATATAGCATACCCTCAAGTGTTTTGAAGAGAATAGGAAAAGATGATGATGTATCGCTTACTAGGATTTAAATAAAGGTGAGGATGATGATTTAGAATTTGTATAAAGGGATAGGTAAAGACGACGATGTGTCATCCTACCAGAGTTTGAGTAGAAAAGATAGTGAGATTAATCAATGCTTGGGATACCAATATGATAAGTTTGGGTTTGATTTTTCTTATTCATCGCACCTTGGGGGATGAATAAAACAACATTTAATAACACATGGCTTCTTTGAGACCGAGGCAATGGGTTATGATTACGAATCGCTGCATGGAGTATTTAGGTGATGAACTAAATTTGGATTTCGAACACCGCTGCATGAAGTCTTAGGCAATGATCTATATCAAGAAATAAGGAAACACGTTGTTGCTTGGAGTCTTAGGCAATGGGTTATGTTAGGAGTGTCGCACATTACTACATTGAGTCTTAGGTAATGGGTGAAGACAGGAAAACACATCGCTGCATGGAGTCTTAGGCAATGGGTCATGTCACACTGCTGCATGTAGTCTTAGGCAATGAGATAAGTTTCGCACATTACTGCGTGGAGTCTTAGGTAATGGGTAAGGAGAGGAAAACACATTGTTCCATGGAGTCTTAGGCAATGGGTCATGTCACACTACTACATCGAGTCTTAGGAAATGAGCTAAGTTTCGCACATTACTGCATGGAGTCTTAGGTAATGGGTAAGGAGAGGAAAACACATCGCTGCATGGAGTCTTAGGCAATGAGTTTCACACTTTAATGCATGGAATCTTAGGTAATGAACTACATTTTAGAGAACACATCACTGCATGGAGTCTTAGGTGATGGGTTGAACACATCACTGTATGGAGTCTTAGGTGATGGGTTGAATTGTAGAGGAAGTGTGTTTTGATGATCAAACCTTAAATAGCTAAATCGAGGGTGAGACTAGTCATTTGCTGGTTGTTTGTTTTCAACTAAGGTGAAAATTTTATGGGGCCAAGAGATAACAATTTTTCCCGACGTATGTTTTGAGGAATGTCATGCATGATGTATATGCATAACGTGAGGGTCTTAACGAGAAATATATTGTCGGGATTTCCGTGGAATCTACTGCCGAGATTCGATTGAGAATTACCTACTGCCGAGGTCTTTTGGATAATCAACTTCCATGATCAACAAGGGGAATCTACTACCGAGATTCGTTTGTAAACTACCTTCTACCGAGGTCTTCCAGATAATCAACTACCGTGATCGACCAGAACAATCTACAACCGAGATTCACTTTGAATTACCTTCTTCCGAGGTCTTCCGGATAATAAACTATCGTGATCGACCAGGAGAATCTACTACCGAGATTCAATTTGAATTACCTTCTGCCGAGGTCTTCCGGATAATCAACTACCGTGATCAACCAGGAGAATCTACTGTCGAGATTCAATAGGGAACTACCTTCTACCGAGGTGTTCCAGATAATAAACTATCCTGATCAACCAGCAGAGTCTACTGCCAAGATTCAATTTGAATTACCTTCTACCGAGGTCTTTCGGATAATTAACTGTCGTGATTAACCAGGAGAATCTATTGCCGAGATTCAATTTGAAATACCTTCTGCCAAGGTCTTCCGGATAATCAACTACCGTGATCAACCATGAGAATCTATTGTCGAGATTCTATTTGAAATACCTCCTGCCGAGGTCTTCTAGATAATCAAATGTCGTTATCAACAAAGAGAATCTACTGCCGATATTAGATTTGAAATACCTTCTTCCGAGGTCTTCCGGATAATCAACTTCTGTGATCAACCAAGAGAATCTACTGCCGAGATTCAATTTGAGTTACCTGCTGTCGAGTTCTTTCGGATATTCAACTGTCGTGATCAACCAGGAGAATCTACTGCCGAGATTCAATGTAGAATTGATAGCTTGGTTGACAATTATTATTTTCTTCACATAAAAATGAGGTTGTATGCCATGTGTGCAAATTTTATTGGTGCATGAAATGTGATGATTGATTGATGTATGAAATGTGATGATTGATTGATGTATGAAATGTGATGATTGATTGATGTATGTGATCAATTAAATGGATATATGTAGATGGATGTTGGATTTTGAAATGCAAATGTGTAATTTGGATTTTCGAGATATGCTCGACCCATGATTTTGGAATTTGTCAATTGGATGAGATGATAAGTAGCTTGGTTTTGGATCAAGGAGCCCTAATGCATGATTTATGCAGCCTTATTCTTTATGATTATGACTTGAATGATTTTTTGAATGGTGCCCCTGTGATGGGTCACAGATGGTTAAGACGTAGAGAGGTCGCCTATGGAACAAGGCTGCTTGTCCAATAGTGGTAGAGAGTTGTGCTTGCATGATTTCCTGTTACTCGTTTCGAACTCGAAGATTACTGAGGTAGAAGAGAGGTCCTCTAGAGGATTATGAAAGTATGAAGAGAGCTTGCTTTCTGTGTAATGTCCTTCCCTAATTTAATGGTAGGGCCTTGGAGGAGATTCTATTTTATATGAGCTTGGAAACAGTTTGATCATAATGTGAATGACCCCACTACTTTGTATTATGCCCCTGATTGAAAGCCTCTTGAAAATGCTTGGCTTTGATGAACCATTTTGAATCAATTTCTTATGATCAATCCTTGCAGTGGTCTGCCCCACCATTAAAATTTTGAAAAATGTGCCCCTCAATCTCTTGGATCTGGAGGAAGTATCCTCAAAAAGAACTCAGACTTAACCACAAACTTGACATAGATTTCCCCAAGTATTCGAAGCTTGAAAATTTTATACTTGAAGTTGTTTAAGGGGAATTTGGACCCAATGTGCGGTAGGATGAACTTGGTATGTATTGTCCAACATTTGAATCTTGGAAGGATGCCCTTGAATCAAGGCCTTGAGAGGTTTTTTTAAAACGAGGGAACCGAGTCATACCCTGTTGTGATAAGACTTGATTAAGGGATTCTCCTTCGAACGGTATGCCCTTGATTGAACAATGCTTTAAAATTTGATCCGAGTTGATTGAATCTCAGAATGATCGCCCCTTGTCAATAGTATCTTCGTGTGATATACCCCTATGATCAATAGTCTTGCTTATGATTATACGGTTCTTCTTTAGTTGCTTTGTGTTGCGGTAGAAATGTTTTAAGACAAAGCCATTGGATTGATTAGACTTTATACAAATCAAAATCAAAATCGCCACCGCGCTTTATTGTTTCGAAAGGAATGGGAAAAGAGCGAATAACGCGAAAAGAAGGGGGAATATTCAAGTTAAGGGGCTTGGTTATGCAAAGGGAAGGTAATAGCACCCTAAACATCTACGGTACTCCGTAGGAGCCTCTTTGTACAATCTGTATATTTTGGCTATGAAAAAATGTTGTATAAAAATGGATGGTGGAGGTGAGAAAAGAAATATATTTATTTTATAATTTTTGCACCCGCCGCGGTTGCGAACCTTTAGTGCCTATGTACCACCTTTTCGTGCAATAGGGGATCAGGGTACACGTAGTTTCTCTTTTAAAAAAATTTAAGACACAAATGTGTTGGTTAATTTTATGAGATAAAACATCATTGTCATTGTCCGTGTGGAAAACATACCTACTACCCACAATTATGAGAAAGGAGAATTTGCATCATCTCAAGTGGAGGATATGGCTTGGATTTTAAAATCAACAATGCCTCGCTCAACACCCAAGTGGAAAATATCTCTCTTCACTACATCTTGTAGAAGTATAGTTGTTTGCATCACTACAAAGATTGACAAGAGTTCAATCTTTTGAGAAAAGTTTAAAGATAAAATCCAAAGTGGCAAAATGGTTTGAAATGAGATTGATTGACTTTTAGTCTTCTCACAAAAAAATGTCAAGGTATTATTAAGTTTATTGGCGTTTACTTATGAAAATGTTTTGCAAATGCATGGACATAAAGTGATTCAAGTTTAGAAACAAGAAGAGTTTTCAAAAGGAGGAAGAAGATTTTTGAAATTAAAGAATATGGGAGGAGAAGATGGGACTATCCTAAAGCATAAGGTAAAAGCTAGGGATAAGAACCGTCTAACCAACAAGAAGCCAATACTTGACATTATGAGCCAAGATAGAATTCTTATTCCTTGGATTGAAACCAATCATGCCAAAAAAAACTAGACCTCTTGAGAGAACCAAACTTCACGTGTGTTAAGTCTTCAGAAAAATTGGGCAGAGTAACGGCTGTATACGGGTCAATTCCAGATTACAAACAAAGGGTGTAATCACAAAAGCCTGCACACAAAAACAAACAAGCAACCCAATGGCTTGAGGTAAACCTCAATAACTCCAGACAAAATAATCAGATAAGATCACAAGGTCTCCAAGATAGGCCAAGGTTTCTAATCCTAAGTCCAAGAAAAGTCTTATACTCCATAATGCCAAGGATAGTAACCAAATCGTCCAAGTACCATTAAAGATTTTTTAAGGTTTATGTTGATTATTAAGTATCTTAAGAAAGGGAAAGAAAAGCACAAGTGAGCAAAGTAAAAATGGAAAAAAGTAAATGCTCAAATGAGCAAAGATGAAAATGGCATGAAATGTAAATGCTAAAAGTAAATGGTACATAAAGCATAAAAAATAATAAAATCATAAGGTAAGACAAGTCAATAATTAGTGTTTAGTTGGATGACAATCTTGAAGCCTGCATTTGGAACTCATTAGAGGATTGGTAGAACCAAAGCCTCCACACAATAAGTTGCATTTGCTTTTTGTCAAGTATATCATCCATTTGGAATTCTCACAAGTTCCATTTAATGATCAACGATGTTTAAGTGATCCGCGTTGACCAAAGGTGTTATAGATCCATTAGAGGATTGGTAGAACCAAAGCCTCCACACAATGAATCTAAAGGTTATTGGATCAAAGAAATCAAATTAACATACTTGGGCTTGCAATCATAAGTTTGGGCCACGAATGATCATTTATTTGAATCAGGACAAAATTTAGTGATATGTTAAGCAATCGTAAGTGGACTTATATAGGAATCGCACCTATTTTGAGGCTGATCAATAGCAATCTATGCACCATTTGTTTTGAGACATGATATAGAGATCATGCTCTAACAACATTTTGTGCATTGAGAAAGGGATGAGATGAAGGGGATGGGGAAAAATATACAAACCACTTTTGAATTAAGTTTAATCAAACTATTATTAAAATCATTCATCCATTTTTGTGGAGCTAAACTCAACACCATGGATCCAATGATGTTAATAAAGTTCATGATCCAAAATTTAACCCAAGATCAGCCAGAAAATAATCACAAAATAATATTACATTTTAATATATACAAAAGAGTTTAAAAATAATGTTTGAAAATAGAAAATAGAGAGGAAAATATCAACTATGCTCAAATTAATCAAGAAAAAAAAGTAAGATCATAGAAAAATCAGAAAAAGGCTCAAATAATTTTACAAATTTTTTGATAATTTTTTAAAAGTCATAAACTAATTTAAAAATTAAAATAAATGGGTAAAATAAACAAAAAATGATAAAAAATAGTAAAGTCAGAAACAATAATAAAATAAGGTCCCCAATATTTGTCACAATATCAGTATTTTTAAACATTTAAAACAAATACAATAATGTGTAAATTTATAAAAATACCAAAACCCAAAATTAAATTGTGAAAAAATAAAAATCAGGAAGAGAATAATCAAAAATATTTTTCATAATTTTTTTAGATTTTTTGGACTTAAAATGATTTTTCTATGATTTTCTGAAATTTAAAACTATTAAAAAATAAAAATCAGAAAAGAAAAATAAAAGTAAAATATGTGGACCATTAGATGAGAGTCTAAACGCGTTAGTAATCAAATCCAAGGGATCTAGCGCGCTGTGCATATCATGGTCATTAGTGAATAATGTACATAATCATTAATTAAATCAGATTTAAAAAAAAAACAGATGGTGCACCTTTATTGCTTGGAAGATGACACATTGGTCATCTTCAACCTCCAGCCAACACGAATTGCAGGTCTCTCAAACTATAAAATCAGAAGCTCAGACTTATGTCATTTGCTTCGTCTCTTCAAGACGAAGACAACCATACCCTCGCGCCAAATTCATATAAATTGTAGCTCAAGCAATTTGGAAGGAAAATTTTAAAAAGGGATTTGAAATTTCATGATTAAAACGTGTTTCCAGTAAAAGGTAAGTATTGCGACTAGAACCAGGGCAATGAGAGCAACACAATGATATCAAAGTTTTGAAGAATTAATGAGGGAACCTACCTATTGAAGTTGAGTTGCAGAGCTCTGAAACTGGACTTCTATGCAGCAGTATAGGGCACGATTCTCAAATGTAAGTATATGGTTAGCTTCAGGGAAGATCAAGGAAAGTAAATTGATGGCAAAATTTGATTGAAAAAGGCTCGAGAATGGGTTTTGAAGTTATTGAATTCTGAGTTATGAAACAAGTTTGGCAGGGTGATTCTGGCTATCCAAGCATGAGAAAATGAATGGGATAGTTCATATATTTATAGGAGAAGCAAATGGGATCAAAAGGAAGAGTGAATGATGCGTTTTGGAGGGAATTCGTGCAAACCTGATGCACGAGTGAAGTGTGATCTAAACTTCAACAAAAATCATCCAATTCTTGCATTTTGATGCACTAATCCACTTGGCAAATTTGGCTAATCATGTTTAGACCCAAAATGCGTGCTAATTTGAGGTTTAGAGGTTGTAACATGAAATTCAAATTCTGACTTGCATTGAAACTTCAATTCCAAGTTACCACTTTTAAAACAATGGCATTCTCAGCTCAAGGGGTCTTAAGGTATGATTCTTGATGCTTTAGAAAGACGAGGTTACAAGCTTTGCAATGGAAAAAGAATGGATTTAAATGGATGCTTGAGCAGAAATTTGTATTGAGTCAAAGTTGAAAAAAAAGGGTTCACTTTCCATCTTTAGAAATATTTCAAATTCTCTTTCAAAAATGACTTATAATGTCTTGCATCCAAACATGGCTTTCCACTTGGAATTTTCTCTTGACCAAAAAATATGGCATGAAGTATATCTCTTGAATGACATTTTGAAACTTGAACCATTCAAAATATCCAAAATTTGAGAGAGTTATGAATTGTTGAAGTTGGAAAAAAATCATGAAAGGACCTATAATCTTTTGTATCCTTAAGGAAACTTCCATTCATTTTCTCACTTTGCACATAAAATAAGGCATACAATTCACATCTTTAAGATCATTATGGAAAAGTAATGGACTCAAGGTGATAAAAAGTTACCAAGTTATGACCATTTGAAGTCACAAAAAAAAAATTGGGGATTCATCTAGAGGACTTGTAATCTTTCTTCCTCATCAAGTCTGTTCCTTATGAAAACTCCTTGGAACTTTTGAAGTAATTTGTCGGTAACCCTTTGAAGATAAGGATGCCTTTGTAATTGCTCAAAAATAACAAAAGATGAGCAAGATATATTCCTTTGAAGTTCAAAACCCTAGCTCCTTAGATCAAGAGAATGCTTTGAGGAACTTTGACAAGTTTGGACAAACTTCTTGTACCAACATTCTTGCTTTGTGAATAGAAGTTGTTGAGGATGATAATGAGAACTCTTAGCCACAAAAACCACTTACATATCTTAAAAATTGAGAGAAATATGCTCTTGTGACCAATAGGAACAAGGCCTTGTCCAAACATGACAACTTCTTCAATCAACCGCTTGTACTTTTGAGTCAAATCTAATAACCTTGAAATGTGATGAACCAAAACAAACTTGCCATGCAAATTCTTCCAATACCAATCCAATGGTGAGGTTTGAACTTCTCAAGCTTTATTGACTAGGGCATGGAAATAAACTCATGAACCCATGGGATAACTTTTTAAATCTCATTGACTTTACCAACATGGATAACAAGCAAGACAAACAATCATTGCATTTTATTAGTTAAAAGAAGAAATCAAGACAAAACAATATTCACGATCACAAAAGAACATAAGTCAAGGTGCTTGGTGATTCCTCAAAATGGGAAAAGCTAAATATCGGGAGGGGAACCAAGTATCCTAGTGTGATCTTGTTGTGAATGAATCAACATGGTATGATTAAGGGATCTTAGGGAAAAAAATTGGGGTACAACACTTTGCTTCTAGTTAGGAGCTTCTTCGATGTGATGCCTTTGCTCATACCAGTTTTGAAATTTCCTTGATGCTAAGTATTGATTTGTAGATAAAATTGTACATTCTCAAAAACATTTCTAATGTGATGCACATGCAAGTTTTGAAATCCAAGTTGATTATTGAAAGGAAATGGATATTCGAAGAAGAAAAGTATTTAGAAATAATTTTAACAAACATGGGAGTCATTTTAACACGAATTTCGCTGAGTATTTTTCATAGTGAACCTAGCCTCAATTAGGACTTTTAAAGGTTGTAACATGACCATGGTTCGTGGTTTAAAGTAACAAAAGATATAAGTCTCAAAATTTATTTAGCCCACCCGCATTCTCCTTGATATTCTCCATTCCTAATTTCAATTAATGAAACAGACGCATTTAATTCCCAAGAAAAATTTTGTAGTCGCGTAGATGATGAGAAGCGTAGATAAAGATCCAAGCGCTGATGAAAAACATTGATAAGATCCAAGCATTGATAAGATCCAAGCGTTGATGAGAAACCTATGAGGTTTCAGTCACAAGATTGTTCTCCAATTTTGTTTTCAATCACTTATTTTTGCATGGACTGATTTTTTTTGAATTTTTCGGTCCATCGGGACGCCCTAACTTTTGCCTAAGTCAAGTTTTTTTTCGATTTTTACTTGACTTAGAGGGTTTTATTTTTCCTTTTGAATTTATTTTTTTTCTTTTGATTTTGAAAATTTGTGACTTTCATGCTGATTGTTGTAAGCTTCGTCTTTATTGTTTCCTCGATCTTGAATGATGTATTGAGGAAGAAGACATCGTGAACTTCGTCTTTATTGACTGCTTCCTCAGTCTTTGTTGATGTGCACGAGGAAGATGAGGTTCTTGAACCTTTTCTTAGATCATTTACTCAATGATGTATCGAGGAAGAAGATATTCTAGAACCTTCCTGTTGTACCCCAAAATTTTCCCTCTCACTTATCAAGAATTTTCTCACAAGATCTCTTTGACTCAAGACTGCATTAGGGTTTGACCAGCTCAAGACACCTCCTCATGCACTGATGACCCAAATTAGGGTTTGAGTTTGCACAAGGATTTTTGGACTATCAATGTTTCATTTGACTTTCAAGGATCATTAGGTACCCCCAAGATTACTCATGCCAAGTTTCAAGCCTTGAATCACATTTTTTATCAGTCAATTGGATAATTGACCTAAAAATCAGTTGTATTGGGGAAAAAGTCAACCATGGCAAATTTTCAGTCAAACTTCTTAATTTTTGATCCACATCAACATATTAGACTCATATGTATCATTTGATCAATTTTGGACCACAATTCCCCAAGAAATTTGATCAAATCATCAAAAGGGCAAAATGGTCAAAATTAGGGTTTTGACTGAGAAGGTGCCATTTTAGATCTTTGACCTATAAAATGATCAATTGGTTTGAAAAATGATTTCAAGAGTTCAATTTCATCATATTTACCTAATGACATGGTTCAAAACATCGCAAATCCATTGGATTGACAGATGAATTTTTCAGTCAACCGATCAAAAGTCAACTAAGCACTGAAAAGTCAAACTTTGACTTTTTGGTCAAATTCAAGTGCCAAGGATCATAATTCATCAAAAAAATGATAAAATGTTAAACTTTTTCATCAAGAAACCAAAGATTTAAGATTTGGATTTGAAAAGTTGAAAAATTCTAACTTAGAAAATTTTCTAAGTATAGAAAATTTCTTATTTTTTCTCAACTTTAAGCCAAATTATCACCATGATACAAGATGATTCAAAGGAAGTTCCCAACATGAAAGTTGTAGATCTCCATGAAATCTACAACTTTTATTCACATAATTTCTCCTAATTATGCTTGGATCTCAAGATATAAATTTGTGAATACATGCTCATGAACTAAAATAACTTAGTGAAATTTTGCTCTAGTTAGGCAGGTTTTTGACCTAACTTCATGGCAACTTTTCACCTAGTTCAAAGAGTAATTTGCAAAAGCATTTCAAATATGGGTTGTAGAGCACATTACAAGATTTCCAAAATGTCCAAGAACTCTTTGTTATCATTCTTGAGTAGGGAGAATCAAAGAGATGAAGTTAGGGTTTTATCACTTTGATTATAGGTCATTTTCATGAAGATCAAGTTTTCAAATTTGCAAATTGGTTGTACAATCTTCACATTTCAGGCCTCAAACTCGTTTGTCACTCCACCATTAATGAATTTCACAAGGTTTCATGCCCTAAAGCCAAGCATTCAATGCATTGTACAAGAAAATAGCCATTTTTGGAAGAAAGGCAACATTGCCATTTTGGAAAAGCATGCTTTTTGCATTTTTCCATTTTCTTGAGCCTTGGACTTATTCTCTCTGCAAAAACCAAGTCTCCAAACCTAAACAAAAAATGTTTAAATCTTAAATCCACCCTACAAGATCAGAATCATGCCTTAAGAAGTCACTTCTCACACTTGCTTCAAAAACAAGAAATGTAGCAAGACATGTGATCTTGTACTTCTGAGCAAGCACAAGTCCTCTAACATTTTGCTCTATATAAAGCCATCATTTTGCAACTAAAACCACGCATTCCCAAGCCTTGAAATACCCTAGAAGCATAATTTTCATACCAAGCCTCCAAACATGCCATTTCTGACTTGTGAACTGAATCTTCCATTTCACTAGTGCGTTTTCAGGCCTTTTGCTTTCCCAAGCTTTCTTACCTTACAAGTAATCCATCCCACACCCTGAAACATCATTGTAACTCCATCTGACCCATTGTTGAAGTTCAAAAACAGAGTAACACAGGTGGACTTCTCCAGACCATTCCGCCACCCTCAAGACAAGCTAAGCATTGCATTAGCTTCCTAGAGGTTCAAGGAAGCTAACCTGATCATCACAACATCCTAAAGCAAGCTCATTTTCAAAACATGATTTCCATTTTCAAGGTGAGTTTTCTATTTTTCTAACTCTTGATACCAGCATAATTAGCTTTCCATTTTTGAATAAAGAATGTAGACATAATTGCCACGAAGCTGTACATATCCATAGCTTGCATTTATTTGTCTTGAGTTTAGAGAATTTTAAGTTTGAAGTTTATGAAAAAATTAGGTTAAGAATTAGGGCCAACAAAATTCTCTCTGATCTTGGACTTATAGTTTTAGTTATGCGCATGGTTAGAAACGTGAAGTAAAATGTTGTAATGTTCATGTTATCACTTTCCATTTTTGTTGAGAAATGAAAAAGTTACAGGGGGTCCGGCTGGCCAAAGGTTAAAGATGAACTACAGAGCAAGGATAGGTTTTGTGTTATGTATTTGTGTTTTCACTTAGACTAACGGATTTACAGCCACCCCAGTGGTAAGGCAGCACGAAAAAATGCCCTAGGTCGTGGGTTCGAGCCTTGGCGCTGCCTTTTTGCAATTTTTCATATTTTTCCAATCATTTTTTTGCTAGCTTGCAGCATGGGCTTCAGCACATTGGGCCTTGTGTTTTTTGCTAACCTCCTGCCCCCACTTTCCTTCAGCACCCCTGGCCCAAATATTTTATTTACTTATTTTATTTTTACTTTATTTTATCAAATATATTTTCTTAATAATAAAAAATCATAAAAAATATAAAAATGGTAAATATTATGTTTTGTTTTATTTTATTTTATTTTCTCATAAAAAATATTTATTTTTTTATTTAAGTTATATACTATCTTTTTTAATAAACTTGTAAATTAAAATAGAATTAGGTTAAATATTTATTTTTATTTACACCTATTAAATATTTATTTTAACATATAAAAAGACCAAACACTTCATAAATACCATATATTATTTTCAAGACAAAAATACAAAAATACTTACTTTTTCTCAAAGAAATTTATTCCCTTTTGATAAAATAGAATTAGGGTTTAATCAAGATCCTTTCTAAGAATAATTTTATTTCTTAATTAATTTGATTTTAATCTTGATTCATTTATTAGGTTTAGGTCAAAACTTTTCCACATAAAAAACCAAACAAAATCTTCTTTGCATTCTTACATATTTACATATTTGATTTATCTTATTCCAATAATTGTACATATTCAATTTGGTTGTAATAGCTTAATTATGTTTATATTATTGCAAATCCCCATTCATAAATTGTATTCCCCCCTCCCAAAAAATGTTGTAATAGCGTAGTAATCTTTAAATTTCGTAATTTATCGCTTTACATAACATGTTAGTAATTAGGGTTTGTATGGCAAGATAAAATAAATCAAATAGAAAACCCTAATCCAAGACAAAATCAAGCATGAAAATGACACACTTGCACACAAGATACCCCTAGGCTTATCCCACTTGGTTGCCTTATACAAAATGTCCATGTTACGCATGTAAAGTGTCTTAGCAAAAACAAACAAATACAATATCGTAGACCCTCGATGACGTTATTCAAAGTTTCCTTACAAAATGATCTTAGTCTCTCAAAATGCTAATATACTTTACAACATTGCTAATCATGGCCATACGATGACCCACGCCCGTCCCGTTTACATCCAAAGATATGGTTGCTTACAAAATCAATGGTAAGACAACAATGTCAAAGGAAAAGAAAATGAACAAGAAAGACATTAGAGTAGGTAGATTGCTTTTAGTTACTTGCTCCATTTCAAACAAATATCCTTGATATTTTAAAAACAAGCACCTACACTTTTAAAAACATCTTACAAATATTGAAAACATTTTCAAAAATACAAACATCTTTGTATACATTCTTACGAACAAGAATCATTACAAATTTTTCCTAAACAATGGCCTCTTTAACAAAATACTTTCAAAACCACACAAAGCACAATTTCAAACAAAATAAAGTGATCTAGCAAGTAACTAAGAGCCCATGGAAAACCATGGATTAAAAAGGTGCTAATACCTTCCCTTTTCATAATCTACCCCCCGAACTCAAGAAACAATCTCAAAGGTGTTTCCTGTGCTTTTTTACCTTTCCTTTTGGATAAAAGAAAAGTCGGTGGCGACTCTTACTAACCGCAACATTTGCGATAAAACCAAAACCTCAAGTCAGTTCTCCCACCGTATAACAG
Organism: Vicia faba; assembly: GCA_948472305.1. Classification (NCBI taxonomy): domain Eukaryota; kingdom Viridiplantae; phylum Streptophyta; class Magnoliopsida; order Fabales; family Fabaceae; genus Vicia; species Vicia faba. Next base: position 1,532,879,267 of record OX451737.1, read on the forward strand.
AACTGACGACTCTGGTGGGGAAATTCTAAAAGTTGGGTTACCTTAGAGATTAGATCACATTTACTTGCTTACATTGCTTGATTTATATGATTTACATTATGGTTCCATGTTTGGGTTTGAATCCTCTAACCGGATTTGGGATACATTATAGGTAAGTAGCAATATGTTATGGAAATTGTGCAGAATATATCGACATGGTCTAAGAAATAGCTACGTTAGTGCGACATATTTATGGGTACCGGTAGCCTTTGAGTTAATAAAAGAGAATACGGGGCTGCTGAGTGATGTCATCAAGCACTTATGAACTTCTATAACCTTTACTTGACCAACTTGGCCTTTTAGGATGTAGTGAGATGACCGGCTTTGGTGCAGTCTAAAGTTGGTAGATACTCGATACTACACTCAATGACGTTTGGTTTCTTAGGATATTTCGTTCGCGATTAAAGAGGATTGAGATGAAATAATGACCAAGGAAACAATCCAGTGATATTGAGCTCTTTAGAACCCAGTTACTATTACTAGGACAGGTTTAAGCCAACTAAATTTCAAGAGGGTACTTACCTATAAAACTCCATGCAAGCCTAACCTAAGGACTTGTTTGCTTTGCTTGTATATGCATACTTGTACATAACATCATGGACATCATGAACATCATATATATCCACTAACCATTTCAAGGATTTTGGGGATTCATATTTGTACTTGTTTTGTAGGATATGGATTCACTTTGCAGGAAAACTATTCAACTCAACCTTGTAAGAATTCCTCCACAACTTAAGGAGCTAGCTTCAAAAATTCCTGAGAACTCTCCATTCACCGAAATACATGGTCGTCTACTCAACATGGTCACCTCTAACACAGATGAGGATTTGATGAAGGTTCTCTTTCAGTTCTTTGATCCTTTGCACCATTGCTTCACATTTCCCAACTATCAACTTGTGCCTACTTTGGAAGAATTCTACCAACTCTTGAGGATTCCCATTCTCAATCAACTACCTTTCAACAGTACGGAAAGAGATCCAAAGCCAGAAGAGATTTCTCAAGCTCTACACTTGCACTCATCTGATGTCACAACTCATTGGGAAACTAGGAGTGGTGTCAAAGGCTTCTTAGCAAAGTTCCTGTTTGAGAAACCCCAAAGCTGTTTGAATTCCTTAGACTTGTAAGCCTTTGAGGAAATTGTGGCTCTTCTCATCTATGGGATGGTTTTGTTTCCAAATCCTGACCAACTCATAGATTTGAACGCCATCAAAATCTTCATGTCACGCAACCCGGTGCCTACATTGCTAGGGGCTATCCTACACTCTTTTCACACTCGCACAATGAGGAAAAGAGGTGTCCTTATGTGTTGCACTCCTCTCTTGGAAAGATGGTTTATTTCTCATCTTCCCCAATCAATCCTAAAGAATGAGCAAGGATTAAGGTGGTCACAAAGGTTGATGACGCTCAAACATTCTGACATTCATTGGTCCTCTCGATCCAAAGAGAATGTCATCATCGTCGACCGTTATAGAGAATTCCCTAATGTCCCTCTACTTGGCATTATGGGAGGCATCACCTACAACCCATGTTTAGCCTTAATACAATTTAGTTATGCCCGAAGGGATGGCCCGCACGAGATGCTAATTCAAGGTTTGGTATTCGACTACGACAACGACGATCAAGGTCTTTTCCAGAGATTTATCCGAGCTTAGAGGATGCTTAACAAGGTGGATAGCAAGACTTTGGGGCATAATAATTCCATCCCTCTTGAGCCTTACCTCAAATGGGTAAGAACTCACGCTCAGAGTCTTATGATGCCTTACCCCTCCATTCTCCCGGTAATCATTGAGCCTGTTAAGGAAGGAGATGTTCCATACACTATCCTACATCCTGACATGCCCACATCCCTTGAAGACTTACAAAGGGATTGGATACAACTCAAAGGAGAGCGAGATACTTTTGAAGCCCAATTCTACACAAGCGAGAAGAAGGTTTTGGAACTCACTAGGCTACTTCATGAGGAGCGGACTCTGAATGCCTACATTGCAACAAAGAGGATGCGCACTACCTTTTTATCTTAGAGTTTTGTATTATTTTGTCCAAGGGGCATTTATGTACTCAAACATTATCTTATTAATATGACGTGTGTTTCTTTTTGTCTAAAACAAACTTGAATCTTTGAAATCCTTGAAAACATTGCATATGCATATACCATTCATCATAACATAAGCAAGTTTTTGCAACATGTCTCCTCATCTCTCTACTGTTTATTTCAGTAAGATGGATCTCGAGAAAACAGTAAAAGATCTTCAAGATCAAAATACGCAGTTTCAACAGTTGCTCATGACCCTAGCCAAGGGGCAAGAAGAATTGAAGACTCTGCTGGCTGAAGAGAGGAAAACGAAAACAAAGAAGGTGACTGGAGTCTTAACCATGGGAAGAAGATTTCAGGGGTAGACAAGAAGGACTTTGAATTTTGAAACCACATCCAGTGAAGGAGAAGGGAAAGGCAAGGAAATAGTTGTCCCGTCAGAATCAGAAGAAGAGGAGGAAGAAGAGGAAGGCTACTCTGAGGAACAATACCCTCCAGCTGATGACAAGTACAGACATCTCGAAGAGCGTTTGAGCGTGATGTAAATGCAAAAGGTGTCGGGCTTAGACTTTGAGGAATTGGTACTAGTCTCGGGGATTGTGATTCATATGAAATTCAAAGTTCCTATGTTTGTAAAATATGATGGAGTGTCATGCCCTAAAATGCATCTCCGATCATATGTGAGAAAAATCCAACCCCACACCGCTGATAAAGATTTATGGGTACCCTTCTTCCAAGACAGTCTGTCTGGAACTCAGCTTGACTTGTTTTACCAACTAGAAAGAGCCAACGATCACAATTGGGAAGATCTTGCCACAACTTTCTACAAGAAATATCAATACAATGCTGATTTGGTGCCTACCCGTACTCAACTCCAGAGTATGGCCATGGCTTCCAATGAAGGTTTCAAGGATTACGCACAAAAATGGAGAGATTTAGCTGGAAGAGTTCAACCCCCTCTGTCTGAAAGGGAATTGGTGGACATGTTTTTTAGGCATCTTATGTAGCCCCTTCTTCAACCATTTAATCGGAAGTTCATCTGCCAGCTTTACGGAACTAATATTAACCGGAGAGAGGGTGGAAGCTGGCATAAAAAGTGGAAAGATTCAGAAGGATTCATCTTCTTCTACAGCTGTAAGGAAGCCTTTCATCGGGAAGAAAGAAGTAGTTGTTGTATATCCGCAAATGAACCAAGATAGGTCCGAACGCCGACCCAATGGTGGGGGCTGTTATGATTCCCAAGCCTACATATGATCAACAAAGAAGTAATCAACCAAGGGTGGAAAGGTCGGTCAAGAAATTCACCAGAATCAACATGACTCTGTCTCAAGTATTACTGCATCTTTTGAGATCTAACTTTGCAACCTTGAAAGAAGCTCCGAAAAACCCCAATACAACGTCCCCTCATTATCATCCCAATGCCCGTTGCGCATATCACTCTGAAAGTCCTGGTCACGATACTAATAACTGTTGGGCCTTGAAAAACAAAATACAAGACCTCATTGAAGCAAAAGAAATTGAATTTGATGCGCCCGAGAAGCCAAATGTCATTTCTGCTCCTATGCCTAGACATGGTCACAATACCAATGCTATTGAAGAAGTATTGTTTGTTACCACAGTTGATGAACTCATGACTCCACTTCTAACCATTAAGATAAACTTGTTGAAAGCCGATGTGTTCCCGAGCTGTAATGAAGTTTGCCATTTTTGCTTATCCTCACCAACTGATTGCCCTTTGTTGAAGGCATGCATTTAGCGCCTGATAGGTAACAAAGAGATTTTGTTTGAAAGTACTCCTGTTTCACCTATTCCTGTTGAAGTTGTTTCAATCATTACCATTTCCGCCAATTCTTCCAGGGTCTCCACCAAAAGACCCGTTAGAATTACATCGGTTCCAAAAGCAGCTCCTCTAATAATCACAATGCCTAGGCCAGTCCCATATAAATCGGACAAGACCATGCTGTGGAATTACGGAGGGGATATTTACTACCATGGCATCAAACAAGATTGGCCAGCCGTCGAAGTGATAAATTCCGAAGAAGAATATTCTGACATCAGTAATATTGCTAGAACTAGCAAAATTATCCGAAGCCGTAGGATTTTTTCTCCATAAATTGCTCCCCCAAAATCAGTTTCTGGACCCGTGATCATCTCTGTGGCTGCTCTAAAGGTTACTTCCGTACCCATAATCATCTCTGTAAGTGCTCCTATTGACGAAGACGTTACAACCCCTATTATCATTCCTACCAACACTCCTGCTGCTGAGACTCGAGGAAAGAGTATTCAAGTGGAGCCTGTCCGGGCGAAGGCTCAATCGCTGACTATTCCTGAGACATCTAAGAAATAAATCAAGGAGATCCTAAAAATTATAAAGAGGAGCGACTACGATGTAGTTGAACAATTGGGGCAAACTCCCTCCAAAATCTCCATGCTGGAATTACTACTGTGTTCCGAGGCATATGCGAAAGCCTTGGTGAAGTTCCTAAAAATAGCCCATGTGCCTCAAGAGACGTCTGCTGATCAATTCCAAGACTATGTAGCCAGCTTGACAATAGATAATGGCATAGGTTTCTCGAATGTTGATCTAACACCGACGGGAAGAAAGCATAATGAGGCATTACATGTCTCAGTGGAATGCAGGGGCACAACTCTGGCCCATGTTTTGGTGGACATAGGCTCATCCTTGAATGTATTACCGAAAAAAGCTCTTGACAGACTTGACTGTGAAGGAATGATGTTAAAGCCAGGAAACATAGTAGTAAGGGCATTTGATGACTCGAAGAGGATGGTGCACGGGGAAGTGGATATCCCCATAAAGGTTGGGCCTTAAACTTTCAATTCAACCTTTTATGTAATGGATATCCGCCCTTCTTACTCCTGCTTGCTAGGCCGGCCATGGATCCTTAATACTGGCGTTGTTACCTCTACACTGCACCAGATGCTGAAGTATTCGGTTCAAGGGAAGATTATCACCGTACATGGAGAGGAAGAATACATGATCAGCTATCTCAATTCCTTCAGATATGTGGAATTGGACGGTGAATTCATTGAAACTCCATTTCAACACTTCGAAGAGGTCCCCCAAGAGATGGAAGTGACCAAGACTGTGTCCCAGATTCCCAAGATTACAATACCTCCACTCCGAATGTCATCACTAAAGGACGCCAAAGCAGTGGCAGAGGAAGGTGGATGCACCATCTGGGGGAAACTTCCGGATATCCCGTATAAGTCTGGCAAGTTTGGCCTAGGTTTCACTTCAAGTGCTCAAAAGGTTGTACGCCATTCCCGTGTTGGAGGGCCACCCTTGAATATTGGAAACCGTGAGGTCAACGCGGTAGAATATGGTGAAGATGGCTGCAACCGGGAGGAGTGGATCTTTCCGACTGTTAGTGGACGGCTCAACAATTGGGAGGCCAAAGATTTCATCCCAATCACTTTCATCCCTCAGTAATTTATCTTTTCATTTTGTTGGATTTGTAATATTCAAAAACAATTCGCACTCTTAAAACCTTTTGTCTTACCCGAGGCACAATGGTCCATTTGTAAGGGTTATTATTTCATCTTCATATGACATCAATGAATCATGGATGTTTTCGCATTCAAACTTTTGTGCTCTTTGTATTTTTGTTTACATTTTATTTTCTTTCAAAGATAGTTATACACTTACACACACCCACACTCACAATGCAGGTATCCATCCATTCTGGATCCTATGGGTAACGATACTGTTATGGCCTTTCGTGACTTTGAGAATCTAATCTACCAAGCCAAAGATGAAAGTGAGGAAGATTGTGAAGTACCTGGGGAATTGGCCAGTCTGCTACAACAAGAAGAAAGAACCATTCAGCCTCACGAGAAACTCGTGGATACGATCAACCTAGGTACCAAAGAAGATAAAAAAGAGGTCAAAGTTGGTGCCAAACTGGAACCCAGTATCAAGAAGCGTTTGATTCAGTTATTGCACGATTATGTAAAAGTCCTTGCCTGGTCATATGAAGACATGCCAGGAGTTGATGAAGATATTGTGGTACATCGTCTGCCTACAAGAGAATATTATCCGCCAGTAAAGTAAAAGGTACGTCGAATGAGGCCTGATATGTTAGAAAAGATTAAAGCAGAGGTCATGAAGCAATTTAACGCTGGATTCTTGACTATCACCTCTTACCCCCAATGGGTTGCCAATGTTGTTCCCGTGCCCAAAAAGGATGACAAAGTGCGAATATGTATGGACTACCGAGATCTGAATAGGGCAAACCCTAAGGATGATTTTCCACTCCCCCACATTGATATCCTAGTTGACAATACGGCACAACACAAAGTGTTTTCCTTCATGGACGGATTCTCAGGTTACAACCAAATCAAAATGGCACCTGAGGACATGGAGAAAACAATATTTGTCACACAATGGGGCACATTCTGCTACAAGGTGATTCCATTCGGACTGAAGAATGTTGGGGCAACCTATCAGTGCGCCATGGTAGCTTTATTTCACGACATGATACATCATGAAATAGAATTCTACATGGACGGTATAATATCTAGATCGAAAACAGAAGAAGAGCACCTTGATCACTTACAAAAACTGTTTGAGAGACTGAAGAAGTACAAGCTAAGGTTGAATCCAAACAAGTGTACATTTTGGGTACGATCCGGTAAGCTCATAGGATTTTTCGTTAGTAACAAAGGTATTGAGGTCGATCCAGCCAAAGTTAAAGCAATACAAGAGATGCCTACTCCTCGTACTCAGAAGGAAGTCAGGGTATTCTTGGGACGTTTGAACTATATTGCCAGATTCATTTCTCACCTAACAGCTACTTGCGAGCCAATCTTCAAACTATTGAAAAAATATCAAGTAGTCAAATGGAACAATGAGTGCCAAGTTGCTTTTGACAAAATCATAGAATGCAAGAGCCTCCTGTGTTGATGCCACCAGTCAAGGGAAGACTGTTGATTATGTATCTGACCATTTTAGAAAACTCAATGGGGTGTGTATTGGGGAAGCATGACGAGTCTGGCCGAAAAGAGCACGCTATTTACTACTTGAGCAAAAAGTTTACCGACTGTGAAACCAGATATTCACTGCTCGAGAAAACTTATTGCGCTCTGGCATGGGCTGCTCGCGGCTAAGACAATCTATGCTGACTCATACTACATTGTTGATATCTAAAATGGATCTGATAAAATACATCTCCGAGAAGCCTGCTCTTTCTGGGAGAATAGCTAGATAGATGGCAGATGATCCTGATAGAGTACGACATACATTATACTACCCAGAAAGCTGTAAAGGGCATTGTGCTAGCTGATCACCTTGCTCACCAAGCTGTAGAAGACTATCATTCCATGAAGTTTAAATTCCCGGATGAAGACATCATGACATTAGACAACTGCGAAGAAATCAGGCCATGTGACGGACCTGAACAAGGATCCCGATGGACCCTATTCTTTGATGGAGCATCCAATGCACTTGGTAATGGTATAGGTGATGACTCATATCTCTGGAAGGGTGTCATACTCCCTTCACCGTCAGACTTTTCTTCAATTGTACGAACAACATGGCAGAATATGAAGCGTGCATCTTTGGTCTTAGAGCTGCCATAGACTTGGGGATCAAATCATTGGATGTATTTGGAGATTCAGCTCTGGTCATCAGTCAGAACAAAGGGGAATGGGACACCAAACACCCTAACCTTATCCCTTACAAAGAACATGTTTTGACATTGCTACCACATTTTGAGGAGATTACCTTCGAGCACTTCCCGCGAGAAGAAAATCAGGTAGCAAATGCTCTAGCCACAATGTCATCTATGTTTAAACTTAATTAGGATAACGAGGCTCCCCAGATCACCATCAAACGAATGGATGAACCAGCACACTGTCACCAGATTAATACTGAAGAAGTAGTGGATCAGCCTTGGTTTCATGAAGTCAAAAGGTATCTCGAGGCTCAAGAATATCCAGAAGGAGCTTCAATAAATGATAAAAAGTTCTTAAGGAGATTTTATGCTAAGTTCTTCCTTAGTAATGGCATCCTATACAAACACAATCATGACTCTGTGTTACTTCGATGCGTAGATAAGGTTGAAGCTGAAAGGATCATGGCTGAATTGCATGAAGGCACTTTTGGCACCCATTCTAATGGGTATATGATGGCAAAGAAAATCCTACGGGCAGGCTATTACTGGTCTACCATGGAAGCAGATTGCTATTAACACTCTCGAACCTACCATAAGTGTCAAATTTATGCTGACAAGGTGCACGTACCTCCGGTTCCTCTGAATGTCTTCACAGATCCTTGGCCCTTTGCTATGTGGGGGATTGATATGATTGGGGAAATCAAGTCGACAGCCTCCAATGGACACCGCTTCATCCTAGTGGCCATTGACTATTTTACAAAGTGGGTTGAAGCAGCCTCCTTCGCCTCCGTTCCCAAGAATGTTGTTTCCTGCTTCATCAAGCAAAACCTTATTTTCCAGTGCGGTATCCCGGAAAGGATCATCATTGACAATGGTACAAATATCAACAACACTATGATCACCGCATTGTGCGAGCAATTCAAGATTCAGCATCATAATTCTTCTCCCAATCGGCCGAAGATGAAGGGTGATAACGAAGATGCAAATAAGAACATCAAAAAGATCATACAGAAAAGGACAGTCACATACAAAGACTAGCAAGAGATGCTACCATTCGCTCTCCATGGGTATCGTATCACGACTCGCACATCAACTGGGGAAACACCCTATTCATTGGTTTACAGCATGGAAGTTGTCTTGCCTATCGAGATTCAGATCCCCTCTCAGAGGATTATGAAGGATGCAGGGTTAAACAAAGACGATTGGATCCATACTCAACTTGATCAACTAAATTTGATTGATGAAAAGAGTCTTACTGCTGTTTTCCATGGTCAAATGTATCAAAAACGGATGATCAAGGCTTTCAACAAGAAAGTTAGATGCCAAGTGTATCAAGTTAGGGATCTAGTGATCAAAGGTATCATCTTGCCAGAAGGTGATCCCAGGGGAAAATGGACTCCTACCTATGAAGGACCATTTGTAATAAAAAAACATCTTCTCTGGTGAGGCAATGATCTTGACCACCATGGATGGTGACGACCTGCCACACCCTGCGAACGTGGACATAGTCAAAAGATATTATGCATAAGAGACCCGCTAGGTTGTCATACTTAGGCAAAACAAGGGCATCCCGGTGAACCAAAAAGGTTCGGGAAAAATTTAGGGATAAAAAAAATCTGTACACCCGGCAAGTTGAAAACCTGAAAGGGTGACTTGGGCAAAAAAGGGTTTTCCGATGGACTGAAAACTCGAAAGGGCGGTCCAGGAAAAAGTTAGGGAATTAAAGCGTATGACTATGTTCCGTTGGATCATTTTACGGACAACCTTTGCCTTCAACTAACCAACACAGAGGTTCTGATCAATTCAATCAGCTTTGGACAAGGCAACAAATAGACTAGATGCTCAGAGATACAAAGGCTATAGCAGAATGGAAACCCCATGGGATTTTTTGTACACATAGCTATCTTTTCTTTGTATCAAAATTTTCATTTTTACGACAACATTCTCTTACTAGGATGTTTGTCTCCTTGTACAAAAAATACTTACTCAAAGTCAATACAAAATATTCCTTTGAAAGTGCAAAAACTATTTGTCTTTTCTTTACACATGTGTTTTGTTTACAAAAACGTCCAATGATTCATTGTTGAGCATATGCATTTGAACATAATTACTAATTACAAATAAAATAATATAGGAAAGACAATTAATGATAGGTCGAAAGGATAGAGAAATGTCTCTAGGTTATTCCATAAGTAACTTCCTGCAGTACGTCGTTTAAATCCCCAGCGAAACAAAATTTCAAATTATTGACCCCTAGTAGAAGTCGTCAAATTTCTCAGGATTCCCCAACAGGATTCTACAAGCAGTACACGATGTTTTCCTTACAACAAGAGTTTATTTCTCAAAGCGAAATTCATCAACAGTTCGACTACAAGACATGAAGACTTACATATCCTCAGCAACAATCAAGGATTTATCTAACATCAATACAACAGATTAGCTCACATACACATACATTGCATCCACATATCATAAACATTGATAAAGCAAATACATTACATCATACATTTCATGCAACATGACTTTGTATTTTAGCTAACATTTTACCCTTTTCAGGATAAGATTAATAGCTACCATTAACAATATTCAACCTCTTGATACAATTCAGATACGCTCCAGACATGGATGCCATCCTGATACTCATTTAGGGTCAACTTCTTGATACAGTTCAAATACGCTCCAGACATGGATGCCATCCTGATACTCATTCAGATTCAATCTCTTAATACATTTCAGATACGCTCCAGATACGGATGCCATTCTAATACTCATTCAGATTCAACTCTCAGATACAATACAGATACGCTCCAAATACGGATGCCAGTCTGATATTCATTCGGATTCGACTTTTAAATACAGTACTGATACGCTCTAGACACGGACGCCATTCTGATACTGATTCTTCCAACTTACAAAATACAATTCAACAATAAACTTTGATGGAATATTTAAGCCCATCTCCTACAACTTTCTGTCTCCTCCCCAAATGGCATCTGTAAGCCCATTCCTTCTATCATTACATCATCGAGTGCAAATTTATGGGCACACAAGTGTCCAATCATCTTCCACTTTCAAGTCACGAATTGCAAACTCGTCAGTCTAACTCTTCAAGTTTAAGAAGATTGAACAGGGGCAGCTGTTGTACCCTAAAATTTTCCCTCTCACTTATCAAGAATTTTCTCACAAGATCTCTTTGACTCAAGACTGCATTAGGGTTTGACCAGCTCAAGACACCTCCTCATGCACTGATGACCAAAATTAGGGTTTGAGTTTGCACAAGGATTTTTGGACTATCAATGCTTCATTTTACTTTCAAGGATCATTAGGTACCCCCAAGATTACTCATGCCAAGTTTCAAGCCTTGAATCACATTTTTTATCAGTTAATTGGACAGTTGACCTAAAAATCAACTGTATTGTGGAAAAAGTCAACCATGGCCAATTTTCAGTCAAACTTCATAATTTTTTATCCACATCAACATCTTAGACTCATCTGTATAATTTGATCAAGTTTGGACCACAATTCTCCAAGAAATTTGATCAAATCATCAAAAGGGCAAAATGGTCAAAATTAGGGTTTTGACTAAGAAGCTGCCATTTCTGATCTTTGACCTAGAAAATGATTAATAGATTTGAAACATGATTTAAAGAGTTCAATTGCATAATCTTTACCTAATGACATGGTTCAAAACATTGCAAATCCATTGGATTGACAGATGAATTTTTCAGTCAACTGATCAAAAGTCAACTGTGCACTGAAAAGTCAAACTTTGACTTTTTGGTCAAATTCAAGTGCCAAGGATCATAATTCATCAAAACATGTCAAAATGTGAAACTTGTTCATCAAGAAACCAAATATTTAAGATTTGGATTTGAAAAGCTGAAAAATTCTAACTTAGAAAATTTTCTGTATAGAAAATTTCTTATTTTTTCTCAACTTTAAGCCAAATTATCACCATGATACAAGATGATTCAAAGGAAGTTCCCAACATGAAAGTTGTATATCTCCATGAAATCTACAACTTTGCTTAACACAATTTCCCCTAAAGATGCTTGGATCTCAAGATATACTTTTGTGAATACATGCTCATAAACTAAAATAACTTAGTGAAATTTTGCCCTAGTTAGGCAGGTTTTTGACCTAACTTCATGGCAACTTTTCACCTAGTTCCAAGAGGAATTTTCAAAAGAATTTCAAATATGCGTTGTATATCACATTAAAAGCTTTCCAAAATGTCCATTAAATCCTTGAGATCATTCTTGAGTAGGGAGAATCGAAGAGATGAAGTTAGGGTTTTATCACTTTGATTATAGGTCATTTTCATGAAGAACAAGTTTTCAAATTTGCAAATTAGTTGTACAATCTTCACTTTTCAGGCCTCAAACTTGTTTTTCATTCCACCATTAATGAATTGAACAAGGTTTCATGCCCTAAAGCCAACCACTCAATGCATTGTACAAGAAAATAGCCATTTTTGGAAGAAAGGCAACATTGCCATTTTGGAAAAGCATGCTTTTTGCATTTTTCCATTTTCTTGAGCCTTGGATTTGTTCTCTCTGCACAAACCAAGTCTCTAAACCTGAACAAAACATGTTTAAAGCTTCAAGCCACCCTACAAGATCAGAATCATGCCTTAAGAAGTCACTTCTCACACTTGCTTCAAAAACAAGAAATGTAGCAAGACATGTGATCTTGTACTTCTGAGCAAGCATAAGTCCTCTAACCTTTTGCTCTATATAAAGCCATCATTTTGCAACTAAAACCACGCATGCCCAAGCCTTGAAACACCCTAGAATCAGAAGTTGCATACCAAGCCTCCAAACTTGCCATTTCTGACTTGTGAACTGAATCTTCCATTTCACTCGTGCGTTTTCAGGCCTTTTGCTTTCCCAAGCTTCCTTACCTTACAAGTAAACCATCTCACACCATGAAACATCACTGTAACTCCATCTTCCCCATTGTTGAAGTTCAAAAACAGAGTAACACAAGTGGACTTCTCTAGACTATTCCAGCCACCCTCAAGGCAAGTTAAGCATTGCATTAGCTTCCTAGAGGTTCAAGGAAGCTAACCTGATCATCACAGCATCCTAAAGCAAGCTCATTTTCAAAACACGATTTCCATTTTCAAGGTGAGTTTTCAGTTTTTTTAACTCTTCATACATGCATAGTTAGCTTTCCATTTGTGAACATAGAATGTAGACATCATTGCTACGAAGCTGTATATATCCATAGCTTGCATTTATTTGGCTTGAGTTTAGAGAATTTTAAGTTTGAAGTTCCTGAAAAAATTAGGTTTAGAATTAGGGCCAACAAAATTCTCTCTGATCTTGGACTTATAGTTTTAGTTATGCACATGGTTAGAATTGTGAAGTAAAATGTTGTAATGTCCATGTTATCACTTTCCATTTTTGTTGAGAAATAAAAAAGTTACAGGGGGTTCGGCTGGCCAAAGGTTGAAGATGAAGTACAGGGCATGGAAAGGTTTTGTGTTATGTATTTGTGTTTTCACTTAGACTAACGGATGTACAACCACCCCAGTGGTAAGGCAGCGCTCAAAAATTCCCTAGGTCGTGGGTTCGAGCCTTGGCGCTACCTTTTTGCAATTTTTTATATTTTTTCAATCATTTTTTTGCTAGCTTGCAGCTTGGGCTTCAGCACATTGGGCCTTGTGTTTTTTGCTAACCTCCTGCCCCCATTTTCCTTCAGCACCCCTGGCCCAAATATTTTATTTACCTATTTTATTTTCACTTTATTTTATCAAATATATTTTCTGAATAATAAAAAATCATAAAAAATATAAAAATGGTAAATATTATGTTTTTATTTATTTTATTTTATTTTCTCATAAAAAATATTTATTTTTTATTTAAGTTATATACTATCTTTTTTAATAAACTTGTAAATTAAAATAGAATTAGGTTAAATATTTATTTTTCTTCACACCTATTAAATATTTATTTTAACATATAAAAAGACCAAATACTTCATAAATACCATATATTATTTTCAAGACAAAAATACAAAAATACTTACTTTTTCGCAAAGAAATTTATTCCCTTTTGATAAAATAGAATTAGGGTTTAATCAAGAACCTTTCTAAGAATAATTTTCTTTCTTAATTAATTTGAGTTTAATCTTGATTCATTTATTAGGTTTAGGTCAAAACTTTTTCCATATAAAAAACCAAACAAAATCTTCTTTGCATTCATACATATTTACATATTTGATTTATCTCATTCCAATAATTGTACGTATTCAATTTGGTTGTAATAGCTTAATTAGGTTTATGTTATTGCAAATCCCCATTCATAAATTATATTCCCCCCTCCCACAAAATGTTGTAACAGCGTAGTAATCTTTAAATTTCGTAATTTATCGCTTTACATAACATGTTAGTAATTAGGGTTTGTATGGAAAAATAAAATCAATCAAATAGAAAACCCTAACCCAAGACAAAATAAAGCATGAAAATGACACACTTGCACACAAGACACCCCTAGGTTTATCCCACTTGGTTTCCTTATACAAAATGGCCATGTTACGCATGTAAAGTGTCTTAGCAAAAACAAACAAATACAAGATCATAGACCCTCGATGACGCTATTCAAAGTTGCCTTACAAAAAAGATCTTAGTCCCTTAAAATGCTAAGATACTTTGCAATATTGCTAATTATGGCCATACGATTACCCACGCTCGTCCCGTTTACATCCAAAGATAGGGTTGCCTACCAAATCAATGGTAAGACAACAATGTCAAAGGAAAAGAAAATGAACAAGAAAGACATTTGAGTAGGTAGATTGCTTTTAGTTACTTTCTCTATTTCAAACAAATATCCTTGCTATTTTCAAAACAAACACCTACACTTTCAAAAACATCTTACAAATATTGAAAACATTTTCAAAAAGACAAACATATTTGTATACATTCTTACGAACGATAATCATTACAAAGATTGCCTAAACAATGGCCTCTTTTACAAAATACTTTCAAAACCACACAAAGCACAATTTCAAACAAAAGCAAGTGATCTAGCAAGTAACTAAGAGCCCATGGAAAATCATGGATGAAAAGGGTGATAATACCTTCCCTTTTCATAATCCACCCCCCGAACTCAAAAACAAATATCAAAGGTCTTTCCTGTGCTTTTTTACATTTCCTTTTGGGTAAAAGAAAAGTCAGTGGCGACTCTTGCTAACCGCAACATTTGCGATAAAACACAAAACCTCAAGTCAGTTCTCCCACCGTATCACACTTCCCTTAGATGGACTTGATTTTTTCGAGATTTGAATGCATCATTGAATTAATTGAAAGACTATCCTTTCCCTGGTTGAAATTAAGGGTTTTTTATATTTTAGAAGAAAACTCCAACTCCTGTCTCGAGGGGGTTGACTACGAATTATCTCCTTATATCTCCATTGTTTGGGAAGTGAAACAATGTCTTACATTGTCAACTAAGCCTTACTATTAAAAAGCATATGTTGGAAAAATTCCATTATTTTGTATTTTCATCATTCCCCCTAGTTTGTTAAAGTTGAAATGGAAGATGGAAGTGAATATTGATATTTATGGAAAGTGATAGAAGAGTAAATACTAATAGATCGATTTCAAAACATGCATGCTAATTTTATTAGAATTACTAATCAAAAGATACAAGTTTACAATAAATGCAACCTAGCAACTTGGATTTTACAAATTGAATTTGATAAAGCATGATGATCTTTGAGATGAGATTTTTTGTTGATTCATTGTCTCTAAGGGATGCTTCGTAGTTTTTACACTTGTTAAAGAATGGGAGTGACCCTTGACTTCTCTTTGGGCATACCAATTCTATTGATAGGGTGGTTTATCTTGATGTTGAGGAATCACCAATCGTAGTGATATTTGCGGCATTGTGTATGCCTGTTGATGACATTGTGAAGGGCTGCCTTCTCTATCCAATAAGACTTGTGTCTCTTGAATTTCTCCATAGCTCTTTTAGTTCACTTGTGAGTATCGGGAAACCTGCTAGAGGATAATAGTTGGATAATGGCGAAGGTGGAAATGCATGAGATGAAAATGTATGGGCGTATGTAAATGCATGGGTATGCAAAATATTTTTTGGCTTTTGGGTATGCAAAAAGGTTTCATGGATATGCAATGCGACGTAGACGTAGTATGAGGGTAGACGTAGGGGTACCCTATACAGGTTTAATGGTAAATATGGAAATTATAATATCCTACACTATCCTAGAGATTGAGACAGGCAGGAACTCCTAAAGGACGAAGATAGTGATGGAAATGTGGGTACCCTACACTGACTCAGAGATTGAGAGAGATAGGAATTCCTTAAGGACAAAGATATAAAATGTGGATTTGATGATATCTTACACTGACTCAGAGATTGAGACAGACAGGAACTCCCTAAGGATAATAGATTTTGGATTTTAAGATACCCTACATTGACTCAGAGATTGAGACAGATAGGAATTCCTTATATACGAAGAATATAAATAGGGACGAGAGGATACCATACATTGACTCAGATATTGAGACAGATAGGGATTCCTTAAGGATGAAGATGATAATACATATGGATTTGAGGATTGTGATACGGTGGGAGAACTGACTTAAGGTTTTGCGCTTGTATTCGCAAATGTTTCGGTTTAGCAAGAGTCGCCACCGACTTTTTATTTTATCCTAAGGAAAGGTCAAAAAGCACAGGAAAGACCTTTGAGATGTTTTCTTGGGTTCGGGGAGTAAATTATGAAAAGGGAAGGTGCAAGCACCCTTTTCATCCATGGTTATCCATGGGCTCTTAGTTACTTGTTTAGATCACTTTCTTTTGCTTTTTAATTGTTTGAAATGGTGCTTTGTGTGTGTGGTTTTGAAAGATGTTTTAAAAAGAGGCCATCATTGTGGCAACCTTTGTAATGATTCTTGTTTTAATGTATACAAAGGTGTTTTTGTCTTTTGAAAAGATGTTTCAATGTTTGAAAGTTTGTTTTGGGAAATGTTTTGAAATTGTGTTGTGAAGTGTGTTTGAAAATAGCAAGGATGTTTTTGCGAGCTTTTGATCAAGTAACTAAGAGTTATCTACCCTATTTTACTCAAAGATCTTTCCTATATGTTTTTAACCCTTTTGACAGTGTTGTTTTAGCATGGCATTTGGTAAACAACCTTGTATTAGGATGTTAAACGGGACAGGCGCGGGTCATCGTATAGACCATGATATCAATTGTGTCAAGTATTTTTAGCAAATTTTTAAGGGACTTGATCATTTTGTTTAGGCAATCAAGATAGCGTCATTGAGGGACTATGATATAATGTTTTGTTTTTGTTTTGCCAAAGTACCCAACATGCATAACATGGCCCTTTTTTTGAGGCAACTAGTGGATTGTAACCCTAGGGGTGCAAGTGTGCATTGTGTATTGATTTTCATGCATTTTTATCTTTGTATTAGGTCAAACTACTTATTGATTTTGGATTTTTGCATACAAATCCTAATCTCTAATCATGGCATAATTGAAAGCATAAAGTGCGAGAATTAAAAACCTAAGCTATTACAACATGATTATGGGGATGGGGGTACAATCTTTGAATGAGGGTGTATTTGACAAGGAATAAAAACCCTAGTTTACTATTACATCCAAATTGAATCAAATGCATAAATAATAAATGGACAATATTTAAATAAACAAAATAGATAAATATATCAAATAATATGAATTATGCAAAAAAGGTTTTTGTTTATTTATGTATGTAAAAAAAATATTTAATATAAAAGGAATAAAAAAAAGGGATTATCATTTTTATTAAGGGTAAACCCTAATTTTATTTCATAAAATAAATATATTAATTACATTATTTATATACAATATAAAATAATATATATACAAAAAATTAAATATATTTAGAAAAAGGTATTATTTTAAATATAAGTAATAATAATAAAAAAAAAGTATATTTTTCATGTTTTTTATTCACAAGTATTTATTTAAATAAAATAAAAGTGCGTATATATATTAATTATATTAAATATGTATAAAAATAAAATAAAATATATACGAAAAATAAAAACATATTTAGAATGATATTTTTTTTGTGTGAATAAATTAAAGGATAAGATAAAAATATAATTTTTTTTTAAGTTTTCAATAAATAAAATAAAAGTATATAATCAATAAATTAGTTTTATGTTAGAAAAAAATGAAAATAAAATACAAAATAAATATGAAATTTTTATAAAAATATTTTTTAGTATTATTTATATTTGGAAATAATAAAATAAAGTCAGAAATGAAAATAAAATACAAAAATATAAAATACATAAAAATTGGGCCAAGGGGATACAAAAAGTAAAAAGGGGGTGTCAATAGTGTGCCATGACTAAGTCCACCCCACCACTTCATCTTCATCCTCTGACTTTCAAACAAAACGCGCGCGCCTGTTATCAAACATGGACATCCTACATACGAGCTCTATTGCAAAAACACATAACATCAAAGTTGTAGAGCTATTCAAGACGAATCTAACCATATAAAAAACTAATCCTAACTCTCAAAGACCAGAGAGAATTTCTCTGGCCCTAAAATCTAACCTAATTTTTTCAGTATGTTCATGGATCAAATTCTCTTAGCATGCTTAATAAAAATGAAAACTGAGCATATGTACAGCTTCATGACAATGAATACTACATTTCTTATTCACAAACCTAAGTCTAAATGTTCCTAAAGAGAGAGATAGGAAGTTGACAAAAACCTGTTTCAGCTGACTTCGTGTATGGCAATGTGGAGCTTTTCAATAAGGCCTGAGATGTCTGGGAGCTTGCTTGAACTTCACTTGACCTTCTCCAATGTCTAGCTTGCCTTGAATGTACTTGAATCAGCCTACAGAACTCAACCTTCACAAGCTCAAAATGAAAATGGAAAACCCTGTAAATGGAGTTACAGTTGGTGTTTGAGGTTTGGGATAGCCTGGATGGATTGAATGGAAGGTGTTTGAACTAGTTTGGGACAAAACACACGAGCCAATTGAGCTATGGAAGTCAAGTTGCAGATGATGCCCTGTTTTGCCAATGGATGGTGATTTCTTGCTATGGGATGTTTGGAGTCTCAAGAGATCGTGTTTCTGGCTCAGAGAGGTGTGAGAAAGACGATTCAAATGTTTGCACAAGTTGGTTTTGGCTGATGTTCAAGTTCTCATGTATTTGGCATATTTCTTGTATATGAAGCAAAAGTGGGAAGTCATGTCCAACAGGCCTGTACAGGATATCCTTATGCTTGCACACTTTTCCCTTGGCCCCTCCAACTTGTGGATTTGATTTTTTGTATGAGATATGGACCAATGCTCAAGAAATCAGTTTTGACATAAAGCATGATTTAAGCAAAAATGAAAATTTTGCTTTTTCTACTTAGGGATTAATCAAAGGTGCAATGCTCTAATGACCAAAACAATGCCTTAGACCAATGGTTTTGCACTTAATTATTGACTGTGAAATGGTTTTGAGGCCTGTAATCTAGTGCAAAGCAAGCTGGCTTGAAATTGCATTTTGTATGAACATGAACATACCATGGATGAAAAGTGAGTTTTTGCCAACTTCAAGCCTCCGATTCTCCCTAACCACAAATGAGTTTGGAGAGTTCTTTGACATTTTGCAAAGGTTGAAACACAATCTACAATCCATATTTGAAATGAAACTTCAGATTCCAAGTGGAACTATGTGAAAAATGGCCATGAAGATAGGTCAAAATTCTGCCTAAACTAGGACAAAATTTCACTAAGTTAAAAGTTTTAGGGACCCTTGTTCCAAAAATCATAACTTGAGATCCAAGCTTCTTTTGAGAAAACTTTGTGAATCAAAGTTGTAGACTTTGTGGATGACTACAACTTTCATGTTGGAAGTTTTGTTTGAGTCCAATTGCATCATGGTGAAAATGTTGGGCAAAGTTAGGAAAGATTTAGAAAATTTCATAACTTAGAAAAATTCTAAGTTATGAAAATTTTCAACTTTAAACCCTAATTTGCAAAAATGGGTTTCTTGATGAAAAAGTTTCTTGTTTTGACATATCTTGATGAAAAATGACCCTTGTCACTTGATTTTGACCAAAAAGTCAAAGTTTGACTTTTCAGTATACAGTCAAATTTTGATCAGTTGACTGAAAAATTCATCTGTCAATCCAATGCAATTGAGATCTTTTGAACTTTTTGAATAGGTCAAGATGGTGCCATTGAGTCCTTGAGCCCGTGGTTGATCCCAATTTTCCATTGGCTAGGTCGAAAGTCAGAAATTGCCTTTGTACAATCAAAACCCTAAAAATGACCATTTTGCCCTTTTGGTGATTTGATCAAATTGCTTGTGGAGTTGTGGTTTAAACTTGATAAAATGGTTCATATGAGTTTATAATGTTGATATGGATCAAAATCATGAGGTTTGACTGTAAATTGGTCACAGTTGACTTTCTCCCCAATACAGCTGATTTCTAGGTCAACTGTCCAATTGACTCGGCAAAAATTTGATTCAAGGCTTGAAACTTGGTATGGACAAACTTATGAGTACAACATGAAGTATGAAAGTCACTTTGAGAATTGGAGGTCAAAAAGTCCTTGTGCAAACTCAAACCCTAATTCAGGTCTTCAGTGCAATGAGATGTCTTGGGCAGTATAAAACCTTAATCATGTCTAGAGTTCAAGGAGCTTGGTGAGGGGAAATCTTGATAAAATGAGAGGGAAAATTTTGGCGTACAACAGCTATACCTGTTCAATCTTTTTGAACCAGAAGAGTTAGATTGGCGATTTTGCCTTTCGTGAATCGAAGGTAAAAGAGGATTGGACACTAGAGTGCTTGTAAATTTGCACTCGTCAAAATGCATGTTGAGGAAATGGCCTTAAAGATGCCATTTGGAGATGACAGAATCTTTATGAATATGGGCTTAGAGATGCCATCCAAAGTGTTTGTTAAATATTAGTAGAATGAACATCAGAAGGGTATCCGTTTTTTGAACGTATCTGAGTTGTATCTAGAGATTGGATTCGTATGAGTAAAGGAATGGCGTCCGTGTCTGGAGCGTATCCAAGATGTAACTGTATTTGATTCTTGAATGAATATCAGAATGGATGCCGTGTCTGGAGTGTATCTGTATTATATCTGAAATCTGAATGGGCGACAGAGAAACATCTGTATATGGAGCATCTCCGGGCTGGGGATAAATTCTGAATGAGTGACATAATGGAAACTGTGTCTGGAGCATATCTGGACTGTATCTGAAGTTGATATTTGTATGAGTAGTATAATGACTTCCGTGTTGGGAGTGTATCCGTACTGTAACTGGGGTATGGACAAGTGACAGAATGACTTCCGTTCCTGGAGTGTATCTGAACTTGAAGTTGATAGTTGAATTTGAATGAGAGATAGAATGGCTTCTGTATCTGGAGCGTATCTAGTCTGTATCTGATTGCTGAAATCTGAATGAGTAATAGAATGACCGCTGTGTCTGGGGTGTATCCATACTGTATCTGAGATCTTCGAATATTTGTTAAAGATAGCTTTTAATCTTATCCTGAATGGGATAAAATGTTAGCTAAAACACAAAGTTATGTTGCATGACATGTATGATGCAATAAAATGTACTCTATCAATGTTTATGATATATGAATGTAATGTATGCGCATGTAAGCTAATTAGCTGTCTTGTTGAGGAAAATAAATCCTTGATAACTGGAGATAATGAACTCTTTGACTACTGCTGGGGAAAATAAACCCTTGACTTCTATTGGGGATTCAAAAACCATTGATTGTTGAGACTGAGAATGTCCTTTGGACTACTGCTGAGGATTGACAATTCTTGGTAACTTGTGGGGAATTGAGAATCCTTTATGACTTTCCTGGGGAAATAATGACAACTCCGACGATCTCTACTGGGGAATTAAAACCTGGGAGGCTTCAACTGGAGAAATGAGAACAAGAATCATCGTTCTGCTGGGAAGTAACTCTGT
This sequence comes from Vicia faba, assembly GCA_948472305.1. NCBI lineage: Eukaryota > Viridiplantae > Streptophyta > Magnoliopsida > Fabales > Fabaceae > Vicia > Vicia faba. The sequence goes on from OX451737.1 coordinate 1,532,900,945, forward strand.
GGGGAGAGTGTTTATCTTGTTGGAGAATTCTTCGAAAGCTTGGGTTGTATGCCAATCTACTGGGGAATCGAAGGAAGTTGGATAGTATTCCACCGGGGTTTAAGATTTAGAGTTTTGGACTCTATTGGGGAAGGAAGTTTCATCTTCACTGGGGATCTGTAGTTCAATGTTTTTGGGCTCCATTGGGGATCGGGAGTGTAGAAAATTAACTCTGATGGGAATTTTGAAACTTAACTCCGCTGGGGATATATACTCCAAGGTTTTAGCTCTGTTGAGGATCTGAATGACATACTGTAGGGGATTTCTTCTGGAATAGCCTAAAGACATTTTCCTATACTTTCGACCTATCAGGAATTATCATTTCTGATTTCGTTTTAGTGATTATATTCAAATGCATATGCTCATTTAACAAATCATTGGACATTTTCAAATAAAACATAAGTGTAAAAAGAAATAAAAGGCAAGCCAATTTCTGCACTTTGAAGTATCTTTGTATTAACTTTGTAAGTATTTTTGTACAAATGAGACAGTCATCCTAGTAAGAGAATGTTGTCGTAAAATTGAGAAAAATTTTATACAAAGAAAGATGGCTATGTGTAACAATTCCATGGGGTTCCCATTCTGCTATAGCCTTCACAACTCTGAGTATCTGTTCCATTCGTTGCTTCGTCCGCAGATGATTGGATAGATCAGAAGCTGGGAGCTTGCCTGTGAAGAGATTGTCCTTAAAGTGATCCGACGAGACATAGTTATACGCTTTAATTCCCTAACTTTTTCCTGGACCGCCCTTTCGGGTTTTCGATCCACCGGGAAACCCTTTTTTGCCCAAGTCGCCCTTTTGGGTTTTCAACTTGCCGGGTGTACAAATTTTTTTTATTTATCCCTAATTTTTTCCGGAACCGCCCTTTCGGGTTTTCGATTCACCAGGATGCCCATTTTTGCCCAAGTCTCCCTTTCGGGTTTTCAACTTGTCGAGTCGTCTTATGCGTAGTATCTTTTGACTATGTCTGCGTTCGTAGGGTGCGGCGGGTCGTCGCCGTCCATGGTGGTTAGAATCATAGCCCCACCAGAAAAGATATTTTTGATCACAAACGGTCCTTCATAAGTAGGAGTCCATTTGCCCCTGGGATCACTTTGCGGCAAGATGATTCACTTGATTACAAGGTCCCCGACTTGATATACTTTTCTCTTGACTTTCTTGTTGAAGGCCTTGATCATACGTTTTTGATACGCCTGACCATGGCAAACAACAGTAAGTCACTTTTCGTCAATCAAGTTAAGCTGATCAAGCCGGGTATGAATCCAATTGTCTTCACTTAAACCGGCATCTTTCATAATTCTCAAGGAGGGAATATGAACCTCAATAGGTAAAACAGCCTCCATTCCGTATACTAAAGAAAAGGGTGTTGCCCCAGTTGAAGTGCATGCCGTGGTACGGTACCCGTGCAGAGCAAACGGTAACATCTCATGCCAGTCCTTGTAAGTGACTGTCATCTTTTGAATGATCTTCTTGATATTTTTGTTCATAACTTTAAGAGCACCGTTCATCTTTGGCCGATAGGGAGATGAATTATGATGTTGAATCTTGAACTGCTCGCACAGAGCGGTGTTCATAGTATTGTTTAAATTTGTACTGTTGTCCTTAATGATTCTGTCGGGGATACCATACCGGCATATGAGGTTCTTCTTGATGAGATGGGCAACCACATTCTTTGTAACGGAAGCGAAAGAAGCTGCTTTGACCCACTTGGTAAAGTAATCAATGGCCACCAGGATGAAACGATGTTCATTGGATGTTGTAGGCTTGATCTCTCCAATCATGTTGATTCCCCACATCGCGAATGACCAAGGAGCTGTTAAGACATTGAGAGGAACTGGAGGAATATGTACCTTGTTGTCATACCCCAAATTTTGACCTAAGATCCCATTTTTATTTTTGCATTTTTATACAAAAGTCAAGGTCACTAAATAAAGTCGGTTTTAACCTATCACATTCGAGCATTGATTATGCAGAAATTGTCAAGTGTTTTGAACATTCTTAGCCTATGTATCACTAACTTCTAATCAAGCATGAAATGTGTGTTTTTTGTTTCTTTGATTTCATGTGCTGACAGGTCTCCTTCGATTCAGCCTGCTTTGACTGGACAAGTTTACAGCCTGCAAGCCTGCTTCGACTGGACAAGTTTACTGCCTGCAAGCCTGCTCGACTGGACAAGTTTACTGCCTGCAAACATGCTTCGATTGGGCAACATTGCTCCCTTCGAACACGAGATTTCGATTGGGAAATATGTTTGTTTCGATCCACATGCTTCGATTGGGCAACATTGCTTCCTTCAAGCACGGGCTTTCGATTGGGCAATATGTTTGTTTCGATCCACATGCTTCGATTGGGCAACATTACTTCCTTCAAGCACGGGCTTTCGATTGGGCAATATGTTTGTTTCGATCCACATGCTTCGATTGGGCAACATTGCTTCCTTCGAACACGGGCTTTCGATTGGGCAATATATTTGTTTCGATCCAAGATTCGTTTGGGCATGTGGATCCCTTCGTGCAAGTCTTTTTTTGAGCATTGACCTTTTTGTGTGCTTGCTTAGAGTCACAAAGTTTAGACCTCCTCCATGCAGGCTTCGACTATGTTTGTACTAGCTTCGACTGGACAACATTTCTCTTTAGTATGCTGCATTTCCATCCTTGACAAACTTCAGCACATGGTTGATGGCCCTCTCAAAAGACATATAGTGGTGGACTTGAGGGGGCATACATATGAGTCCCTGTCGAAGGGTACGCCTTACTAGTCCATTCGAAGCACTCATTTGGCCCCTTCAAATGATGCACAAAGATGATTCGTTCGAAGGACACTTGTTGGAGGAAAGTCAAACAATGTGTTGGAAGAAGAATCTGGTCGAAGGAGGGTCAAAATGAAAGGATAAAATATTCAAAGATGCTTGCTGCCAAGTTCAGACATGGTACACTAGCCAAATACAACACTCCAAAAACCTGTTGTTGCTGCTCCAATGCCTGCTGTAAGATGCCAAAACAAAACAGAAAAACCTGCTACAAAACTGCTGCATAACAGTCCTGAAACACTGCCCCATTCTTGCACTAAAACAGCATACAACCACTGTCCCTCAAAGGCTGCAAAAAGCAGTTTACTCAAATTGTTCAAATTATTTTGTTTTCCCTCCAAAAGCTTCAGCCAACTTTGCCTATAAATAAGAGGCTCCAACACATATTTTTGGGAGGATCTTTGGACCAGAAGAACGAATGCCCCAAATTTTCTCAAACACAAAAAATCTCTCAAGTCCCTTCAACACTTGTGAGAAAAAACCCAGAATCACATACTTACTTCCTTCGATTCTGAAGAACAAATACTCTTCAGTATCCTTCGAATCCAGTTTGGAAAGAAACATAAGACTTGTTTCTTTCCTTACTTCGAATCCAGCATTCCCAGCGCAACTGTTGGCCCCCTCTTTCAAATCCAGAACCCTGGGCCTCCACTCAAGGTCCCACACCCATTCAAAGCCTCCATCAAGGTAAGTCACTCTTACCCTTGAACCTTTCATTTCATGCCATAACATGTAAATAATCTTTTTGTTCGTTTAAAGCTTGTATATACCATTTTTCCTTTCGTTTCCACCCTGTTAACATGTTTTTAAAAGTTAACCCTTTCGTTTTGCTTTCTGTTTACCTGAACTAGCTTTAATTATTAAACTGTTTGAAAGATAACTACTAGCATGGCCTCAAGCCATGTTGTCATTTAATGCTTGAAATGAAAGAAACAGGAAATAGAAAATAGGAAACGAAGCTTCTGGCTTCTACCCTCTTTCTCCAGGTCGAACGAAAGAGACAACCTGGAGGCAAACCATGTCCAATCGAAAGGCATTCCCTCACTGCTTTCAACCTTCAGTCGAAGAAGGCAACAAGGAAGAATCAAAAGACTTCTCCATACACTGACTTCCAGGCCAATCGAAGGACAGAACCTCACTGGTGCCAGCCCCTAATTGAAGGACATGACCTCACTGGTGCTAGCCCCAATCGAAGGAGGCCAGCAGAATGCAAATCGAAGAGTGCTACTGCCTGGGTCGAAAGACACTCATTTTTCTTACTTTTATCTTATTTTTTCCTTCATATTTTTTATACCTTTCGATACGGTTGTAATAGCGTAGGATTTTATCGTTCAGCATTTTATTTACTTTGTACAAATGCTAGTAATTAGGCGTGTATGGCAAGATAAAATCAACAAGTAAACAAACCAAAAAATCCAAAAACACTAAACAAATCAAAACTCCCCCCAAGGGCATGTTATCTCCGTTCTACCGCGATACCGGTCGTGCCTATTGCTAGAATGCGTGTGTTAATGTTGCCCACTAAAAAACACAAATAAATCAACTTTTTTCTAGAGGAACTACGGTGTTTTGATTCCTTCATAGGATACGTAGGCAAAGGGTCGCGAAACCCTCATGAATGCAATAATAAAAACTCATTTCTTTCCCCTTAAGCAAACATAGTTGTAGATAAATACACCCTTGTATATAACAAACAATTTCAACCAAAAAACAGATATTTCAAAAGGTTCCTGCGGAGTACCGCAGATGCATTGGGTGCTAATACCTTCCCATTGCATAACCAACCCCCGAACTCTCGATCTCTTTCAAAAACGCATTGTATTTTTCATTACTTTTAAGTATTATTTTACATTGCATATTTTAGGGTTTTATTTCGCTCTTTTCCCTTTTCCTTGGAAATAATAAAGCGCGGTGGCGACTCTTGCTTTTGCGAGTTGAGTTAATTAATAGCTCGATCTCCAATTTTCACCGCTTTAGAATTGGCGACTCTGCTGCGGACAGATTGACCTCTTGCTGGTCCATCCCTAAGTGGGTTAAGCCTAGTTTGTTTTATCTGTCTTATCATTATTTGATTGTTTGATTATATGTTTATATTGTGGTTATTTGGGTTTTTGCAAAGGACAAGTCTTATACCCGGACTAAGTTACACTTAGGAATAGGACGGACGGTATAGTCATGTTAACTTTGAGGGAGTAATCCCGAAGAAGGAGGCATGAAATCCCCCACTCAGTGGAAGCCCCTTTGAACGTAGTATTTGTTTACCGAGTAATCGGGAAGACGTTATTGCTTTCGACCTGGGAGCCAGAGAAGCTGAGAACCATAGAACCCTTAACCCATCTTGGCCTCTTAGGTGTAGTGCGGAGACTATAATGGAGTAATCCGGAAGTAGTTGTCACGCGATGCTGCACTCAGACGAGTTTCTCTTGAGAATATTGCTGATTACCGAGTAATTGGGACGTTGGTAATATCCGAAGGAGGAATGTAGACTCTGGGAACTTTTAGAACCTTGTTTTACATGTATGATTAAACCTTTAGTACATACCTTGGGGTTGGTCTTTACCTTTGACTCCATGCTCGTGACGTTGAACCTTTCGACTTTATTTGTGACCTTGCCTGTGGTTATTGCATAACCATGCCTTCATGCATCAATAAAACCCTTTTCACTTGATTTTCAAGGAATTTGGAAGTCTTTGTTTGTAAACATCACATGTTTCCTCAAGCTCAATGGATCTTGGGTGTTGATGGGGTGAAAACCCTAATCCACTAAAATGGATGATTGATCTTGATGATAACTTGATCAACACTTTGATCCAATTTTAAATTCATCTTCTATCTTCATACTTTGATGTTTTCAACTTAACTTCTTGAGTTCCTTGAAAGTCAAATAAAAACTCTCTTTTGCATATCATGCATCATTCTACACTTTTTTGTTTCACTTTCAAAGGTCTTTTTCCAAGTCTTATTTTTCCTTTGGTCTCACCAGTACAACACTCGCGCTAAGAGAACAATGGAGAATATCAAGCAAGAGGTTTCTGAACTCCATAGAGAGATGACTATTTTGAAAGCTAGTGTGGAGCACTTAACTGGTTTGGTTGAAAATTTGGTTACTTTGCTTTGAAGATTAAGGTTCAGAAGTTGGTCAGAAGTGGTATCTTGTCATTCAAGGACATTGGTTTTGAAGTTCAAATCAAGCATGCGCTGAAGAGTAAACACGATTGATGGTAACTTTGAGTTTTGAAGGATGTTTTCGGTGATTCAAGTCCAGATGGAAAGCCTTCCCAGATTACTAACTTATTTCTGCTTTTGTAAATTTGCTTGTTTATCAAAACATTATTTGCAGGTAAGAACTTGTTTGCATCTGAATGATTATCTTAATACAATGAGTATGTTTGTCTTGAAGAAATTCATTTGTTTCACTCATATTTGTTTTCAAATTTTAAATTTATTTTTGCATTATGATACCAACTTGTTGCCCATTCTCTTGCCTAGGCAGAGATTGAAGGGAGGATGATGATCTGAAAAACACAAAATCTCCGGTTGCATGTTTTGGATAAAATCTTGCTGACGATGTACAGGCATTGTTTCAAATCCCTAAACACCGGAGATATAAGGAAGATAATCCCTTGCTAACCCCTTTTGAGCCTTGAAGTAGGAGTTTCTTTTTCTATACGAAAAAACCCTCAAAATTTAACCTGGGGCAGGGTAGTTTTTCAGTTAATCTGATTGAGTGTTCAAAATTCATAAGGAAGATATTTCTGAAGTTAAACTACAAAGGCTATCCTTCATGTATAATGAAGCTAGAAGATGTGGAACCATAATGTTATCCACCATTCATCAAGAAATGAGGCAGTCACAATCCTCTCCACAAGTAAAGACAAGCTAATGTCACACATTTTGTTCAAAAGTCAAAAATCAAGAAAAAAAAGCATGCTAAGTCGAAAACTTGAAAACGTGCGGCTTAGGCAAAAATTAAGGCATCCCACTGGACTATCAATTCAAAAGAATTAGTCCAGGTAAAAGTTAGGGAAAATAAAAATTGCAAAGAAAGGAATACAAAGAAAAGTCCTCAGAAAAGAACAAATTGGTGACTACAAACACGAAGACATAAGGGTGGTTTCTACTCCGAAAGCCTCATCGTTTCCTTAACCGTCACAAAATCCTTTTGAGAGATGAACGCTCATGTTGAATTAACTGAACATAGGGTTGGAGAACATCACGAAGAATGGGTGGGCACCTATAAATTTTGAGCCTTAAAAATCTTTTTTCTAAAAACCATGAACCAGGCCACGTTACAACCTTCAAAAGTCCTAATTGAAGCAAGGTTATTTTGAAAGCATATTTCAATGAGATAGTGTTCCTGACTCCCATGAATGTTTTCTAAATATTTATGTTGGTATCATATGCTTTTCCTACACAAGAATAAATGGCGCTCTAACTCGCAAAATTTGTGCGATATCTTTTCAAAATCTTCAAGACTTACCTAATCGTTGCATTAGAATTTTCGTTCTCAAAATAAACTTTTTCTAACTGCAAAACATTTGTTTGATATCAAGGAAGCTCACATATAAGCACTAGTGATGAGTTTATTCTTTTAAGGCTTGAAACTATGTTGAGTAATTGGCGAATCATTTCAAGAAAAAATCATATCCAGGGGCATGTCACCTGAAGACCTTAAGCACGGACATGTTGCTTCTCCCAGTTAATGCTTTCCCAACTTGTTTACTCTTTTGGGGCAAAATTTGAAGACTTTGTTGTGCCAACTACAGTCAATCCGGGGCAATCACGTCGAGATTTGATGAATCTCTCTAAGAGTTTGAAGACACCAGAGCATGGTGAATGCCAGGTCTTTTGTAAAATCCTCTTGAGACGATTTCTCCTCATCAACCATATAGCTTGGGGCATTTTAGAAGTGAAGTTATTCGCAAGAATTGTCGTGCAACATGCAGCTTATCAGCAGTAAAATTGGGGCATCCAAAATTAGTCCCAGGGGCAATCCATATTTGTCAATTTATGTGATATGTATTGCACACATTATCATAGGGTGGTATTCCAATATCTCCAGCTAAGCAAGACTTTTTTCCAGCTGAAACATTGTTTGTGTTGTTATCCTTTCAATGGATTGTTTGCGATAGAAGACTGGACTTTGGGTTTTCTACCTGAAAATATCTTCTCCTCCATGGATATTTAAGCCTTGTAAAAGGACTTTGCTCCAATGATGGCTTTTGTTTTTATCTTCAGTAATGTTACCATCTTGTTGAGATTAGCTGAGTGTCGGATTGTGCTGTGATGTCTTATCATCTTCTGTCTATCTCCTCTATTTGTTTTGTTAGCATATACATGACATTCATTTATTCATTCACACTTGCATCATGCACACACATTGATATTTGTTGATGTTCTTGATCTGTATACTTTGGTTATCATATTTCCTTTTCTCAAATAGAGTGTCAGCTTAAGCAGAAAGTGCGTCTCTTTTCTAATTCCCCACTGAGTTAACTCTCGTGGAAGAATCTTGCTTCAGCTTTCCTTTTCCATCTCTGGATAGGATAAATCCCCATTTGAGTTGTTTCCTCATTGGGTGGAGTCTTGTTTGATTTTTTTCTCTCCAGTTTATTCCTGGATTGAGCTTTGTCTCTTGTGAATGATACCCTGTGGATCTCTCTAGGCTATGAAACCTAGATGGAGAGTGCATTTATTTTGCAATTTAAATACCTGGTCTCCTGAGGAAGGATTTATTCATGGTTCCCCATTGAAGATGAACTTTATTCCCTAGTAGTGTTATCATAACCTTCTTCTGGAATATCGACGTGACAATAAGCGACCGACTCCTTATTTGAGCAGTTTGAGTATTTCTGAATTTCTTTATGTTATGACAAGTGGCGGTCTCTTCATGAGCAGTTTGTCCATCCCCGATGAAATTATTGATTCTCACCTCCAGCAATATCTTCACGATATTTTGTGGGTATCTTTTAAAAAACAACAAGCGGCGGTCTCTTCATGAGCAACTTGTATGTTATTGATACCTTTGAGAAAATCAACAAGCGGCGGTCTCTTCATGAGCAACTTGTGTGTTATTGATACCTTCGAAAAACAGCAAGCGGCGGTCTCTTCATGAGCAACTTGTATGTTATTGATACTTTTGGAAAAAACAGCAAGCGGCGGTCTCTTCATGAGCAACTTGTGTGTTATTGTTACCTTTGAAAAAACAACAAGTTGCGGTCTCTTCATGAGCAACTTGTATGTTATTGATACCTTTGAGAAAACAGCAAGCGGCGGTCTCTTCATGAGCAACTTGTATGTTATTATCACCTTTGAAAACAACAAGCGGCGGTCTCTTCATGAGCAACTTGTATGTTATTGTTACCTTTGAAAACAACAAGCGGCGGTCTCTTCATGAGCAACTTGTATGTTATTGATACCTTAGAGAAACAGCAAGCGGCGGTCTCTTCATGAGCAACTTGTGTGTGATTGTTCTCTTGAAAAACAGCAAGCGGCGGTCTCTTCATGAGCAAGTTATATGTTATTGACACCTTCGAAATGAAGCAAGTGGCAGCCTCTTTATTTGAGCAGCTTGTGTATCCCCAACAATAATGCAAACGACACCTCTTCGGAAAAGTTCCATGGGGAAATTTAAATTTTATCCTTTTCAAGCGATATCTTGGTAAAATTCAGAAGTCAGAAATGTTTATTTCCAGTCTCAGTACTGATGCCAATCATTTTCCAGTCTCAGTACTGATGCCAATCATTTTCCAGTCTCAGTACTGATGCCAATCATTTTCCATTCTCAGTACTGATGTCAATCATTTCTTTTCCAGTCTCAACACTGATGTAAATCATTCAAGAGTCTCTCATTTGAAGTCTATGACTTTGTTTCCCCAGTGGAGTTATAATCTCTTCGCCTGTATGATTACTGTATAATATGCTTGGTTTCTCTAGCAGTAGTTTGTCTCATACAGCATCATTCCTCATTAAATCAAAATATTACATTCATATCAGATCATAACATAATGGTGGTATCTTAAGGCCAAAAATTGTGTATTCTATATTTAAGTCCCTTCAATCTCGTCGAAATGAAGATTCGAATCTTCATATCTCCAGATAGAAGAAACTTAAATATGGGCAGCTGTCATTCCCAAATTTTGACCTAAGATCCCATTTTTATTTTTGCATTTTTATACAAAAGTCAAGGTCACTAAATACAGTCGGTTTTAACCTCTCACCTTCGAGCATTGATTATGTAGAAATTGTCAAGTGTTTTGAACATTATTAGCCTATGTATCACTAACTTCTAATCAAGCACGAAATGTGTGTTTTTTGTTTCTTTGATTTCATGTGCTGACAGGTCTCCTTCGATTCAGCCTGCTTCGACTGGACAAGTTTACAGCCTGCAAGCCTGCTTCGACTGGACAAGTTTACTGCCTGCAAGCCTGCTTCGACTGGACAAGTTTACTGCCTGCAAACATGCTTCGATTGGAAAACATTGCTTCCTTCGAACACAGGATTTCGATTGGGCAATATGTTTGTTTCGATCCACATGCTTCGATTGGGCAACATTACTTCCTTCAAACACGGGCTTTCGATTGGGCAACATTGCTTCCTTCGAACACGGGCTTTCGATTGGGCAATATATTTGTTTCGATCCAAGATTCGTTTGAGCATGTGGATCCCTTCGTGCAAGTCATTGTTTGAGCATTGACCTTTTTGTGTGCTTGCTTGGAGTCCCAAAGTTTAGACCTCCTCCATTCAGGCTTCGACTATGTTTGTACTAGCTTCGACTGGACAACATTTCTCTTTAGTATGTTGTTTTTCCATCCCTGACAAACTTCAGCACATGGTTGATGGCCCCCTCAAAAGACATTTAGTGGTGGACTTGAGGGGGCATACATATGAGTCCCTGTCGAAGGGTACGCCTTACTAGTCCATTCGAAGCACACATTTGGCCCCTTCAAATGATGCACAAAGATGATTCGTTCGAAGGACACTTGTTGGAGGAAAGTCAAACAATGTGTTGGAAGAAGAATCTGGTCGAAGGAGGGTCAAAATGAAAGGATAAAATATTCAAAGATGCTTGCTGCCAAGTTCAGACATGGTACACTAGCCAAATACAAAACTCCAAAAACCTGTTGTTGCTGCTCCAATGCCTGCTGTAAGATGCCAAAACAAAACAGAAAAACATGCTACAAAACTGCTGCATAACAGTCCTGAAACACTGCCCCATTCTTGCACCAAAACAACATACAACCACTGTCCCTCAAAGGCTGCAAAGAGCAGTTTACTCAAATTGTTCAAATTATTTTGTTTTCCCTCCAAAAGCTTCAGCCAACTTTGCCTATAAATAAGAGGCTCCAACACATATTTTTGGGAGGATCTTTGGACCAGAGGAACGAATCCCCCAAATTTTCTCAAACACAAAAAATCTCTCAAGTCCCTTCAACAATTATGAGAAAAAACCCAGAATCACATACTTACTTCCTTCGATTTTGAAGAACAAATACTCTTCAGTATCCTTTGAATCCAGTTTGGAAAGAAACATAAGACTTGTTTCTTTCCTTCCTTCGAATCCAGATTCCCAGTGCAACTGTTGTCCCCCTCTTTCAAATCCAGAACCCTGGGCCTCCACTCAAGGTCCCACACCCATTCAAAGCCTCCATCAAGGTAAGTCACTCTTACCCTTGAACCTTTCATTTCACGCCATAACATGTAAATAATCTTTTTGTTCGTTTCAAACATGTATATACCATTTTTCCTTTCGTTTCCACCCTGTTAACATGTTTTTAAAAGTTAACCCTTTCGTTTTTCTTTCTGTTTACCTGAACTAGCATTAACTATTAAACTGTTTGAAAGATAAATACTAGCATGAAACCAAGGTCGGTCCACCACTTCTTCGGTATTAATATCGTGACAATGTGCAGGTTCATCCATTCGCTCAATGGTGACTTGAGGTGCCTCATTATCCAAGTTGAGTTTAAACATGGAAGACATTGTAGCCAGAGCATCCGGTAGCTGATTTTCTTCTCGAGGGAAGTGCTCAAAGGTAATCTTCTCGAAATGAGGCAACAATGTCAGGACATGTTCTTTGTATGGGATAAGATTAGGATGTTTAGTGTCCCACTCTCCTTTGATTTGACTAATAACCAAAGCTGAGTCCCCAAATACAAACAGAGATTTGATTCCCAAGTCAATAGCAGCCTTGAGACCAAAGATACAAGCTTCATACTCGGCCATGTTTTTGGTGCAGCTAAAGCAAAGTCTAGAATTTAAAGGTGTATGACAACCTTCTGGAGAGATAAGTACCATGCCGATACCGTTGCCAAGTGCATTTGAAGCACCATCAAAGTACAGGGTCCATTGGGATCCTTGTTCAGGTCCGTCATACGGTCCGTTATCTTTAATGTTGTCCAAAGTCATATTATCCTCGTCAGGGAAGTCGAACCTCATAGATTGGTAATCTTCGACGGCTTGATGAGCTAGATGGTAAGCTAGTACACTCCCCTTTATAGATTTTTGGGTTGTGTACTGGATATCATACTCTGTCAGGATCATTTGCCATCTAGCGATCTTCCGGATAAATAGGGCTTCTCGAAGATGTACTTGATTGGATCCATTTTAGAAATCAGCAGAGTGGTATGTGTCAACATATACTGCCTTAGTCGGCGAGCAGCCCATACCAAAGCGCAACAAGTTTTCTCGAGCAGTGAGTAGCGAGTCTCACAGTCGGTAAACTTTTTGCTAAGGTAATAAATGACATGCTCTTTTCGGCCAGACTCGTCATGTTGGCCCAGTACGCACCCCATTAAGTTATCCAAAATAGTTAGATACATGATTAAAGGCCTTCCTTCAACGAGTGGCATCAAAATAGGCGATTCCAGCAAATACTCTTTGATCTTATCAAAAGCAACTTGACAATCATTGTTCCATTCAACCACCTGATCTTTCTTCAAAAGCTTGAAGATTGGCTCACAGGTAGATGTTATGTGAGAGATGAACCTTGCAATATAGTTTAAGCGTCCCAAGAAACCTCTAACCTCTTTTTCAATTCAGGGGGCAGGCATTTCTTGTATAGCTTTGACTTTGGCCGGATCAACCTCGATGCCTTTGTTACTGACGATGAATCCTAAAAGTTTACCGGACCTGACTCCGAAAGTTCACTTGGTAGGGTTCAGTCTGAGCTTATATTCCTTTAACCTGACAAACAGCTTTTGCAGATGGTCGAGGTGTTATTCTTCTATCTGTGAACGGGCTATCATGTCGTCTACGTAGACTTCGATTTCATGATGTATCATGTCATGAAAAAAAGCTAGCATGGCTCGCTGATAGGTTACCCCGGCATTGTTCAGTCCGAATGTCATCACTTTATAGCAGAAGGTACCCCACTGCGTAATAAAAGTAGTCTTCTCCATGTCTTTCGGGGCCATTTTGATCTGGTTGTATCCCGAGAATCCATCCATGAAGGAAAATACCTAGTGTTGAGATGTGTTGTCAACCAAGATGTCAGTGTGTGGTAGTGGAAAATCATCTTTAGGGTTATCCCTGTTTAGGTCTCTGTAGTCCACACACATTCTGACTTTGCCGTCCTTCTTAGGTACAGGCACAATGTTAGCAACCCATTATGGATAGGAAGTAACAGCCAGAAAGCCAGCATTGAACTGCTTCATCACCTCAGCTTTGATCTTTTCGGACATGTCGGGCCTCATTCGGTGGACTTTCTGTTTGATTGGTGGACAGTCTTCTCTTTGTAGGGAGACGGTAAACCACAATGTATGTATCTAGTCCCGACATATCTTCATAGGACCAGGCGAAGATCTCAACAAACTCATTCAACAACTGAACTAAGCGCTCTTTGACACTTGGCTCCAGGTTGGCACCCACTTTAACCTCTTTTTTGTCTTCCTCTGTTCCCAAATTGATAGTCTCTAACAACTCTTCATGGGGTAGAATAGTCCTTTCTTCTTATTGCAAAAGTCTAGCCATCTCTCCAGGCACTTCACAGTCTTCATCACCTTCGTACTAGGCATGATTGACCAAATCTTCAGAGTCACTGAAGGCCAAAGAAAAATAGTCACCCATGGAATCCGGAGTGGATGGGTAACTGCATTTTGTGAGTGTGGGTTTGTGTAAGGGATAGCCATCCTTAAACAAAATGAAATGTAAAAAGAAAGAAAATGAACAGAAAAGTTTATAGATGAAAACGTCCATGATTCATTAAAAATGGCATATGAAAATGAAAAATCAAAACCCTTACAAATGGACCTATATGCCCCGGGTAAGGCATAAGGCGAAAAGAGTGTACAAATTGTTTAAAAGTTATTACAGACCAACATAAATGTTTCAAAAGATAAATTACTGATTGATGAAAGTAATGGGAACGAAGTCTTTCGCCTCCCAGTTGTTTAGTCCTCCTTCAATGGTTGGAAAGATCCAATCTTCAAAATTGCCTTCTTCATCATCATCTTCTAAATCATGAACCCCGTGATGAGTGATCTTTAAGGGTGGTCCTCCAGCCCGGGAGCGACACACAGCTTTCTGGCTAGCAGCAGTAAAACCCAATCCGAACTTATCTGTCTTGTAAGGAAAATCTGGCAGTTGACCCCACACTGTACTTCCTCCTTCCTTGATTACAGCCTCTGCATCTTTAAGGGATGACATCCGGGACACAGGTTTGGTAATGATGGGCACATCAGTCATAGTCTTGGCTACCGCAACTTCAGGAGAAACCTCTTCAAAGTGTTGGAAAGGTGTTTCTATGAATTCACCATCTAACTCCACGTAGCGGAAAGAGTTAAGGTGGATTATCATATACTCCTCCTCACCATGAACTGTTATGATTTTACCGTGGATTGGGTACTTGAGCATCTGGTGTAGAGAAAAAGTGACTGCCCCAGCGCTGTGGATCCATGGCCTTCCCAACAAGCATGAATATGAAGGACGGATGTCCATTAAATAAAATGTAGAGTTGAAAATTTCCGTTCCCACCTTAATTGGGATGTCCATTTCTCCGTGAACCATCCTCTTAGAGCCATCGAAGGCTCTAACAATGATATTACTGGGCTTTAGGGTCAAACCTTTACAGTCCAATCTGTCCAATGCTTTCTTTGGTAGAACATTTAAAGATGAATCGGTATCAACCAAAACATGAGCAAGTGTGGTCCCTCTGCACTCTACCGAGACATGCAGTGCATCATTACGCTTTCTTCCCTTAGACGTCAGATCGGCATCAGAGAAGCCAAGGCCATTATCGGCTGTAAGGCTAGACACGCACTCTTGAAACTGATTTGCAGAAGTTTCTTGAGGTACGTGCGCCGTCTTCAGGAATTTGATCAAGGCTTTGGCATGAGCCTCGGAGCAAAGTAATAGAGCCAGCATAGATATTTTTGAAGGGGTTTGCCCCAGCTTCTCTACGACATCATAGTCGCTCTTCTTAATTATCTTTAGGATTTCCTCCATCTCCTTTTGGGTGGTCTCGGGGATAACCAAAGTCTGAGCCCTCATCCTGACGGGCGCTTCTTGGACCCCCTTACCTTTATCGGCAGTAACAGCAGAGGGTATAGCTTCGGGAGCATCAATTTCTTCAATCACTGGACTTTGCACAGATATCTTGGTAGGCACAAGAGAACTTGAGGGTCGGAAGACTGCCCGTGGAGGAGCAATCTCCGGAGAGAAGATTCTTCCGCTACGAGTTATCTTACTTGTCCCCGCAATATTCCCTATGTCAGGAGTTTCTTCATCGGAATTCTCTTGGACTGATTCGATCTGCTTAACACCATGGTAGAAGATCTCTCCTCCATAATTCCATGGTATCGTCTTGTTGGACTTATATGGGATAGGCCCCGGCATGGTAATCTTCAGCGGTACAAGCTTTGGAACAGGCGTAATCTTAACAGGCCTTTTGCAGGTCTTGGAAAGATTGTCGGAAATGGTGATTATAGCAATGTCATTGATTGGAGTAACAAAGGTACCAGGAGTAACATGAGTGATAGTAGCAACATGAGTTTTCTGAAAGAGGATCTCTTGAGTATCCATCAGGCGTTAGATGCCTGATTTCAACAGGGGGCAGTCGGATTGCAAGGTTAAATAGAAGTACCAATCTTTTTCACATCCCGGGAAAATCCGGCCTTTCAACAGATTCACTTTAATCATTGGCAACGGAGTTATTAATTCATCAACAGCGGTAACATGAAGATCTTCCACAATTGCATGGACATTATGACCATGTTTTGGCATATGAGCGGATATCACATTAGGTTTTTTAGGGGCATCAAACTCTACCTCCTTGGCATCTATCAAATCTTGGATCTTGTTTTAAGGGCCCAACAGTTATTGGTGTCATGCCCTACACTGTCTGAATGGTATGCACATTTTGCATTGGAATGGTAATAGGGAGAAGAGGTATTTGGGTTTTTCGGCGCTTCTTTCAAGTTGGTAAGGTTTAACTTTAACAGATGATGGAGGACCTGAGTCGGTGTCATATTGATCCAGATGAATTGTCGTTGTGGCCTTTCTACCCTTTGTTGGTTAGCTCTTGGTTGATTGTTGAGAGGTTGATCGGCTGAGGAGTTCTGGATCATCACAACCCCCACCGTTGGTCGACGCTCTATTCTCCCTTGATTTCTCTGGGTGTGAACATCAGAAACTTCCTTCTTGGCTGGGAAGGTCTTCTTGATAGCTGGGGAAGCGGAGGCATCCTTCTGAATTTTACCACTCTTAATGCCAGCTTCAACCCTTTCACCGATCAGAATTAATTCGGTGAACCCTACAGATGAGCTCCCGATCAAGTGATTGAAGAATGGACCTGACAGAGTCCCTAAAAACATGTCAACCAGCTCTCTATCTGACAATGGTGGCTGCACCCTACCAGCCAAATCCCGCCACTTCTGAGCATACTCCTTAAATCCATCATTAGAGGCCATACCCATACTCTGTAGTTGAGTACGAGTAGGTGCTAAATCTGCGTTGTATTGGTATTGTCTGTAGAAAGCAGTAGCCAAATATTTCCATTTATGGACATCAGATCTTTCAAGTTGATAGAACCAGTCCAATTGCGTACCCGACAAACTATCTTGAAAAAAGTGGACCCACAGATCCTTATCAGAAGAGTGAGGTTGGATCTTTCTAACGTAGAATCTCAGATGCATCTTCGGATAGGACAAACTATCTTATTTAGCAAATGTAGGCACTTTGAACTTGGGAGGAATGACAATCCCAGCAACCAACCATAGTTCTTCGAAATCTAGCCCAGGTACCCTTTGCACTTACATGACTGCCAACCGGTCCTCAAGATTCTTATACTTATCGTCCGTCGGAGGGTACTACTGTTCATAGTAATCTTCATCCTCTTCCTCTTCTTCTTCTTTAGCTTCAGATTCATAGGGCATTGCAACTCCCTTTCCCTTACCAACCCCTTCGTCAGACGTTGAGGGGAATTCCAGAACTCTCCTAGCCTGATGCTCAAATCTTCTTCCCATAGTGGCCACACCAATTCTTTTCTTTTTCTTCTTTTCTGGTTCCTTCTCTTTCTCTAACAGTTCTTTAAGATCCTCTTGACCCTTTGCCAAGGTTATGAGGAGTTATTGGAATTGTAAATTTTGTGCTTGCAGATCTTTAACCGTCTGCTCTATATCCATCTTGCTGAAATAAACAGCAGAAAGATAAGGAAACCTGGTGTGAAGACCTGTTTATGCATATGATGAATGATATGTTATTCATGTAATGCATTCAAGGATTTAGAAATTCAAATTTGTTGCAAACAAAAAGAACACACGTCATATTAAGAAGAAATTTGTTAGTACATAAATGCCCCATGGGAATAATGTTACAAAATTCTTAATGTAAAAAGACATTGCACATCCTCTTTGGTGCGATGTAAGTGTTGAGAGTCTCCTCTTCATGAAGTCGGCAGGTAAGTTCCAAAACCTTCTTCTCACTGGCATAGAAGTTGGCTTCAAAAGTGTTCCGCTCTTCCTTGAGTTGTATCCAACTCTTTTGCAATTCTTCCAATGATGTTGGCATGTCTGGATGTAGGAGGGTGTATGGAACCTCTCCGTCCATAACAGGCTCTTTAATCACGGGGAGAATGTGAGGGTATGGCATCATAAGATTCTGGGAGTGGGTTCGTACCCACTTGAGGTAAGGCTCAAGGGGGATGGAATTCTTGTGCCCCAGTGTCTTACTGTCCACTTTGTTAGGCATCCTCCAAGCTCGGATAAACCTTTGTCGAAGTCCTTGAGCGTCGTTGTTGAAGTCAAAAACCAAGTCAGGAATCAACAAGTCATGAGGGAAATCCCTCCGGGCATATCCAAACTGCCTCAGAGCTAAACAGGGTTTGTAGGTAATGCCTCCCCTAATGCCAAGTAGTGGGACATTAGGGAATTCCCCACAACGATTAATGATGATGACATTTTCTCTAGACCGAGAACACCAATGAACATCAGAATGTGTGAGGGTCATCAACCGTTGTGACCACCTAAAACCCTGCTCAATCTTCAAAACTGTTTGGGGAAGGTGATAAATAAACCACCTTGCTATAAGAGGAGTAAAACACATGAGAACACCTCTTTTCCTCATTGTTCGTGTGTGAAATGAGTGTAGGATGTCCCCAAGCAATGTAGGCACAAGATTCCGAGATATGAAAAATCTTGACAGCATTCACGTCTATAAGTTGATCAGGGTTTGGGAACAAGACCAACCCATAGATGAGAAGTGCTACAATCTCCTCAAAAGCTTGCAAATCTAGAGAATTCCAGCAGTCTTGTGCCTTCTCAAACAGAAATTTTGCCAAGAAACCCTTGACACCACTTCTGGTTTCCCAATGACCTTTGATATCAGATGGTTGCAAGTGTAAGGCTTGAGCAACATCTTCAGGCTTTGGTTCTCTTTTTGTACTGTTGTAGGGTAGTTGATGAAGAATAGGAATCCTCAGGAGTTGAGAAAATTCCTCCAAAGTAGGTACTAGTTGGTAATCAGGGAATGTGAAACAGTGGTGTAGGGGGTCAAAGAACTGGAAGAGGACTTTCACCATGTCTTCTTCAATGTTGGAGTTGACCAAGTTGAGAAGTCTACCATGTCTTTCACAGAAGAAGGAATTCTCTGGAATCTTGGAAGTAAGCTCCTTGAGTTGAGGAGGGATTCTCACAAGGTTGGCCTGAATTGTCTTTCTGTGGAGTGATTCCATAACCTACAAAACAAGAACAAAGATGAAGATCCAAACCCTTGAAATGGTTAGTAGATGCACATGATGCTTTATGATGTTCATGATGTATGCACAAGTATATGTACAAACAAATCATACAAGATCCTAGTTTCAGTCTTGCATGGGGTTTCATTGGTAAGTACCCTCTTGAAGTTAGTTGGCTCAACCTGTCCTATATATAGTAACCGGGTTCTAAGGAGCTCAATATCACTTGATTATTTTCTGTGTTCATTGTTTCAGTTTAGCCACTTAACTGGCGACCGAAATATTCCAAGAAAACAATCCTCAATGAGTGTAGTATCGAGTATCTACGAACATCAGACTGTATCAAAGCCGATCATCTCACTACCCCTAATAAGGCCAAGATGGTCAAGTAAGGTTCTAAGAGTTCATTAGTGCTTCATGACATCACTCAGCGGCCCCGTATTCTCTTTGATTGACTCAAATGGTACCGGTACCCACAAATATGTCGCACTAATATAGCTATTGCTTCAACCATGTCGGTATACCCCGCACAATTTCCACAACGTATTGTTATTTACCTATGAATGTTTCCAAAAATCCGGGTGGAGGATTTAAACCCAAACAGGAGAACCAAATGTAAAGCAATCAAAGCAAAAAAGATAAGCATGCAAAGGTGATCTAAACCCTAAGGTTACTCCACTTTTAGATATCTCCCCAACAGAGTTTCCAGTTCTGTGATACGGTGGGAGAACTGACTTGAGGTTTTGCGCTTGTGTTTGCAAATGTTTCGGTTTAGCAAGAGTCACCACCGACTTTTTATTTTATCCTAAGGAAAGGTCAAAAAGCACAGGAAAGACCTTTGAGATGTTTTCTTGGGTTCGGGGAGTAGATTATGAAAAGGGAAGGTGCAAGCACCCTTTTCATCCATGGTTATCCATGGGCTCTTAGTTACTTGTTTAGATCACTTTCTTTTTCTTTTCAATTGTTTGAAGTGGTGCTTTGTGTGTGTGGTTTTGAAAGATGTTTTGAAAAGAGGCCATCGTTGTGGGAACCTTTGTAATGATTCTTGTTTGAATGTATACAAAGGTGTTTTTGTCTTTTGAAAAGATGTTTCAATGTTTGAAAGTTTGTTTTTGGAAATGTTTTGAAATTGTGTTGTCAAGTGTGTTTGAAAATAACAAGGATGTTTTTGCAAGCTTTTGATCAAGTAACTAAGAGTTATCTACCCTATTTTACTCAAAGATCTTTCCTATATGTTTTTAACCCTTTTGACAGTGTTGTTTTACCATGGCATTTGGTAAACAACCTTATATGAGGATGTTAAACAGGACCGGCGCGGGTCATCGTATAGACCATGATAGCAATTGTGTCAAGTATTTTTGGAAAATGTTTGAGGGACTTGATCATTTTGTTTAGGAAATCAAGATAGCATCATTGAGGGACAATCATCTTTTGTTTTGTTTTTGTTTTGCCAAAGTACCCAACATGCATAACATGGCCCATTTTTTGAGGCATCAAGTGGATTGTAACCCTAGGGGTGCAAGTGTGCATTGTGTATTGATTTTCATGCATTTTTATCTTTGTATTAGGTCAAACTACTTGTTGATTTTGGATTTTTGCATACAAACCCTAATCTCTAATCATGGCATAATTGAAAGCATAAAGTGCGAGAATTAAAAATCTAAGCTATTACAACATGATTATGGGGATGGGGGTACAATCTTTGAATGGGGGTGTATTTGACAAGGAATAAAAACCCTAGTTTACTATTACATCCAAATTGAATCAAATGCATAAATAATAAATGGACAATATTTAAATAAACAAAATAGATAAATATATCAAATAATATGAATTATGCAAAAAAGGTTTTTGTTTATTTATGTATGTAAAAAAAAATTTAATATAAAAGGAATAAAAAAAAGGGATTATTATTTTTATTAAAGGTAAACCCTAATTTTCTTTAAGAAAATAAATATATTAATTACATTATTTATATACAGTTAAAAATAATATATATACAAAAAATTAAATATATTTATAAAAAGGTATTATTTTAAGTATAAGTAATAATAATAAAAAAAGTATATTTTTCATGTTTTTTATTCCCAAGTATTTATTTAAATAAAATAAAAGTGCGTATATATATTAATTATATTAAATATGTATAAAAATAAAATAAAATATATACAAAAAATAAAAACATATTTAGAATGATATTTTTTTGGTGTGAATAAAATAAAGGATAAGATAAAAATATAATTTATTTTTAAGTTTTCAATAAATAAAATAAAAGTATATAATCAATAAATTAATTTTATGTTAGAAAAAAATGAAAATAAAATACAAAATAAATATGAAAATTTTATAAAAATATTTTTGAGTATTTTTTATATTTTGAAATAATAAAATAAAGTCAAAAATGAAAATAAAATACAAAAATATAAAATACATAAAAATTGGGCCAGGGGGGTACAAAAAGTAAAACGGGGGTGTCAATAGTGAGCCAGGACTAAGCCCACCCCACCACTTCATCTTCAACCTCTGACTTTCAAACAAAACGCGCGCGCCTGTTATCAAACATGGACATTCTGCATACGAGCTCTATTGCAAAAACACATAACATCAAAGTTGTAGAGCTATTCAAGACGAATCTAACCATATAAAAAACTAATCCTAACTCTCAAAGACCAGAGAGAATTTCTCTGGCCCTAAAATCTAACCTAATTTTTTTCAGTATGTTCATGGATCAAATTCTCTTAGCATGCTTAATAAAAATAAAAACTGAGCATATGTACAGTTTCATGGCAATGAATACTACATTTCTTATTCACAAACCTAAGTCTAAATGTTCCTAAATAGAGAGATAGGAAGTTGACAAAAACCTGTTTTAGCTGACTTCGTGTATGGCAATGTGGAGCTTTTCAACAAGGCCTGAGATGTCTGGGAGCTTGCTTGAACTTCACTTGACCTTCTCCAATGTCTATCTTGCCTTGAATGTACTTGAATCAACCTACAGAACTCAACCTGCACAAGCTCAAAATGAAAATGGCAAACCCTATAAATGGAGTTACAGTTGGTGTTTGAGGTTTGGGATAGCTTGGATGGATTGAATGGAAAGTGTTTGAATCAGTTTCGGACAAAACGCACGAGCCAATTGAGCTATGGAAGTCAAGTTGCAGATGCTGCCCTGTTTTGCCAATGGAAGGTGATTTCTTGCTATGGGATGTTTGGAGGCTCAAGAAATCGTGTTTCTGGCTCAGAGAGGTGAGAGAAAGATGGTTCAAATGTTTGCACAAGTTGGTTTTGGCTGATGTTCAAGTTCTCATGTATTTGGCATATTTCTTGTATATGAAGCAAAAGTGGGAAGTCATGTCCAACAGTCCTGTACATGATATCCTTATGCTTGCACACTTTGCCCTTGGCCCCTCCAACTTGTGGATTGGATTTGCTGTATGAGATATGGAACAATGCTCAAGAAATCTGTTTTGACATAAAGCATGATTTAAGCAAAAATGGAAATTTTGCTTTTTCTACTTAGGGATGAATCCAAGGTGCAATGCACTAATGACCAAAACAATGCCTTAGACCAACGGTTTTGCACTTAATTATTGAGTTTGAAATAGTTTTAAGGCTTGTAATCTAGTGCAAATCAAGCTGACTTGAAATTGCAATTTGTATGAACATGAACATGCCATGGATTAAAAGTGAGTTTTTGTCAACTTCAAGCCTTCGATTATCCCTAACCACAAATGAGTTTGGAGAGTTATTTGACATTTTAAAAAGCTTGCAACATTATATACAATCCATATTTGAAATGCAACTTGAGATTCCAAGTGGAACTATGTGAAAAATGGCCATGAAGATAGGTCAAAATCCTGCCTAAACTAGGGCAAAATTTCACTAAGTTAAAAGTTTTAGGGACCCTTGTTCCAAAAATCATAACTAAAGATCCAAGCTTCTTTTTAGAAAACATTATGAATCAAAGTTGTAGACTTTGTGGAGGACTATAACTTTAATGTTGGAAGTTTTGTTTGAATCCAATTTCATCATGGTGAAAATGTTGGGCAAAGTTAGGAAAAATTAAGAAAATTTCATAACTTAGAAAACTTTTAAGTTATGAAAATTTTCAACTTTAAACCCTAATTTGCAAAAATGGGTTTCTTGATGAACAAGCTTAATTTTTTGATATATCTTGATGAAAAATGAACCTTGGCACTTGATTTTGACCAAAAAGTCAAAGTATGACTTTTCAGTGTACAATCAATTTTTGATCAATTGACTGAAAAATTCATTTGTCAATCCAATGCAATTAAGATCTTTTGAACTTGTTGATTAGGTCAAGATGGTGAAATTGATTCCTTGAGCCCATGGTTGAGCCCAATTTGCCATTGGCTAGGTCAAAAGTCAGAAATTGCCTTTGTACAGTCAAAACCCTAAAAATGACCATTTTGCCCTTTTGGTGATTTGATCAAATTTCTTGTGGAGTTGTGGTCCAAACTTGATCAAATGGTTCATATTAGTTTATAATGTTGATATGGATCAAAATTCATGAGGTTTGACTGTATATTGGTCATAGTTGACTTTTTCCCCAATACAACTGATTTCTAGGTCAATTATCCAATTGACTGGGCAAAAATTTGATTCAAGGCTTGAAACTTGATATGGACAAACTTATGAGTCCAGCATGAAGTATGAAAGTAACTTTGAGCATTGGAGGTCTAAAAGTCCTTGTGCAAACTCAAACCCTAATTCAGGTCATCAGTGGAAGGAGATGTCTTGGGCAGTGTAAAACCCTAATCCTATCTGGAGTTCAAGGAGCTTGGTGAGGGGAAATCTTGATAAAATGAGAGGGAAAATTATGGGGTACAACAAGGATACCCTACACTGACTCAGATATTGAGACATATAGGAATTACTTAAAGATGAAGATGATAATAGATATGGATTTGAGCATACACTACACTGACTCAAATATTGAGACAAATAGGAATTCCTTAAGTATTTAGAGGATAATAAAAATAGATTTGAGGATACCCTACAATGACTCAAATATTTAGGCAGATAGGAATTCCTTAAGGATGAAGGCCCATTGAAGATGAAGAGGAATCCCTTTAAACTAGGGATTGTAATTGAGGGACTAGAATTCCTAGAAGCTAGGAATTGTGATAGTCTAATGGGCGATTGAGGAGTCCCTACAGACTAGGGGTTATGACTCATGAAAGATAAGCCCTATAGGATAGGGATTATGGTATACCGGAAGTAACCCATGCGGGTTTAGGGATGTGATTATATGAATGGTATCCTTAGAAGGTATGCTCCTAGTTTTGGCATATGGTTGGTCTACCCTTCCCATAAGGTGGCTTCATTAAGGGTATCATGAATAACCCTAGAAGGAAAAGGCACAAGGGCATCCCTTAAGTGGAGCCTCTTTACGGACCGAGACTTTCGTCTCAAAGTCGTGAAAAGTCTTGTGATGAGATTTTGGTTAGGGTTGTACATAAAGTCATGGGTGGCATTCCAAAGTCCTACTTGTCAAGATGATATCTCTTGATAATTATTCCTTTTGTGGAATTCCACCGACTCTAGGCGAAGTCGTCATATAAACTCGCAGGGATGATGTACCCTATAAGCTAATAGACGAATCATCTTTCTAAAGGTTATTTTGAAAGTATTTTTGAAATCGAAATCCCGCCTCACAGCAAATATATAATGATAAAATAGACAAGGAAATAAATAAATAATAAAATAAATAAATAAAATAAAAACCCAACAAAATTTAAAAAAAAACAAAAACCTAAAGGAAAAGCCTATACCTAGGGTTGAAGTCCCCAGTAGAGTCATCAACTGTTGCAACTGGTTTTTTAATTGAGAGTCGCCACTACTAGTTTTTATCCTAAGGGAATATAATTGAAAACCCTAATTTGTAAACAGAGATTCCAAGTTTCGGACTTCTTTACACGAAAGGAAGGTGTTAGGCACCATTCATCAACCTTATTCTTAAAGATACTAGGTTTAGGTTTAGGTTTAGGTTTAACAGTTAGGTAAGAAGGGGGTTTTAAATTTTTAATAGGGGAAAAGGGTTTTGATTTTTAATAGAGGAAAAGGGGTTTTATTTTAATAGGGGAACTCGCCACGATTTTAGTCGTATGCCTACGTATCCTCTTAGGTGGAATCAGAGTCCCAATTCGTAGTTCGTAGTTGGTTGGTGTTTTTAATAGGATTGCGTATAATTGTTTTTGAATTATCCTTGAACTTTGTCTGGATTATAAATTGAGTGATTGTAGACGCAATTCGCGGATAAACTTGAAATTAATTCTCCTTAACCCTTTTTCGAAAATATCTTGTAGTTTTTGTTAGGTTAGTGGAAAAATGGTTTATTGTTGGTTAGTTGTTTTGATGTTTTGATTTGATTAAAGAGTATGATGAGACATTGAGCGAGGGGAGTCTGATATAGTCTCCTCCTCACGTGGCCGGATACTGTCCATGTGTTGTTCGATGTGAAGGATACTGAGGAAGTCTGATAAAGCCTTCCTTATCATGTGGCCAGATATTATCCACATGTTACTTACGGGTGGAATATTTGATGAATTGCATGGATTTTGATATTTAATTGTAATTTAAGATTTTGATTAATATTTAAGATTTTGATTCAAATTTAATGTTTGATTTATGGATTGAAAAGTAAAGTAGAAGTGAATAATTGAATGAATATGTAAGTGAAAAATATAGTATTAGAGTTAGTAAACATATTTTAAAGTTAATAAAAGAAATTTTAATTAGTAAAAACCTATTTATTCAAATTTGTTATGTAATTAGTAAAAGGACGGATTTTAAATTTAGAGTTTATAAAATAAATGTTGATTATAGAAAAAAAATATTGGTTAAATAAAAAGATTTTTGTTGATATAATTTATAAGGAAAGATTATGTTCTATGATTCAATAATAAAGATAAATTATTTTTAATAAATAAAATTAGATCCAAATTATGATTTAGAAAATAAAACTTGCAATAGATTTAGAAATAATAATTTGATTAATAATAGAAATTATTTAGATATTTTTAATAAAGGAAAAATTAAGTTTGTTATTTTTATAAAAGGTTTGTAATATAATCATATTTAGAAAATACTTAATAATACGTATGATAAAAAACATATTGTACAAATAATAAAAAATAAATCATAAAACAATTTAGAGTAAAATAATAAAAATAATAAACACAACAAATATTAAAATAAACACAAAGGGGATTATTAATGTTTCCGTTTTTCATTGTAAGAAGACTTTCCTCTTCTTAGTTTTGTATTATTCTTATTTAATAATTGTATTCGCTCTAATTTAGTAATAATAAAGATAGTAAAGCTAATTTATCATATACAAATTTTAGTTTCCTAGTGATTATAGTAATAGTTAAATATTGAGAAAAAATCAATTCATATAAATTATAATACTTTGACTCACTAGATTAACAATGTGAAATAAAAATTACCAACAACAAAATATTCAAACCATACATGGAAACACTATTAATCACATAAAAGCATTGTGGGCGAAATTCCAAAAGTAAAGAAATAAAACTCGAATATTAAAAATAAAATTGAATTTACATCAAAGAATACAAAGTTACCAACCTGAAATGTCGTGACCGATTTAAGTTGCTTCTTTTCCTTCTTCTTGGTCAATCCTTTCTCTTTTTTGGTACAAGAGTTTCTTGGGTTGATGAAGGGTTTTTAGGAGATACTTTGTTGTTGTTCTTTGATGTGAAGAACAACAATTTTAGAAGAACTCTAGTCAGTTGTTGATTTGCTAATTGTTGGTAAAATTGTTGATCACCAAAGTTTTATTGATGAAGACTTCAGGGTTTCTTTGTTGTTGTTCTTCGATGTGAAGAACAACAATTTTTAGGAGAACTCTTTTAGTGAATTGTGGATGATTATGACATTGTGGATGAAGAATAGTGTGAAAGAGTGGTCTATTTATAGATTTGAAATTAGGTTAAAGACACTCCAAAAAGGAAATAGTCCACACCAAGAAAAGCCCAAAGTTTATGATTTTTATCTTGGTCTACAAGTCTAAAAATTCTTACCAATGAGAAATCGGTTTTGTCAACATGTGACCAATTAGAATGTGACAAATCATGTGATTTTGTTGTTTTTATATTTTATATGATTTTTGGTTATTTTTTAATTAAAAATTGAAAAAATTATTTTTGAAAAATTATTAATTAAAAAATACGAAAATTATAATTTAATAATAAAAAAAGTGACTTTTTGGGAAGATTTATACCAATTGAGATTTGATTGACAATTTGGTGGACAAGATTATAAACCTAGACACTTTTGTGATTTTTTTCTCAATACTGTGATTGATTTTGTGGTTAATAAAAATTGGTTTTGAAAGATTTCAATTATTTTTAACATCTTGACTATTAAGTGTATAAAATCAAAGGTTTAAAAAAATAAAAAAAATAATTTTAAAGTACCCTTAAAATAGAAAAAGAGAATAATAATAAAATAATTTAAAAATGACTTTTTTATCTTTTTTATTAAAAAAATACATAAAAGAATATAAATACCAAAATATAGTGTAATGGGACTTGAACTCAATACTTTCCACTTGTAAGTCTTACTTTCTTACCAAGTGTTCTACGTTATTCATTTGAAATAAAAAGCCAATTGAAAACATATGAAGATGACTAACTATTTTCTATTTAAAAATATAAATAATTTGAAAATTATTATATTTTTAAATTAACTAGAAAACAAATATTTTCAAAATCCCAAAATATTAATGTAAATCAAAAGAATTTTATAAAAATCAATGTTTGAAAATAAACTTGATGGTAGCACTGAGGGTATGCAAATTTTGTGTATGACAGCTACGAACACTCATCCAGTTTATTTGACTCAATAAACAAGAATAGGCATGGTTCAAAGAATCAACACATGGCGCAAGCTAGGAACGACACAACTAGACTGTGTGGGGATCTATTACGAGCCATCCTCCACTTTATTTACTTGATAGCAAGCACAGTGTAAAAAGGAAATTAGAATTTCCTACTCCGAGGACTTTAGAAAAAATGACTCTTTTGAGGTCTTTAAACAAACAACAAGAAGTTGCTCCTTTTGGAGTCTTTTGCAAACAAATACATCGCCTCATTTCGAGGACTTTATCAGAACAAACATCGCCTCACTTGAGGAATTTAAAGAGATTTACCATCTAAAGTAGGGACTCCCAGCCATGCATCTCTATTCCTACTTCTCATGGAAAGGAAAGTGGTAAATGATGCAGAAACATAAACAAGAGTCAGTATAATACCAAACGAACAAGAGTTCGTAGCAAGCAAGCAAATGCTGAATAACTCCTGAAAACTTCACGCAAGCTAGCATTAACAACACAATAGTCAGAATATGCGTCAAGCCATCAATAAAACACTATGAACATGTGTGTCAGACACATCCGTAATAAACAGAACACTTGCACAACAATTCATATTCAGACAAAAAACACAAGCAGTGTATATTTCTCATGAAATGAGAATCAAAGTAAATCGCATCAGAAGTGAATCCACAAATCCACAAATAAAGGGGCATATCATGCTTTTCGATCGAATAATATATACATTAAATAAACAATCGAGAGCTCTCAAATTAACTTGCACAAGTCAACAAATATGTTAGAAATAACAAGGAAACGAAATCAGAGTTATGCGCTCTCATCAAAATTTAATTTGGAATTAAATCATGAAGAAATGAGATGCAAACATACATTGCAACTTGAAACTGAAACTCCAGGCAGCAACTTATCATATACGCGAGTGCATGAAAAGTTAGAATAAAAATGACCGAAAACAGTACAGGTATCCACCAAACTTACCAACAAGCTCAAATAAACCATAATCGTCAATTAAATCACCTCGTAAGCACTACATACCACTCCCGAGAAGAAACTCCATTAACACATGAATCACATGAAAATTTGATCTGAAATTGACACAACTCAATGCACATGAACAAGAAATACCAAGGCAAGTGTAATAGTGCACAAACCAACGATTAAAATGCATTTGAAGCTCAATTTATAAAATCGGGCAGCACTACGTACAAGCCATGAAAATATTCGAAAAAACACACCGAGATCATCCGAAGTCAACAACAATCTTTAATAAATGCACAATTAAGAATAAACATGCATCAAATGAATATCAAAATACAATTTACATGTTAAAATAAAATCCAGACAACAATGTTTCCATTTACAACGTGCACGCAATGTTGTCTCAAAATTCAACCGAAATGATGTCAATGCTTCTCAATCAACCGATTAAAGTTAAATACACATTAAGCAAGAATTAAATCTCAAACCAAGTGAATTTTAAAAAATATGGACAGCACTACACCGTGTCACAAATTTACTCGGAATATTGTACCGGAAACGATTGAATTCAACCGTAATAGTCCACAAACACGCAATTATGCATGAATAAACATCAAACGGATTTTATAAAGAATTTTTCAACATATTTACACTTTCTAGGAAGCGATACGTACTTGAATCAATGTCAATCAAAACCAATTTCAACAATTGCGAACGAACACGAAAACATGTTTATCGGTTCAAGTACTATCGCTAAGAAATTGTAAACAAGTTACAAACGACTAATTAGCCATCAAAACACAAGCTTCCGATCACAAACAATATAATTCATGAATTTACACAATTAATTGAATCAAACATTTTAATGTTAGAAAAATATTAATCATTGTTTAATTCATATCAAAATAATATCAACTCATGAATTCGATATTATTTCCCAACAAAATTCAATCGGAGACAAAACCGACGCACAAATTCAATTGAACATAAACACAATAAATTACCTGACGCGCAAGAATTATCGAATCCACATAATTATCACCAATTCAACAAAGATTCATCCAACTCCACATTTATTCATCATCATCAACATAAATTCAACTCCAATTTCAAGATATAATTTTAATTGAACTCATAAAATTCAGTTCAAGCTTATATCAATTCCTCAATTTCATAACAATTATCTCAAGAACATAATTCAAGCGAAGTTAAGATGAATTATCGATTGGAAGAGAAGAGGCGAAGATTATGTTTCCAGAATCACAAAATCGGAGGAAGGAAGCGGTCCAGAATCGCGACGGAGATGACGGAGGAGAGTTCGTGCAAAGAAGCAAGACGCAATGAATGGTGTTGCGGCGGATGTCTCGTCAGAAATGTGCGACCGATATTGGCCGGAGAAACCGTTGGCGAAAATTGATGTTAGGAGAAGGTGAGGTCTTCGTGGGGGTTGCTTGTGGAATCAATTAAGGAAAAATGAAGATTATACAATTTATTTTGTGATTTTTGTTGTTGGTGTTCTTGATGAAATTGAAGATGAAGTTGAGAGAATATGAGAGAAAATTTTGTTTTGGTCTTGAAAGAGTGGAAAAAGTTAGTGTCGTTGTGTTTGAAATTTGAAATATATAGTCTTGGATCCAAACTTGAATTTTTTACTTATTTTGTGCACAGTGTGAGATCGAACCACAAGCTCATCACAATCGGTGCGAAATCCTGGCGCGTTACTTAAAAGAAAGCTCTTGATGACGAAATTTGTGAAACGACAACGAAAGAATCATCCTGATACGATAAAAATTGAGCAAGTTATGTTGTCTTGAACGATGAGAAATGCAATGTAAAAATTCACAATGCAGAATTTTACAGCTTTTTTTTTGTACAGCGCACGAATATCCATAACCTCATGATGCTCGGTGCAAAATCTGGATGTGAACCCTGAAGTAAGAATTTCAGTGACAAATTATGTGACATCGTGCTAAAAGAATCACCTTGATATGATAAAAATCGAATAAGTTATGATTTTTCGAATGGCGAGAAACAGTGGACTTATTTCACCGTATTGAACAATTTTAGCTTACTTGTGTGCGCACTTTCGGACATGATCCATAAACCAAAGTCCTCGGAGCATAATCGGGACCTAAGGCCTTGAAGCAAAGTTAAAGCTTACAAAATTTGTGATCTCACGCTTCAAGAATCGTCCCAATACGATAAAAATCGAGGGAGTTATGGTTTTTACAATATCAAGAAACAGTCTTGTAGAAAAACAATTCAGAGTGCAATTTTCTCTGGTAATTTGCACTTTCAAAGGTACTCTGCAAAGAATTAGCTCCTGGCCCAAAAATACAGATAAAAGATAAAAATCAAGATAGATTTTTCGCCCAAAGAACCATCTAAAACCATCAAACTGGGCAAAAGTTATGAATTTTGAACATCTGAAAAACAACGATTCAGCATACTATTTTCACTATTTTTCCATTGAATAGCTTCAAAGTGCTCGCGCATTCGGAGATCTTCCTCAATGAATCAGCTTCCGAGCCAAACACAAAAATTGAGAGAAATAACAAGAAGAATCAAATGCTCCAAGAGAATCTCAAAGATGTTTTTCCAGTCAGAAGTTACGAATTTTAAGCATCCAAAAATCGGTGGAATGGTAAATCCAATGTATAACGCATTTCAAGTATTTTGCACTTTTGAAAATCTTCCTCACAAAATTAGCCTTCTACATGAATATATGAAATGAAGAAGACCTCAAGACGGTTCTAATGACTGAAGAATCATTCTTAAACCATTTTCTGATCTCAAGTTATGAATTTATGAGCTTGAAATGCACAATACTGAATTTATGTTTGCATTCTCTCAGAGCATGTTGGAATGCATAAGCGATTCATATGATGATGAATTAATTAGTTTTGGATTGAATAGCTTGGAACACGTGTGGAGTCCATTAAAATGCAGAAAACCCTGAGTTCTGCTTCACAATGATGCTTGACGGAACCTTCATCTTTCACAGTTCTTTTCATTGAGGAAACCCTCGATCCCATGAGTGTAGACTCTATGACATGTATGTATGCATATGATGATAAAGTATAATACAACTAGGGTTAAAATGAAGAGAGCAAATTTTAGGGTGCAACATACATTTTTATCTATTTTTCTATGAAAACTCTCAAATTCATCTTGTAATTGAATTTGGATAAACCATTGGGGTAGTTTAGAGTTGCAATCACAATCATATGTCTTATTTTTATCATTTTATAATTTCTATTTTCAAAATGCAACAAACAAACACTTTTGCGATCGGTTTAGGTAAATATGGTTGGAGTAAAACTCGTTTATCATACATCTCTTTGTGCATTCAGTCTTTTTACTACTTAACATGGTCGTGCACTTGTTGTTCTCACACGATAAAGAAGTACTACACAAGTTCAATATCACTTGATAAGAGCACATTCGGAATTGAAACATAGGATGTAATTCAATATTAATTGAGAGAAATGTTTCACAAGTGCAATATCGATTGAGAGAAGCACATTTGTATTGGTGTTATGGGTGTACTGCATTATCATTGAGAGAAACACGACCTCCTATAGAGTATAATGATATCAAAGAAAGAAGAACTTAAGAGTTTAAAACATGGATATCATAATTTAAATTGTGATTAGGCTTGACGTTTGTTGTGATTAGGCTTTGATTTAAAATGAGTGCATGCAGAAGATCTATAGAATGTGTCGTCTATCGAACCTTAGTTATTAGAACTTAGATATACAAATATAAAATAGAAAATGGAATAAATAAGATAATTTGAATTAATTGAACTTTAATCAAGTAACACTTTATAAATCGTTTATAACAAGTTACTAGATATGTTATATCCAATGGAAATTATAAAAAGAACAAACAAAAACAATTTTTCGAACACTTAGTGTGCAATTGAATTTTCAGAATTTTCCTTTGATTTGTTTTGATACAAAAAGAACTTATAATCAAAAGTGGTTATAAGTAATATCAATAATTAATTCAAAACCAAAACAGTTTGAAACAATTCCTATGAGTCAATCGATAATGCAATGCTATTAGACAAATTGACTTATGAAAATAAATCAAGTAAAATAATACGAAAAAGAGACACGAGGGTTTGTCTTCACAATTCCCCACTTTCGTCCTCGCGTGTGGGCACGTCTGCGCCTAATTCCAATGGAATTAGGATAAATCTTACCATGCAAAAACTTGATACAAGAGAATCGTTCAAGAGTAACTCCACAAACCCTAATGCTTGTTGTTTATTCAACCCCTTATCTTCCAAGATCTTGAGAAAGATCGAAACACAATAGTTGCAAATTGACTATATGGATCTTGCTAATCCTTTGTGTACTTTATCTCTATAGCTTTTGTGCACCGTCTATTTCATCTATTAAAACACAAGACTTCAATTTGATCCTCAGTTCTCTCGCTACTTCCTTTGTGTTCTTTATCTTCAAATGATCCTTTGCATTCTCTATATCCAAAGGGCTTCACTTGGCCGTAATCCTCTCTTGAATTTCTTGTACGAAAACCCCAAATCACCCAATGATCTTGGAGGATAAACCCACGGTTTTCCAAATGAATACCCCTATAAATATCAACCTAATATTCTTGACTACATAAGAACCTAATTGGACATTATCAAACCTTATCTAGATGGAACCCTAACAAAGAATTGTTACAATGGTTTGTTAGTGTGTATGCATAGATTGGAGGTTGAAGATGAAGAGCAAATGTATGCTAATTTTATGGCATCATCAAGTTGGAATGATGCATGAAGGATGTTGTGATACGGTGGGAGAACTTACTTGAGGTTTTGCGTTTGTGTTCGCAAATGTTTCGGTTTAGCAAGAGTTGCCACCGACTTTTTATTTTATCCAAAGGAAAGGTCAAAAAGCACAGGGAAGACCTTTGAGATGTTTTCTTGGGTTCGGGGGGTAGATTATGAAAAGGGAAGGCGCAAGCACCCTTTTCATCCATGGTTATCCATGGGCTCTTAGTTACTTATTTAGATCACTTGCTTTTCTTTTTCAATTGTTTGAAATGGTGCTTTGTGTGTGTGGTTTTGAAAATGTTTTGAAAAGAGGCCATCGTTGTGGCAACCTTTGTAATGATTCTTGCTTGAATATATACAAAGGTGTTTGTCTTTTGAAAAGATGTTCAATGTTTTGAAAGTTTGTTTTTTATTTGGGAAATGTTTTGAAATTGTGTTGTGAGGTGTGTTTGAAAATAGCAAGGATGTTTTTGCAAGTTTTGATCAAGTAATTAAGAGTTTATCTACCCTATTTTACTCAAAGATCCTTCCTACATATTTTTAACCCTTTTGACAGTGTTGTTTTACCATTGCATTTGGTAAACAACCTTGTATTAGGATGTTAAACGGGACAAGCGCGGGTCATCGTATTGACCATGATAGCAATTGTGCTAAGTATCTTAGCAAATTTTTTGAGGGACTAGATCATTTTGTATAGGCAACCAAGATAGCGTCATCGAGGGACTATGATCTTTTGTTTTGTTTTGTTTTGCCAAGATACCTAGCATGCATACCATGGCCATTTGTTTAGGCAACCAAGTGGAGATACCTTAAGGGGTGTTTGAGTGCAAGTGTGTTTTATTGCATGCATGATTTTATCTTGAATTAGGATTTTCTATTTCATTGATTTTATCTTTCCATACATATCCTAATTACTAGCATTTACATTTGAAAGCAATAAAAATGCGGAAATGTAAAATCCTACGCTATTACAATATTTAGGGGGTGGGGGATACACACTTGTACATGGGGATGGTTCAACGAGAAAAATAGATAAAAAAAGGAAAATAACTAGGGGAAGAAAAAGAGAAAGAGAGAGAGGGCTAGCGCGCTGCTGAGAGGAAGTCGGAAGTTCTGACCCAGGTCTGTTGCAGGATATCAACCTGTTAGTGAAAATGTATGAGTCAGAACTTCTGAATCTGGTGCCCTGCAAAATAAAAACCTGTTGGTGGGAAGGTCAGAAGTTCTGACTCCCATGCGCTGCAAGACAGAAGTTTGTTAGTGGAGAAGTCAGAAGTTCTGACCCTGCTGGAAACGCAATAATTTTCAGAAGTTCTGATATTATTGATAGCTAAACAATCCTCAGAAGTGTTGGCGTCAAAGTCAGAGCTTGGTTTTCCCCTGTGCTAGTCAGAACATATGCAATTTTATTATTTTTTTACAAAATGGAAGGCATGCCAAGGACAGTCTCAACAGGTGTCATAGTGTTTCAGAAGACAGAACCAAAAAGGTCACAGGCAGGTTCTACACTGATTCACTGCCTACTCAAGCATTCAGAGGCATGAAAATCCTCAGAAGACGTACAACAGCAACATGATATCTACATTGTGTTTATTGAGCATGCAAAGTTGATGATGCTTAGCAGTGTGATGAGAGTCAGCAGGTGCTTACCTTGTTGTTGAAAGAAAATCTTTGAATTGGAGCTAGCTTTAGCTCTGATGGTGTTTTGGACAGGTTCTTTTTAGAATGGGTGGATGGAGAAGATATATGTATGTATGGTCAGAAACTTTACGGGCGTTCTCTAGTCAGGAAACAAATTGGGTATCAATGAAGTTTGGAGGCAGGAAGTTCAAAGTTATGAAACACTAGGAATTTTGGCAGAGTTTCACAATGTTTTCTTGCTAGAGTTTTCTGTTCCTCTTCTAGCAATTTTTTTCTGGATTTTTTTTTACCGGGTCTTTTAATGGACAACGGTGTCCTATTTATAGGCAAGGCTTTGTGAATTTTTAAACGTTAAATGGCGCCAATACTATGCAGTAGGGGTTAACTTGTTCTTGAAGGAAGTTCATGTAAAGTTGTGATGATGGACAACTTTTCAGCCTAGGTTGGAACAGTAAGCGAGGATTAAGGAAAAGTGACACCCATAGGCGAAAAGTGGCGCATAGATCCATGCCTAAACCTGCACGAGGGTGTTACCATGCCACGCGTGGAGAGACCCCTTGGATGAATGCTCAAAAGTGGTTGTGAGCATTAATGAGCATTAAATGGTGATGAGATTTGTGAAAATCAGAAATCTTGTAATAGGAGATTTAGCATCATTACCTAAAACCTGAGCCAGCAGTTCTGCTTCACCAAAAAAACAACGTAAATCTCTGACCTTGGCCTCTTGCTGCCTCAGCAAATTCTGAGAGTTTTCCAGACTTTCCAGCATGCTCCTTTAATCTGCCTCTGAAAACTCTGGACTTAGAGATTCTGCTTCAGTATTATACCAATCTGCTGATCCCATTACCTTCTGATCCCAGTATGTTCTGAAGGAGTTTCAGGCTTTGTTTCCTTCTTTGCATTTCTCTAGCAAACTCTGGCTGAACTTGTGTAACTGCTGAAAGAGCCATGTTCTGTTTAAAGATTATATGCTGAACCACGTTTACAACCCTTAACTGAGTTGGTGTAGCTGCTGAAGAGCCACCTTCTGACTTAATGTTATGTGCTGAGCCAAGTTTGCAACTTCTGACCGTTTCTTCCTGGAGGTTGGTTCAGAAGTTCTGAAGTGCCATTTTTTCTAAGTATTTAGAATTTAACCTTTTCAAGGTAAAAATTTTGAATTTTGAGCTTGCAAATAACCATTTTGCTCTTGTAAATGGTTTACTTGGAAAGGAATGATAATTCAGGGCTTGGATTTGTTTAAGAGAAACTATGAGAATTCAGGATGAATTCCTGAAGGATGAGAGGGAAAATTTTGGGGTACAACAGCTACCCCTGTTCAATCTTCTTGAACCTGAAGAGTTAGATTGGCAAGTTTGCCTTTTGTGACTCGAAGGTAAAAGAGGATTGGACACTAGAGTTCCCGTAAATTTGCACTCGTAAAAATGTAGTTGAGGAAATGGGCTTAAAGATTCCATTTGGAGATGTGATTGAATCTCGCCAGAGATGGGCTTAAAGATGCCATCCAAGAATGTTGATCGCATCAGAGATTCCTTTGCGAGAGCCCGTATGCCTGTTATTGAGGAGAAAAACGCTAGGGGAATGCTGGTCTTTGTTGTGGTAGAAATAGAACTTCAGTCGTCTATTATTCTACCGGGGAGTCATCTCTTGGTTGAGGAGGTGACAGTGAACTGTTATCTGGTCAACACCCAGGCTTCACAGTCTTTACTTCATATCTGGTCAACATCCAGGCTTTAGAAGAAAATCAAGTGGTTATCTGGTCGCCTCTGGTTTTCCTTTTGATTTTGGGGCCTACTAATATCCGGTTGGATCCGGGCTTCAAAGTAATTGGCTGAGTAAACTGTTATTTGGTCAACATCCAAGCTTCACAGTGTACCTTACTGGTATCTGGTCAACATCCAGGCTTCACAGTCTGGTATTGTTATCTGGTCAACATCCAGGCTTCACGATACCTTACTTCCTATGTGGTCAACATCCAGTCTTCAGAAGGAAATCAAATGGTTATCTGCTCGCCTCCGGTTTTCCCTTTGATTTTGGGGCCTACTAATATCCGGTTGGATCCGGGCTTCAAAGTAATTGGCCGAGTAAACTGTTATTTGGTCAACATCCAAGCTTCACAATGTACCTTACTGTTATCTGGTCAACATCCAGGCTTCACAGTCTTGTATTGCTATCTGGTCAACATCCAGGCTTCACGATACCTTACTTCCTATCTGGTTAACATCCAGGTTTCAGAAGAACTTGCAGGGGATTCTACTATTTTTCGGTCGATCTCTGGGCTTCAGTATAGTCAAGATAAAATCTGGTCGAATCCAGGCTTCATAATTGGAACAAGAATCTTCCCCTTGATTTGAATAAGCAAACTGGAGAACATCCATGTCTGGAGCCTCTCTAAGCCGTTTTCTGAGCTTTGATCATCTGTTTTAGGTAGCTGTTAATTTTATCCTGAAAAGGGTAAAAGGTCAAATGAAACACAAATGCTATGTTGCATGAAATGTATGATGAAATATATGTGTTTTATCAATGTTCATGATTTATGAATGTAATGTATGTGCATGTAAGCTGATTAGTTGTTTTGCTGAGGAAAATAAATCCTGGATAGCTGGAGATAATAAAATCTTTGACTGCTGTCAGGGAAAATAAATCCATGACCACTGCTGGAGATTCAAGATCTTTGACAACCTCTGTGGGGAGAAGCCAAACTGTTGGAGGAGACCAGGAGTTTGGGTTGTAGGCCAATCTCTGGGGACTTTGTAGCGATAAAAAATGTAGCGGGGTAAATCGGAGATCGAATTATTAATTAATTCGTCTCACAAAAGCAAGAGTCGCCACCGCGCTTTATTATTTCCAAGGGAAAAGGGAAAAGAGCGAAATAAAACCCTAAAGTATGCAATGTAAAATAATACTTTTAAAAGTAATGAAAATACAAGGAGTTTTTGAAAAGAGGTCTATGGTTCGGGGGTTGGTTATACAATGGGAAGGTATTAGCACCCAATGTATCTATAGTATTCTATAGGAACCTTTTGAAATATTTGTTTATTAAAATTGTTCGTTTGATCAAAAATAAATTGTTTTGGCCGAAAAGGGTTACGGACGGGTTTTTGAAGGTACGACGACCTAATGTCGAAGTTTTGGCTTAAAAGGTATAAGTTTTGAAAAGATTGAATATTTGGGGAAAAATTGTCTTAAGTTTTAATGAAATGAAGATATTCGCGTGATTGGATTTGAGGACATGAAGTCAACAAGTTAATCATTTTTTCCTTGGATTTAGACGTAAACAGAATAACCAAATAAAGATGAAATAATCAAACAGAAAATTAGATAGATAAAGATTAAGTAGCTAAGTGATATATAACCACAACAATGACTAAATAACAGACTAAATGGTGCGAACATGCATTTTTTATATTTTTGTTTAATATTAATTAAAGAAAAGAAAATGTTTTAATTTTTCTATTTTTTATGTATTTTTGGTATTAATATAAAGTATTATTTTAAGAATTATTAAATAATTCTAAACTAAATTAAAACTTAAAAGTTATTAACTTAAATCTAATTAAAAATAATACTAAAATTATTAAATTAATCCTAAACTTAAACTAATAAGATTGGTCAAATATTAAAATTTTGTCTAATTAAATTACACCTCTATTTGATTAAATTTACTAATTAACTAAATTAATAAAATTCTAAAAAAAACTAAAAGAAAATGAATAGAAAGAGGGGTATCAAAAAAATAAAGGGGTGGATAATAGGCAATTTGTATGGGCCAAAGAGTTTTAAGGGGGCCTAATCAAGGATAAACAGAAATGGGATGGGGGGTTCTAATAGAGTTCGTTGGGTTTTAGGCCTGGGAAACGGGTCAAGCCCAAATAATGAAACAAGGTTTTAGGGTTATCAGGTTGTGTTTCACTTGGATTAGGGTTAAACGTTGTCTTAGTTTGGGGAAAAATGGATTAGGGTTAAGCAAAGGGTACAGAGCGGCGCTCTTCTTCGTTATGGATTCGTCCTCATCTTCCTTCTTCTCTTTCGAGCCAAAAACATCCAGGACCAAGCCCTTTGCCTCAAAGCTGCCAGCGCCATCAACTGCATCTCCTTCTCCATGGGTCGCTCAGTGATACGGTGTGAAGGTGACGATTTCGTCCTTTAATGCGTTAGGTTTTACGATTTTTGCATGTTTAGGAATTTGTATGTTTATGATTTTGTATTCACTTCTCTTGTGACTCTAGCTTCAATATGGTGTTTCTGTCAAGATGCGCGAAATGGAGGGAAAGAAATTATACCTTGACGGAGAAGGGGAATGAACAGTGGTGGAGGCGCTCAGGCGGCTGGATGGCGAGGGACAGTGATGCTGAGTGTTAGCTTGCTTTACTGGGAGTTCTGGTACCCTGTCTTACTTTCGGTTTGATGATGATATTGAAAACCTGGATTTAGCATCTTTTTCCTCTTCTTGCTTGCTTGCTGTATGCTTATGTATGCTTCTTTTGTTTGATGATCTTGACGCCTTGAAACGCTTCTTTATCTTCTTCTCTGACTCTTTGGCTTACTTTCTGTATGCTTGTGTTTGGTTGCTTGATGCCTCTTTTCTGACTTTGAGTTGCCTGGATGCCTTGGTGCCTTAATGTTTGCCCTATGATGAGGCAACTCTGAGGGCTCGTGGTCTTGCCCTGTATTGCCTTATTGAGTTGCCTTGTATACTTTTCCTCTCTTCTTTTGCTTTTTTTTTGTATATTGGCCTATGATGAAGTATTTCTGAGGCCTGATGGGTTTGGACATTGGTTTGATAAGTTTGTGTTGTTGTGGTATTCTGGTTTTTTGGCTTTGGGCGGATTGCTTCAGGTTTGGCCTAGCAGGTTAATGTATTTGGGCTAGTTTAAACTTGACAGGTTTTTGGCCTTGATTGGTTAGACTGGTTGTTTGAACTGGTTTAAGCTTGCAGGTTTGAACAGGTTCTATGTTTTGATATGGCTTTGGATGTTTAGGCAGGTATGAGGCACAGGTTTACTGAGTTGGAATTTGTTTGAAAGTTTCAAGCAGGTTTGTGCTTGTTGATTTTGACGGGGTTTTGGCTATTAAGCTTTCTTGATGGTTAAGTTTGACTGGTTTTCCGTGGGTTAAGGGCTCCAGGCAGGGTGAGTTTGAAACTTGGTTTTGCTGTTTTTGTTTGGTCATTACAGGTTTTGGATAGAGGTTTACTTCAGGCTATGGTTTTTATAGTATTTGGCTTGAGACAGCAGGTAGTACATACGTCTTAAATGCATGTTCTTGAGGGTTTTCTTGTACCTTGAGAAAAATGGCTTGGTATTTGTTTGACAGTTTTGATTTAAGGCTTCCAAACAGGTTTTTCTCATTCTCATTTTCCTTGAAGAGTTTGTGCTGTTTTTAATATCCGTTCCTGGCCTCCCTTCTGACAGTTCAGGTTTTGTATATTTCAATTTTTTTGATACCTCTGCCCTCTATACTGTTTTATTCAGTTTGTTTTGTATCCTTTTTATATGCTTCCCTTTTTTACTGTGTTACTGCAGTTTTGTTTTATATCCCTTTTCTGCCTAAGGCCTAAACCTGTAAACCCACACTCTTTTCTCTCTTCTCTCTCCTTAGTACAGTTTGAAACATTAAAATGATGTTATGTACTTGTGTTCTGAAAAAGCAAAGCTGGAAAATGATGAATTTAGGAATATTTTGCTTGCATATATGGTTTTGATCTGCACATTTCTCTTTGCCATCTGCATTGTTACAGTATGGAGCCTTTGTATTTCCATACTTCCATATTTTTGGGCAGTTTACGTTGGACTTGGTTTTTGAACATGAGTAACTTTGACTTGCATATGCTATTGGCATTGAAATATACAGTTTTGACAATTTGAAATGTGCAATTGATTTTGAACTATGCAGTTGGTTTTGAAATATTGAAATTGTGCATATTTTTAACTTGTGCATTCATATTTATCAATAAATATTCATCCCTTTTTGTAAACCGGGAGAAATCCCGTGATTTGCAAAGAGGGTAAAAAACTGATTTCAGCCGTTTGCTTTTAATGATGAACGCTAAATTAATCGTCTGCTTTTAATTATATATTTATTTCTGACTTTTTCTTTTAATTCTTTTGCAGGTAAAATCAAATGAGCACCAAAGAAGTATTGGATAGAAGATGAAGATTTAGAACTTAGAAAAAATTAGGATAGTTTTTATTTCACTTTAAACATTTGTAAAATTATCATTGTAAATACGTTGTAAATAAATACGATTTTTAAACAACAATTGTAACAATTAGAATAAAATGAACAAAACTCCAATATTTTACCAGTTAATTCTTTTCTTCTTTGCAATTATTTACTTTATCATTTATAATTCTTTAAATTATAACAACTGAAAATAAATTCCAACTATTTAAATTCAGAATAATAAATAATTAAATAAACATCATTGATCAATTAACAAACTTCTCTTCAAATATTTACTTTACTATTTATAATTCTTTAAATTATATAATAACTGAAAATAAATTCCAATTATTTAAACTCAGAATAATAAATAATTAAATAAACATCATTGATCAATTAATAAACTTCTTTTCAAATATTTACTTTATTATTTATAATTCTTTAAATTATATAATAACTGAAAATAAATTCCAATTATTTAAACTCAGAATAATAAATAATTAAATAAACATTGTTTTAGCATTGATTAATTAATAAATTTAGCGTTTCAAAAATAACCAGCTCTCGACTTGAAAAAGTTATGAATTTAAAAAACTGCTTTGAAAATTGATAAAAATAGGTCAAAACACTTGCAATGTAATGATGCAGATGGGAGATGGTATCTTAGGTCAAAATTTGGGATACAACAGCTGCCCCTATTTAAGTTTCTTCTATCCGGAGATATGAAGATTAAAATCTTCGTCTCGACGAGATTGAAGGTACTTAAATACATAATACGCAAATTTTTGCCCTAAGATACCACCATTATGTTTGATATGAATGTAGTGATTGAATTCACAGAGAAAGATATTGTATGAAAACAAGATAATGCGGGAGAAATCAAACAGCAACAAAACGCAGGGACATAGGTTATACACTACTGGGGAAATGAGCATCGACCTCAAATAATAGACTCTTGACAGCGAATAAAAATTTGAGAAAAGACGGACTCTGACCCTGACAAAGAAGGCATCTTGCATAGGCCATAAAACAGATTATTGACCCAAAATAACAGTGAGTTCACAACTCAAGGTCAACGATAGACAAAAAGTATCAATTTTGTTGATAATGGATTACCGACTTCTGAAGGTAAAGATTCATAACAAACTTCTCGGCGAGATTTCCGGAGATATACTAATTAATGATGAAATAATAATAAGGTTGTAGATACACAAGTTGCTCAAATAAAGAAGCCGCCACTTGCTGTCTTCC
This sequence comes from Vicia faba, assembly GCA_948472305.1. Classification (NCBI taxonomy): domain Eukaryota; kingdom Viridiplantae; phylum Streptophyta; class Magnoliopsida; order Fabales; family Fabaceae; genus Vicia; species Vicia faba. Next base: position 1,532,943,670 of record OX451737.1, read on the forward strand.
AAAAAAAATACCAATAACATACAAGCTGCTCAAATAAAGAAGCTACCACTTGCTGTCTTCCAGAAAAATAATAACGTACAAGTTTCTCATGAAGAGACCGCCGCTTGTCGTTTTCCAACGATGATAATAACGCACAAGTTGCTCATGAAGAGACCGCCGCTTGCCGTTTCCAAAAATAATAATAACGCACAAGTTGCTCATGAAGAGACCGCCGCTTGTCGTTTTCCAACGATGATAATAACGCACAAGTTGCTCATGAAGAGACTGCCGCTTGTCGTTTTCCAGAAAAATAATAACGTACAAGTTGCTCAAATAAAGAGACTACCGCTTGCCGTTTTCTAACGATGTCTATAACGTACAAGTTGCTCATGAAGAGACCGCCGCTTGTCGTTTTCCAAAAATAATAACGTACAAGTTGCTCAAATAAAGAGATTGCCGCTTGCCATTTTCTAACGATGTCTATAACGTACAAGTTGCTCATGAAGAGACCGCCGCTTGTCGTTTTCCAAAAATAATAACGTACAAGTTGCTCGTGAAGAGCTGCCGCTTGTCGTTTTCCAAAAATAATAACGTACAAGTTGCTCATGAAGAGACCGCCGCTTGCCGTTTTCCAAAATAATTTCAGGAGAAAGTTGCGATAACACTACCAGAGAATAAAATCTTCGTCAAAGAGAACCATGAATCCATCCTTCCCGAGGAGATCACATACTTAAATGTGCAAAATAAATGCATCATTCGTCTAAGTGGCGACTTCAATGGGGAAAATCATGAGATAGCCTATGCAAGAGACAACAACTCCCTCCAGGAATAAACCAGAGAGAAACAGTCAAACAAGACTCCACCCAATGAGAAAGTAACTCGATTGGGGGATTCATCCTACCCAGAAATGGACAAGATAGGCTAAATCAAAAAATCATCCACGAGGATTAGCTCAGTTGGGGAATTTAGAAAGGAAACACATTTTCTGCCTAAGCTAACCTTCTACTTGGAAAGAAACATGTACATTGTCTTATAAACAAAGTATACAACCCAAAATCAATCGGCAAATGTGAATATGCATGCGTGATATAAGTGTAAATGAGTAAATGAATGTTATGCTGACAAAACGAACAGATGGAATATCTTGAAGACAATAAGATGTCACGACATAATAGATACTCGGCCAATCTTAAAAAAGACAGAAAATAACTGGAATTGGAACCACAAAGCAAACGTCGGAGCGTATCACGCTACAAGGATCAAGTCTTCTGAGGAGAAAAGCATTCAAATCCAATCTTCTAATACCAATAGACTACTGGCATGAGACAAAGCGTACCACACTTCAAAAATCTGCTCAAATAAAGGTAACCAAAACAACGCTTAACTGGAACAACTGGGGAGTCACCAAACTTAGCACCACGAGAAACGCAAGTTTACACAACCAACACCTCATGACGATTTTGAAATAAAACATGTTCATCATGCAAGGATAAATTATTGTACTGTTTTGCATTTCATGGCTCGACCATCCTCGGAACAAACTGTTAATATTCCTTTCATTATTCACGACACATTTTTTAAATAACTTTGTTTCAAATATTTCCGTAAAATTAAAATTTTGCCCACAAAAGGTAAATGCTCAAATTTCATTAATAAGATGGTAGTTCGCTAACAATGCGACTCCAACGGTTTACAAAAGCTTGGGAAATAGTACATGAAAGAAAAGGTTACACAAAAACAATGATCACTATTCTCCCTAACAACTTCGAATTCCAAAATGTGCTCAAATGCCAAGACTGGTCTGACCAAAAGCTTGCCTAAGTCGCCCTTTCGGGTTTCCAACTTAGCAAACTGTCAACTCAAACCTAAGCGAAATATCTCTTGACTGCATCGGCGTTCATGGAGCGCAGGAGCTCTCCACCGTCCATATTTGTGAGAATCAAGGCACCTCCAGAGAAAACTTTCTTAACGACATACGGTCCTTCATAATTCGGAGCTCACTTGCCCCTAGAATCAGGTTGGAAAGATAATATCTTTTTGAGCACGAGGTCACCTTCTCTGAACTCGCGCGGTCGAACCTTCTTATCAAAAGCCTTCTTCATTCTCTGCAGATACAATTGACCGTGACACAACGCTGTCAATCTCTTTTCCTCAATTAAATTCAACTGATCATATCTACTTTGACACCATTCGGCCTCAGAAAGTTTAGCTTCCATCAACACTCTCATAGACGAAATCTCAACCTCCACGGGGAGTACTGCTTCCATACCATAAACTAGGGAAAATGGGGTTGCGCCTGTTGATGTTCGAACTGAAGTACGGTATCCATGCAGAGCAAACGGAAGCATTTCATGCCAATCTTTATAAGTTACCACCATCTTCTGGACAATCTTTTTGATGTTCTTGTTAGCAGCTTCAACAGCCCCATTCATCTTCGGTCTGTAAGGAGAAGAATTATGATGTTCGATTTTGAACTCCTCACAAAGCTCTCTCATCATCTTGTTATTCAAATTCGAACCATTATCAGTGATGATCTTGTTTGGGATGCCGTATCGACAAATGATCTGATTCTTGATAAATCTGACTACCACCTGTCTGGTTACATTAGCATAAGATGCTGCTTCCACCCATTTAGTAAAATAATCGATTGCTACCAAGATGAAACGATGACCATTTGAAGCTTTGGGTTTAATCATTCCAATCATATCAATGCCCCACATAGAGAAAGGCCAAGGTGAAGAGATAACATTGAGGAGGGTCGGTGGCACATGTATCTTGTCCGCATAAATCTGGCATTTATGACATTTCTTCACATATTTGTAGCAATCAGATTCCATTGTCATCCAATAGTAACCAGCTCTCAACCTCTTTTTTTCCATTGCATGTCCGTTGGCATGAGTACCAAAGGATCCTTCATGTACTTCTTGCATCAGCATGTCTGCTTCACGTCTGTCTACACATTTGAGTAGGACCATGTTGTAATTCCTCTTATACAAAACTTCTTCATTGAGGAAGAAACTGCTTGCTAATCTTCTCAACGTCTTCCTATCTTTATTGGATGCCCCGGGCGGGTACTCTTGAGTTTGAAGAACACGTTTAATGTCATAGAACCACGGTTTGTCGTCGGTAACCTCTTCTACTGAGAACATATGAGCAGGTCTGTCAAGGCGCATAACTCTGATTGTAGGCACATCGTTCCAATCATTCACTTGAAACATTAAAGACAAAGTAGCTAAAGCATCAGCCATTTGGTTTTCATCTCTAGGGATATGATGTAATTCCACTTTATTGAAGAAAGTTAACAATCTTCTAGCATAATCTCTATAAGGGATCAAACCAGGATGACGAGTCTCCCATTCTCCTTTGATTTGATTAATTACCAATGCTGAATCTCCGTAAATATCAAGAATCTTAATCCTTAGATCCACTGCTTCTTCGAGACCCATAATACATGCCTCATATTCAGCCATGTTGTTCGTGCAGTCAAACCTCAATCTTGCCGTGAACGGGATATGAGTACCTCGGGGAGTGACGATGATTGCCTCAATTCCATTTCCATAAGAGTTCGCAGCTCCGTCAAATATTAAACCCCAATAGGATTCGGGATCAGGTCCTTCTTCGGGTAACGGCTCTTCACAATCTTTAGCTTTCAAGTACATAACATCTTCATTCGGGAAATCAAACTTGATAGATTGATAATCGTCAATTGGTTGGTGAGCCAAATGGTCGGCCTAAATACTCCCTTTGATTGCTTTCTGAGTGTGATACTCAATGTCATATTCGGATAACAACATCTGCCAACGGGCTATTCTTCCAGATAAGGCGGGCTTCTCAAAGATATACTTGATCGGATCCATTTTGGAGATCAACCAAGTGGTGTGGTTAATCATATACTGGCGCAGACGACGAGCAGCCCAAGCTAAAGCACAACAGGTTTTCTCAAGCAATGAGTATCGAGACTCACAGTCTGTGAATTTCTTACTCAGGTAATATACGGCATGTTCCTTTCTTCCAGTCTCATCTTGTTGACCAAGCACACATCCCATGGAATCTTCCAATATAGTCAGGTACATAATCAAAGGTCTTCCTTCCACTGGAGGAATCAAAATGGGAGGTTCAAGTAAATATTCTTTGATGCTATCAAAAGCTCTCTGACAATCTTCTGTCCACACACATCCTTGGTTCTTTCGGAGAAGCTTGAAAATCGGCCCACAGGTAGCAGTCATATGAGATATAAATCTAGAAATATAGTTCAGTATCCCAAGGAATCCTCTTACTTGTTTTTCCGTCTTGGGTGCGGGCATTTCCCGAATAGCTTTGACTTTATCAGGATCTACCTCAATACCTTTCTGACTGACAATGAAACCCAGATGTCTTCCAGAACGAACACCAAAAGTGCACTTGTTGGGATTCAGGCAGAGTTTTTACTTTCTCAAACGCTGGAATAACTTCAATAAATGTTCCAAATGATCTTCTTCAGTTTGCGATTTAGCGATCATGTCATCTACATACACTTCTATCTCTTTATGCATCATGTCATGGAACAAAGCAGTCATGGCCCTTTGGTATGTTGCACCAGCATTCCTCAAACCAAACGGCATAACCCGATAACAAAATGTTCCCCAAGGTGTAATGAAAGCTGTCTTCTCCATATCTTCTGGTGCCATCCTGATTTGATTGTAACCAGAGAAACCATCCATGAAAGAAAAGACTTTGAACTTTGTGGTACTGTCGACCAATACGTCAATGTGCGATAATGGGAAGTCATCCTTTGGGCTAGCTCTATTCAGATCTCTATAGTCTACACACATTCGAACTTTGCCATCTTTCTTAGCAATAGGCACTATATTGGCTAACCATTGAGGATAGACCGATGTAACAAGGAAACCTGCATTAATTTGTTTTTGAACTTCTTCTTTGATCTTGTCAGCCATATCGGGACGAGTCCTTCTCAACTTCTGCTTAATCGGCGGACATTCAGGTCTCAACGGTAAACGATGCTCCACAATATCATTGTCCAAACCTGGCATATCTTGGTAGGACCAAGCAAACACATCAACATACTCTTTGAGAAGCTCCAACATTTTCTCTTTGACCTCTGGGATAAGCAATGCTCCGACCTTAACTTCCTTTTTATCTTCTTCATCACCCAAATTGATCAACTATATAGGCTCTTCAAACGGCTGAATAGTCTTTTCATCGTGCTCAAGTAAACGGGAAATTTCATCAGGAATCCTTTCACTATCCTCTTCTTCGGCTCTGAACACAGGGAATTCAAAGTTAGGATCATTGTTTTCAATGGTTAAGTCATGGATTAATCTGCACATATGATTATGCTTTATTTTAGAAATCGATTTGTACAAATAAAACAAAAGGTTATTATATTTTCCTATTACTACCAATTAATTTTCATTACTATTTCCCAGAAAAAGTGAAAAAATAAAATAGTAGTGGACAAAATAACATTTTTATTCATGAAGGGAAATACTTGAAACAAAGAGCCCAGACATTTTCTCTTTTGCCTTGGGCAGAGCACAAGGATTTATTTTTAACATAGCCCGACACAAATACTTTTCGCCTTGGGCAGAGCGAATTTTTTTTCAAAAATAAAACAAAAAATTACTCAGAAATGTGCATCACAACAGGAACATCAACAACAATCCAGTTCTGGAAAACCGCTCCATGCGTTACAAAATCGGGTAAATCCTCTTCAGAATCGTCTCCTATTATAGCATCAACTTCAGGAGGAGTCGGATGGATAAAACCTGCACTTCGGAAAACTTCTTGTATCGGACGAGTAACTACTTCCTGCTTGACTCTTGTGGACATGGGATGAAAACCAAGACCTTCTCCAGACTTGTTCTCGGGCAAAGTCAACACCTAGCCCCAACCTTCAGCCGAACCACTTTCAACCACTCGTCGCGCATCCTCAAAAGAAGAAATAGATGTCCCTTGCTTCTTCACTTCATTATTAGCAACAGATAGAGCTTGGAATTGGGTTCCAACATCCTCATCAGCATCGATAAAAGAGAAAGATGACAAATGGCTTACCACCATAGCCTGCTCTCCACCAATCATTATCAAGTTTCCATGCCTTACAAACTTCAATCTTTGATGGAGCGTAGAAGTGACTGCCCCGGCATCATGGATCCATGGACGACCCAATAGGCAACTGTAGGCGGCACAAATATCCATTACTTGAAAAGTGATCTGAAAAGTATGAGGACCAATTACTATAGGAAGATCCACTTCACCAATGACAGTCTTCCTAGAACCATCAAACGCTTTGACAATTACCCCACTAGGTCTCATGGGAGCACCTTGATATGAGAGTCGAGATAATGTATTCTTGGGCATTAAATTTAACGACGAACTTGTATCTACCAACACACTTGATAAAGTATCATTTCCACAACTTATTGAGATATGCAAAGCCATATTATGGTTCCTTCCCTCCTCCGGAAGCTCTTCATCACTGAAACCAAGATTGTTACACGAAGTAATATTTCCCACAATTCCATCAAATTGGTCAACCGTCACATCATGATCCACGAATGCCTGGTCCAAGACCTTCATCAAAGCTTCTCTATGGGCACCAGAATCTCTCAGTAAAGCAAGCAAAGAAATCTTGGAAGGAGTTTGTAATAGTTGGTCCACAATCTTATATTCACTTCTCTTGATGAGCTTCAGAATCTCATCCTCATCGGGATGTGGGATAGGTTCATTGGATCGGCCTATCTCAACCCTTGGTTCCACATTTCTCGCTGGAATTTCTGTCGGTATGGGCCTCCTGACTTGAACTTCTGGTCTCTTCAAAGGTACTGCTGCAAAAACACGTCCATTTCTCGTAACTCTACTCACATCAGCGATGTTAACAAAAGACGGCCTTGTTGGTATAGGGACTTCTACCCCATTCTCAATCATTGTGGCATTATACTTATACGGTATAGCTTGGTCTGAGTTGTAAGGCACAGGACCAGGTGGATAAATGATCAAAGGAGCAACAGGTGCAGTCTGACTATCGTAAACGATCTCTACTGGTTCAGGCAAGTTGAACTGCGGTATTATAACATTCACTTCATCCTCCGGATCTCTGTCATATGTAATAGTGATAACCCTCTGGTCTAACAATTTTTGAATATCCACCTTCACAATAGGGAAATCAACCTCTCTTGAACAAAATTCACAAACATCATAATCATGTTGATGCCTAACAAAGGCAAGTCTTCTTAAGCTCTGATGTAACCTGATCAACGAATCTCTTATGTGTTCAACTTGAAAAACTCAAAACTTTCCCGGACAACCTTCCACCATATTCACTGATGCTGCCCCATGTCGAGGCAAAGGATTATCTCTAACATTTGGGTTAACATCCTTAAAAGACAAGATACCATTCTTAATCAACCTCTTCACGTCCGCCTTTAGAACAAAACAATTCCCAATGTTGTGCCCCGGCGACCCTTGATGATATTCACAAAACTGATCCGCCTTGTACCACGAAGAAGTACTGTTTGGTGCGATAGGAGGAGGCTTCGTCGTTATGAGGTTCTTTCTGATAAGAGCAGGGAATAATTCAGTATAAGTCATGGGAAAGGCATCGAATTGCGGTTTTCTTGGTGAACGGTTCTGGTTGTTGAATGGATAATCCTGTTGTCGAGGCTGCTGCTGAAATGGCCGTTGTTGAGTTGGTGGGGTTTGATGAATTGGGGTCATCAATGCTGGGCGGACAGCCGGAGTGACTGCCGTAACATGTGAGTAACCTCTCCTTGGTATCCCTGGGAAGATCATGCTGACATCCTGCTCTTTTCTTTTTGGGAAAACACTTCCAAACTTCTTGATACTACTAGACGGACTTCCTTCTTTAACCAAACGCCTTTCACGAATCCCTTCCTCCAACCGCATGCCCATGCTTACCATTTCGGTGAAGTGACTGGGTGCGCTGGCAATCATTCTTTCATAGTAAAAGGAACCTAAAGTCTTCAAGAATATCTTTGTCATCTTTTTATCCTCAAGAGGAGGATAGATTTGAGCAGCAATTTTGCGCCACCTCTGGGCGTATTCCTTAAAAGACTCTCTGTCTCTCTGGGACATCGCCCGGAGTTGATCCCTGTCCGGCTCCATGTCAACGTTGTACTTATACTGGTGAACAAAAGCTTCACTAAGATCGCTGAAGTTGCGGATCCGAATGCTGTCTAAACCCATATACCACTTTAGAGCGGCACCAGTCAAACTGTCTTGAAAATAGTGAATCAATAAGTCATGATCATCAGAATATATAGACATCTTTCTCACGTACATAGTCAAGTGACTCCGAGGACACGAATCACCCTTATATCTTTCAAAGTCTGGCACATTGAATTTTGCTGGAATCTTGACATTCAGAACTAAACAAAGGTCATGCGTGTTCTTTCCAAACAAATCCTTCCCCTTTAACGCTCTGAGCTCCCTCTGCATTTCTTGGAATTGGTCCTGAAATTCTTCCATTCTATCAAAAAGACCCATACTTTCAGCAGGCTCGGCAGGATAAGTAGGTTCATTCAAGTATGGCATAGAGTGAACCACAGGAGCGACAGTTGTCATCACTGGTTGCGGGAAAGGTGCTACAGACGGGATTACAGTCGGCATGGCAATTGTCTCTGGTTGAGGAAAAGACATAGTAGGTTGAAACAAAGGTTGTACGATAGGCTGATACCCCTCTGGCACAAAGTTGTAAGGCGTTCCCCACGGAAAACCTTTTGGCATCTGATGTTGAAGCGGAGAGTTGATTTGAGTCACAGATGTTGGAACGGTGACAATCTCAGAAACCACTGTAGTTGAAGTCTGAATCTCAGCAGTCGTAGTCGATGGCTGATTCTGAGCAGCCATCAAACTTTCCACTAGTGCAGTTAACTTTTCCATACCGACACGAAGGGTAGCGACCTCCTCACGAAGCTCGTGGTTTTCCTGTTCCAGATCTTCCATCTTCCTCTGACGATTGGCTCGAGTATCGTATCGATGAGACAGCTTGACAATCTATCGGAGTGGAAAAAGAAACAAGGATAAGACTCTAGAAAACATGTGAAGTGGAATGTTGGATGATGCATGATATGTGATGCAAATGATAATTCATTTTAATAGTTTTCCAAGGAACTTCAATAATTTTGCACACATCAATGGTAAAGGAATTTGGAACGACAAAAACTTATTTCATTAATCAAAAGCGGTAAATTACAACTTACAACTTTGGAACAACAAAAATAATAAATTACAACTTAGGGATAACAACCCAATAATAAAGCAGTAAACTACAACTTTGGAACATGAAGCCCATAATAAAAGCAGTAAATTACAACTTCGGAACATGAAGCCCTTTTACAGAGTTTTACAAAATAACATCAGTAAAATAAGACTAAAAGCTAAAGATCACTCAGAATCATCAGATGAAGGACCAAATGCCAACTGTAACTGGAGCTTCCTGATCTTCTCTTCATAAGAGTCTTCCATCTCTTTCTTCTCAGCTACTAGTCGATCAATGATTTCCTTTTGTGGATTAGGAACGAGAGCAACGCTTACCGAACCTTCCTTCTTTCTCTTCCTTTCACTAGCATACTTCTTCAGTAAAGCATCCTTTTGACGAAGCTTCTCATCATGATCAATGAACCAGCCGTCTTGAATAAAGAGCAAATCCTCCTTTTCCTTTAGTTGTCGAGCCAGGACCTGATTCTCATATTCAGACATATTATACTTTTCTTTCCAAGCATCTCTCTCGGACTTCATCCTAGCCAGATTTCCTTGGTATTCTCCCATATTCTTGATAGGGATATCAACAGATGATGATGCAACGGTAGGGAATAAAGGTTTCTCAGGTTTATAGGGCATCTTGAGAGCACAAGCCCTAGCACGGACCCATTGTAGGTAAGGCTCCAAAGAAACGGCACCCCTATGTCCTAACATATCTCTCCCTTTCCTATGGATGTGGCGCCAAGCTCCTTCGATCTCCCTCTTAGCTGCCTGGTGATCTTGTCCTTCTTGTAAAAAGAAACCACTCACATGGATGTTGTTTGGCTTGTCCCTCATCGGGTATCCAAACTGACGGCGCGCGAGAACATGGTTATAGTTAATTCCACCTTTCGTACCAAGAAGAGGCACGTTAGGAAAAACACCACAGCTATCGATGATCTTCACGTCATAGTAAACTCGATTATACCAATCAATGTCGAAATGGGTGAGAGCCATAATTTTTGGCGCCCATCGCGGCTCCTTCTCGAGATCCCAGAAAACATCAGACCTAGGTAGATGAGAAACATACCACTGATACAGAAACGGTGCACAACAAATAATCATCCCTCCTTGATAAGAGTTTCGAAGATGGATGGAGTAGTAGGTATCTCCCAGCAGCGTGGGGACCGGATTTCCAATCAAGAAAATTCGGATGGCGTTGATATCCACAAACTTATCAACGTTAGGGAACAAGAATAGACCATAAGTGAGTAAAGCAAAGACGTCTTCAAAGGAAATAGTATCTTTTATCTCAGCGAAATGACGAGCTTTCCTCAACAGAAACTGCGCAGACAAACCTTGGATTCCCCCTTTTGTAGTCATGTTCTCCTCTATCTCTGACTTCTTCAAGTGGGTGATGGTCGCTATCTCGTGAGATTTGGGTTCCTCCTCTAAGCCAGAAAAAGGAACACAGTCGGTGATCGGCAAACCAAGTATGTAGGAGTACTCTTCTAAGGTGGGCATTAAATGGTAATCCGGAAAGCTGAAGCATCAGTACAAAGGATCGTAGAATTGGACCAATGTATTAAGGATGCCTTCTTTCATCTTGCACTTCATGAGAGGTATAATGGACCCATACTTTTCCTGAGAATCCGTCGGGTTCTTGATCTTAGGAATTAAACTCTTCAATTCTTCAATCTCGGGCTCCTTAAAGCTAAAACTTCGAGTGTTTCTGCTTCCAAATTCCATAATAATAGTACCTGAGATGTCGGCAAAATCATTCCTAAGTTCCTTGAAAAACAAGTTTTTTACAAAAAATGTTGATGAATGCATGAATGAATGATAATGCAACAGTTACACACAAGTTCACAAACATGGGGTTCAAAGGTTCAACGTTTCAGCATGGAGTCAAAGGTAAAGCCCACCCCAAGGTATGTACTACGGTTTAATCACACCTGTAAGACAAGGTTCTAAGAGTCCCCAGAGTCTACATTCCTCCTTCGGATATTACCAACGTCTTGATTACTCAATAATTAGCAATATTCTCAAGAGAAACTCATCCGAGCGTAGCATCGCGTAACAACTACTTCTGAATTACTCCGTTATAGTCTTCGCGCTACACATAAAAAGGCCAAGATGGGTCAGGGTTCTACGGTTCTTAATTTCTCTGGCTCCCAGGTCGAAAATAATAATGTCTTCCCGATTACTCGGTAAACAAATATTACGTTCAAAAGGGCCTTCCATTGAGTGGGGGATCTCATGCCTCCTTCTTCGGGATTACTCCCTCAAAGTTAACATGACTATACCGCCCGTCCTATTCTTAAGTGTAACTTAATCCGGGTGTAGGATTCGTCCTTTGCAAAAAACCCAAACAACCCCAATATAAACACATAATCAAACAAAACAAATAATAATAAAACAGATAAAACAAACTAGGCTTAACCCACTTAGGGATGGACCAGCAAGAGGTCAATCTTTCCCCAGCAGAGTCGCCAATTCTGTAGCGATAAAAAATGTAGCGGGGTAAATCGGAGATCGAATTATTAATTAATTCGTCTCACAAAAGCAAGAGTCGCCACCGCGCTTTATTATTTCCAAGGGAAAAGGGAAAAGAGCGAAATAAAACCCTAAAGTATGCAATGTAAAATAATACTTTATATTAATACCAAAAATACATAAAAAAATAGAAAAATTAAAACATTTTATTTTCTTTAATTAATATTAAACAAAAATATAAAAAATGCATGTTCACACCATTTAGTCTGTTATTTAGTCATTGTTGTGGTTATATATCACTTAGCTACTTAATCTTTATCTATCTAATTTTCTGTTTGATTATTTCATCTTTATTTGGTTATTCTGTTTATGTCTAAATCCAAGGAAAAAATGATTAACTTGTTGACTTCATGTCCTCAAATCCAATCACGCGAATATCTTCATTTCATTAAAACTTAAGACAATTTTTCCCCAAATATTCAATCTTTTCAAAACTTATACCTTTTAAGCCAAAACTTCGACATTAGGTCGTCGTACCTTCAAAAACCCGTCCGTACCCCTTTTCGGCCAAAACAATTTATTTTTAATCAAACGAACAATTTTAATAAACAGATATTTCAAAAGGTTCCTATAGAATACTATAGATACATTGGGTGCTAATACCTTCCCATTGTATAACCAACCCCCGAACCATAGACCTCTTTTCATAAATGCCTTGTATTTTCATTACTTTTAAAAGTATTATTTTACATTGCATACTTTAGGGTTTTATTTCGCTCTTTTCCATTTTCCCTTGGAAATAATAAAGCGCGGTGGCGACTCTTCCTTTTGTGAGACGAATTAATTAATAATTCGATCTCCGATTTACCCCGCTACATTTTTTATCGCTACAGACTTCAAGAATGAGAATCTTCGTTCTGTTGGGGGTATTAGGGGAAAACTGAATGGTTTCCGCAGGGGATTGGTAGTTCAAAGTTTCCTTTCTATTGGGGATCTTAATGACGTGCCGATTTGATTGTGGTGACTTCACTGAGGAAGAATAACTCTTTGGGGAATTATCTGGTTTTAAAGAGACTCTTAAGGGACAATGGAGGAAACTGGATGGTCTCTACTGGTGTTCAATGGCTGAAGGTTTGGCTTCGTTTAGAAAGAAAGTTTCATCTTCTCGGAGGGTTTAAAGTTTAAAGTTTTGCTCCGCTGGGGATTGGGAGTTTGAAAACTCAACTCTGATGGGGATTTAGAAACTTAACTCCGCTGGGGACATGTATTTCAAGGCTTTAGTTCCGCCGGGGATCTGGATGATGTACTGCAGGGGATTTTTCCTGGAATAGCCTAAAGACATTTTCCTATACTTTCATTCTATTAGTAATTATTCTTTCTCATTCTGTTTTATTTGTAAGCAGTGATTATATTCAAATGCATATTCTCATTTAATAAATCATTGGACCTTTTAAAATAAAACACAAGTGTAAAAAAGAAAGAAAAGGCAAACAATTTTCGGCACTTTGAAGTATCTTTGTATTAACTCTGTGTAAGTATTTTGTACAAGGGAGACAGACATCCTAGTAAGAGAGTGTTGTCATAAAATTGAGAAAAAATTTATACAAAGAAAGATGTCTATGTGTAACAATTCCATGGGGTTCCCATTCTGCTATAGCCTTCGTAACTCTGAGTATCTTGTCCATTCGTTGCTTCGTCCGCAGATGATTAGATTGATCAGAAGCTTGGAGTTTGTCCGTGAAGAGATTGTCCTTAAAATGATCCGATGAGGCATAGTCATACGCTTCAATTCCCTAACTTTTGCCTGGATCGCCCTTTCGGGTTTTCGATCCACCGGGAAACCCTTTTTTGCCCAAGTCGCCCTTTCGGGTTTTCAACTTTCCGGTTGTACAGATTTTTTTATTTATCCCTAATTTTTGCCTGAGCCGCCCTTTCGGGATTTCGATTCATCGGGATGCCCATTTTTTCCCAAGTCGCCCTTTCAGGTTTTCAACTTGTCGGGTCGTTTATGCGTAGTATCTTTTAACTATGTCTGCATTCGCAGGGTGCGGCAGATCGTCGCCGTCCATGGTGGTTAGAATCATAGCCCCACCAGAAAAGATGTTTTTAATCACAAATGGTCCTTCGTAAGTAGGAGTCCATTTGCCCTTGGGATCACTTTGCGGCAAGATGATTCGCTTGATTACAAGGTCCCCGACTTGATACACTTGTCGTCTGACTTTCTTGTTGAAAGCTTTGATCAATATTTTCTGATACGCCTGACCATGGCAAACAACATTAATTTGCTTCTTGTCAATCAAGTTAAGTTGATCAAGTCGGGTCTGAATCCAGTCGTCTTCACTTAGACCAACATCTTTCATGATTCTCAATGAGGGAATCTGAACCTCTATGGGTAAGACAGCTTCCATGCCGTACACCAAAGAATAGGGTGTTTCCCAAGTTGATGTACGCGCCGTGGTACGGTACCCGTGCAGAGCAAACGGTAACATCTCATGCCATTCCTTATAGGTGACCGTCATCTTTTGAATGATCTTCTTGATATTTTTGTTCGCAGCTTCGACAACACCGTTCATCTTAGGCCGATAGGGAGATGAATTGTGATGTTGAATCTTGACTTGCTCACACAAAGCGGTGATCATAGTATTGTTTAAATTTGTACCGTTGTCAGTGATGATCCTGTCGGGGATACCATACCGGCATATGAGGTTCTGCTTGATGAAGCGGGCAACATCATTCTTTGTAACGGATGCGAAGGACACTGCTTCGACCCACTTGGTAAAGTAATCAATGGCCACCAGGATGAAACGGTGTCCATTGGACGTTGTAGGATTGATCTCTCCAATCATGTCGATTCCCCATATCGCGAATGGCCAGGGAGCTGTTACGACATTGAGAGGAACTGGAGGAATATGTACCTTGTCTGCATAGATTTGGCATTTGTGACTAGTACGGGAATGTTGATGACAATCCGCTTCCATGGTAGACCAGTAATAGCCTGCCCGTAGAATCTTCTTAGCCATCGTATGACCGCTCGAGTGGGTGCCAAAGGTGCCATTATGTAGTTCAGCCATGATCTGCTCAGCTTCAACCTTGTCCACACAACGTAGTAAGACACAATCAAGATTGCGCTTGTATAGGATACCATTGCTCAGAAATAACTTGGTCGTGAACCTTCTTAAGAACTTTTTGTCGTTGACTGAAGCTCCTTCAGGGTATTTTTGTGCTTCGAGATACCTTTTGACGTCATGAAACCACGGTCGATCGACCACTTCTTTGGTATTAATCTCGTGACAATGTGCAGGTTCGTCCAGTTCAATGGTGATTTGAGGTGCCTCATTATCCCAGTTAAGTTTAAACATGGATGACATTGTAGCTAGTGCATCTGCCAACTGATTCTCTTCTCGTGGGAAGTGCTCGAAGGTAATCTGCTCGAAGTGTGGTAACAATGTCAGGACATGTTCTTTGTAAGGGATGAGGTTTGGATGTTTAGTATCCCAATCTCCTTTGATCTGACAGATAACCAAAGCTGAGTCACCAAATACAATCAAAGATTTGATTCCCAAGTCAATAGCGGCCTTGAGACCAAAGATACAAGCTTCATATTCATCCATGTTGTTGGTGCAGCTGAAGCAGAGTCTAGCAGTGAAAGGTGTATGGAAACCTTCTGGAGAAATAAGTACTGCACCGATACTGTTTCCAAGTGCGTTGGAGGCACCATCAAAGTACAAAGTCCATTGGGATCCTTGTCCAGGTCCGTTATATGGTCTGTTTTCTTCCACGTTGCTCAAAGTCATAATATCCTCGTCAGGGAAGTCGAACCTCATAGATTGGTAATCTTCGACAGCTTGATGGGAAAGATGATCGGCTAGCACACTCCCATATATGGCTTTTTGGGTTGTATACTGTATATCATATTCGGTGAGGATCATCTGCCATCTAGCGATTCTTCCGGATAGAGCAGGCTTCTCGAAGATGTACTTGATCGGATCTGTCTTAGAGATCAGTAAAGTGGTATGTGTCAACATATACTGCCTTAGCCAGCGAGCAGCTCATACCAAAGCGCAGCAAGTTTTCTCGCGCAGTGAGTATCGGGTCTCACAGTCGGTTAACGTTTTGCTAAAGTAATAAATGGCATGCTCTTTTCGGCCAGACTCGTCATGTTGGCCCAGCACACACCCCATTGAATTCTCCAGGACAGTCAGATACATGATTAACGGCCTTCCTTCGACGGGTGGCATCAAGATAGGAGGTTCCAGCAATACTCCTTGATTTTATCGAAAGAAACTTGACAGTCATCATTCCATTGAACCACCTGATCTTTCTTCAACAGCTTGAAGATTGGTTCACAGGTAGATGTTAGGTGAGAGATGAACCTTGCAATGTAGTTTAGGCGTCCCAAGAAATCTCTGACCTCCTTTTTAGTGCGAGGGGCAGGCATTTCTCATATAGCTTTGACTTTGGCAGGATCAACCTCAATGCCTTTGTTGCTGATGATGAATCCCAAGAGTTTACCGGACCTGACTCCAAAAGTGCACTTGCTAGGGTTCAGTCTGAGTTTGTATTCCTTTAACCTGACAAACAGCTTTTGCAGATGGTCGAGGTGTTCTTCTTCTGTCTGTGAATGGGCTATCATGTCATCTACGTAGACTTCAATATCATGATGTATCATGTAATGAAACAAAGCTACCATGGCTCGCTGATAGGTTGCACCGGCATTCTTCAGTCCAAACGGCATCACTTTATAACAGAAGGTACCCCACTGCATAACAAAAGAAGTCTTCTCCATGTCTTCGGGGGCCATTTGGATCTGGTCGTACCCTGAAAATCCATCCATGAAAGAGAAAACCTTGTGTTGAGCTGTGTTGTCAACCAAGATGTCAATGTGTGGTAGTGGAAAGTCATCTTTAGGGCTAGCTCTGTTTAAGTCTCTGTAGTCCATGCATATTCTGACTTTTCCGTCCTTCTTAGGCACGGGCACAATGTTAGCAACCTATTATGGATAGGAAGTAACAGCAAGAAAGACAGCATTGAACTGATTCATCACTTTAGCATTGATCTTTTCGTACATGTCGGGCCTCATTTGGCAGACTTTCTGTTTGATTGGTGGACAATCTTCTCTTGTAGGGAGACGGTGAACCACAATGTCTGTATCCAGTCCCGGCATGTCTTCATATGACCAGGAAAAGATCTTAACATATTCATTCAACAGCTGAACTAAACACTCCTTGACACTTGGCTCTAGGTTGGCACCCACCTTAACCTCTTTTATGTCTTTCTCTATTCCCAAGTTGATAGTCTCTAACAACTCCTCGTGAGGTAGAATAGCCCTTTCTTCCTATTGTAGAAGTCTAGACAACTCTCCAGGCATTTCACAATCTTCATCACCTTCGTATTTGGCATGATTGACCAGATCTTCAGAGTAACTGAAGGCCATAGCAGAATTGTTACCCATGGAATCCGGAGTGGATGGGTACCTGCATTTTGTGAGTGTGGGTGTGTGTAAGGGATAGCCACCTTTAAACAAATAAAGGACAATGAACACAAATGTTTATATATGAAAACGTCCATGATTCATTAAAATGGCATATGAAGATGAAAAATCAAGCCCTTACAAATGGACCTATATGCCTCGGGTAAGGCATAAGGCAAGAAGTGTACGAATTGTTTAAAAATTATTACAGACCAACAGAAAATGTTCGAAAGATAAATTACTGATTGATGAGAGTAATGGGAACCAAATCCTTTGCCTCCCAATTGCATAGTCCTCCTTCAACGGTTGGAAAGATCCAATCTTCAAAGTTCCTCTCATCTTCACCATCCTCCAAAGCATGAACTCCATGATGGGTGATTTTCAATGGTGGCCCTCCAGCCCGGGAGCAATGCACAGCCTTCTGACTAGCAGCAGTGAAACCCAAGCCAAAATTATTTGTCTTGTAAGGAAAATCTGGCAGTTGACCCCATATTGTGCTTCCTCCTTCCTCAATCATAGCCTTCACATCTTTAAGGGATGACATCCGGGACACAGGTTTGGTAATGATGGGCACAAAAGCCATTGTCTTGGCTACCGCAACTTTAGGAGAAACCTCTTCAAAGTGCTAAAAGGGGGTCTCGATGAATTCACCATCTAATTCAACATAGAGGAATGAATTTAGATGGCTTATCATATACTCCTCCTCGCCACAAACTGTCACAATTTTCCCCTGGACTGGGTACTTAAGCTTCTGATGCAAAGTGGACGTAACGGCCCCAGCATGATGAATCCATGGTCTTCCTAACAAGCAAGAGTAGGAGGGACAAATATCCATGACATAAAATATGGAGTGGAAAGTTTCAGTACCCACTTTAATTTGGATATCCACCTCCCCGTGGATCATCCGCTTAGAACCATCAAATGCTCTTACAATAATATTGCTGGGCTTTAAGGTCAAACCTTCACAGTCCAATATGTCTAATGCTTTCTTTGGTAGGACATTTCAAGACCACCCGGTATCAACCAGAACGTGAGCAAGTGTTGTCCCTCTGGATTCCACCGAGACATGTAGCGCATCATTATGCTTTCTTCCCTTAGATGTTAGATCGACATCAGAGAAGCCAAGACCATTGTCGGCTGTAAGGATAGCTACACACTCTTGAAACTGATCCGCAGAAGTTTCTTGAGGCACGTGCGCCATCTTTAGGAATTTGATCAAGGCCTTGGCATTAGCCTCAGAACAGAGTAATAGGGCCAACATGGAGATTTTTGAAGGGGTTTGCCCTATTTGTTCTACGACATCATAGTCGCTCTTCTTAATTATTTTTAAAATCTCCTCCATTTCCTTTTGAGTGATCTCTGGGATGACCAAAGGCTGAGCCCTCGTCCTGGCGGGCACTTCTTGTATCCCCTTACCTTTATCAGTAGTAACAGCAGAGGGTACAACTTCGGGAGTAACAATCACTTCAATCACTGGACTTCGCACAAATATCTTGACTGGAACAGGAGCACTTGAGGGTCCGAATATTTCCCTTAGAGGAGCAATCTCCGGAGAGAAGATTCTTCCGCTACGAGTGATCTTACTTGTCCCTGCAATATTTCCTACGTCAGGAGCGTCTTCATCGGAATTCTCTTTAACTGATTTGATATGCTTAACACCGTGGTAGAAGATCTCTCCTCCATAATTCCACGATATTGTCTTGTTGGACTTGTATGGGATAGACCCCGACATTGTTATCTTCAGAGGTACAAACTTTGGATCGGGTGTAATCTTAACAGGTCTTTTAGAGACCTTGGAAAGATTGTCGGAAATGGTGATTATAGCAACATAATTGATTGGAGTAACAGGAGTTACATGAGTTTTCTTGAAGAGGATTTCTTGACTATCCTTCAGGCGTTGGATGCCTGACTTCAATAGAGGACAGACGGATTGTAAGGTCGAACAAAAGTAACAATCTTTTTCACAGCCTGGGAAAATCCTGGCTTTCAACAGATTCATCTTGATCATTGGCAATGGAGTCATTAAGTCTTTAACAGCGGCAACATAAAGATCTTCTACAATAGCATGGACATTGTGACCATGTTTTGGCATTGGAGCGGATATCACATTAGGTTTTTTAGGTGCTTCAAACTCCACCTCCTTGGCATCTATTAAATCTTAGATCTTGTTTTTGAGGGCCCAACAGTTGTAGGTGTCGTGCCCTATGATGTCTGAATGGTAAGCGCATTTAGCGTTGGCATGGTAAAAAGGAGAAGTTGTATTTGGATTTTGTGGTGGCTCTCTCAAGGTTGTAAGGTTTAACTTCAAGAAATGGGGGAGAACCTGGGCAGGCGTCATGTTTATTTTGGTGAAGTGCCTAGCAGGCCTTCCCCCTCTTTGTTGGTTGGTTCTTGGTTGATCATTTCTAGGTTGATCAGGTGCAGTCTTTTGGATCATTACAACCCCCGCCGTTGACCGGCGCTCTACTCTTCCTCGACCTTTTTGAGAATAAACAGCGGACACCTCCTTCTTAGCTGGAAAAGGTTTTTTGACAGCGGCAGAAGCAGATGTATCTTTTTTAATCTTACCACTCTTAATGCCAGCTTCAACTCGTTCACCAGTCAGAATTAATTTAGTGAACCCTGCCGATGAACTCCCTATCAGGTGATTAAAGAATGGACCAAACAGCGTCCCCAAAAACATATCAACCAGCTCTCTTTCAGACAATGGTGGCTGTACCCTTCCAGCCAAGTCCCTCCACTTCTGGGCATACTCCTTAAAGCCTTCATTAGAGACCATACCCATACTCTGCAATTGAGTATGAGTAGGTGTTAAGTCTGTGTTATACTGATATTGTCGGTAGAAGGCAGCAGCCAGATCCTCCCAATTTTGTACATCAACCCTCTCAAGCTGGTAGAACCAGTCCAATCGCGTACCCGTCAAACTATCTTGACAAAAGTGGACCCACAGATCCTTATCAGAAGAGTGAGGTTGGATCTTTCTGACGTAAGACCGCAGATGCATCTTCGGACAAGACAAACCATCGTATTTAGAAAATGTAGGCACTTTGAATTTAGGGGGAATCACAATCCCGACAACCAACTGTAGATCTTCGAAATCCATCCCAGGTACCCTTTGTACCTCCATGGCTACCAGCCGATCTTCCAGATTCTTATACTTATCATCCGCAGGAGGGTACTGTTGCTCAGAGTAATCTTCATCCTCCTCTTCTTCTTCCTCCTCAGACTCGGGTTGTACTGCAGCTCCCTTTCCTGCCCCTTCCTCAAATGATGAGGGGAAATCCAGAACTCTTCTAGCTTGGTTCTCAAATCTTCTTCCCATAGTGGCCACACCAACTCTTTTCTTTTTTGTTTTTCCTTTTCTAACAGTGCTTTAAGTTCCTCCTGACCCTTTGCCAAGGTCATGAGGAGTTGTTAGAACTGTGAATTCTGCGCTTGTAGATCTTTGACCTTCTACTCTATATCCATCTTGCTGAAATAAACAACAGAGAGATAAGGAAACCTGGTGTGAAGACCTGTCTATGCATATGATGAATGATATGTATTCATGTAATGCATTCAAGGATTCAGGAATTCAAATTTGTTGCAAACAAAAAAGAACACACGTCATATTAATAAGAATAATTTGTTAGTACATAATTGCCCCATGGGCAAAATAAATACAAAACTCTAATGTAAAAAGACGCTGCACATCCTTTTCGGTGCTATGTAGGTGTTGAGATTCTGCTCATCGTGAAGTTGGCGAGTAAGTTCCAAAACCTTCTTCTCACTGGCGTAGAAGCTAGCTTCAAAAGTATCGCGTTCTCCTTTGAGCTGTATCCAACTCCTTTACAAATCTTCCAATGATGTTGGCATGTCAGGATGCAGGAGGGTGTATGGAACCTCTCCTTCCATAACAGGCTCTTTGATCATAGGAAGAGTGTAGGGGTAAGGCATCATAAGACTCTGGGCGCGGGTTCGTACCCACTTGACGTAAGGCTCAAGGGGGATGGAATTCTTGTGCCCCAGTGTCTTACTGTCCACTTTGTTGGGCACCTTCCAGGCTCGGATAAACCTTTGTCGAAGTCCTTGAGCGTCATTGTCAAAGTCAAAAACCAAGTCTGGATCAGCATGTCATGAGGGCCATCCCTTCGGGCATACCCAAATTGTCTCAGAGACAAGCAGGGGTTATAGGTAATGCCTCCCCTAATGCCAAGTAGCGGGACATTAGGGAGTTCCCCACAACGATCAATGATGATGACATTTTCTCTGGACCGAGAACACCAACGAACATCAGAGTGTGTAAGAGTCATCAACCGTTGTGACCACCTCAAGCCTTTCTCATTCTTCAAGACTGACTTGGGAAGGTGAGAAATAAACCACCATTCTAGAAGAGGAGTACAGCACATGAGAACACATGTTTTCCTCAGTGTTCGTGTGTGAAATGAGTGGAGGATGTCCCCAAGCAATGTAGGCACAGGATTCCTGGATATGAAAACTTTGATAGCATTCACATCTATAAGCTAATCAGGGTTTGGGAACAAGACCAACCCATAGATGAGAAGTGCTATAATCTCTTCAAAAGCTTGTAGATCTAGAGAATTCCAGCAGTCTAGTGCCTTCTCAAACAGAAACTTTGCCAAAAAACCCTTGACACCACTTTTGGTTTCCCAATGACCTTTGACATCAGATGGTTGCAAGTGTAGGGCTCGAGCAACATCTTCAGGCTTTGGTTCTGTTTCCGTACCGTTGTGGGGTATTTGATGGAGAATAGGAATCCACAGGAGTTAAGAAAATTCCTCCAAAGTAGGCACTAGTTGGTAATCAGGAAATTTGAAACAGTGGTGTAGGGGGTCAAAGAACTGGAAGAGAACTTTCACCATGTCTTCTTCAATGTTAGAGTTGACCAAGTTGAGAAGTCTGCCATGTCTTTCACTGAAGGGAGAATTCTCTGGAATCTTGGAAGTAAGCTCCTTGAGTTGAGGAGGGATCCTCACAAGGTTGACTTGAATTGTTTTCCTGCGAAGAGATTATGTAACCTACAAAACAAGGACAAAGATGAAGATCCAAACCCTTGAAATGGTTAGTGGATGCATATGATGCTTCATGATGTTTATGATGTATGCACAAGTATATGTACAAGCAAGTCACACAAGTTCCAAGTTTCAGGCTTGCATGGGGTTTCATAGGTAAGTACCCTCTTGAAGTTTAGTTGGCTTAACCTGTCTTATAAATAGTAACCGGGTTTTAAGGAGCTCAATATCACTGGGTTATTTTCTATGTTCATTGTTTCAATTTAGCCACTTAACTGGCGACTGAAATATTCCAAGAAAATAACCCTCAATGAGTGTAGTATCGAGTATCTACCAACTTCGGACTGCACCAAAGTCGGTCATCTCACTACCCCTAATAAGGCCAAGATGGTCAAATAAAGGTTCTAAAAGTCCATTAGTGCTTCATGACATCACTCAGCGGCTCCGTATTCTCTTTGATTAACTCAAAGGCTACCGGTACCCAGAAATATGTCGCACTAATATAGTTATTGCTTCAACCATATTGGTATACCCCGCACAGTTTCCACAATGTATTGCTATTTACCTATGAATGTTTCCCAAAAATCCGGGTGGAGGATTCAAACCCAAACAAGAGAACCAAATGTAAAGCAATCAAAGCAAACAAGATAAGCATGTAAAGGTGATCTAAAACCCTAAGGTAACCCCACTTTTAAGTTTTTTCCCCAGCAGAGTCGCCAGTTCTGTGATACGGTGGGAGAACTGACTTGAGGTTTTGCGTTTGTGTTCGCAAATGTTTCGGTTTAGCAAGAGTCGCCACTGACTTTTTATTTTATCCAAAGGAAAGGTCAAAAAGTACAGGAAAGACCTTTGAGATGTTTTCTTGGGTTCGGGGGGTAGATTATGAAAAGGGAAGGTGCAAGCACCCTTTTCATCCATGGTTATCCATGGGCTCTTAGTTACTTGTTTAGATCACTTGCTTTGCTTTTTCAATTGTTTGAAATGGTGCTTTGTGTGTGTGGTTTTGAAAATGTTTTGAAAAGAGGCCATCATTGTAGCAACCTTTGTAATGATTCTTGCTTGAATATATACAAAGGTGTTTGTCTTTTGAAAAGATGTTCAATGTTTTGAAAGTTTGTTTTTTATTTGGGAAATGTTTTGAAATTGTGTTGTAAGGTGTGTTTGAAAATAGCAAGGATGTTTTTGCAAGTTTTGATCAAGTAACTAAGAGTTTATCTACCCTATTTTACTCAAAGATCCTTCCTATACCTTTTTAACGCTTTTGACAGTGTTGTTTTACCATTGCATTTGGTAAACAACCTTGTATTAGGATGTTAAACGGGACAGGCGCGGGTCATCGTATTGACCATGATAGCAATTGTGCTAAGTATCTTAGCAAATTTTTTGAGGGACTAGATCATTTTGTATAGGCAACCAAGATAGCGTCATCGAGGGACTATGATATTTTGTTTTGTTTTGTTTTGCCAAGATACCTAGCATGCATACCATGGCCATTTGTTTAGGCAACCAAGTGGAGATACCTTAAGGGGTGTTTGAGTGCAAGTGTGTTTTATTGCATGCATGATTTTATCTTGAATTAGGATTTTCTATTTCATTGATTTTATCTTTCCATACATATCCTAATTACTAGCATTTACATTTGAAAGCAATAAAAATGCGGAAATGTAAAATCCTACGCTATTACAATATTTAGGGGATGGGGGATACACACTTGTACATGGGGATGGTTCAACGAGAAAAATAGATTAAAAAAGGAAAATAACAAGGGGAAGAAAAAGAGAAAGAGAGAGAGAGGGCTAGCGCGCTGCTGAGAGGAAGTCAGAAGTTCTGACCCAGGTCTGCTGCAGGATATCAACCTGTTAGTGAAAATGTATGAGTCAGAACTTCTGACTCTGGTGACCTGCAAAACAAAAACTTGTTAGTGGGAAGGTCAGAAGTTTTGACTCCCATGTGCTGCAAGATAGAAGTTTGTTAGTGGGGAAGTCAGAAGTTCTGGCCCTACTTGAAACGCAATAATTTTCAGAAGTTCTGATATTATTGATAGTAAAACAGGCCTCAGAAGTGCTGGCGTCAAAGTCAGAGCTTGGTTTCCCCCTGTGCTAGTCAGAACATCTGCAATTTTATTATTTTTTCACAAAACAAAATGCATGCCTAGGACAGTCTCAGCAGGTGTCATAGCGTTTCAGAAGACATAACCAAAAAGGTCATAGGCAGGTTCTACACTGATTCACTTCCTACTTAAGCATTCAGAGGCATGAAAATCCTCAGAACACGTACAACAGCAACATGATATCTACATTGTGTTTATTGAGCATGCAAAGCTGATGATGCTTAGCAGCGTGATGACAGTCAGAAGGTGCTTACCTTGCTGTTGGAAGAAAATATGTGAATTGGAGCTAGCTTTAGCTCTGATGGGATTCTGGACAGGTTCTTTTTAGAATGGGTGGATGGAGAAGATATATGTATGTATGGTCAGAAACTGTATGGGCGTTCTCTAGTCAGGAAGCAAATTGGGTATCAATGATGTTTGGAGGCAGGAAGTTCAAAGTTATGAAACACTAGGAATTTTTGCAGAGTTTCACAATGTTTTCTTGCTAGAGTTTTCTGTTCCTCTTCTAGCAATTTTTTTCTGGATTTTATTTACTGGGTTTTTTAATGGAAAATGGCGCCAATACTGTGCAGTAGGGGTTAACTTGTTCTTGAAGGAATTTCATGAAAAGTTGTGATGATGGGTAGCTTTTCAGCCTAGGTTGGAACAGTAAGCGAGGATTAAGGAAAAGTGACACCCATAGGCGAAAAGTGGCGCATAGATTCATGCCTAAGCCTGCACGAGGGTGTTACCATGCAACACGTGGAGAGACCCCTTGGATGAATGCTCAAAAGTGGTTGTGAGCATTAATGAGCATTAAATGGTGATGAGATTTGTCAAAATCAGAAATCTTGTAATAGGAGATTTTGCATCATTACCTAAAACCTGAGCCACAGTTCTGCTTCACCAAAAAAACAATGTAAACCAAGCTCTGACCTTGGCCTCTTGCTGCCTCAGCAAATTCTGAGAGTTTTCCAAACTTTCCAGCATGCTCCTTTAATCTGCCTCTGAAAACTCTGGACTTAGAGATTTTGCTTCAGTATTATACCCAATCTGTTGACCCCATTACCTTCTGATCCCAGTACATTCTGAAGGAGTTTCAGGCTTTGTTGCCTTCTTTGCATTTCTCTAGCAAACTTTGGTTGAACTTGTGTAACTTCTGAAAGAGCCATGTTCTGTTTAAAGATTACGTGTTGAACCACGTTTACAACCCCTAACTGAGTTGGTGTAGCTGCTGAAGAGCCACCTTCTGACTGAATGTTATATGCTGAGCCAAGTTTGCAACTTCTGACCGTTTCTCCATGGAGGTTAGTTCAGAAGTTCTGAAGTGCCATTTTTTCTTAAACACGTTTTTTAGAAAAAATTCTAAGTATTTAGAATTTAACTTTTTCAAGGTAAAATTTTTGACTTTTGAGCTTGCAAATGACCATTTTGCTCTTGTAAATGGTTTACTTGGAAAGGAATGATAATTCAGGGCTTAGATTTGTTTAAGAGAAACTCTGAGAATTCAGGATGAATTCCTGAAGGATGAGAGGGCAAATTTTGGGGTACAACAGATGTATTTATAGTTTTGGAAATTTAGGGAAAAAAGGATTTTTTTGTAATTAAAAAGATTTGAAAAATTGACCAAAACAATCACTATGCGTCGACCTATAAATCGTATGTGTCGACACATATGTCAAGTTTTAGCTTTATGTGTCGACTTGAAAGAAGGTATATGTCGACACATACGTTAAGGTAAGTTGTATGTGTCTACCTGAAGAAAAGGTATGTGTCAACCTATAAATCGTATGTTTCGACACATATGTCATGTTGAAGTTGTATGTGTTGACCTGAAAGAAGGTATGTGTTGACACATAAGTTAATTTTAAGTTGTATGTGTCTACCTTAAGAAAAGGTATATGTCAACCGAAGTAAGTCAGAGGCTATAGACTTTAAAATAATAATAAATGTCTCGACCTAAAATTCGTATGTGTTGACACATAAAATGAGAATTTATGCAATTTTAGAAATGCTTCAATATGCGTCGACCCGTGCAATGCATGTGTCAACCTTAGCCTTCTAGAGGCTACATGCTTCAAAATGAGTTGCATGTGTCGACCTAAAAATCGTATGTGTCATCACATGTCAAACAACCGGCTGAACAAATAATTGAGATGATATCAGTGAAGTTGCCATCGATCAATTTTTATCCCACATGAAGAGAAAGGTAAACATCGAGTAAACCTAAGAAGTGTGAAATCAAGGTCAATTGACCGAGAGTTACGGGTAAGAGAGTGAATTACGCGGGGGGAAGGTATTAGCACCCCCCACGTCTGTAGTACTCTACGAGATCCACTCTTGTTGTTATAATCAAAGGGTGTGTTCAAATCTAAAGCTTACAAGCTAGAAAGGAAAATGCAAAGAGGGACTGCATGCAAAAGAAAACATGGGGAAAAGAAGGAAATATTTCGAAAGTTTTTCTCGGCTGAGCCCCGTGACCAGATGCCTACGTATCCCTTTTAAGGGATCAGAGTGTTGTAGTTCGGCTTACATGTTTCGGTTTGTTGTATGTTTTTATGAACAATATTAATTTTGCTTTCTGTCGCAGCTCGACCTTTAGAGACTTATGCGTCAGCACATAAATGTATTAACATGTTATTTTTGAAAGTTTGAAAGAAAAGGCCCGAAGGTAAAAAAGAGTTTGCATTGGTTGATGTTTTTTATCTTCAAAAAAGGATTTGAAAGTTGTTTTATGTTTTATGTATTTTCCAAGAAAAAAATATTTTTGTTTTAAGGATGCAAAAAGAAAATAAAAATATCTAAGGGAGTTATCTAACTCTATCCCTAATGTTCTCATACAATGACGGTCCTAAGGTTGAGTTTGAAAGGGAAATCTCTACCTATGTTAGTATGCATAGATTTCAATCCTAATGTCTAACTTGCATCGAAATCGACACAAGTGAATCCTAAAGGAGCATACAATGGTTCAAAACTAAGGTAACATGGTATATATAAGTATGAAAAGCAAAAAATCAATAAATAAACTCAAGAGAGCACACATATGTCATTAGCAGTGCACACTAGCCCAAGTCAAAAGTCCTAACCAAGATATCGAATCATTGAGGTAGGTAAATAGGAGAAGTTCCTGACCATAGATATCTCATCTAGGCAAGAAGGGGTGTTAAAAGCTACTCTTAACCAAGGTATCATGTCACCAAGGCAGGAAGTATAGAGTGGGGGGAGGTGAATGTCCAAGGCGACTAAGCACCTAACTAAGATATCAAGAATTGAGGTAGGAGATAGAATACAATATGAACAAGCACATAGCATAAATATCACCCGACGTGAGCTCAAAACAAAACATGGGGGATTGGTTACGGATCCTTGTATTCCACTTGACCGACTCGATAACAAAAGTAAGCAGGATTCAAAGCATCAACGCACGGTGCGAGCTACGAATGACACAGACTAGAAATGGCAGGTCCGATTGCATACCCTCTGCTCTTCTTGCCTCCTTTTGAGGACTGATAAATGGGGAATGGGAATGTACACCTCTTTGAGGTCTTTGGGCATAAATATAAAAACATGTGGAATGCCTACTTCGAGGCAGGTCTTTAAATAATCAACAAACACAATTAGCAAACAAGTGTGGAATGCCTTCTAAAGGTTGTTATACAGCGACTTCGAGCACATGTTCTTTATTATCCTACTTCTTGTGGTATCTAGAAAGAGATAAAATGTGGAAGGATAAACCAAGAAGTAAAGTAATACCAAACTTATAAAATGTCCTTTATACAGCAAATACAAGCTAAGAAACCCGATGATCTTAGAGCAAGCTAGCATCAACAAAGAAAACCAAGTCAGATACAATATCCAATATAGTCATCCAATGTACAATGCAAAAATAAATCGCAAGCAATGCACATCAAGCCAATATCCTGCACCGGGCCATGCTACACAAGAAAATGATAAAATCCGAACACATATGTCTCGTGACTGTTATACCCCAATTTTTCCCCCAAGATTTCTCATCATCTCATGTCACAATGCATCAACACATACAATAGGGTTGTTTCTCTCTTTACCCGATCTTTAAGTTTTCTCTCGAGAGATCACCAAGCACTTTCATTTGTGTATCTTGTTCATGTGTTCTTTTAACTAACATCAATATGTGTATATATGTCCCTTTTAATGTTCATATTGTAGGTGATCACAATTGCATTCATCTCACCATATAACATAGGGTTTTAGGGGTGATTCTCAATCAAATGGTTATCTAATGGATTGCAAGAGCTCAATCTTGAATTTCATGTCTATGACATCAAATATTTGTTGTTCAAGGAGCTCTCTCACTTTATTTAGGTCAATATCTCCTCAAATTTGGAGGTGGAATACATCAAAAAGATTCATAGGTTCATGTGTTTATTTACATGCCTTCTTCAATAAGCTCCATTGGGACTTAAGCTCCATCTTTGAGTGTGCTTCAAGAAAATATCATTTCAAGGCCTCTTTGTATTCATCATGCTTTATTTTTCCAAGAAAGTTCAAAGAGATTCAAGGTTGGCTCAACAAGTTTGACCTAATTGAGAAAATGCTTGATTCAGATATCACAAGTGCATAACTTTCTCAATTTTCAACATTTGGAGTTGTTTCTTTTTGCTATGGATTCTTATCATCATCAACAATAACCTCTCTTCACATGACAATATCCAATTGTGCAAGAAAACATTATCAAAAGTTGAAAGGGGTTTCAAGTTATTTTGACACTCTCTGAGCTAGGGTTTGATGACTTCTAAGGACCATATATTGCTCATTGTTTGAGATTTTTTATTGGTTCCAAATCCATGATTCTCTTTAAAGGGTCCTTAACAATCTCTCTTAATAGATCTAGAGCCAATTTTGAATGAAAGATCACTAATGATTGAGAAAGATTACAAGTCTCCTTGAAAGGCGTTTGAAATTTAGGATTTGACTTCAAATGATCATAACTTGGTCAATTTTTATCTCCTTGAGCCCATTATTTTTCCACAATAATATTTGGGATGTATACTACAACTTTGTTTTTATGTGAAAGACTTGATAATGCTTGGAAAGTGGTTGAAGAATTGAAAAGATTATAGGTATTTTTTTATTTTCCCCAAATATGTTCATCATCTTCCAAAGACCATAACTCTTTCAATTTTTAGTATTTTTGAGTGATCTCAATTCCTCTCTTCAATTCAAGGGGTCTATTTCATGTTATCTTCAGAAATCAAGATCAAAATTTGAGTAAAAAGTAATTTAATTTTGAAGAACATTATAGGTCATTTTGATGTTCAACACTTAGAATTTTTCTAAGTACAAAACATTCGTGGGTTTTTCACAAATTCAATTGGATATAACTTTTTGCTCAAGCATCCAAATGATATCTTTATAGGAAAATTTTAAATATTGTAACCTTGTCTTTCAAATGCTTCAAGAAACATCCCATAAAGGTCCATGAGTAGTGAGCTATGCATTGTTGAAGTTGGCTCCATGGAATTTGTTTTTGTTTCACATCAGAATTTTGTACCACGAGTAAACTTGGATTACAAGTCCAATTACTCTAGGTTTAGTTGCTAAACATGTTTAAATAATTCTCTAAATTCATTTTAACAAGAATTTCACTTTATATGAGGTTGTTTTGGGGCATTTTAAGTCACACGTTTGGCATGTTGAGAATATTGTTGAAGCTAGTCGGGTAACTCGTAGTGGTCGTGTCTTCTCCCCTACCTTTCGAGGAGATACTAATCCTGGCAAAAAGATTTTTGAGAATTTTGCCGAGCCTAAGAAAGTGGTAGGAGGATCTAGTGGCTCCGCCTTCGAAAATGATGTTGATGATCTATTAAAAATCGTCAAGATGAGTGATTACAAGAGCGTGGATCAGTTGTTGCAGACTCCCTCTAAGATTTCCATTTTATCATTGTTGATGAACACCTATGCTCATCGGGAATCTTTGATGAGGGTATTGGATCAATCTTTTGTTGAAAGTGATATGCCCTTGGATCAGTTCAACGATGTTGTGGGGAATATTACATCTTGTAACAATCTGAGCTTTTATGATGATTAGTTTCCTGATGAAGGAAGAAACCATAACCTAGCTCTCCATATATATATATATATATATATATATATATATATATATATATATATATATATATATATATATATATATATATATATATATATATATATATATATATATATATATATATATATATGAATTGTAAGAATGACTATTTATCCAATGTGTTGATTGATAATGTGTTAGAACATAGTTTTATTCTACAACCCTTGTAAGTGTTTTGATGATAACAAACACAAAGAACAATTATACACTCTAAAATTACATTTTTTTATAGAGAAGTTCTGATGAAACAAGATCAGAAGATAAGCTACAAGGATGTTCCTGCTGTGAATGTAGACAATTCTCAAAAAGCTCTGATGAAAGAAGAACAGAAGTTGCGCTAAAAGAAATATGTTTTAACTTTGATTACACAACTCTAGGAAAGTAAGTCTAAATGTTGCAAACAGGATCTTGTGGCTATGACCTTTAAAAGTTCTGAAGCAAGCAGCAACATACACCTCAATATTCTAAAGCATTACAAATCAAATATTTCCATTTCAAGAGTAACGGCTGGAACGGAACAAGGATCTTTATTTTTGGAAAGCACTTTAACTATCATTAATCAAGTTTCCAAATGATCATCCATGCTTTGCATATTTAAAAAAGACGTGAGGATAAATCATTTATGATTTTCACAACTCTCAACATCGCTGCAATCTTTTCTAATTCTCATACATACAATTCTCTCAATTGTGTAAAACATCACATACTGTTATATTATTTTGTAAGAAAACATTATTGTACACCGTCTTATAATTATATTATTTAGTGCAATTCCTTGAGAAAAATCGGGTTGTGGTTATACTCAAGAAGACTTTGGCAGTAGTCAAAGTAGATTTGTAATTAAGATTGATTAGTGAATTAAGACCTCGTTGGAGAGAGGAGAAATCACCTTGACAGGTGGACTGGAGTTGTTTGAGTTCAAACGAACCAGGATAAAAATCATTGTATTCTTTCCATTGAATTTTAAGATTCCAATTCAACCCCCCTTTCTTGTGTTTTTCAATTCTTCAATTGGCATCAGAGCGCCTGGTTCTGAGTTCAAGCACTTAACCGTGTCAGTAAAAGATCCAAACTAAGAAAAAAATAATGGTGGGACCAAGTCAAAACAACAACAATGACTACCATGATGAGAAAGAATCAGCGACAAACCTCCTATTTTTGACGGAGAGAACATTGATTACTGGAAAGACAGAATTGAAAGCTTCTTTCTAGCTCATGATGATGATCTCTGGGATATGGTAATTGATGGGTACATACATCCTATTGATGAAAGTGGTCAGAAGATTGACAGAAAAAGAATGTCAGATCAGCAAAAGAGAGACTTCAGAAATCATCACAAGGCCATAACTATTCTCTTGAGTGCCATCTCATATTCAGAGTATGAGAAGATCACAAATAGAGAGACAACAAAGCATATGTTTGATTGTCTGAGAATCACGCATGAAGGCAACACGCAAGTAAAAGAAACCAAAGCCCTTGTGCTCATTCAGAAGTATGAAGCCTTCAAAATGGAAGAAAGTGAAACCATTGAAGCAATGTTCTCAAGATTTCAAATTTTGGTTGCTGGACTGAAAGTTCTGGACAAAGGGTACTCAACTGCTGATCATGTAAAGAAGATCATCAGAAGTTTACCAAAGCAATAGAGACCCATGGTCACTTCTCTCAAACTGGAAAAAATCTGAACAAAATATCTCTAGAAGAACTTGTCAACTCTCTTAGAAGTCATGAGATAGAGTTAGAAGATGATGATCCCCAGAAGGAAGTGAAGCCTTTAGCCCTTAAATCTAACATAAAATATGATTCTAAAGTTTTGTAGGCAATAGAAGAAATATCTGGTGGATCCTCATCAGAAGAAGACGAATTGTCTCTTCTCTCCAGAAGAGTCAATCAGCTGTGGAAGCAAAGGCAAAGGAAGTTCAGAAATTCCAGAAGAACATGGAATCAGACTGTATCATCGTTTGGATACAGAAAGTCTGAATCATCTTCTGGACACAAAAAGTCAAGCAACTAGGACATTGTCTTCTACGAGTGTAATGAACAAGGGAACTACAAAAGCAACTGTCCAAGGCTTCAGAAGGAGAAACCAAAAAAGAAGTTCTCTAAGGAGAAGAAGAAAAGTCTCATGGAAACATGGGATGACTCAAATTCTTCTGAAGCAAACACAGAATCAGAAGATGAAAGGGCCAACATAGCTCTTATGGCCAACGTGTCAGAAGATACTGAATCATCTAAATCAGAATCAGACACTAAAGAAGTATTTCCTGACTTTACTATAAATTCAAGAACCTGAAAAAGGATCTAGTTTCTGACTCTGAAGAAACTAAGAATCTGAGATTGGAAAATTCTGAGTTGAAAGAAAAAAATTCAAAACTTGAAAATGACTTAAAAAAACACTCAGAAGGAAACTATCTCTGAAGTTCCTAGTAATTCTGATAAGATCATAAAGGAATATGATCATAGCTTTCAGAAATTCCTCGCTAAAAACATAGATAGAAGCAAGATGGCTTCAATGATCTATGGAGTTAGCAGAAATGGCAGAAAAGGTATATGATACAAAGGTAAAGTATCCCAACCTAAGAAAGTCAAGGATCTGGTCATTAAACGCACTCCTTTGAGTTCTCACTTTACCTATGGGCACACACATGATTTAAAATATACCAGTAATGATTTCTCTGATAAATCAAAATTCAAACATAATTTTGGTAAATCTAACAAACAAGGACCCAAAAAGATATGGGTACCTAAGGATTAAATCATATTGTGATTCAGTGGCAGAACCGACTGTTTTGAAAATGCTGGTTTGCGTTTTACATTTTTTGTTCGCAAAATGTCGCGGTAAGCAAGAGTCGCCACCGACTTTTATTTTATCCAACTGGAAAGGAAAAAAGCACAGAAAAGTTCCTTTTTCGAGATTTTGAGTACAGGGGGTAGATTATAGAAAGGGAAGGTATTAACACCCTTTCTATCCATGGTTTTCCATGGTCTCTTAGGTACTTTCTCATATTTTAAAATTGCTTGTGTGTGTTTGTTTTGAAACTTTTTTGTTTTTACTTCGTTTTAACCCTTGTTTCTGTCCTCAAGAGTGTTACGAAGTTATTTTGAAAACTTGGTTTGGAAAGTGTTTGGTATGAAAAAAGTTTAATTTTAGCAAGTACCTACTAGCATCTACCTACTCGAAAAAGGATTATTTCTATTCTTGTTTCCTTTAGATAGTGTTATCCTACTATTTGAGAAATAGGTAGCACCTTCGTTGGAGTTGTAAGGGTCAATTCAAAAGGGACGTACAATCACTAAAGCAATGTTAGGACGTCTTATTAATAACCCTAAAGTCTTAAGATGATATTCGAGGAAACATTTCTGAGGCGACATTTCCGAGGCAACATTTCCGAATGGGACTTTTGATCTTTGTTAGACAGGAGGGCAACCACTAAGACACCCTATACTTAATGATTGCTTACCGAAGGCAACCGAAGTGAGAGTATACCCTAAGAGTGCGCATGTGCGAGTGATTTGATTTCAGTTATTATCTTTGCATATTAGGGTTTTCTAGCCGTTTTAAATTATCATGAAATCTTGTCATACAATCCTATTAACATACATCTAAACAGTTAATATTTGCGAGAATTAAAATGCGAGAAAATAGAACTACGCTATTACAAGGCTTCGGGGTAGGGATTAATTACATAGCAAAAAAAAACCTATAAAAACGATAATGAAAAGAAAATCCTAGATTAAACTATTACATACTATGAGCAGTTACTTTAATATTGCAAAAAATACTAAACGCGTGCGATGAATCAAAAACGAGAGATTTAGGGTTTTGACCCCAACTACCTAATTGTAATTTACAAGAAAAATCATCTTTTTGTCGTTTTTGTGTTATTTGAGAAAATAAAGTTCCTTTAAATGAAAAACCTATTTACTAATTGATTTAAATTTAAGAAAAATGATTAAATTAACCTATTTTGTATTTTTTATTTTGACAAAGAAATAAAAATTAAATCAAAATTTAACCTTAATTTTTTCTAATTGATTTTAATTATATAAAAAAAGTTAGAATTATCCTAATTTAAATTTAAACTAATATTAAATTAAATTTGATAAAATAAAAACCTAATTCTAGATTTTGTGAAACTTGATTTTATGATTTTTTTGAAAAAAAGAAATTAATTGTGTTAGAAAATAATTAAACAAATTAATTTAAATAAAAGAAATAAAGAAAAAAAGAAATAGAATGGGCCTGGTTACTTAGCAAAAAGGGGGTGTGGTTGGAAATTATGAGCCCAATAACTCTTGACCTTTGTTGACTTTGCCAGATCTTGTGTATTCATTGACTTAGGCGCATGGTGGATCCTCATTGGAGAAGCCTTGGATCTGGCATATTGATGATCTGATGGTTGGATGCTGATGATGTATGGTGGACTCATGGGGTACCAGCGC
This sequence comes from Vicia faba, assembly GCA_948472305.1. NCBI lineage: Eukaryota > Viridiplantae > Streptophyta > Magnoliopsida > Fabales > Fabaceae > Vicia > Vicia faba. The sequence goes on from OX451737.1 coordinate 1,532,978,484, forward strand.
AACTGAACATGTGAGAAAAAATAATATGAAGCTAAGTTGGGACCTGGGGATCCAACCCAGGCCCTTGGGAATTCTCCAACTGCGCGCTTGCCATCTGAACTGGCCATGTTAGTTTTATAGACAATAACCAATAAATATTATACGATAAAAACAAAAAGCTAATCATGGGAACACGCGAAATTCAAACTGGAAAACCATGAAGCGCCACGTCTCCTTCTTCTTCCTCCCACCGTCGTTGTAAGTTTCATGACTTTTACCTACGGACACTGAGTGTAGGTATAACCCTGTGCATTTCCAAAATCTCATACAAGCATGATAAATAAAAACCAATGGTACCAATAAACTCATTGCAACCTCACGAGCATCATGGTACCATTATTAATGGCCCATTGTTCCTTTATGAAAAATCCCTAAAAATGAAACACGAACCCTAGCCATGGCATCTTGGTGTACAGTCAATAAAAATGCAATTAAATACAACCATTAGCTTGCAAACATCTCAGGGATTATGAATATATCAATTAATCATGTTAAATATGCTAGAATTATTGTATTCGATTTCAAGAAAATATGCAAACCGTGTGACTCTTACAGGGTGTTTCAAGGCGTGGGGAAGCTTGCTAGTGATTGAATCACGATCCTGGGGAGTCCAGCAATTGATTGGTATGACTAGAATGCCTTGAGATGGCCTGAAACTTGAAATTCAGTTTACATATTTTCTTGAATTTGTTGCAATTCGTTCTCTCCTTTGCACGCATCCAACGTCTCTTTTTTTTATCTGCCCTTGTCCCTTATGTATCCAAGAATGAATTAGGGTTACAATTTGTTTCAAATCTTCTCCAATTATGAATATTGATTCATGATTTGATCCTTGTGCAAAATCTTTCCAAATCAAGCAAATTCAATCTTTTTGTCCATTTTGTACCTTGAACGATTTGATCTTGTTTCTAGCTGTGCAATGGACCTAAACATGCACAAAATCTCAAGATTTAATTAGTTTTTGATATTTTCATTATTTTATATAGATTTTATTTGATTTAATTGAAATAAAATCAAAATAAATAACAAAAATAAAATAATGACAAGTGGAAGGGCTCATGGGTTGTGGGTCACATTACAAACTCAATGAAATCATAAAAAGTTGGTCCTATTTAACAAAATATGCAATTTTGGACACATTTGACTTTTGGCAATTTTGCAAAAAGGGTCAACTTGGCCAGTGCATAACTCTTTCAATTTTGACCCTATAGAGTTGTTCTTCGACTTTTTAGAAAGCTTAAGATGTTCTCTAAGCAACCTTTTTGGTCTCATATCAATTGAGTTTTCCATGTTCATGTATGAAGCTTTGACCCAAAAGGTGTTTTTGTTGACTTTTCAAAATGACCTATAATGTCCAAATCCATATCTTCTTCTGAGTGCATATTTTGAACTTGGGAGTTGAAGATGAATTGTAGGGAATTGCATCCTCTTCAAAATTAGATTTGGATGGGTAAGTTTTGATAAAGTATGAGAAAGTTATGCTTGGTCAAAGTTGAGTTGACTTTTCCTACAAAACTCTAATTAATCAACTTTTTGGGCTTTGATGAATTGTGAGCAATCCTTGAGGAATCATGATCAACCCTTGATCAAATGATGAATAATACTTCAAAATGAGAATGTTGACCAAAAATCTTGAATTTTGACTGTATGTGGGCCACAATTGACTTTTGCCCTAGCACAGTTAATTTTCAGACCTTTGAGCAATTGACTGAGCAAACTTCCTCTACAAGGCTTGAAATTTGACATGGATGATCTTGAGAACATATTAGGACAATGGTGAGCATTTGGGATCCTTTGGACTCAAGCATCTTGGTGAAAAATGAAACCCTAATTTGAGGTAGACTGCCTTGGAAGAGAGTTTGTCTGGTCAACCCTTGGACCTCCTTGAGCAATTTGAAGACCTTACTTGACATTTATTGGGAAATATGGGAGGGAAAATTTTTGGGGTACAACAGCTGCCCCTGTTCAATCTTCTTAAACCTGAGGATGTAGATTGGCTTGTCTGACTTTTGTGATCCGAAGGTGGAAGATGATTGAACACTAGAGTGCCCAGAAATTTGCACTCGCATGAAGTGCTACTTGTCTTGCGATTTCGGGAATGGGCTTATATATAGATGCCATTTGGAAGTCAATGACGGAAGATGGGCTCATAAATGCTATTAGAAGAAGTGTCGATTGCATAAGAGATTCCTTTGCGAGAACCCGTATACCTGTTGTCGAGGAGGACTCCGCTGGGGAATACTGGTCTCTGTCTTAAGAGAAATAGAGTTTTAGGAACTTCAGTTGTTCGTTACTCTACTGGGGAATCACTTCTTAGTCGAGGAGGTGAAAATGTACTTCTATCTAGTCGTGCTCCAGGTTTTGCAGCGACTTAATGGGGATATGAGATTAGACTTGCTATCTGGTCGTCTTCCAGGCTTTGCAACTTATCAATTCTTACATGGTCGTGCTACAGGCTTCAGAAGGAGTTAGGTGGTTATCCGGTCGCATCCAGGCTTCAACTTGAATTTAAGGCATTCTAATATCCGGTCGATTTCTGGGCTTCATAGTAATTGGCCGAGTAAACTGATATTTGTTCGAATTCCAAGCTTTGCAGTAACTTATACTGTTATCTGGTCATGTCCCAGGCTTCAGTGTCCTTTGCCGCTATCTGGTCGTGCGCTAGGCTTCACGGTTTCTTATACCACTGTCTGGTCAATTCCAGGCTTCATGGTATCTTGTATTGCTATCTGGTCGATTTCCAGGCTTCACAATAACTTGTTGAGGGTTAAGCTGTTTCCTGGTCGATTTCCAGGCCTCATAGCTTGTATTTAAGATATACCACTATCTGGTCGATTCCAGGCTTCATAGTATTTTGGAGAAATCAAGATATTATCCTGTCGATTTCTGGGCTTCATAGCTTGAACTGGAATAGAAATCTTAGTATCGATTTGACTGAACCAGAGAAAACTTGTCAGAACTTGATTGCATCTTTCCCTGAAAGGTAAAGAGTTAGTCGTATGTAATGTCATGATGTATGAAATGTATTGAGTAATAATGTTCTCAAAATAAATGAGATCATGATGTATGATGCATATGCGCATGACAAGATGTATGGATATGCAATGTTCTTGTGATATTCTCTGGCTGGGGAAAATAAATCCTGGACTGCCGCTGGAGAGTATAAGGAGTTGAGTTCTTCACTCTCGCTGAGGATAGTGACTGAAGATGATTAGATGGAGACTTGCGTCTGTTCTGCTCGAGAATAATCCACCGGGAGAGACCCTGTTTTGGAATAACCCTGTGGGAGAATGACTCTGCGGGAAAGAGAGATACTTTGTTGGACGATCTGCTGATTTGGAGAAATTAACTCCACTGGTGGTGAACTCCGATTGCTGGTGATAGATAAACTCTGCTTGGGGAGAATTTTTCCGACTCATTCGCGATTATGAACCTAGGCTGGGGAGAGTTAACACCATTGTGCTTGAATACTTCCTACTCTGCGGGGAGTGTATGTATCTTTAGTTATATTCTCAAGCTGGATCTATCCATGTACTTGGTGGGTAGAGAAACTGTAAGGTTTGGACACTTCTTGTTTTCCCCTGTTCCTGGAATTACGAGTAATTTTCTTTTGTTTCTTATGTAAATATTTATGAGCAGCAATTATTCTCAAATGCATATATCAAAAATGAATCATTGGATGTTGTTGCAAAACAAAAAAGAAAAAAGAAAAACAATTTGGAATTTCTTGTGGAATGAATTGTATTGATTTTGAAGTTGGCCTGTAACAAGCATTTTGTACAAAGAGGCTGACGTCCTAGTGAGAGAATGCCACCGAGGGAACAGAAATTATACAATTTGTGTAAAAGAAAGAAAAAACAGCTATGTGAAACAATCCCATTGGGTTCCAACTCTGCTATTGCCTTTATATCTTCGAACGTCTCATCACTTTGCTACTTGGTCGAAGGTAGATCAGATTGATTGGCGTCGTTCGAGCTTGATAGTCGATACCGAAGTCTGGTTGCAAGATGATCCAATTGAGACATAGTGTTACGCCTTGATCTCTAATTTTTTCCTGGACCGTCCTTTCGGGTTTTCACTCCACCGGGATACCCTTTTTTGCCCAAGCCACCTTTTCAGGTTTTCGACTTGCCGGGTGTACAGTTTTTTTTTATTATTTTCATCCCTTTCTTTTTCCCGAACCCTTTTGGTTCGCCGGGAAGCCCTTATTTTTGCCTAGGCCAGTCAACCTAGCGGGTCTTTGATTATGCGTAGTATCTTTTCACTATGTCTGCATTGACGGGGTGAGGAAGGTCGTCACCATCCATGGTGGTGAATCATAGCTCCTCCAGAGAAAATGTTCTTAACCACAAATGGCCCTTCGTATGTGGGGGTCCATTTGCCCCTGGGATCACCTTGCGACAGTATGATGCGCTTGATTACTAGATCCCCGACCTGATATTCTTGACGTCTGACTTTCTTGTTAAAAGCCTTGATCATTCGCTTTTGATATTTCTGACCATGACAGATAGCAGTAAGTCTCTTCTCGTCGATTAGGTTCAGCTGGTCACGTCGGGTCTGGATCCAATCATCTTCACTCAAACCTGCATCCTTCATAATTTGGAGAGAGGTTATCTGGACTTCGATGGGTAGGACTGCCTCCATGCCATACACCAGAGAGTAGGGTGTTTCCCTTGTAGAAGTTCGTGCCGACGTACGGTACCCATGAAGAGCAAATGGTAACATCTCATGCCAGTCTTTATAGGTCACCGTCATCTTCTGCAAAATCTTCTTGATGTTCTTATTAGCTGCTTCAACGGACCCATTCATCTTCGGCCGGTAGGGAGAAGAGTTGTGATGTTGTATCTTGAACTGTTTGCAGAGCTCGGTGATCATTGTATTATTGAGATTTGTACCATTGTTCGTGATTATCCTCTCTGGTACACCATATCGACAGATTAAATTGTGTCGGATAAACCGCGCCACGACGTTCTTGGTTATTATAGCAAAGGAAGCTTCCTCGACCAACTTCATAAAGTAATCAATAGCTACCAGAATGAAACTATGCCCATTGGACGCAGTAGGTCTGATCTCGCCGATTATATCAATGCCCCACATTGCGAAAGGCCAGGGAGCTGTCAAAACATTCAGAGGAATCGGAGGTACATGCACCTTATCAGCATAGACTTGGCACTTATGACAGGTCCAACAGTGCTGATAACAATCGGCTTCCATAGTGGACCAATAATATCCAGCCCGTAGGATCTTCTTTGCCATGGTATGTCCACTAGAATGAGTTCCAAAGGTACCTTCATGTAACTCTGCCATGATCCTTTCTTCCTCGCTCTTGTCCACACATCGCAGTAAGGTTGAATCATGGTTACCCTTATAAAGGATCCCATTGCTAATGAAGAGCTTCGCAACGAACCTTCTCAAGAACTTCTTATCATTAACAGATGCACCCTCGGGGTATTCTTGGGCCTCAAGATACCTCTTTACCTCGTGGAACCAGGGTTTATCTGCTACCTCTTCAGTCTCAATGCACAGCAATGTGCGGGTTCGTCCAACCTCTAAATGGTAATCTGGGGAGCTTCATTGTCCCACCTGACTTTGAACATAGAAGACATTGTATCTAGCGCGTCCACTAACTGGTTCTCCTCTCTTGGGAAGTGTTCAAAGGTTATCTCCTCAAAGTGCAGGAGCAATGTCAGTACATACTCCTAGTAAGGGATAAGATTCGAGTGTTTCGTATCCCACTCGCCTTTGATCTGACTGATCACCAGAGCGGAATCTCTGATTACACTCAAGAACTTAATCCTTAGGTCAATAGCGACTCGAAGACCCAGGATACATGCTTCATACTCCGCCATATTGTTGGTGCAGTTAAAACATAGTCGGGCGGTGAATGGAGTATGACAGCCCTCAGGAGATATGATCACAGCGCCAATGCCATTACCCAACGCGTTTGATGCCCCATCAAAATACATGGACCATCGGGATCCTTCCTCAGGTCCTTCATTCGGTCCAGGTTCTTCATAGTCGGTCACCAACATGATGTTCTCATCCGGGAACTCGAAATTCATGGACTGGTAGTCATCCATGGCCTGATGCGCCAAATGATCCGCCAATACACTCCCCTTGATTACTTTTTGGGTTATGTATTGGATGTCATACTCGGTTAAGATCATTTTCCATCTTGCTATTCTTCCGGGCAAGGCAGGTTTCTCGAAGATATACTTAATTGGGTCCATCTTTGATATCAATAAGGTGGTGTGAGTCAGCATATACTGTCTCAGCCGACGAGCAGCCCATGCCAAAGTGCAGCAAGTTTTCTCGAGCAATGAGTATCAGGTCTCACAGTCGGTAAACTTTTTGCTAAGGTAGTAAATAGCGTGCTCATTTCGGCCAGACTCGTCATGCTGCCCTAGCACGCACCCCATTGAATTGTCCAGTACCGTCAAGTATAAGATCAAAGGTCTTCCTTCCACTGGAGGCATCAGAATTGGTGGCTCTTGTAGGTATTCCTTGATTCTTTCGAAAGCGGTCTGACATTCATCATTCCATTTTACCACTTGATCTTTCTTCAGCAGCTTGCAAATTGGCTCACAAGTAGCGGTGAGATGTGAAATGAACCTGGAAATGTAATTCAGACGTCCTAAAAAGCCTCTAACTTCCTTTTCTGTGCGGGGAGCCGACATCTCCTGTATCGCTTTTACCTTTGCAGGGTCCACCTGAATACCCTTATCACTAACGACGAAACCCAACAGCTTACCAGACCTTAACCCGAAGGTGCACTTGTTCGGGTTCAACCTTAGCTTGTACATCTTCAACCTGTTAAATAGTCTTTGGAGATGGTCAAGGTGCTCTTCCTCAGTCTGGGACCTAGCTATCATGTCATCAACATAAACCTCAATCTCATGGTGAATCATGTCGTGGAACAAAGCGACCATGGTGCACTGATAGGTTACCCCAACATTCTTCAACCCAAAAGGCATTACCTTGTAACAGAAGGTGCCCCACTGTGTAAAGAAGGTTGTCTTCTCCATGTCCTCAAGATCCATCTTGATCTGATTGTAACCATAAAAACCATCCATAAAGGAGAAGATCTTATGCTGTGCGGTGTTGTCGACCAGAACATCAATATGAGGGAGTGGGAAGTCATCCTTGGGGCTTGCCCTATTCAGATCTCTATAGTCCACACATATATGTACCTTACCATCCTTCTTAGGCACCAGAACAACGTTGGCAACCCACTGCAGATTAGAAGTGACAGCTAAAAATCCCGCATCAAACTATTTCATGACCTCAGCTTTGATTTTCTCAGACATCTCAGGGCGCATACGGTGAACCTTCTGCTTTACCGGAGGGCAGTCTTCTTTGGTTGGCAGGCGGTGTACCACAATATCAGTGTCTAAACCAGGCATATCTTCGTAGGACCAGGCGAAGATCTCAACCTAGTCGCGTAGCATTTGTATCAACCGCTACTTGACACTAGGCTCCAGATTCGCACCTATCTTAACCTCTTTCATGTCTTCTTTTGTACCCAAATTCACTGATTCATCTGGCTCTTCATGAGGATGTATGGCTCTTTCTTCCTATAGTAACAGTCTAGCAAGTTCTCCAAGCACCTCACAATCATCCTCACCTTCGTCCTCGGCTTGGTTGATCGGATTTTCAAAGTCATAACTGGAAGTAGCAGAGTCATTATCAATGGGATCCAGAGTGGATATGGATCTGCATTATGATATGTGAGTGTGTGTAAGAGAATATCTGTTTTTGATAAAGCGAGAGACAGAAAAAGAAACACAAGGAGCGCAAAATTTGTAATGCAAGAAACGTCCAATGTTTTATTAATGATATATGAAATGGCAAATGATAAGACCTCATAAGCAAATCCAAGGTGCCTCGAGCAAGGCATCAGGCCGTAATGTTTCAAACTATTTATTACAACTCTTAAAACAAAATTCAATTACTGTGGAATAAAAGAAACAGGTATGAAGTCCTTCGCCGTCCAGTTGTTCAATCCACCATTGGTTACAGGGTAGATCCAGCTGTCGATATCGGGGTTCTCATCATCAGCATCTTCCGTGGTAGAGATAACCTCAATAACATTGATTCCTGAGTCGTGCTTGGGTATGGGTCCAATTATGATGTTGGGCTTCTCCGGGGCATCAAACTCAACCTCTTTGGCTTCGATCAAGTCTTGCACCTTGTTTTTCAAGGCCCAACAGTTGTTTGTATCATGACCTGGACTTTCGGAGTGATAGGCGCAGCGGGCATTCGGGTTATAGTGGGGAGATATGGTGTTGGGGTTCTTCGGGGCCTCCCTCAGAGTTACTAGGTTGGTCTTCAATAATTGTGGTAGAATTTGAGTCAGGGTCATATTGAGTCGAGTGAACTGCCTTTCTGGTCTTTCCACCCTTTGTTGATTGTTGAATTGGGGAGCAACTATGGGTCTTGATATCACTACCGCATCTACTGCTTGACGGTGTTCAGGTCTGCTTTAGCCCCTCGGGTCATAGACTGCACTAGCTTCTTTCTTACCGGTGAAAGGCTTCTTTACTGCACTTGATGAAGTATCCTTCTATATCTTACCACTTCGGATACCAGCTTCTACTCTCTCTCCAGTTAAAATCAACTCAGTAAACCCAGATGACGAACTACCGATCAGATGATTGAAAAATGAACCAGACAGCGTCCCTAGAAACATGTCAACCAACTCCCTATCAAACAAAGGGTGTTGGTCTCTTCCAGCCAAGTATCTCCACTTTTGAGCATAGTCCTTAAAACATTCACTTGCACCCATAGATATACCCTGAAGTTGAGTACGAGCGGGAGCAAGGTCGGCGTTATACTGATACTGCCTGTAAAAAGCAGCAGCAAGGTCTTCCCAGTTTCGAACATTGGCTCCTTCCAACTGATAAAACCATTCAAGCTAAGTCCCTGACAGACTATCTTGAAAGAAATGTACCCACAAATTTCTATCAGTAATGTGGAGTTGGATTTTTCTAACGTACGAGCGGAGATGGAGTTTTGGGCAGGATACTCCATCGTATTTGGAAAAAACAGGAGCTTTGAACTTATGAGGGATCACCACTCCTAATACCCGTCCCAGCTCTCCGAAATCCAAACCAGGGATCTTCTGAATCTCCATAGCACTCAGACGGTCTTCTAGTTGCTTGTACCTATCCTTAGCAGGAGGATATTGTTCCTTGTCGTAATTTGTATCATTATCAGAAACGGCTGGACTAGGGTCCTTTGTCCTTTCTTGGTTCTCCCCTTCTTTAGATGAGGAGGTCAGATCAGCTGATTGTCTTATCCTTTCTCTGTGCCTGAAGATATTTGATGGGTTGATCAGAAAACATTTCTGCTGAAATAAATAGCGAATAAAATGAGAAACATGTAATGGTACCTGTAATGGTGTGCATGATAATGGGATGCGCATGTAATGATTTCAAATACTTTGGGAGATTTAAATTTGCAAACCAAAAATAAACAAACTTTATTAGATTAACTTGTAAAAGGTTCAACAATTCCTTTAAGGCATTACAAAGAAGTAAATGGAAAAAAAATCTAAAACTAGAAAAGCAAAATCAAAATTCCCATGGACGCTTCCTCTTGGTGCTGACGTAGTCATTGATCACTCTTTCTTCCTCGAGCTGCCTGGTGAGCTTCAGGATCTTCCTTTCTTGCTCATGGTACTTATCCCGGTAAGTATCCCTCTCCTCTTTCAGCTGAATCCAAGACCTCTACAACGCCTCAGGATCAGTGGGCATGTAAGGATATAGAACTGTGTAAGGAACACCTTCTTCATTAGTGGGCTCCATAATCACTGGTAATACGGCTTCATAAGGAATCCCAAGCTTCTGGGCACGAGCTCGGACCCATTGGAGGTAAGGTTGCATAGGAAGGGAAGTCCTTGGTCCCAGCTCTTGAGGGTCAGATCTGTTCACCATGCCCCAAGCTCGTATAAACCTTTGGCGGTGCTCGTCTACGTCCTCCTTGTAGTCAAATGCAATATTCCCAAGAAGTAGCTCATGGGGACTATCTTTCCGAGCACGACCAAATTTTCTCAAAGCTAGACAAGGATTGTAAGTTATACCCCCTCTAATTCCAAGCAATGGGACATTAGGGTATCCCCCATAACAGTCTATAACAACAGTGTCTTCCATAGCCCGAGAGCTCCAAAGAATGTCTGTATGGGCAAGGGACATTATTCTGTAGGACCAACCCAAACCTTCTTCATTCTTCAGCACAAACTTGGGGAGGTGCGAAATAAACCACCTCGACAGCAATGGCATGCAACACATAAGAGTCCCTCTTCTTCGCACAATACGAGTGTAAAGGGCATGCAAGATATCACCCAGTAGAGTAGGCACAAGATTGCGAGAAAGGAAGATCTTGACCGCATTTACATCTACAAAGGAATCCAGATTCGGGAAGAGAACCAAGCCATAGATAGGGAGAGCCAAGATATCCTCAAAATCCTGAAAATCCAAATTATCCCAGAATAGCTGAGCCTGATCTATCAGAAACTTGGCTAGAAAACCTTCGACCCCGCTTCGTGTTTCCCAATTGGATACTACATCAGCCCATTTCAGATGCAGAGCTGAGGCAATGTCTTCTGGTCTAGGAGCCTCTTCCATACCTGTGAAGGGCACCTGCTCAAGGATGGATATGCCTAATAAGTGAGAGAACTCTTCCAAAGTGGGAACCAGCTAGTAATCTGGAAAGGTGAAGCAATGATGCACAGGATCGAAGAACTGGAAAAGTACACTCATCATCTTCTCATCAAGCTTTGAGGTGACTAGGCTAAGAAGTTTACCATGTCTCTTAATGAACATAGAAGTCTCAGAAACTCTTGAGGCTAACTCTTTAATTTAAGCAGGTATTTACACTCATCATCCTCCATCGGTCATGGTTTCAGCTCACGCAATCTTTTCTTGCAGCCAGAACTATCTCAAGAGTATGGTCTCAATGAGTGTAGCATCGAGTATCAACCAGTTCTCAGCTTTACACTGAGGTCAGCTATCTCACTACTTTCTAATGGCCAAGTTGGTCGATTAAAGGTTCTAAGGTCAGTTGATGCTTAACGACACATGCAGCGGCCCCGTATTATCCTCTTTTCTCCACAAGGGATACTGGTACCAACCAATGTGCCACATCAACGTAGATACTGCTTCAACTGTATCGGTCTACGCCATATAGTTCCCTCACAGTTTATTGCTACTTACCTAAAAGGTGTCCCCAGATCCGGGTTAGGATCTATAGTAACTCCCAAACAAAACCCTTAAAAGTAAAGAAACCAAAACAAACCAGAGAAGCAATTTATGATGAACTAGATCCTAAAGTATACCCCACATATATTTCCCGAGCAGAGTCGCCAGTTCTGTGATTCGGTAGCAGAACCGACTGTTTTGAAAAATGTTGGTTTGCGTTTTGCGTTTTTTTTCCGCAAAATGTCGCGGTAAGCAAGAGTCGCCACTGACATTTATTTATCCAACTGGAAGGGAAAAAAGCAAATAAAAATTCCTTTTTCGAGATTTTGAGTACGGGGGATAGATTATAGAAAGGGAAGGTATTAGCACCATTTCTATCCATGGTTTTCCATGGCCTCTTAGGTACTTGCTCATCTTTTAAAATTGCTTGTGTGTGTTTGTTTTGAAAAGTTTTTGTTTTTACATCGTTTTAACCCTTGTTTCTGTCCTCAAGAGTGTTACGAAGTTGTTTTGAAAACTTGGTTTGAAAAGTGTTTGTTATGAAAAAAGTTTGATTTGAGCAAGTACCTACTAGCATCTACCTACTCGAAAAAGGATCGTTTCTATTCTTATTTCCTTTAGACAGTGCTATCCTACTATTTGAGAAATAGGTAGCACCGTCGTTGGAGTTGTAAGGGTCAATTCGAAAGGGACGTACGATCACTAAAGCAATGTTAGGATGTCTTAGTAATAACCCTAAAGTCTTAAGATCATATTCGAGTCAACATTTCTGAGACGACAATTCCGAGGCAACATTTCCGAACAGGACTTTTGATATTTGTTAGACAGAAGGGAAACCACTAAGACAACCTATACTTAATGATCGCTTACCGAAGGCAACCGAAGTGAGAGTATACCCTAAGAGTGCGCATGTGCGAGTGATTTGATTTTAGTTATTATCTTTGCACATTAGGGTTTTCTAGCCGTTTTAAATTATCATGCAATCTTGTCATACAATCCTATTAACATACATCTAAACAGTTAATATTTGCGAGAATTAAAATGCGAGAAAATAGAACTACGTTATTACAAGGCATCGGGGTAGGGATTAATTACATAGCCAAAAAAAACTCGTAAAAACGATAAAGAAAAGAAAATCCTAGATTAAACTATTACATACTGTGAGCAGTTACATTAATATTGCAAAAAATAATAAACGCACGCGATGAATCGAAAACGAGAGATTTAGGGTTTTGACCCCAACTACGTAATTGTAATTTTCAAGAAAAATCATCTTTTTGTCGTTTTTGTGTTATTTGAGAAAATAAAGTTCTATTAAATGAAAAACCTATTTACTAATTGATTTAAATTTAATAAAAATGATTAAATTAACCTATTTTGTATTTTTTATTTTGAGAAAGAAATAAAAATTAAATCAAAAGTTAACCCTAATTTTTTCTAATTGATTTTAATTATATAAAAAAAGTTAGAATTATCCTAAATTAAATTTAAATTAATATTAAATTAAATTTGATAAAATAAAAACCTATTTCTAAATTTTGTGAAACTTGATTTTATGATTTTTTAGAAAAAAAGAAATTAATTGTGTTAGAAAATAATTAAACAAATTAATTTAAATAAAATAAATAAATAAAAAAAGAAAGAGAATGGGCCTGGTTGCCTAGCAAAAAGGGGGTGTGGTTGGCAATTCTGAGCCCAATAACTCCTGGCCTTTGTTGACTTTTCCAGATCATGTGTATTCAATGACTTAGGCGCATGGTGGACCCTCATTGGAGAAGCCTTGGATCTGGCATATTGAGGATCTGATGGTTGTAAGATGATGATGTATGGTGGACTCATGGGGTACCAGCGCATCTGAACATGTGAGAAAAAAATAATATGAAGCTAGGTTGGGACCTGGGGGATCGAACCCAAGCCCTTGGGCATTTTCCCATTGCGCGCTTGCCATCTGAACTGGCCATGTTAGTTGTATAGACAATAACCAATAAATATTATATGATAAAAACAAAAAGCTAATCGTGGGAACGCGCGAAATTCAAACTGGCAAACCATGAAGCGCCACGTCTCCTTCCTCTTCCTCCCACCGTCGCTGTAAGTTTCATGACTTTTACCTACGGACACTGAGTGTAGGTATAACCCTGTGCATTGCCAAAATCTCATACAAGCATGATAAATGAAAACCAATGGTACCAATCAACTCGTTGCAACCTCACGAGCATCATGGTACCATTATTAATGGCCAATTGTTCCTGTATGAAAAATCCCTAAAAACGAACCACGAACCCTAGCCATGGCATCTTGTTGTACAGTCAATGAAAATGCAATTACATACAACCATTGGCTTGCAAACATCTCAAGGATTATGAATATATCAATTAATCATGCTAAATATGCCAGAATTATTGTATTCGATTTCAAGAAAATATGCAAACTGTGTGACTCTTACAGGGCGTTTCAAGGCGTGGGGGAGCTTGCTAGTGATTGAATCATGATCCTGGGGAGTCCAGTAATTTACTGTTATGACTAGAATGCCTTGAGATGGCCTGAAACAGGAAAATCAATTTACACTTTTTCTTGAATTTTTTGCAATTCGTTCTCTCCTTTGCACACCTCCAACCTCTCTTTTTCTGATCTGCCCTTGTCCCTTATGTATCCAAGAATGTATTAGGGTTACAATTTGTTTCAAATCTTCTCCAATTATGAATATTGATTCATGATTTGATCCTTGTGCAAAATCTTTCCAAATCAAGAAAATTCAATCTTTTTCTGTCCATTTTGAACCTTGCATGATTTGATCTTGTTTCCAGCTGTGTAATGGACCTAAACATGCACAAAATCTCAAGATTGAATTAGTTTTTGATATTTTCATTATTTTATATTGATTTTATTTTATTTAATTGAAATAAAATCAAAATAAATAACAAAAATAAAATAATGACAAGTGGAAGGGCTCCTGGGTCTTGGGTCACTTTACAAACTCAGTGAAAGCATAAAAAGTTGGGCCTATTTGACAAAATATGCAATTTTGGACACATTTGACTTTTGGCAATTTTGCAAAAAGGGTCAACTTGGCCAGTGCATAAGTCTTTCAATTTTGACCCTAGAGAGGTGTTCTTGGACTTTTTAGAAAGCTTAAGATGTCCTCTAAGCAACCTTTTTTATCTCATCTAAATTGAGTCTTCCATGTTCATGTATGATGCTTTGACCCAAAAGGTGTTTTTGTTGACTTTTCAAAATGACCTATAATGTCCAAATTCATATCTTCTTGTGAGTGCATATTTTGAACTTAGGAGCTGAAGATGAATTCTAGGGAATTGCATCCTCTTCAAAATTAGCTTTGGATGGGTCAATTTTGATAAAGTATGAGAAATCTATGCTTGGTCAAAGTTGAGTTGATTTTTCCTGCAAAACCCTAATTTAGCAAGTTTTTGGGCTTTGATGAATTATGAGAAATCCTTGAGGAATAATGATCAACCCTTGATCAAATGATGAATAATACTTCAAAATGATAATGTTGACCAAAAATATTGAAGTTTGACTGTATGTGGTCCACAGTTGACTTTTGCCCTAGCATGGTCGATTTTCAGGCCTTTGAGCAATTGACTGAGCAAACTTCCTCTGCAAGGCTTGAAATTTTACATGGATGATCTTGAGAACATATTAGGACAATGGTGATCATTTGGGATTCTTTGGACTTAAGTATCTTGGTGCAAAATGAAACCCTAATTTGAGGTAGACTGCCTTGGGAGAGAGTTTGTCTGGTAAACCCTTGGACCTCCTTGAGCAATTTGAAGACCTTACTTGACATGTATTGGGAAATATGGGAGGGGAAATTTTGGGGTACAACAGATGAAGTTCAACTCAGATTCTTTGTGTGAAGCATGTCAAAAAGGCAAGTTTGCAAAACCCCCTTTTAAAGCAAAAAATGTTGTTTCTACCTCTAGACCATTAGAACTTCTGCACATAGATCTATTTGGACCAGTGAAAACTGTATCTATTAGTGGCAAGAAGTATGGATTAGTGATCGTAGATGACTATAGCAGATGGACATGGGTAAAGTTCTTAAGACACAAGGACGAGTCATACTCTGTGTTCTTCGCTTTCTGTAACCAAGTCCAAAATGAGAAAGATCTTAGAATTGTTAAAGTCAGAAGTGATCATGGTGGAGAGTTTGAAAACAAAAAATTTGAAATATTTTTTAATGAGAAAGGCATATCTCATGATTTCTCTTGTCCTAGAACTCCTCAACAAAATGGAGTTGTAGAATGAAAGAACATAACTTTACAAGAAATAGCCAGAACCATGATCAACGAGACTAACATTGCTAAGAACTTATGGGCAGAAGAAATTAACACAGCATGTTACATTCAGAATAGAATCTCCATAAGACCTATTTTGGATAAGACTCCATATGAATTGTGGAACAACATAAAGCCCAACATCTCTTATTTCCATCCATTTGGATGTATTTGTTTTATTCTTAACATCAAAGAACATCTGAACAAGTTTGACTCTAAAGCACATAAGTGTATTATGTTAGGATACTCTGAATGCTCAAGAGGCTATAGAGTATACAATACAGAAACACAAATTGTAGAAGAGTCAATCAGTGTTAGATTTGATGACAAACTTGGCTCTCAAAAGTCAAAGCAAAATAAATCTCTTGCAGATATAGAAGTCCAATTTATAGGTACTGAAGACAATGCATCAGAAGTTTCCAACAAAGAATCACAAACAACATCAGAATGAGATATCACAAACATTACAGCAACATCTGAAGAACCTCTCTATAAAATACTATCCAGAAGCATCCCAGCTCATCCTGAAGACAAAATTCTGGGAAAGATGGAAGACCCAATCAAAACAAGATCCATATTCAGAAACTCTAAAGAATTTCTTGTGGGATTAGTCTCTCTGATTAAGTCAACTTCCATTGATGAAGCTCTTCTGGACAATGATTGAATACTGGTTATGCATGAGGAATTAAATCAATTCACCAGCAATGATGTATGTGATTTGGTTCCCAAACCAAAAGGGTTCAACGTCATTGGAACAAAATGGGTAATCAGAAACAAGTTAAATGAACAAGGAGAAGTCATCAGAAACAAAGCACGGCTGGTTGCACAAGGTTATAGTCAGCAAGTGGGGATAGATTATACAGAAACCTTTGCTCCAGTCACCAAGTTAGAATCTATCAGACTTCTAATTTCCTTCGCTGTGAATAATGGCATCACTCTCTATCAGATGGATATCAAAATTTCATTCTTAAATGGATACATTGATGAAGAAGTTTATGTGCACCAACCCCTGGTTTTGAAAATTCCAAACATCCAGAATATATTTTCAAACTAAAGAAATCACTATATGGTCTGAAACAAGCTCCTAGAGCTTGGTATAAAGACTAAGTAGCTTTCTGTTAGAAAATAGTTTCGCCAGAGGGAAAGTGGACACAACCTTATTCTGTAAGTCATTTAAGAATGAAATTATAGTTTGTCAAATTTATGTAGATGACTTTATTTTTAGATCTACTAAAGCCACAATGGGAAAAGAATTTGCTAAGTCTATGCAGGCAGAGTTTGAAATGAGCTTGATGGGAGAACTCAAATTCTTTTTGGGAATTCAGATCAAATAAACTCCAGAAGGAACCTACATACACCAGAGTAAATACGTCAAAGAACTTCTGAAGAAATTTGACTTATCAGAATGTAAGACAACCAAGACTCCAATGCATCCTACATGCATTCTGGAAAAGGAAGAAGTAAGTAAAAAGGTAGAACAGAAGATCTACAGAGGTATGATTGGTTCTCTCCTATATCTTACAGCTTCAAGACCTGATATTCTATACTGTGTATGTTTATGTGCCAGATTCCAATCAGATCCTAGAGAATCTCACTTAACAGTTTTTAAGCGAATTTTCAAGTATCTGAAAGCTACCATTAATCTTGGTTTGTTTTATTGAAAAACTAGTGAATACAAATTAGTAGAGCACTGTGATACTGACTTCGCTGGAGACAGAGTAGAAAGAAAAAGAACTTCTGAAAGCTACCAGTTTCTAGGAGAAAATCTGATCTCATGGACCAGCAAGAGGCAATCCACAATTGCATTGTCAGCAGTTGAAGCTAAATACATAGCAGCTGCTGGATGCAGCACACAGATGCTCTAGATGAAGAGTCAACTTGAAGACTTCAATATATTTAAGAGTAACATTCTTATATTCTGTGATAACACTTCTGCAATTTTTTTATCTAGGAATCCTATTTTACATTCTATGGCCAAGAATATTGAAATAAAACATGACTTTATTAGGGACTATATTCAAAAAGGAATTATTTCCTTAAACTTTATTGACACAGACCATCAATGGGTTGATGTCTTTACTAAACCACTTTCTGAAGTTAGGTTTAATTTCATTCTGAAACATCTCAGCATGAAATTATGTCCAGAATAAGAGTTGTATTTATATATTCTTTAACCCTCAAAATTTTATATGTTTTTTCCTAAACATCTGATCAAAAATTCTTCAGAAGTTAGAAGGACAGTTGCATTAGGATCTATCTAAGAAGATCTGAATGGTTCGTTTCAAAGATAGAAGCGTGCAGTTCACATCATCAACATTTGTCATCCTCTCCCAAGCGTCCTTCTAAGGCTGAACACGCTTTCAAATTCTGAAGGGATTAAAATCTTTGATTGGATGCATTGAGACGCGTGTCATTGGTAACTGTTTCATATCTCCACACCATCTCCCTATTTTCAGGATTCATAAATGTTGGGTAATTATTATTTGTTTTCTCTTTCGTACTGATTAAGTTTTCAAATTGTTTATAAATACATAATTCACTTTCACTCTCACTTCTTCGTGCTAATTTTTTCTCTCTAAGTTCTTCGTTTGCAAAACCATCTTTCCAAAGTCCTCATATGTCAGTGTGAACAACGGCTTCATCTTCAAGCGCTCAGAATCCTCAATGTGCTCCTGGTTCATCTTCATCAACTGTATAGAGATACGAAGAACCATCAAGAACCTTACTTACCACCATTGATTATCTAGAGGTTCTATGCGAAATCATCAATGACTTTGAAAGCATGAAGGAAAACGGCTTTGATCTTACAGCAGATGTGGAATTTCAAGGTTGGAACAAATATTTTGATCGTCTTCTGGGCCCAGTTTTTCCAAAATTGGTTAAGGAATTCTGGATTAATGCATCCTCGTCAAATTATCAAGTAACTTCATATGTAATGGGGAAGAATATTTCTATCACTGAAGAACTGATTGCAAAGCTGATTGGTCATAACGCTGGTGGAATCCGTTGCAGTGATATGGCTGAGAAATGTTCTGACCTAACAACTACCTCGAAATAAATTTTCACCTCTGGGAAGCCTTCTAACAAGATAAAAGATCTAAAGGACTACTTCAGAATATGGGGAAAAATCATTTTGGGCTGTATCAACCACAGGAAGCTAACAAGCTCTCCCGATTACATAAACATTGATCAACAATTCCTGTTATACTTCATTGCAACAAAGGCAAAAATAAACCTTCTTCACTTGTTATTCAACCATTTAAGAACAAGTGTGAAGGAAACCAGAGAAGTTGAAAGAACCAAGAGGGATTGGATACCTCTGGGTAGGATAATTTTAGATATTCTAACTGAAAACAAGTTAGTAAAATATCTGACTGAAGCTCAGCAGATCAGCACTTTGGAGGCATGTGCTGGAAAACCTCTCAATGCTAAGAATCTGAAGAAGATGAAGATCGTTGACAGCATTAAGAAGGATCCAACTGTTGCAATCAAAGAAGTCATAACATCAAGAAGAATCCCTCTAAAAGATTTCCCTGTGTTCTCTCAAATAGATGTTTCACCAGAAATTGTTGTCAGATATCTGGAAGCATGCAAGTTTGATGGGACTAATATAGAGTTAAACATTCATTATTTGCATCAAGAGGCTCCAGAAGTTGTCTTCAAGAAGTCCAGAAAAAGGAAAGTTGTAGGAGAAGGATCTTCTCAGAAGACACCAAAAGCTGCTAAGAAGAAAGGTAATTCTTCTTTTATTTCTGTTGTAGAATCAGTGATTTTTCCAACATCTGAAACTCCCTCCTCTCCAAAACCAATAGAAACCCCCCTCACCACATACCTTTGGTGATTTTGATATAGAATTTGACCCTTCAGTCACACTAGAAAACATTCTGAACGAACCACACTCTCCTAACCCACATCTTGAACAAAATCATCCAGAACTTGCTCAAGTTCTTTCTGATATTGAGCAATTTGATCCAGAATTTCAAGCTCCCCACTCTGAAAATACAAACGCCAACGCTTCCCAACAAGAAAATACAAACATGGACTCTGATACCACCACACCGGTACCTGGAATAACATAACCTCTCATGGTTCGACAACCTCTCTCAATCCATGACATTCCAGAAATTCCATCTTCTTACCATTCCACTCCACCAAACACACCTCCATCACCAATTATCATTTATGATTCTCCCTGTCCCTCACCTATTAATCCTCCAGAAGATCACCTAAGAACAGTAATAGACTTAGAAGTGTTGGATCATCTTGCCTATAACTATCAAAAAATTGTTATTCCCAAACCAAAACCAACCATCATCAAGGCATATGTTGGTAGAAATTTATTGATTTTTGAAACAGAGATAATTGAATGGGTTAACTCTTTAAAGCGAACATGCTTAGAAAATTTGAATCCTAATGCTTCTGATTCTCACTGGAACTATTTCAGAAGATGGTTCAATTCTGAATCCGAGAAACTCAAGTAGTTAAGTTATGAAATGGCCCAACAGAACTTTTATGATCAGCTGAACGTTTTCAAGGATTAAGTTCTGAGTCAGTGGGAAAAGAAACCTACTTTTCAGCTGGATAATGCTCCCTGGAAAGAGTACCATCCTTCAGAAGTTGATGAACCATTCTCTAATAAGATTCCTCTGGTTATTGTTTAAGAAAAAGGCAAAGAGACTGAAGAAGTCACTGCGCCAGAAAATGCTACAGATTGTTCTGAGAAGCTTGCGCCTTCCTTGGATATACCTTCTTCATCTCCTGTTATGCAAACTCTGGAAGAGTTGAAGAAATAAAATGCATTGATCAAGGAGAGATTAGACAATCAAGATGACACATGCAAAGAAATCAAAGGAATGTTGGGAAAACAAGAGGAACCGAACACTCAGATTAAGAGCTTGCTGGAAGCGTTGTTCACACGACTACCCCCACCTCAATCTTAGTTTTAAAAAATCTTGTTTTCTTTACAGTATTCATTTTTCTTGTTTTGTTTTCCTCTGAATATGTTATTGCAACCAAGTTTAATATAACTCATCTTTTGACTCTGAATATTGGTGTTTATATCGCTTTTTGATTCTTGAAAAAAAGGGGGAGATAGTAAGATATTTCTAATAACAGTATATCAAGACACGGCCTCAAACATTTTGAATATCATAACTTCTCGTTTCTTTTTCTGAAAGTAAAACAGGAACAAAACTCTGATGAAGACAGAAGTAGATGCATCAAAGCTCTGATCAGAATGAACTTCGGGGAAGTAATTTATCTCTGTCTAAGTACTCACCTCAGGGAGAGACCCTATAATGATTTATGTTATGTTTATTTGGATTGAAAATTCCTAGTTTTTGTCATCATCAAAAAGGGGGAGATTGTTAGAACATAGTTTGATCTACAACCCTTGTAAGAGTTTTGATGATAACAAACACAAAAAACAATTATGCACTCTAAAATTACATTTTGTTTTGTACAGAAGTTCTGATGAAACAAGATCAAAAGATAAGATACAAGGTTGTTCCTGCTGTGAATGTAGACAATTCTCAAAAATCTATGATGAAAGAAGATTATAAGTTGCGCTAAAAGAAATATATTTTAACTCTGATTACACAACTCTGGGAAAGTAAGTCTAAACGCTGCAAACATGATCTTATGGCTCTGACCTTCAAAAGTTCTGAAGCAAGCATCAATGTACACCTCAATGTTCTGAAGCGTTACAAATCAAATATTTCCATTTCAAGAGTAACGGCTGGAAGGGAACAAGGATCTTTATTTTTGGAAAGCACTTTAACTATCATTAGTCAAGTTTCCAAATGATCATCCATGTTGTGCCTATTTAAACAAGACAAGAGGATAAATCATTTACGATTTTCACAACTCTCAACAACGCTGCAATATTTTCTAATCCTCATACATAAAATTCTCTAAAATGTGTAAAACATCACATACTGTGATACTATTTTGTAAGAAAACATTACTGTACATCGTCTTATAATTATATTATTTACTGCAATTCCTTGAGAAAAACCGGGTTGTGGTTATACTCAAGACGACTTTGGTAGTAGTCAAAGTAGATTTGTAATCATGATTGATTAGTGAATTAAGACCTCGTTGGAGAGAGGCGAAATCACCTTGACGGGAGGACTGGAGTAGTTTGAGTTCAAATGAACCAGGACAAAAATCATTGTGTTCTTTCCATTGAATTTTAAGATTCCAATTAACACCCCCCCCCCTTCTTGGGTGTTTCAATTATTCATAATGGGTCTTCTTTAAATGTCATAACGAGAAGTACTATCATAAAGCTTAAGTACTAGGGAACTCCTATGCGCCATAGTGGCATTATAGTGAAAGCTTTTGATGGTTCGAGAAAGTCTCTCATCGGAGAAGTGGATTTACATATCCACATAGGTATGCACCTATTCCAAATCACCTTTCAGGTTATGATTATTGTCCCCATCTATAGTTGTTTATTGGGACAACCATGGATCCATGAAGTAGGAGCTGTTACTTCAACCTTGCATCAGAAGCTGAAATTTGTTCACGAAGGAAAGGTAGTCATTGTGAATGGCGAGCAAGCTCTATTGATATCTCATTTGTCTTCCTTTAGCATTATAGAAGCTGATAAAGCCGCTGTTGGAACTCAGTTCCAAGATTTGTCTATTGATGATATAAGGAAGAATGGATATTATATCACCTCATTTAAGAATGTGCAACACGTAGTGCAAAAAGGCCCTAGAGAGTTGTGGGGCAGGTTATTAATCCACCTGTGAATAAGAATGGGACCGGTTTGGGTTTCTCTGTGAAGAAGGAAGTTGTGAAGCCGAAGTCTGTTTTGAGTAAATATCAACACATCTTTTGTAATGCAGGATATATTCATCTGAATACTCCAAGGATCAACGTTATTCTCGAAGATGAGTCAGAGCAAAAGATGCCAAACTTCACGACACTTGGAGTCAGAATCCAAAATTGTATCATTGTTGATGTTCCTTCTCGCATTCACATTTCAAAGTAATTTATTTTTTGTTTGTCTTTTCAAAAGTCTTTCACTCTACCGAAGGTGAAAGTGATGTTCTATGGGCATGTCTGCTATTTTGGTTTTTAAAATAATTAATAAAAGTTGTTTTTGATTTCTAAATTTTGTCTTTATTTTCTGCTTTTTCTTGGAAAATGGTAATCAGAAAAAACCTTTCGAAACAAATAATAATTGTAAATAAATCTACATAATCACTTGTTACATGTATCAGTTTCTAAAATCAATCATAAATCATATCTGCAAATTAAATAAAAAACTCGTTGAGTGAAATGACCCTACACTCTCTCCCAACTTTGAATATCCTGTGTATGTGGCTAAAGAAGAGGAACATGATGAAATCAGAAAAGAGGTTTCACGGTTTCTTGAGCACGAGGAAATTACTATTCAGCCATATAAAGAGTTGTTGGAGAAGATTAACATGGGTTCAGAGGAAGATCCGAAAGAATTCAAGATTGGGGCTCTGTTTCATTGCAAGGTGAGAGCAGGTTGATTGAGTTGCTGAAAGATTATATGGATATCTTTTCTTGGTCTTATCAAGACATGTCTGGTTTGGATACCGATATTGTGGAACACTATTTGCCACTTAAGCCAGAATGTTCACTGATCAAGCAGAAGCTACGAAGATTTCATCCTGACATGGCGGTGAAGATTAAAGAAGAATTTTAAAAGCATATTGATGTTGGTTTTCTTGTGACACTCGTCTACCCTCAGTGGATTTCAAATATTGTTGAAGTACCCAAGAAAGACATAAAGGTCCACATGTGCATCGATTATAGAGATTTAAATAAAGCCATTCTGAAAGATGATTTCCCATTATCGCATATTAAATTGTTGGTTGATAGTACAAAAAAATTCAAAGTGTTTTCACTCATGGACAGATTTTCCATATACAATCAAATTAGGATGGTCCCTAAGGACATGGAAAAAAACATTTATCACACCCTAGGGAATATTCTGTTATAGAGTGATGCCCTTCGGGTTGAAAAATGCTGGTGCAACGTATCAGAGGGCTTTGACAACCCTATTCCATGATTTGATGCATAAGGAAATTGAGGTATATGTTGATGATATGATTGCCAAATCTCGTACTGAGGAAGGGCATATAAAAGATTTATTGAAGTTGTTTTAGAGTTTGATGAAGTATCGTCTCTGTTTAAATCCAAATAAGTGTACTTTTGGTGTTCTTCAAGAAAGTTTCTAGGTTTCATTATCAGCCAAAAAGGAATTGAAGTTGATCTTGATAAAGTTAAGGAAATTCAAGAAATTCCTACACCAAGAACTGAAAAGCAAGTTAGAGGCTTCCTTGGACATTTGAATTATATTTCCAGATTTATTTCCCATATGACTGCAACATGTGAACCAATGTTTAAGTTGTTGAAGAAATATCAAGGTTGTGTGTGGATGAATGATTGCCAAAGGGAATTTAAAAGCATTAAAGGTATCTTCTTGAGCCTCAAATATTGCTCCCTCGTTTTGAAGGAAGACCATTGATTATGTATCTAACTGTGTTGGATAATTCCAAGGGCTTTATTTTGGGACAACATGATGAAACGGGAAGAAAAGAATAGCCATTTATCATCTCAGCAAGAATTTCACCGACTATGACTCACAGTATTCTATGCTAGAAAAAACATGTTGTGTTTTGGCCTAGGCGGCAAAGCGATTGCGGGAATATATGTTGAATAATACTACTTGATTGATTTCCAAAATGGATCCAATTAAGTATATTTCTGAAAAGCCTGCTCTTATTGGGAAAGTTATCCGTTGGAAGATGTTGTTGTCTGAATATGATATTTAATACCATACTCAAAAGGCTATTAAAGGCAATGTGTTGGCAGAGTACCTTGCCCACCGACCATTTGACGATTATCAGTCTGTTAAATATGATGTCCTGATGAGGTTGTGATGTATTTGAAAGTAAAAGATTGTGATGAGCCTTTTCCTGAGGAAGGTCCTGATTCTGAATCTCGATGGGGTATGGTGTTTGATGGAGTTGTAAATGCTTATGGAAAAGGAATTGGTAATGTGAATGTCACTCCCCATGGGTCACACATCCCTTTTACTGCAAGGTTGTCATTTGAGTGTACCAATAACATGGCGGAGTATGAAGCTTGTATCATGGGTCTTGAAGAGGCTATAGATCTCAGAATCAAAATTCTTTATGTATACAGTGATTCATCATTGGTAATAAATCATATCAAAGGATAATGGGAGACTCGTCACATTGGCTTGATTCTCTATAAAGATTATGCAAGAATATTATTACCTTTCTTCAAGAAAGATGAATTCCATCATATTCCCAGAGATGAGAATCATATGGTAGATGCTTTAGCCACTTTGGCTTCCATGTACCAAGTAAATGCTTGGAATGATGTACCTCAGGTTATAGTTTGGCATCTTGATAGACCAGCTCATGTGTTTTCTATAGAGGGGACGTCAAATGAAAAACCCTGGTATTATGATATCACGCACTTCCTTCAGACTCAGGAATACTCGCTTGGTGCGTCGAACAAAGATATAAAGACATTGAAAAGGGTGGAAGGTAGCTTTTTCCTCAATGAAGATGTGTTATATAAGAGAAATTATGACATGGTCTTTCTCAGATGCATGGATAGACACGAAGCAGACATGTTGATGCATGAGATCCATGAATGTTCCTTTGGTACCCATACCAATGGAAATTCTATGGCAAAGAAGATGCTTAGGGCGGGTTATTATTGGTTGATAATGGAATCTGACTATTACAAGTTTGCGAAAAAGTGCCATAAATGTCAGATTTATATTGACAAGATTCATGTGCCTCCAACGCTTCTCAATGTTATTTCTTCCCCTTGGCCTTTTTTCTATGTGGGGTATTGATATGATTGGAATGATTGAACCCAAGGAGTCGAATGGACATTGTTTCATCTTAGTGGGAATTGACTACTTCACCATATGGGTGGAAGCAGCTTCCTATACTAACGTCACCAAGCAATTGGTAGTACGCTTTATCAATAACAATTTTATATGTGGGTATGGTGTGCCAAGCAGGATTATCACTGACAACGGATCAAATATAAATAACAAAATGATGACAGAACTTTGTGAAGAATTTAATATTGTCCATCATAATTCGTCTCCTTACAGGCCCAAAATGAAGGGGGTTGTTGAAGCTACTAATAAAAACATTAAGAAGATCATCCAGAAAATGGTTCTTACCTATATGGATTGGCATGAGATGCTCCCTTTTTCTTTGCATGGGTATCGTACATCTGTTCTAACTTCAACAAGGGCAACCTTGTTCTCTCTTTTGTATGGTATGAAAGCAGTGCTCCCCTTTGAGGTTGAGATTCCCTCTTTCTGTGTAATAATGGAAACCAAATTGTTAGAGGCTGAATGGGTCCAGAATAGGTTTGACCAGTTTAATTTAATTGAAGAAAAGAAAATGAGAGCTTTGTGCCATAGTCAGTTATATTAGAAAAGAATGAAGAAATATTTTGATAAGAAGGTCAAGTCTCGTGAATTTAGAGAAGGAGACCTCGTGCTCAGAAAGATCATGTCTTTTAACGTTGATTCTAGGAGCAAGTGGACTCCCAATTATGAAGGCCCGTATGTTATCATGAAAGCCTTCTCTGGCGGTGCATTGATTCTTGAAACTATGGGTGGTGAGGATTTCCCACATCCCATGAATGCGGCCAAAGTTAAGAAATATTTTTCCTAAATAAATAAAAGAACAACTCACTAAGTTTAAAACCCGAAAGGATGGCTTAGGGGAAAAAAGAGTGTCTTGGTAGGCTGAAAAGCCGAAAGGGAGGTCTAGGCAAAATTTAGAGATACAAGGTAGGGATTTCCTGGAAAGTAATTGCGTCAAGCAAGTCTTGATCATTGAAGCAACAATCTTCTTGAATTCTCACCACACTTTGACTGAAGCCTCTGCTCAGGAGTTCAAAGTTGTTAGGGAGAATAATGGTCATCGTATTTCAATGTATCTTTTCCATGTATTTACCATTTTCTAAAACTTTGTAACCATCCATGGAGTCACGCCATTTGCGGTCTACCATTCTATTAATAAAGTTGGAGCCTTTATCCAATTCATTGTAGTTCTTATTTTATTTTGTTTACAAAAAAATCATTTATTATTGATAGTAATTTTCAAAACGAGATGACATAATAATAAAAAATGTTTTTGAAAAGAATTTAAAAATTACCTTTTACTTCATATTTTGTGATTCAAGTGGAACAAAAAGTAATGATTCCAAGGATAGACGAACTCTGAGTAATGATTGCACGCGAAGACTTTATCTCCTCAGCAGGAATGTATTGGAACTTCCCCTGAAACCCAAAATGCATTTCCCTGCAGCATTATCTCAATCCTCTTCGTAAACAGTAAGTGGAAGGTCTCTTTATTTGAGCAACTTGTTCTTCCCAATAAGTATGTTAATGCAAGAGAAGATGTTGTACTCCAATTTATGGTAGTCTCTTTATTATGAGAGATATTTTATTGTCGAGATTCATACTCCAATGGATGGTAGTATTTTCATTAAGGGAGATATTTCGTTGTTGAGGTTTTACTCCTATGGATTGTAGTCTCTTTATTAAGGGAGATAGTTCGTTATTGAGGTTTTACTCCAATGGATGGTAGTCTCTTCATTATGGGAGATAATTCGTTGTTCAGGTTTTACTCTGATGGATGGTAGTCTCTTCATTATGGGAGATAGATCGTGGTTGAGGTTTGTACTCCGATGGATGGTAGTCTCTTCATTATGGGAGATAGTTCATGGTTGAGGTTTGTACTGTGATGGATGGTAGTCTCTTCATTATGGGAGATAGTTTTTTGTTGAGGTTTTACTACAATGGATGGTAGTTTCTTCATTAAGGGAGATAGTTCGTTGTTGAGGATTGTACTCCAATGGATGGTAGTCTCTTCATTATGGGAGATAGTTCGTTGTTAAGTTTTTACTCCGATGGATGGTAGTCTCTTCATTATGGGAGATATTTCCTTGTTGAGGTTTTACTCTGATGGATGGTAGTCTCTTCGTTATAGGAGATAGTTCACAGGTTAAATTCACTTTTCTCTAAAAGTGTTGACATGTTCCCATCCATGAGTGTTAATGTCAATCATATATTTCTAGTCATAAGTATTGATTCCAATCAATTATTACCGGCCTTATTATTGGTATTTACCAATATTATCTTACCGCGTCTATTTGCATCCTTCGGGTCGTTAATTTGCGATCCCATGTGAGTCAATGTTACTCTTTTTTTCTATCCCCTCTAGGAAAGGGTAGTTCATAGTTATCTGTCGATCATTGTCATCCATTGCTTTTTCCTCATTATTTGAGTTAGTGATGCCTTATCTCCTCTTTGGGCTTTACCCCAACAGAGTTGAGTCTTCAGTCCCCCAATGATTTATTTTCCGGGTTGGACTCTCTTTTTGATCTATTGTTTTATCTTCTGCTTACCCAGTGGAGTTTTGTGTCACCATTGGAGTTGTTTGTTTTCATTCATGGTCATAAGCATTTCATGGCATCTTAGGGCCAAAAATAGGATTTGTTTTTTATTTAAGTATCTTTAATCGCGTCGAGACGAAGAATTTAACATTTGTATCTCCGGATATAAGACATTTGAATAAGGGCAGTTGTTATACCCCAATTTTTTTCCCTAAGATTTCTCATAAACTCATGTCACAATGCATCAAGAGACACACATTAGGGTTGTTTCTATCTTTATCCTATCTTTAAGTTTCCTCTTGAGAGATCACCAAGTACATTGATTTGTGTATCTTGTACACGTGTTGTTTTAACTAACACCAATATGTTTATATATGTCCCTTTGAATGTTCATATTACAGATTATCACAATTGCATTCATCTACCCATCTAATCTAGGATTTGGTGGGTGATTCACAATCAAATGGTTCTCTAATGGATTGCAAGAACTCAATCTTGAAGGTCATGTCTATGGAATCATAGATTTATGGTTCAGGGAGCACTCTCTTTTATTTAGGTCAAGATCTCCTCAAAGTTGGTGGTGGAATTCATCAAGAAGATTCATAGGTTCATGTGTTTATTTCCATGCCTTATTCAACAAGCTTCATTGGTACTTAAGCTCCATCTTTGAGTCAGCTTCAAGAAAACATTATTTCAAGGCCTTTTTTGATTCATCATGCTTTATTTTTCCTATAAAGTTCAAAGATATTTAAAGTTGGCTCAACAAGTTTGACCTAATTGAGAAAATGCTTGATTCAGTGATCACAAGTGCATAACTCTCTCAATTTTAAACATTTGGATTTGGTTATTTTTTCTATAGATTCTTATTATCATAAAAAATAACCTCTCTTCACATGACAAGATCTAATTGTGAAAGAAAAAATCATCAAAAGTTGAAAGGGGTTTCAAGTCATTTTGACACTCTCTAAGCTAGAATTTATTGACTTCTAGGGACCATATCTTCCTTATTGTTTGATATTTTTGATTGGTTCAAAATACATGAGTCTCTTTAATGGGTCCTTAAGAAGCTCTCTTCATATATCTAAGGCTAATTTTGAATGTAACATCACTAATGATTTAGAAAGACTACAAGTCTTCTTGAAAGACCTTTTAATTTTAGGTTTGGACTTCAAATGATCATAACTTGGTCAATTTTTATCTCCTTGAGCCGAATCTTTCTCCATAATGATCTTTGGGATTTCTAATACAACTTTTTTTTATGTGCAAGACTTGAGAATTCTTGGAAAGTGGTTGAAGAATTGAAAAGATTATAGGTCTTTTATGATTTTTCCCAAATTTGTTCATCATCTTCCAAAGACCATAACTCTTTCAATTTTTATAATTTTTTAGTGATCTCAATTCCAAACTCTAATTCAATAGGTCTATTTCATGTCATCTTCAGAAATCAAGATCAAATTTTGAGTAAAAAGCCATTTAATTTTGAAGAACATTATAGACCATTTTGAAGTTCAACACTTAGAAATTTTCTAAGTACAAAACATCCGTGTGTTTTTCAAAAATTCAATTGGACATGAATTTATTCTCAAGCATCCAAATGATGTCTTTCTTGTCACATTGTAAATTTTGTAACCTTGTCTTTCAAATGTTTCAAGAACTATCCCATAAAGGTCCCTGAGTAGTGAGTTATGCATTGTTGATGTTGTTTACATGGAATATGTTTTTGTTTCAAGTCAGAATTTTTTACCACAAGTAAACTTGGATTACAAGTGAAATTACTCAAGGTTTAGTTGCTAAACATGTTTAAATAATTGTGCATATGCGTTTTTAAAAGAATTGCACTTGATATGAGGTTGTTTTGGGGAATTTCAAGTCACATGTTTGACATGATCACAACTAGTTTGGTTTGCGCGATTTGCCCATAATTCCTATTGTTACTCATCATCATTCACTTCCCTATAAATATAGAATTATATCCCACTCATTTGACAGCTTTAGAGATCCAAATACCCTCTGTTGAACTTCCTTCATACCTCTCAATTTTGCAACTTCAAATTTGGTTAGCATCATTCAATCCAATTTCTTTGCTGATTCTTCATCCTTGAACATCCCAGAAACTAACAGAAGAAGAACCAAACCTTGAGGTTCCCTAAATCATGCTAGCCAAGTCAAGTTTTAGAGCTCATAATTTAAACTTCAACAGGAAGATTCCTCCATCAATTCTTTCCAAACTGGTTGCTAGCTCTCATCACTCTGATATTGATCGCATCATTAGTTTTTAACTGGAAGTGAGTTTTTCTCATGAATTTAAAAATCCATTTCCAAATTATTTCTTCTAGTATTTCTAAAATCGATTGAGCTATAGTTTATATAAATTTTTCGCGAGGTTACCATTGAAATCATCTTGAAGAGACGAAGCGAACGACACCGGTCTGAGCCTCTAATTTTACAGTTTGTGGAACCTGCAATTCACGTGTGGCCGAAGGTTGAAGATAGTGACATTTTTTCAATATTTTATTTTTTGATTTGATATTTTTTATTATTTTTCACTTTAATTAACTTGTTTTAATTATTTAAAAATACTTTTATTTATTTTTAAATTATGAAAAAATTATGGAAGGATCCAATGACCTCTTGACAAATATTGGAGACCTCATTTCAATTTTATTTCTTATTTTACTATTTTTCAAAAAAAATTGGTTTATTTTACTTATTTCTTTAAATTTTAAAAATATTTTATGACTTTAAAAAATTCAAAAAAAAAATTTCAACACTTATTGACTCATGTTTGACCTCTGACTATTTTTTAGGATTTTTATTTGGTGTATTAATATACTTTGTGTATTTTACCAATTATTTCCCTTTTATTAATTATTTTAAATATTTTTTATCAAGTATTATTTTATTATTTTTGTTTGTTCCTGATTTGGGTATTATTTTGGGACAAGTTCCTCAACCTCATTAGATCTTGGGTGTTGATAGGTTAAAGAACCAAATCCACCAAAATGGATGAATGATGTCAATGATATTTGAAACCCTAATTTCATTTGATACCTCTCTTCCCTCTTCATCTTATCCTTTTCTTAATTGTGCTACATGTTATTGGAGAATGATCTACATATCATTTCTCTAACATGGGGTACATAGATTGTTATTGAACATCCTCAAAATAGGTGGGACTTATACATAAGTCCACTTACGATTGCTTAACATAACGCTAAATTTGTTCCGATTCAAAAAATGATCATTCATGGCCAAAAACTATGTTTGCAAGCCCAATTATGTTTACTTTTAAACCTTTGATCCAATTATCTTGAGGTTCATTGTTAGGAGGCTTTGATCTTATCAATCCTCTATTGAACTTTCATGAATTTTGGTCTAAGTGGATCATTTAAACATCATTTATTGATGCGGTGTATTCGCAAGTGTACGAATCGTGTCAGAGTAATATAAAAGATTATCGATCCACAGAGACCAATCGTCAATCTATCGTTTCCTATTATTACGGTGTTTAGCTAAGTGAATATTAAACAGGGAATTGATCATACAAGAAAGTAAAGTGCGGAGAAATAAACAAAGTAAAAGCAGATTCGGGAAATAAACAAAGTAAAAGCAGGTACGGGAAATAAACAAAGTAAAATCAGTATGGAAAATAAACAAAGTAAAAGTAGTGCGAAAAATAAACAAAGTAAAAGCAGGTGCGGAAAATATAAATAAAAACCTGCTCCAAACGGGGAGGTTTTAAATCTGGTACAAACTTGAAGTAAAATGCGACTGGAAATAAACAACAGTTGAAAATAAATGTGGCAGGATAAACTCCGGCCAAAGTGCTCCAAACTCGATTACAGACTCAATCTACGAACTCGATCACAAACTCAATCAACAGTGCAATAGTTCACCGATGTGAAGAATTATCGCTTTACAATGGTGAATTTATATAGCTTAAGTTTGCAACTATGGTTGGATCAAGTTTGCGACTAAGCTTGGGTGAATTGAAATGAAATCAAGAACTTTTATTTATAAGGGATAAAGAATGTAGGAAATCACAGGAATGCCCCCTAACTCCTTTTGGGGGGGAAAGCATCGTCCAAAGGTGGCGCCCGCCATGGAGGCCATGGCACCCACCATGATTTTAAATGAAAGGAAGTGTGGAACGTGGCAGTTGAGGTCAGCAGGAGATGGTCCATGTCATGGCCTACCCTATGGTTGGCGCCATGGTGGACGCCATGAGTGCAAATTTGACCTAAACTCTGGTTTTTCAGCTTGTTTTCCTTCATTTCTTCAGGGGAGCTCTTGATAATTGAAATACCTGAAAAGGAAACAAAAGATAGGCATAATACGAGAAAACAATAATAAAAAACCTAAATAACATGTGAAATCATAGTCAAAAAAAAGTGTAAAGTAAGTTTTATCAAATTCTCCCACACTTAAACCTTTGCTTGTCCTCAAGCAAAAACTCTAAATAGATTAAGAGGATAAACAGTGTTAGTGAACAAGTTCGGCTGCAAGGGGGCTCTGGAATTAAAACAGGGATGTATTGATAGGTACTGACTGGTTCAAACAAAGGATATCATAGTGACACTTTTCTGTAAAACGGACATAAGCTTTGTTCTTTTACGAACCAATCCATATCATGCCACTATGGTTAGGCCTATATTTTTCCTTTTTTCAAATCTTTTTTCATTTAGGCGCAATCACATTAAGCCTGTTATTTATACATGCTCATAGTAAAGTGACCGGGTACTGATTCAGATCATAAAACGCATGGCTCTGGTACAAAAAATTGGTATAACCCCTTTTATTGACCCATTTATAGTTGCGGGGGATCGGATCGTAATCCTCCCTACCAAGTTCAGCACCAGATACCTCTGAACCACCTAAAGATGGGTAAAAAAAAATTCTTTTTCTTTTTCTTCTTCTTTTTCTTCTCCTTTTTCTTTTGCTTTTGCTTTTGCTTTATTTTTCAACATACAAATTTTGTTGGGTTAAATGACTTTGTGAGGGTCACCTATCCCGGGGTTCTAGTTTATAATAAGAATATAGCATTTAGATCATTCACTTCTCTTTGGTCCCCTATGTAGGGCATGCTTAGACCGGAGCTGACTACTAGGATAAACTATTCAAGGATTTAAGAATGGAAATTTTAAGGCCACGGCATAGGGGGTATCGGGATAGAATTCCTAAATTTACAAATCTTAAGGTATAAAAACGATGTCGATGCTTCAAAAGGGCTTTCCCAAGTCATAGTACATCCTATCTCAACCAGTTCTTATAGCCCAACTTAGTTCAAAACAGTGTTTTTCTTAGAAAAAATTTTCGGTTAGGCTCAAGAAATGGGGGAGTGGACATACACTAGACCATACAGATTTAAATGACTCGTCAAAAACATGTAATATTTTGAAAAGAAAGCAAGCAAGCAAACTAAAGCAAATAAAGAAGTAAAATAACCAGAAGGAAAATGCAGGAAAGGAAAAATAAAGCGAGAAAAAATAAAGCGAGAAAAATAAAGCGAGTAAATCTCCTCCCACACTTAAATCGAACATTGTCCCCAATGTTACGAAATAAGATAAGGAAAGAGTCACCTGGTAAAGTACTAAGGCTGGCTGGGTCCCTCGCCATCCTGCGGTGAATGTCTAGGATGACGAGATTAACTGCGACAACGACTGCTCTGAGAAGCCTCGAACTTGTCGAATCTGGCAGACAAGGCAATCTGTGAACTCTGAATCTCGTGAAGGTTTCCTAAAAGGGAACCTTGAGTGGCCTCCATGAGGGCGGAGTGCCTCTGAAACTGAGCTTGTTGCCTATGTTGCTCGCGGGATATCGCCAATTGAGATTCCATAAGACTTTGAAAAGAGCGGTATGTCTGCTGTCGTGACGCCTCCATAAAACTCATGTTATCTTCCAGCTGTTGTTGGATGGAAAAAAGTAAACCATCTATTTTCTCCTCTCGGGCTAACTGGTCACGCCACATCTCTTCAGTGATGTAGAAGCCATGATCCATACCTGCAAAAGTGTTAGAAGTAGAAGGTGTAGTGTTTGCAGGTGAAGCATGATGGGGGGACACAGGTGGGACATGATGTTCATCCCTCTGCTCATATTCTTCATCAGTCTCGTGTTTGTCCCCAAGTGTAACATTAGGAGGTAATGGAGCCGTAAAAGGTGGAGCATCTAGATCATCAGTCCAGTTCCTCGCAATTCGTACATCAGTACGTCTAGTGCAAGGCAGAACGACTGATGGGATAGCGACATCCCAAACCATAAGTTCAAATCCACCCGCTCTCCTCACCTTACATAATTTCATATGTTTTAGAAATTTCAAGTTAATTATGCAGGGAGGCAAGGGTGCTAGGGTAGCTATCTCAGTGTCAAGGTGCAGAGCTCTATCAATAGATGTAACTAGTCCTCCAAAAGTTATGGTCCCTGTGTGTCTCAGGACAGCAATCATGTGAGCAATCATAAATGGGACTGAATTAATTATTCTATTAGTGAGACTACCTTACAAAAATAGAAGTTCTCTAGCATTTACCTTGTTTGGATTCTCCCTGCCAAAAATAGTACAGCCGAGCATATATCAAAAAATTTGAATAGCCGGATTATGGATCAATGATGCTAAAATTCCTTCAAAAGAATTTATAGAAGAATTTGACAATTGACGCCAGAAGGAAAATGCATCAGTGTACCATTCAGAATCCAAAGAGATCTCACAAATAGAGCCATCACCATGAGGAATACCAAACATAGCTGCTATTTCGTCGGTGCTATATTCATATTCAACATTAAACAGACGAAATTTAACCGTACTGACGGTACTAGCAGTGTCGGGGTGAACCAAATAAATTAGGGAACTTAAGAATTCCGGAGTTAGCCTCTCAAAGGTGGGCTCTTTTCAAGTAAAAATCTCGTGCAATCCTAGGATGTCAGCTAAATGAAAAAAACTATGATAAAGTCCTAAAGTATACAAAAAGTTTTCATTGACATACCTGGTTGAGATGATTTCTCGTCCTTGCAATTTTTCAAGGATTTTCCGTTGTCGATCTCCGGGTTTGCCTTCACGAAGAACGTACCCGTTGAACTCCATTGTTGCTCCTTTCGAAGAAAATTTTTAAAAAAATGGGTTTCAAAATGGGTGTTGGAGATTGGGAGGAGAAAGTTTGAATTTTTATGAAGGTTAGAAAAATGGATGTTGGAGTGGTTAATGGGGTAGTAGGTGGTTGATAAAATGAGAGTTTTTGGGTGGTTTTTAGGTTGAAAATGGTTGATAAAATGAGAGTTTTTTGGTGGTTTTTAGGTTGAAAAAGGAGAAAGTGGGAGGTTTTTGAAAATCTGCCCGTTATAGTCCCAGACCCCATGGCGGGCGCCGTGGTCTTGGTGGCAGGCGCCATGCTTGGAATTTGGGTTGGGCTCAAATTTCTTTGTTTTGTTGGATTGGGCTTCTTATTCCAATTTCTTCTCGTAGGTGCAAACAACAATTCTTCATTTGGTACTTCCAAGGATTGGTGTATTGAATTTTTTTTCTTTTATGTTTATAACTTGAAAATAATAAACTCATAAAAATAAAATAAACAATTAATTAAAGGTAAATAAAAATGATAAAATAGAAATATACTTAATTATGGTAAGTCACGAAAAATAAAAATAAAAAGAAAGTAGAATGCAAGAGTCAGGCGTAAAAATAGATAAGTCTGAAAAAGGAAACAACATGATAAAAGAAATAACAAAACAGCAAGATAGTGTAGATATGAATCAAGATCATCAACGAGTAGTAGGGTCCTTGGTCGCTCAGAACCATGAGCTGCAGCTAACTTACTACGAAGATAATTAATTTCCTGATGTAGGATGTCTGCCTCAGTAGAGTCATTAGCATCGGAAACCATAACCTGAAGAGAGAGGTCTTCAACTGTCTGATGAAGTTGGGCTACCTCTTTATGCAGCTCAGCAACCTGTGCATAGATGTCGGGTTGCTGCAAAGAGAAATTATTAGAGAATACAGTGGTCCTTTCTGGCGATGACCATGGATGATACTCAAGTACCGGAGGTGATTTTCGCTCATCCATGGTCTCGCCAAGACCTTCTAAGGCATATGTCCAATTGGCATGGTTATGGACATTGGTCATCATGGGATTAGGCTAGGTAAAATAGTGAACGGTTTCATTATCAATCAGGAGTTTATAGTGGTTGGGATTAAAGTAGACTCTTCTTAATAGCCCACGATCCAAACAGAAATCAATGTCAATTGTAGTATATCCACATTAGGAGATAAGGTGAGATAACTTTCTTGTATGACCCAAAGCAGAAGCAATCTAAGTCACTGTCCCTCCCACAAGGAGGATACCTTCAGCGGACTTAGAAGTCATCATGAGATTCCACAGCAAAAACTTTCCACAGGCTACAGGGCGAGACTGGGTCGCATAGTAGAGGAAAAAGATCTCTTCCTCTCTAACATGGGTATCAGTGTCGGACTTCCCTAAGAAAGCGTGAGCAATAACCATCTGAAAATACCTGAAAGCAGGGTTGTGAATAAAAGGGGATAGCTGAGTGGAAGGATCAAGGCTCCCTCCAGCAGTAATATCTCTCCAGAATTTCTCTATGTCCCTAGTTACGAAATAGCCAACTGGTAGCTCAGGTATAGCATCGGGTGTGGTCTGGAAGCCTAGCAAGTCGCCAAACTCCCTCTGGGTAAAACAATATTCTATCCCGAATAGTCTGAAAGTGAGATATCCATCCTGACCATTATAGGGCTCAAACTAGAATGAACTGAAGAATTCTAAGGTGAGGTTCCTGTAGGTCACATTTAGGTCATCTGCAAACTCGTCCCACTTTAGCTGGTTGCATAGATACTTGATACTGGCTTCAAAGCCAAGAGCTTCCATGCAAATCTGGTCTAAATATCTGGTCGGTGCCATGGGTCGCTGTGAAAGGACCGCATAGCATTGTCTCTGAGTGTCATCTCGGAAGGAAACATGCATGTCATCGAAATGCTCCATCCTGAAAAATGTAGTTAGCAAAGACAGCTAGCAGGTGATGCCTGAAATCATAAATTCTACAACTGTTAGTATAAAGATAAAAACAAAATTTGATAAAGTAAAAATTACATAAATGCAAAAAAATAAAAATAAACCCATGGGTTTCCTCCCATGCAGCGCTTGTTTAACGTCGTTAGCTTAACGAGTAAACTTCATATATCGGAAACTAGTACTGGTGGATCAATCAGAGTGTGGATGGAGTAGTTGGTGGGATGTCACCTCCTTCGTAGTGCTTCAACCTCTGCCAATTGACGATGAATGGGATACAAGAATTTTTCTTGATCTCGATTGCTCCAGATTTTAGGATTCTAGAGACCTCAAAACGACCAGTCCATCTTGAACGTAGCTTGCCAGGAAAAAGTCGCAACCTGGAATTGAAAAGGAGAACAAGGTCGCCTATATTGAAATCTTTCTTTACAATTCTTCTGTCATGCCAAATTTTGGTTCTTTCTTTATATATTATAGCATTCTCATAGGCAGACTGGTGGAATTCCTCCAATTTATGAATGTCAAGGATGTGCTTTTCACCAGCAGTCAAATATTCCAAATTCAGGGTCTTAATGGCCCAATAGGCTTTATGCTCTAACTCACAGGGTAAATGACAAGATTTTCCAAAGACTAATTGGTAAGGGGTTGTTCCAATAGGGGTTTTAAAAGTTGTTTTGTAGGCCCATAGTGCTTCATGTAGCTTCTGAGACCAATATTTTCTGGAAATTGAAACAGTTTTTTCTAAGATTTGTTTAATCTCCCTGTTAGACACTTCTACTTGGCCATTAGTTTATGGATGATAAGGTGTTTCTACTCTGTGCTTTACTCCATACTTACTCAAGAGCTTATCAAAGATTCTGGATATGAAATGTGATCCTCCATCACTTATAACGAGACAGGGTGTTCCAAACCTCGGAAAAATGATATTCTTAAATAACTTGACTACCACTCTTGTGTTGTTTGTGGGTGATGCAATAGCCTCAATCCATTTAGACACGTAGTCCACAGCTACCAAAATGTACCTATTTCCCATTGAAGGTCGAAATGGTCCCATAAAGTCTATACCCCAAACATCAAAGAGTTTAACTTTCTGGATATTCCTCATTGGTATCTCGTCATGTCTTGATATGTTCCCGGTGAATTGGCATCGGTCGCACTTGAAAATGTTAGCATGAACATCGCACCATAAAGTTGGCCAATAGAGGCCTGCTTGAAGAATCTTGGCGTGCATTTTAGATATACATGCATGTCCACCATAAGGTGCAGAATAACAGTGTCTGATGATGTCTTCTATTTCCTCATCTGGGATGCAATGCCTGAAAATATTATTTATTCCTCTTTTGAATAGGAGTGGTTCATCCCAGTAGAAATGTTTAACATCTTTGAAGAACTTCTTTTTCTGTTAGTAATTTAGATCAGGGGGTATGATATCTGCAGCTAGGTAGTTTACAAAATCAGCGTACCAAGGTACGCTCTTCATTACTGTAATTTTTTCAAAATCTTTATCTCTATAAGGCTCAAAATCATCAGTCTTAGCTATAAGTTTGTCATAGGTGAAATCATCATTTATAGGCAATAAGTCAGGTTTTAAGTGTTATAATCTAGTGAGGTGGTCAGCGACAACATTCTTTGTGCCTTTCTTATCCTTAATGTTTATATCAAACTCTTGGAGTAACAGGATCCATCTAAGTAATCTAGGTTTAGTGTCCTTTTTATTTAATAGATAATGTATGGCAGCATGATCAGTGTAAACAATGATCTTTGCTCCAACTAGGTAGGACCTAAACTTATCTATCGCAAAAATTACTTCCAATAATTCTTTCTCTGTTGTTGCATAGTTGAGTTGGGCGGTATCTAGGGTTCTACTAGAATAATATATAACATGTAATTTCTTGTCTTTTTGTTGCCCTAGAACAGAACCAACTGCATAATCGCTGGCATCGCACATGATTTCAAAAGGTTGTGTCCAATCTGGGGGTTGCATGATCGGAGCTGAAATCAGTGCTTGTTTCAAAAATTTAAAAGCTTTGAGACATTTCTCGTCAAAAACAAATTCAACTTCCTTCATTATAAGATTAGTCAAAGGTTTTTTTATTTTAGAGAAGTATTTTATAAAACGCCGATAAAAACCAACATGTCCAAGAAAACTTCTAATCTCCCTAATGGTTTTAGGTGGGCTGAGGTTTTCTATAACTTCAATTTTGGCTCTATCAACCTCAATGCCTCTTTCGGAGACAATGTATCCTAATACTAAACCTTCATTAACCATAAAATGGAATTTTTCCCAGTTTAGCACTAGGTTCACCTCTACGCATCTTTCAAGGATTTTTTCGAGGTTGGAGAGATAATCTTTAAAATTGAATCCACACACTGAGAAATTGTCCATGAAAAGTTCCATTATTCCATCTAGGTAATCTGCAAATATAGACATCATACAACGTTGAAAAGTGGCAGGGGCATTACAGAGTCCGAAGGGCATTTGTCTATAGGCGAACGTTCCATAAGGACAGGTGAAAGTTGTTTTCTCTTGATCCTCAGGGTGAATAGGTATTTGTAAAATTCCTGAGTATCCATCTAGATAACAAAAGTGCGAGTGTCTGGCTAGACGTTCGAGCATTTGATCTATAAATGGAAGAGGTAAATGATCCTTCCTGGTTGCTTTGTTTAATTTTCTATAATCTATACACATACGCCAACCTCCTTCTATTCGTTTAGCAATATGCTCACCTTTCTCATTTTCTATGACTGTGATGCCTCCTTTCTTTGGCACCACATGCATAGGGCTCACCCAATTACCATCTGATATTTGGTAAATTATACCAACCTCTAGTAACTTAAGAACTTCTCTTTTAAAAACATCGCTCATTATAGGCTTTATTCTTCTTTGATGTTCTCTTGAGGGTTTTGAGTTTTCCTCTAACAAGATCTGGTGCATGCACACAGATGGACTTATTCCTTTTAAATCGGAGATGTTATACCCTAAGGCTGAGGGATATTTTCATAAGATCTCTAAGAGTTGAGTTGTTTCGTCTTGACTTAAAATAGCGTTAACTATAACAGGACGATTCATCTCTTTATCTAAGAATTCGTATCTGAGGTTCTTGGGAAGTTCCTTCAGTTCTAAAGATGGTTTCAAAGGGCAAGGCATGGGATCAGGAGTAAGCGATAAACATTCATAGAGGTTGTCATCGATGTAAGGCTCTAACCTTTTAAATCCATAGTCCTCCATAATGGGGGTCGAAGGTAACTTGATATTTTTGTTATATTCCTCTCGCTTAAGTTCCAATATACACTCGTCAATGACGTCGATGGCATAACAGGCATCTCCTATAACTGGTGCCATTAAGAACTTTGAAAGAATAAATTCTATCTTATCATCACCCACCTCAAATGTTAATTTTCCTTTCTTAACGTCAATTATGGCTCCGGCTGTTGATAGGAATGGTCTACCTAAGAGCATTGTGATTTCTTTGTCTTCTTTAATATCCATAACCATGAAATCAGTTGAGATATATAGTTGACCGATCTTAACTGGTATGTCTTCAAGTATGCCTATAGGATACTTAACTGATCTATCAGCCAGCTGGAAAGACATTTTAGTCGGCTGCAATTCTCCTAAGTTTAACCTTCTATAAATTGCTAAAGGCATAAGGCTGACGCTAGCTCCTAGATCTAAGAAGGCTTTGTCAATAGTATGATTTCCTAGGATACAAAGAATGGAAAAACTTCCTGGATCCTTTTCTTTCTTGGAAAGTTTATTTTCTGAAATAAAATTGCATTCGATAGGTTTGGGATCATCAATTCTACGCTTGTTGGTCAAGATGTCTTTTAGGAATTTAGCATAAGATGGTATCTGAATGATGGCTTCGGTGAAAGGAATCTCTACATGGAGTTTTTCTATAACTTTAACTAATCTCTGGTATTGATTGTCAAGTTTGGTTTATTTAAGTCTTTGCGAAAATGGGACTGGGGATTTGTATAGGGGTGGTGATTTATTAGTTTTATCTTTTAATTCTGGTTCTTTTTGCTTTTCAGGTTCCTCTAGTTCCTCCACTTGGTGTGTAGGAAAAACATTTGTCTTAGGTTGTGAGTGTGTACTCATGGCTGGATTCTTGGGTTCGTAAGTAGTCCCACTTTGTAAGGAAATGGCATTAGATTTCCCTTTAGGATTTGGTTGAGGTTGTCCAGGGAATTGTCCTCCAGGTGTAGTTTGTGGGGCTTGTGTTTGGGCTATCTGCGAGATCTGGGTTTCAAGCATCTTGTTATGCGTAATTATTTGATCAACCTTAATTCTTAATTGCATGATTAGTTCGTTTACGTGAATATTCTGATTTAGGAACTCTTTGTTTTGCTGGGTTTGAGCTGAAATGAAATTTTCCATGATTTCTCAAGGTTTGGTTTAGGTGCCTCAGCTTGCATAGGTTGATTTGGTCTTTGGGCTTGGAAACCTATACGTCTCGGAGGTGGAGAGTTTTGTATTGGGCTATTGTTTTTATAAGAAAAGTTTGGGTGATTCCTCCATTCGGGGTTGTAAGTGTTTGAAAATGGGTTTCCTTGGGTGTAGTTTACTTGGTCTGAGAAAGGCTCATTCAAAAAGTTACATTCTGCAGGTTTATGTCCTTGGGTCCCACAAAGTTCGCTTTCCGAAGCTAGTGTGGCTACAGTATTAGGGTTTTGAGACATGTTTTGAACTTTTAAGGAAAGAGCGTCCATTTTAACTTGCATCATGTCTAGAGAACTTATCTCATGTTTTTCTCCTTGGATATCCTTTTTCTCTACCGTAGCTCATTTTGTTCCCCATTGGTAATGGTTTTAGGCCATGTCCTCAATGAGAGCACAGGCTTCTAGATAAGGTTTATTCATCAATGCGCCACCAACGGAAGCATCGATAGACATCTTTGTGTTGTAATGAAGTCCATTATAAAAGGTGTGAATAATTATCCATTGTTCTAGGCCATGGTGTGGACAGGCTCTTAACAGGTCCTTATATCTCTCCCATGCTTCAAAAAGTGATTCTCCCAGGTTTTGGTTAAATCTAGTGACTTGGTTTCTAAGGACAACAGTTTTGCTGGGCGGAAAATATCTTGCGAGAAATACTCTCCTAATGTCTTCCCAGGTTGTTATTGAATTGGGTGGAAGGGAATTCAACCAATCTCGTGCTTTATCTCTGAGGGAAAAAGGGAATAATCTTAGTCGTATGGCCTCAGGCGAAGCACCATTGCATTTTAAAGTGTCTGCTAATTGTATAAAAGTTTTTAAGTGTTGATTCGGGTTCTCAGTAGCGAGACCACCAAATTGGTTTTGTTGCACCAATTGTAGCAATGAGGGTTTTAGTTCGAAATTATTTGTGGTTATAGCTGGATTTACGATACTTGAACTAGGTTCCTCATATGACGGTTGGGAAAATTCCTTAAGGGGTCTTTGGTTACGATTCTCCGCCATAGTTTTTCTAATTCTACGGAGAAAATGGATGTAACGTTCAGGTTCCGCTAAAGGATTGAATAAGGTTCCGGTGCTGCGAGATCTTCGCATTAAGCGGACTGTAAAACTTAGTCTAGACGGTGAGACTATAGGGTGCGAAATTTGATGAAATTTATCCCCGACAACGGTGCCAAAAACATGATGCGGTGTATTTGCAAGTGTACGAATCGCGTCAGAGTAATTTAAAAGATTATCGATCCACAGAGACCAATCCTCAATCTATCACTTCCTATTGTTACAGTGTTTAGCTAAGTCAATATTAAACAGGGAATTGAGCACGCAAGAAAGTAAAGTGCGGCGAAATAAAAAAAGTAAAAGCAGGTGCGGAAAATAAACAAAGTAAAAGCAAGTGCGGGAAATAAACAAAGTAAAAGCAGTGCGGAAAATAAACAAAGTAAAAGAAGTGCGGAAAATAAACAAAGTAAAATTCGGTGCGGAAAATATAAATAGAAACCTGCTCCAAATGGGGAGGTTTTAAATCTTGTACAAACTGGAAGTAAAATGCGACTGGAAATAAAGAGAAGTTGAAAATAAATGTGGCAGGATAAACTTCTGCCGAAGTGCTCCAAACTCGATTACAGACTCAATCTACGAACTCGATCACAGACTCAATCAACAGTGCAATAATTCCCTGATGTGAAGAATTATTGCTTTACAATGGTGAAATTATATGGCTTAAGTTCGCAACTATGGTTGGATCAAGTTTGAAACTAAGCTTGGGTGAATTGAAATGAAATCAGGAACTTCTATTTATAGAGGATGAAGAATGCAGGAAATTACAAGAATGCCCCTTTGTTGGCTCCCAAATTCGACACTTACTATATTTTGTCTTTTAGACAAAAAAACTGGAATACACCAAGCCAAGAAGAATGTTCGACGTATGAAATAACTTAGGAAAAAGATCTAAGTTCAGTTTGAGCCTTCGACCAGGGCTCGCTTTTAGGTCTTTTCGACTGAAGAGGACTTATGTCCTTCGACTGAGAGAAAATATCCTCGCTTTGACACATGATACAAGGGATATTTGAATTTTGAATTATTGGAGGGAAAGGCAGTTTCGCCAGCGCCTAAGAAGAAGCAACGTGGCTGAAATCCATAGGACGAGGGACATGCAGAAGACACTTGTCTTCATCTTAGCGCAGAATCATCCCTCGATGGTTACTTAGTTTTTAGTATAAATTAGGAAACCTGTGTATTTTTTAAAGTGTGTTCGACCTATTGTACTAGTCACTCAAACATTGTCCAAGTAACTGATGCGTGAGAAAGGATAAAACTGAGAAATGTATGTTGGAAACACCTCTTTTTATTAATGAAAGTCTTTTACATTGCTTTAATCTTATCTTGCAAAGTTATCTTTCTTGCTTCTTTACCTGCATTTCTATATTTCTGTCTACTTTTCCAAAATCTCAAACATCTTTTCTCTGGGTCGAACGTGCGTTCTTCCTGATTATCTGTCTTACATAAAAATTAGCATATGTTCTAGGATTAATCTTATTGATCCTGTAAGTAAACCAAAAAGAACTTTCGTTTTTGGAGATCGGCGGTTGTTTACCAAAAACCACGATAAACAAATTGGCACACCCAGTGGTACGTTGCTAATTTTTATTAAAAAATCTTGTTTATGTTATTGTGTTTTTCCTGTACAGTTATAACGTTGCATGTTATTAAGAAGTGGTAGAGTAACCAACGAGTATACTGTTAGGAGGAAAAATAGCGAGAGTAGTATGGCTAACGAGCCAAATCATGGAGAAATACCTCCACCAGTTGCTGGAACAGTG
Organism: Vicia faba; assembly: GCA_948472305.1. Classification (NCBI taxonomy): domain Eukaryota; kingdom Viridiplantae; phylum Streptophyta; class Magnoliopsida; order Fabales; family Fabaceae; genus Vicia; species Vicia faba. Next base: position 1,533,022,733 of record OX451737.1, read on the forward strand.
GTTACTACCGCTGTCGAAGGGAATATCCCAATTTCCGTTGGATCAATACCGACGCTAACCACAAATCAAATTGGACCCTTACATTCGTATGTAGGTCCAAGTGGTCCATTAGGAACGCCTCCACCAAGGGTAAACCTAGGATCTCGATCATTTGTGCCCCCGGGGTGTTCGACAACCTAGATGGGTCGAAAGCAGCCATATGGCATGCCAACTACTGAAATGGCTAGCCTTATGAATGCTGCTTCCACTTTTTCAGAACCTTTGGTGAATACAACATCGCCATTACAGGGTTCTGGAGCCAGTAGAAACCAATTCTTGGGAGGGCCATCTCATACAATACCTAGCCTCACAAATGTTTCGACAGCAATTTTGAGGCAACAGATGGACGAAAGTAATCATGATATGGTACAAATGTTAGCACAAACTCTAAGTACAGTGCTAAATCCCCTCATTCAGACTGCTACGCAGTCGGATCAACATATGACAGCATAAATGACGCGCATGGCTGAATTCTTTGGGGTACCCCAAGTTGTTCGACAACCCCAGAGAATACCAATAAGAGCAAATCAAGGGGTAATCATGAAAGAGGATTTGACCGTTAATCCAAACCCCCAGATTCCTAGAGCAGAAATAGAACATCCAAGGGTTGAAATACCATGAAACCCTAGAGAAATCGATCAAGGAGTTATTATGGCTAATAGAAACCAAAACGCTGACGAATTAATACAGCAAGTTCGACACCAGAACTATGGGACGAACAATAATCTAACTACCATGATCGAAAGGATTATGATTCAAAACGGGAGGAACGTTGGTTTTCACATACCAAACTTCACATCCCCATGGTCAGAATATATTCTGCAAACAGACTTACCACCTAGGGGGAAGGTTCCAAAGTTTACTAAATTTTCAGGGGATACAACAGAGTCCATTGTCGAACATGTGGTTAGATATTTGATAGAGGCCGGGGAAATAGAAAACAACTAAAACCTTAGAATCAAATATTTCCCAAGTTCCCTAACAAAGAATGCTTTCACTTGGTTCCCCACCCTCCCAGCCAATTCGATCCACAACTGGAACCAATTGGAAAGATTGTTCCGTGAACAGTTCTACATAGGCCAAACTAAGATAAGTCTAAAAGAATTGGCTAGTGTGAAGAGAAGGTTTACAGAGCCAATTGATGAATATTTAAATAGGTTTCGATTACTCAAAGCCAGATGCTTTACCCAAGTGTCTGAGCATGAATTGGTTGAAATAGCAGCAGGGGGGCTGGATTATTCGATTAGGAAAAAGTTAGATACATAATACCTAAGAAATATGGCCCAACTGGCTTATAGAGTTCGATAAGTAGAACGCCTTAAAGCTGAGAAAGCTAAAGCTGCCAAAACTCATCGACGAGAAAGGGTAGCTTATGTCGAACTGGATGATAACGATCCAGAGATATCTAGTGATCCTATAGATGTCGAAGAAGGCGAAATAGATTTAGCAAAATTGAAACAAGGACCACCACATTCTTGTAAATTGTTAGTGCCATCAAATGGGAAAAATCCTGTAGAGCCTGAGAAAAACAGCGACAAATTTCCTAAGAAAACTTATAGTTTCGATATATCCAAATGTGACGAAATATTTGATCTATTAGTTAAAGATGGCCAGATGATAGTGCCCCCAGGGGAAAAATTGCCTCCTTTAGAACAGAGAAAGAAAAGAGGTTTTTGTAAATACCATAATTTTTTGGGACATAAAGCCTCACAATGTTTCCTTTTCAGGGAGCTCCTTCAACAAGCGCTAAAGGAAGGAAGGCTGGAATTTGTTGATAAGAAAGCAATGAAAATTGACACAAACCCACTGCAGATGCAGGCATATTATACTGAACCAGTTGGCATTCACATGGTGGAAGTTTCTGAAGATTTCATCACTAAACCCATCTTTGGAAGTTTTACTGGAAACTTCTCCAGAAAAACTATTGAAGGGGTGAGAAAGGCCACTGAAGGCCTGGATTTGAAAAAGGAAGTTGCCCAAGGGTCGAACAAGAAGGCTGTTGAAAGCCTGAAACTAGACAAACAGGTTACTGAAGACCCACATAAAAGCAAAGGAGTTGCTGAGAGCTCCAGCAAAAGAACCACCATAGGTTCTTATTTGGCTGCTGTAAAAGGTTCGACAGAGAATCTAGAGGCCAAAATGCAGAAAATGAATCTTGTTGCCAAAAGCAACATGCAGGTCAACAAGGTTGAAATCTCTGGCGCCAAAGCCTCAGAGGAAGCCATTCGACAAGAAGAAGTAAACAAAACGGTATTTCCAAAGGAGAATGAAGATCTGGCAGATTTTCTACATAGGTGCCAGAAGAAGAAGTCGGAAGTAATGCTATGCCCTAGATGTAGCTCTATTTTGACAAGAAAGTCGTAGAACACATACAAGCTATGCGGATTGTGAAAGCAAAATAGGGCACCAATGCCCAACAAAATAATGCGTTCAGAAATCAGATTCGACCCCAGAAGAGGGCATCAACAAGGACCCATGAGTCAGGTAAGGAGGCCGCCAACTTTTAGGCCTCCAACTAATGTACCTACAGATACTTGGCTAAACACCATGGGAAGAAAGAAGCCAAATGAAGAGAGGTGGTAGGCGTTCGACGTGCCAAGAGGTTCTTCTTTATATTACAGAAAGGAGTACCATGCTTCTGCATCGAATAAAATGACCCATGTGTCGAGCAATTACAAAGGAAAAAATCCTATGTCTCCTCCACAATGGAGAAGATTCCAAAGACGGCGAAAGGCCAAAAAAGAGGCAGCTGGACCTCATCCAAAGGTTAGCACTAATGTGCAAAGGAAACAAAGGAAACCTCTAGAGAGAAATCCTATGCCTTGGACGGAGGAATGTGGGTCGAATGATGAAGACGACTCCGATTTCGGTGACAGTTTAGACATCATGGTGAATGTCATATCCGTGTTACCTAAAGAATACAACCGTGAGGTCGAAGTTGAAGAAACTGACCTAATGGTTGAATAAGAAATGGCTAGACACAAGCCAGTATGTTACTATGTAATGAACAATGGCTGCATAGAAGAACATAACGCATTTTTTGAGCCACCAACAAAGGCAATGAAGAGCCATCTGAAACCCCTGTTCATTAGAGCAAAGATAGGGGAGATAACTATAAATAAAATTATGTTTGATTGTGGGGCGACCATCAATATCATCCCACAATTCATGTTGGAAAAGCTAGGAAAGGGAGATGCTGACATAAAGCCACATAACATGGTCTTGTCCAACTATGAAGAGGGCATTGGCACCACAATAGGTGTCATACAGCTAGACCTCAAAGTAGGATCAATCCTTCGACCCACCATGTTCATGGTGATTTCAGTAAAACCCAACTACAATCTGCTCTTAGGTCGAGAGTGGATACATGGCATCGGAGCAGTGCCATCTTCGATGCACCAAAGGGTCATAATATGGCGCCCCGACAGCATTGTGGAAAACATTGAAGCAGACCAGAGTTATTACTTAGGTGAAATCAACAGTGTCAGAAAGAATAGTTTCGACAGAAATTTGGCTCATATAGGGCCATGTAATCCACCTGAGTTTGATTTAACCCTAACTCCTAACGCCTTCTACTCCTTATACCTACACTCTGACTACGGCTTTCAGTGGGATAGGGAAGACTTATCCAACATCGACTTTGGAGGAGTTGATGATATACGGCCAACAGGCTGGGGAAGTGTGTTTGGTGATGATGACTGAGTCATAAACTCTCCAAAATATTTCTGCGTATGTGGCGGAAAGTAGAATGATAGTGGCCTTGGAGGTTGAAGTTAAGTATATGGCTTTCGAAGCCAATGAAAAAGTCCTTTCTAAGATAGGACCTGGGAAAGATTTCGACCCAGAGCCTCCCGAGTTAGGAACGAAAGACCTTCTAGATCAGAGGTTAAACGCCATCTATGACGATGAACCTCTTGGTTTCGAAAAGGACCCGCTGGCAAACAATGTTAAAACGTTAGCGCAAGATCCTCTAGAAGATTTAAATCTAGGCGAAGGTCCTGTAAAAAAACCAACATACATAAGCACGAAAATGGATCCAGGACTCAGGGTCGAAATGATCCAATTACTAACAGAGTTCAGGGATTGCTTTGCATGGGATTATGATGAGATGCCTGGTCTCGACAGAAGTTTGGTAGAACTGCAGTTTCCAATAAAGCTTGGAAAGAAGCCCGTTAAGCAAACTCCAAGACGGTTTGCACCAGAGATTTTATCAAAAATCAAAATGGAAGTCGAAAGGCTGCTGAGATGCAAGTTCATCCGAACGACCAGGTACATCAAATGGACTGCAAATATTGTGCCTGTTATAAAGAAAAATGGTACCTTGAGGGTGTGCATCAATTTCAGAGATCTGAATGCTGCAACACCTAATGATGAATATCCAATGCTAGTGGCGGAAATGCTTGTGGATTCTTCCGCTGGTTTTGAGTACATGAGTATACTTGATGGCTACTCTGGATATAATCAAATCTTTATTGTTGAAGAAGACATGTCGAAAACGGCATTTTGTTGCCCTGGGGCCTTAGGCACTTATGAATGGGTAGTGATGCCCTTTGGCCTAAAGAATGCAGGGGCAACATACTAGAGAGCCATGAATTCGATCTTCCATGATTTTATTGACACTTTCATGCTGATTTATATTGATGATATTGTTGTCAAATCTGTTTCAAGGAAGACTCACATGGATCATCTTCGACAATCCTTCGAGAGGATGAGACGCTACGGCCTGAAGATGAATCCTCTAAAATGTGCTTTTGGTGTAAAAGCGAGAGATTTCTTAGGTTTTTTGGTCCATAAAAAGGGCATTGAGATAAACCAAAACAAGACCAAAGCTATCTTGCAAGCCAAAGCGCCAACTAACAAAAAGGAATTGCAATCCTTAATTGAGAAGATAAATTTCCTGAGGAGATTTATATCTAACCTCAGTGGGAAAACGCAAGCCTTTTCGTCACTACTTCGACTCAACAAAGGAGGATTTGAATGGAGGTAAGAACATCAAGAAGCCTTCGAAAAAATCAAAGAGTACATCACCAAACCACCTATTTTGGTGCCTCCTTATCGAAGTAGAAATATGAGGTTGTACATAGCTGCGTCTGATAAAACTTTAGGGAGCATGCTGGCTCAAGAGGATGAGTATGGTGTCGAAAGGCCCATATACTACCTCAGTAGAGTTTTAAACGATGCAGAAACTAGATATAACGAGGTTGAAAAACTATGTTTATGTCTATATTTTTCATGTACAAAACTTATGCAATGTATAAAGCCAGTTAATGTTTATGTTTCGTCTCATTTTGATGTTTTCAAATATATGTTGTGGAAACCCATTTTGCACAGTAGAATTGGTAAATGGGCACTCGCATTAACTGAGTACTCATTAACTTTTATGCCTCTAAAGGCTATGAAAGGTCAAGTGGTAGCAGACTTTATAGTCGACCATTCAATACAAGAAGGATCACTGAATTATTCGGAGTCCTTATTATTTCTCCAAACAAAATTCCAACAACATTTAAGTACAAAATAGATGGGGATTTCTCTAATAATGAGGCTGAATACGAAGCGTTAATCGCAGGCCTTGAAATCCTGTTGGAATTGGGGACAACTCAGGTCGAAATAATGGGAGACTCGGAGTTAGTCCTAAAACAAATTACGAAAGAATACAAATGCATAAAAGAAAACCTTATTATGTATTTCGTAATATCCAGACAGTTTTTGAAGAACTTCGAGGTAGTTAACATTCGACATATACCCAGATTGGAAAATCAAGTAGCTAACGACTTGGCACAAATTTCTTCTGGATATAAAGTTCCGAAAGACAGGATACAACAAGCAATTGAAGTTAGAGGGAGAGTAATTTCCACTAAGTTATTTCCATTGGATTTAAGGACCACAATGTTGCGATGCACTGATCATGAAAATTTTGAAATTTCGTTCGTAGACAATCTAACAGAACAAGATTGGAGAAAGCTTGTAGTGCATTACTTACAAAATCCAACGGCTTCGACAGAATGAAAGATAAAGTATAGAGCACTGAGTTATGTGTTGATGGTAAATGAGTTATTCAAGAAAACACCTGAAGGTGTGCTTCTGAAATGCCTAAGTGAAATAGAAGCATACATAGCTCTTTCCACCACACACGCTGGGGCATGTGGAGCACACCAAGTAGGCTAAAAGATGAAATGGTTATTGTTTCGACAAGGATTATATTGGCCCACTATGTTAAAGGATTGTGTTGAGTTTGCAAAAGGATGCCAAGAATGTCAAAAACATACAGGTATTCAACATGTGCCAACAAGCGAACTTCACTCAATTGTGAAACCTTGGCCTTTTAGAGGATGGGCTTTGGGTCTTATTGGATAAATTCGGCCAGCATCTTCTAAAAGCCAGAAATATATATTGGTGGGCATTGATTATTTTACTAAGTGGATTGAAGCAATCCCTTTAGTCAATGTAGACCAAGAGAATGTCATTTAATTCATTCAAAAGTACATCATATATAGATTTGGAATTCCTGAAACAATAACTACAGACCAAGGGTCAGTCTTTACTGGTCGAAAGATGCAAGACTTTGCTGCGGAAATGGGGCTTAAAATGTTAACGTTTACACCTTATTATGCGCAAGCTAATGGCCAGGTCGAAGCAGCGAATAAAGTAGTGATCAGTTTAATAAAGAAACATGTGGGAAAGAAACCCAGAAACTGGCACAAGACGCTAGACCAAGTTCTATGGGCATGTCGAACTTGTCCGAAAGAAGCCACGGGAACAACACCATTTCGCCTAACCTATGGTCATGATGCAGTATTGCCAGTGGAAATCCACCTGCAAGCGACAAGAATTCAGATACATAAAGATATCCCTTCTGAGGTCTATTAAAATATGAAGTTAGATGAACTAGTTAACTTAGACAAAGAAAGGTTGAAAGCTCTAGATCTTTTGAGACTGCAGAAGAAGCGAGTGGAGAAATCCTATAATCGCAGGGTGAAATCTAAGACATTTCAGCCTGAAGATCTAGTTTGGAAAGTAATTCTTCCAATGGATCGAAAAGATAGAAATTTAGGAAAATGGTCCCCTAAGTGGGGAGGACCTTTTAGGATTATCCAGGCCTTCTCTAGTGGAGCCTATGAGATTGAAGAGTTAAGCAAAGATCAAAGACTTTTGAAGGTGAATGGTGAATACCTGAAAGCGTATAGACCTATGCTTCAAGAGGTAAAAATAAGTAATATATAGTCACTGTTGAATAGAGAATGCCAAAATGGAAACTTAAATTTTCATTAAAAGTGCCAAAATGGCTCTGAAATCGTTACAAACAAGTGATTACATACATGAAAGAAACAGGATTCAAAAAGGAAGACTAGCTTTAATCTGAAGATACTTGATTCTTTGTAATTCTAGGCGTCGATCACATAAAGCTTTCAATTGATGAAGGGTATCAAGCTTAGCATCAAGAGATTGGGCTCGATCAGCATGTCTTAACCCTTCATCCAGTTCCTCTTGGCTCTCTGATTCAGTGTTAACAGCGAGAAGTTCCTCCTTCTTTTTGTCGTTGGCAATAATTTTAGCTTCCAACTCTACAATCTGCACCCTTAGTTGAGCAGTGTCTTGATCTATCTCTTCGAGCTCTTTTTGTCTAGCCTTCTGGGCCTTCGACAAATCCTTTACCTTAGAAGTTGATTCGGTAGCAGCATGCCAGGCAGCAGCCACTTGATCATTGGCTTCTTCAATCTCACGATTAAGAGTCCTTTGACGATTATAATCAGCTGATACTTGGTCAATAATGGAGATTAAGTCTAAGATAACGTTGGCCACGTCCGGAAAAGCAACGAGGAGATCGACAGCCCTCAGGGTAGTCTTCGGAAAAGAAGGAGCCGCTGGTTCCCCCTCCAAGGTTAACATCAAATCTCTTTTGAAGATTTGTGCTTTAACTTTCTGAAGAGCCTCGTCGAGAGGAGAGTTCGAAGTAGATCTTCCAGATGCAGTTGAGGCACTATGATCAGAGGAACTTTCTCGACCTTCTAGAGTTGCAGTCAGATAGCCTAAAAGATTTTGCTGTTTCAGCAAGGCCAAATCATCCTTAGTTCTAGATCCCGTTGAAGGGACACTTTTGTTGGCAGTAACAACCACGTTGGCCACCTGCTCTGGAATTGCCTCAGTACCTGTAGGATTCGGGTTTCCTTCAGCAGAACCCTCTTCGCCATCAGCTCCTGGGATCCCTTCATTCTCCCTTGCTGTCAGTCTCAGCAACAGGGATCCTTTCCTCTTCATTCTCTTGCACGTCGACCAACGAAGCCCTAGTCTCTTCATGATTTCCTACAGGGCCTTCTTCATCAGCTTCCTCTATAGTTTCATGCTGAGGTTCGGAAGCTTGAATCACTTCGTCAGCTGAACTCATGAAAGAGCCTTTCGCTGAAGAAGGCCTATAAGTAGGCTCTCCTTCACTATTAAAGAGGGTGATAGAGCCTTCGACAGGAGTAGGGATTTGTTTGGAGGTGCCAGCAGTGTCCTGGAAAATAAAAGTAGTTTGTTTCTTTCAGTATTCTCATAAAGAAAAGAGGGAGTTCGAAAAGTAAAAGATGGTCGGTCGAAGCAAATACCTGGACTGGAATTTCAGCATCGGGACTGGAGTTATCACTCTCGCTAGGGTTGTTTAGCCTGGCAATTATTTCATGTTCAGTAGGCTCTTTGATAACTATAGGCGGAGGCCTCACAGCTGTAGTCTTAATCCTAATTTTGGGACGAGATTCAACGGCAGGAACTGGTTTCTTCAACCTTCGTCTCTGCAGAGGAACAGGAGGAGACTCCTCTTCTTCGTCGCTAGAGATATTGATCTCCTGGACCTTCTGGTTTTTGGGGTAGTTTTCTGAATACCCAAAAAGACAAGTCAAAGGAATCAGTACCCATGTCAGACAATCATAGAAAATAAGGGTATGGAAGAAAGTGAATACCTTGGGAGAGGGGTTGACAGTAGAATATCCCCCTTTTGTGCTCTCAGCGACTTTCTTCAAAGTGGTTCTCTTGACAGTTAAACAAAAGAGAAGAAAACTAAAGTTAATCGAGTGTCGAATGACAAATCTGAAGCAAAGAGAAAGAAAAGAAGTAATACCTTTCTTGATCCTGTCGAGAACCAGCTTAAACGCCTCACGAAGGTGGTGGGCAAAGTCCTTTTCATCGAAGAACTCTTCATCATAATACTGTTTCCACCACCCCTCAAAATTAACAGAACTCAAAAAATTGAGGTTAAAGTCGAACATGGTCTGTATAGTTTGACCAGTGTACCTACCAATATGCTTGGTAGCAGCATCTTCTGAGTAGTCTGCAATTTAAAATAATAGCAGCTTCTCTCGAGGATAAATGGGTGAGGGAAGTGACTGAACAATACCAAATTTTCGAGAGACAAGGTTTGGTTGATAAGCGATGAAGCTCAATTGATTTTTGGAGCTCTTGAATCTCAATGGCATGGTCCTAGGGCGAAGAAACGATTCCCACATGCCCACGTATTCATCAGTCAAGTCTTCCTCCTCATTCGAAGGAAATGGTCTGGTGAACCATTCTGGACCAACTTTTCGACTGGAAAAAGGAGCCATGGTCGAAACAAAGCGTTCCCGCTCCACAAACATCATCATGAAGCTTGTGAAAGCCTTCTGAAACTATTGGCCTTCATCAGTAGGAGTCAGCAGTGCAAGCCTGGTGCCTTCGACCCTCCTGTTCAAGATTTCTGGGGCCTCTTCGTTAATCTTATTCTTCTGAGGAAGAAAAGATTCAAAGGTGGCATTGAGCCAAAGCTGGAGAAGCCAAAAAGGGCCAGATAGCAGCAGGCTCCCCCTGTCCCCTATAACCTTGAGTTGAGTCACACAATTACTGATGGACTCATATAGATTGGCCAAAATTACTTCGGCCAAGCAAAGGGGATAACCATCGTGAAGCTACGTCACAAGTGTGAGCATCTTCTTGGTCACCTGAAGTGACTTAGTGTAAAAAACGAAACGAGACAACCACATAGCCAAAAAGGCTATATGCTCCATCTCTGACACCATACTAGAGGCTTTATCGTGGAAATTGTTGATAAAGGTGGTGTAGGTGGGTTTTGTAGCTGCAAACCCAATGACATCCTCAGACAAATCCTCAGGATCGAAATAATCGCCAGTTGGTCGAAGACCGGCGATTGCAGCTATGTCGAATAGAGTGGGGGTCATCATCCCACATGGAAGATGAAAGGTGAAATGTGCGTTATCCCAAAAGTACAACGAAGATACCAGCACGAGGGGACAATAGGACAATCCTGTCTTCGACAGCATCACCAAATCATAAATTCCCATTTCCTTCCAGACGGAGGTTTGCGCCTTCTCCATATTATTCAGCCAATCTAAATACTCTGAGAAGAGGTTAGGGCATGATCGAAAGATTATGTTACCTTTGTTCATAAATTGGAGGTTAATATACTCCATAGTTTAAGCGTGCTGCTGTTTGGCCGGAGTAGCGTCTTCAGGGTCATCCCTAGGCTTCTTCGCGCAACCTATGGGTTTGAGCCTTGGGTGAGTAGGGAAGAAGGCGCGATTCTTCAAGGGATTCTCCATGCATGAAGACAAAGGACCAGACATAGCATACATGTCTCCATTGTAACTAATGGGAATGAGGAGATGAGAATCATATGCTTCTCGCCACTCCCTCGTCATGGGTTCAGCAACGTATCGATCAATCGAGGAAGGAGGAGGGTTAGTGGAAAAGACCTCTGGTGGGTTTTGGATATCATCAGTGTTTTTAGGTTGAGGATTGTTTGGCGCATTGGAAAGAAAAGCCATTGTTGTAGATTTGGAGAAAACGAAGTTGACTGTACAGGGTGTTTGAAAGCAGGAGATTTTAAAATGCTTGAAGTAATGAAAAGTTCCAAATGGAAAGGCTCAGAAGTATTTATAGCCTTCAGAGAGGGATATGTCTCGTCAAGACCATTTAATGCTGGGAGGATAGTGGGGCACATGGCGAAATATGAAGCAGTTACCGTGCAGACGTTGGGAAACGTTTTGACATGCTTGCCTAGGTTATAGGAATATGGCCATCATGGCAAGCGTGGTAACGGAAGTTAGAAAAGACATCTTGGAGAAAGAGTAATGATGGTTTTGTCAAGAGCAGCAGCTGTTGGAAGACGAAAAGCACACGTCAAGACCATGTGGACAACTAGAAAGAAAGGTGTCGAATGGAAAGATCAAAGAATGGCTATTTCTTTAAGCATCGAAATAGACATTCTTGGGGGGAAATTTGTTGGCTCCCAAATTCGACACTTACTATATTTGGTCTTTTAGACCAAAAAACTGGAATACACCAAGCCAAGAAGAATGTTCGACGTATGAAATAACTTAGGAAAAAGAGATAAGTTTTGTTTGAGCCTTCGACCAGGGATCGCTTTCAGGTCTTTTCGACTGAAGAGGACTTATGTCCTTCGACTAAGAGAAAATATCCTCGCTTTGACACATGATACGAGGGATATTTGAATTTTGAATTATTGGAGGGAAAGGCAGTTTCGCCAGCGGCTAAGAAGAAGCAACGTGGATGAAAGCCATAGGTCGAGGGACATGCAGAAGACACTTGTCTTCATCTTAGAGCATAATCATCCCTCGACGGTTACTTAGTTTTTAGTATAAATTAGGAAACCTGTGTATTTTTTAAAGTGTGTTCAACCAATTGTACTAGTCACTCAAACATTGTCCAAGTAACCGATGCGTGAGAAAGGATTAAACTGAGAAATGTACGTTGGAAACACCTATTTTTATTAATGAAAGTCTTTTACATTGCTTTAATCTTATCTTGCAAAGTTATCTTTCTTGCTTCTTTATCTGCATTTCTACATTTCTGTCTACTTTTCCAAAATCTCAAACATCTTTTCTCTGGGTCGAACGTGCGTTCTTCCTGATTATCTGTCTTACATAAAAATTAGCATATGTTCTAGGGTTAATCTGATCGATCCCGTAAGTAAACCAAAGAGAACTTTCCTTTTTGGAGATCAGCGGTTGTTTACTAAAAACCACGGTAAACACCCTTAACTCCTTTTGGGGGGGGGGGGGGGGGGAGCATCGCCCAAATGTGGCGCCCGCCGTGAGTGTAAATGAAAGTAAGTGAGGAACGTGGCAGTTGAGGTCAGTAGGAGGTGGTCCATGTCATGGCTTACCCTATGGTTGGCTCCATGGTGGACGCCATGAGTGCAAATTTGACCTAAACTCCTGTTTTTCAGCTTATTTTCCTTTATTTCTTCAGGGGATCTCTGGATAATTGAAATACCTCAAAAGGAAACAAAATATAGGCATAATACAAGAAAACAATAATAAAAAACATAAATAACATGTGAAATCAGAGTCAAAAACAAGTGCAAAGTAAGTGTTATCATTTATCATATATGCTTTCCTTGAGTGCTTGAAATGAATGATATACTTGACAAAAAGAAAATGAAACTTGTTGTTGAGAAGCTTTGATTTAATCAATCTTCTAATGAGTTTTCAAATGCAAGTTTCAAGATGGTCATTTAACTAACCTCTAACTTCTAATTCACTAACATTTGACTTTACTTTGTGCTTTTTTTATGCCCTTTATTTTATGCCTTTACTATTATGCACCATTTACTTTTAGCATTTATATTTCATGCTACTTTCATCTTTTCTTACTTGAGCATTTAACTTTATGTCATTTTATCTTTGTTCATTTGAGCATTTATCTTTATCTCTTTTTTTATTTTTTAGTTTGCTCACTTGAGCTTTCTTTTCTTTTTGAATACACTTAATAACCAACTTGAGCATTAAAAAAATTTAAGGTTACTTGGACTATTTGGTTACTATCCTTGGCATAATAGAGTTATGGACCTCTAGGACATAGGATTAGAAGCCTTAATTACCTTTGGGACCTTGTGACTATTGTTATTTTGTCTAGAGTTCTTGGGGTTTACCCCCAAGACATTGTGTTGATTTTCTTTTTGTGCAGGTTTTTCTGATTATATGCTCTGTCTGTGATTGAGAATTCCTCTATATACAGTCGTTACTCTGCCCAATTTTTGTGAAGACTTAATTCATCTGAAGCTTGATATTCCTAAGAGGTTTAGCATTTTTGCTTGCTTGTTTTCAATCCAAAGTATTGGAATTCTACATTGACTATTTATGTCAAGTGTTGGCTTCTTGTTGGTTAGACCATTCTTTTTCTTAGCTTTTACCTTATGCTATAGGATAGTCCCTTCATTTCCTCCCATGTTCTTTAATTTCAAAAATATTCTCCCTCCTTTTCAAAACTCTTCTTGTTTTCTAACTTGAACCGCTTTCATAATAAACTTGGACTAGGTCCATGCATTTTCAAAAATCTTTTCTTAATCAAATTTTAATCAATTTATTCATACTTTAACATTTTTTGTGAGAAGACTAAAAGTCAATTAACCTCATTCAAACCATTTTTTTCCGCTTTGGCTTTTTACTTTAAAACCTTTTTTTCAAAAGACTAGACTCTTGTAGATTCTTATAGGGATGTGAGCTACTATACTTCTCTGATATGTAGTAAAGTGAGATATTTTCCACTTAGGTGTTGAGTGAGGCTTTGTTGATTTTAAAATCCAAGTGTTATCCTCCACTTTGAGATGATGCAAATTCACCTTTCACATAAAAGTAGGTAGTAAGTATATTAACCAACACACATGTGTTTTAAAATTTTTAGGTGAACTCCAAGTACCCTGATCCTCTATTGCACGGAAGGTGGTACGTAGGCACTAAAGGTTCACAATCTTGGTAGGTGCAAAATTGTTTAAAAAATACTTCTTTTGTCATCTGCATCATCTATTTTTATATACATCATTTATATCTAAAATACACAAGTTTTCAAAGAGGTTCCTGCGAAGTACCGTAGATGTTTGGGGTGCTAATACCTTCCCTTTTGTATAACCAACCCCCGTACCTAGATTCTCTCCCTCTTATTTTTGGGTTTATTCACTCTTTTCTCATTTCCTTTGGAAACAATAAGGCACTGTGGCAATTTTTATTTGATATGTGCGAGTTAAGTCAATCTAATGGCTTGGTCTCAACATTTCTATTGTTACAGTGACAGATCGCCTTACAAAATTTCACAATCTCACAAGAAAAGTTAGAAATTAACAAGGAATATCAAATGTAATTCGACAATCGACATCACGAGTTAAAATTGCATATTATCATGCATAAAGTGAAATGCAACAAGTAATGGAAGCATAAAAACGAATTTCGGGCAGCATGTACATCACACAAAGAAATGCACAAAAAGTCGATTCGAAACCAACACAACTTGATACACATGTCTTATAATGACCAAAACAAATGCTATAAAGCATAAACCAACAATTAAAACCAATTTCTGGTGTGTTTTACAAAACGGGGAAGCATTACGGTTATTTGAAGAATTAACTTGAAAATGTATAAGAACCAAGAAAACTCAATCACAAAGGTTCATGAACGAACAATAAAGTATAAACATACATTATGTAAATATTAAACTCAATGTACATTTCGAAAAGCACAAATTAGCACTATATTCAAAAAATAAGTGCCCAAAAAAGTCGGAACGGAATTGGCTCAAAATTGCACGGTTAGCTACAAACGCACCAACAAACTCAAAAAAAGTAAATGCTTCGGATCAATTCCAAGCGCAAGTACCATTTACCTTTCCCGGGAAGCAGCACTATAATCATGAGAAATATGCGGAATCTTGATCCAAAACCGAGAAAACTTGGCATAAATTCCGACCAAACATCTCAACAAGTATCATGAGAATTATCCATCAAGAAAATGTGACCTTAAACTCAAATTACCATTACCGGACAGCATTGCACATAAACAAATAAGTACCCAAAAAATATCAACGGAAATGGAATATCTCAACCGCAATAGTCCACAAACGCACAAGCAAATATGAATAAGCACCAAACAATCTCAAAATGTAATTACAAAGTGTTTATAATTTCCAGACAGCCATGTATGTAAATCGGAATCAGATAAGAAATGATTTGAAAACTCATGGCCGAATGAAAAAACGTGCATAGAAATTACAAGCACTTGGTAATTTTCAAAACCACCTTCAAATGGTGCTTTCAAGTCACAAATCATGAATTAATGCAATTTCCAGATTCGAAAATATTTATGTCAAAAATTGGAATTATCCGCACATTGAATCGGAAATTGCATCAATACTTGATAACATTATAAAGTCTCAACAATAATTTCATAATTGATATTAAATCTTTAATTCGGTGTTTGAGAATTTATCAACAATTTACCGATTCAAAATCAAGATTCATATCAATTATGCAATCATTCAACTGATTCATCTTTTCATCATCTCAACAAATTCAAGAATCATGTTCAAATACAAATCAACTCATGCAATTAAGCTAAAAAAATCAATCAATTATGGTTCAAGCATTTAATCGAACATGTAATCTTCAAGAAATTCAACTCAATTTATTCTTAACACAATTGAATTCAAAAATTCAAGAATCACAAAAACCTCACAATCATATGTTCAATTCATACTTCAATTCCAATTTTCATGTAAATTCAACAATTCCATCAAACATAAAAGGATCAAGAACTGAATTATAAAATTGAAGTGAAGAGGAGGTTGGTGAAGACGAGATCTATCCAAAAATTGAATCAGAGCATGGAGGAGGTTTTGACCATGATCAAAAATTGGACGGAGGGAGGGGATTAGCCATGGATTCGCGGCGGTGGAAGGGAGAGAAAGAGACCGCATTCGCACGGTGGTGACAGAGGTAGTTAGGCCGCGATTTGCGGTGGCTACCAGAGGAGAGAAGGCGATGGTTGATCGCTTGTGGAATCTGAGTGAAAGAGAGGAAGAGATGTTTGAATTTTGGTTGATTTTTGGTTTTCCGGTGCGGTGGTTGGTGTTAGATGTGCAACTTTTGAGTTGAGAGAATAGAGAGAAACTTTATGAGAGGTATTTGAATTTTGGTGGTAAAATGAAGTTATGAGAGTAAAAATTTAAATTTTTAATATATAGGATGGCTCCAATGTCTTGTTTGGCTTGCATTTTCAATTATTTTCATGACCCGTGGACACCGAACCCCCAAACATATTTCAAGTGGTGCGAGATCTCGACACAGGACCAACAACAAAATTATAGCTGACAAAATATGTGACACGGTGCTGAAGGAACGGACTCAGTCGGATAAAAATAGAGTGATTTCAATAACTTTAAATGGCGAAACCTCAAACCGAAAATTATATAAGTTGATTTTTCAGCTTATTCGGAGCATAATCGACAATGTCATGCCTCTCAGAGCAAGATACGGACTCGGGACCTGAAGTAAAGTTGAAGGCAATAAAATATGTGACGCGATGAAAAAACAATGGACCCAATCGGATGAATGACGAGAAAGTTCTGAATTTCTCAAGATGCACCGATGCATAACAGAGCTAGCTAAAAAAGCTTTTATTCAATTAAATTTACCGTTTAGTTTGAAAGAATGCCACGAACAAAAATCCTCCGATCAAAATCCAAACTTGGGGTCTTATTCAAATTTATAGCTGGCATCATTTGTGAAATTAGGCTGAAAGAACACTCTCGATACGATAAAATTCGAAGAAGTTATGATTTTTACAATATCAGAAAACAGTGAATTAAAATTCTGGTTCAATACAATAAATTTCTCTGGTAATCCATAATTTCAGGGACTTTCCTCAAAGAATTAACTCTCGGCACGAATATACGAATCGAAGATAAAATAAAGAAGGATTGTTCACCCAAAGAACGGTTCAAAAACAATGATCCAGGAGAAAGTCATGAATTTTTAAACGTCCGCATTCTGAGATCTTCCTTAATGAATTAGTTTCTGAGCTGAACAGGAAAATTGGAGGATATAACAAGATGAGTAAATTGCTCCAAGAGGAACTCAAAGATGAAACTCCAGTAAGAAGTTATGAATTTTTAAGCATCCGAAAACTAGAGAAACTGTAAATCCACTGTATACTACATTTCAAGTATTTTGCGCTTTAGAAAATCTTCCATACAAAATTAGCCTTCAACATGAACAGATGAAATAGAGAAGACTTAAATACAGTTCCAATGACTGAAGAATCATTCCCAAACCATTTTCTAAACTCGGGTTGTGAATTTTTGAGCTTGAAACACACCGTACTGAATTTTTGTATGCACTGCCTTAAATCAACTGAAACGCTTAACTTTATGCACAATTCAGAGCGTGTTGAGACACATAAGAGCTTGATATGATAATGAATTGCTTGGTTGTTGATTTGATAGCTTGGAAAACATGTGGATTGCATTAAAATGCATAAAACCCTGAGTTCTGTTTCATTGTGCTGCTTAATGGAAGAGTCAATTTTAGAACCTCTTTCTTGCAAAGAAATACCTCGATTCCATGAGTATGAGCCTAATGACATGTATGTATGCATATGAAAATGAAGTATAAGGCAATTAGGTTCAAAATGAAGAGGGAAAAGTTTGGGTTACAACAGCTGCCCATATTCAATCTTCTTTAACCAGAGAGTGAGATTGGCGGGTAGCCTTTCAAACAATCAGGGTGAAAGAGGATTGAATACTTGATAGAACCGTAAAATTTTCACTTTGAAGCCAGTCAGGTGTTATTTATTTATTGGTCTTTCTGAATTTTTTTTCTTTTGGTGAATAACGGTTGTCAGAAAGATGTATGTCAGGTCAAGGTTAGACACACAAAAGAGATACTGGATATCAAGAGATATGCGTTCGGAGCTGGTAGAAAACACAAAAAAAAGAGACTAACCTAAGAAATCCCTATCAAAGACATCAACAATACATGTACGGAGGAAAGGACGTATACAAAAAAGACCGGAAGAAAGGACCATATCGAAGATACCAAAGATACACGCACGGAGGAAAGGACATATATGAAAGATATCGAATAAACATGCCCGGAGATGGTAGCAGACACATAACAAGAAAGAGACCAAAGGAAAGGACTCCCATCAAGGATATCATAACTATATGTCTGAGGAAAGGACATACACGAGAGAGATACTGGAAGAAGGGACTCTATCAGAGATACCACAAATGTATGTTCAGAGCTTGTAGCGAACATATGACAGAGACTAACCAAAGAAATCCCTATCAAAGATATCATCCATACATGCCCAGAGGAAAGGACACCTACGAAATACATTGATATAGGCCCTGAGGAAAGGACATTTACAAAGAAAGAGGTCGGAAGAAAGGACTCTAACCCAAGATATCAGGAATATACGACTGGAGGAAAGGACATATAACCAAAGATATCACAAATGTATGTTTGGAGCTGGTAGAAAACATACGACAGAGACTAACCAAAGAAAGTCCTATCAAAGACATCAACAATACATGTTTAGAGGAAAGAACACATATGCAAGATATCGAAGATATATGCCCGGAGGAAAGGACATATAACGGGAAAAAGGTCGGAGGAAAGGACTTTAACCATATATATCGATATTAATGTCTGGAGTTGGTAGCATACATATAACAATAAAGAGACCAGAAGAAAGGACCCTTTAAGCAAGATACTACAACTATATGTTTGGAGGAAAGAACATATACGAAAGAGACCGGATGAAAGGACTCTATCGAGGACACCAAATATGCATGTCCGGAGTTAGTAGCAGACATGAGAAGATATTGGGTATACGCCAGGTAAAATTAGACATATACAAAAAAGGAAGGGACCGTCCGAAGAAGGCTCCAATAAGGAATGCTAACCGCAGATAGACTCCTAGAGAAATAACACTGATTGAAGGAGCACTTACTAGGGATATGATATACATGTCTAGTCAGAATTAGACATATATAAGCCAGAGACCGACCGAAGTTGACTCTAACAATGGACGCTTGAATAAAGGAAAACTTTAAATGATAAGGAGACTACCCGAATATAGATTCTTGGAGAAAGAATACTAATCAGAAGCGAACTTACTGGGGATTCACGTTTATATTGAACACGAATAGAATGCAAATCAAAGGAGAACTTGCAAATGGAAAATAGGCCAACTGTAAGGACTCTAGACAAGGATTTCCAACACACGTTGGACTTTAAGAGGTTGAAAATACGCAGACTATAATATCCCTCAGTCCAAAGGAGGGGTGCCACTCTTCAAGAGTGTAAATTTGAATTACCACACACCAAGTACGGATACTCAAATACTTGAGAGATAAGAAAGGTCATACACTAAGTCTTACTTGCACTCTGATGGCAAGGCAAACAAGAGTAAAAACAACTTAGGACTCACAAGGGCGAGGGAACACAATGACTCATTGGGGAAATGGAAAGCACCAAAGACCCGACTGGTGGTAAACCAAAGAGACTCTGCTGAGGAAATATGATAGAATCACCCTAGGTTTGTTGTGGAGATAATTCAAATCTGAGCGCATAACAATTCTGGTTACTGCAAGTAAACATAATTGGCTTATACTTATGCATGCTTGAATTTTTTTTTATAGATGAAATGTAATGATGCATGTTTAGCGATGCACTGGAGACAACATGACAATAATCGACTACTGAGAAGACAAGAGACTTCTGAATGATTATCTTTGCACATCTAATCTTCTGTAGAGAATAATCAATCTAAACTTCAATGAGGAATCGAGATTCGGACCCATCAACTTCTGAAGATTGATATCACTGGGGAAGTAACTTCCTGGGAAACAATACTTCAAAAATAAATTTCAGCTCAGAGAAAAATCTGAACTAAGATCCAAATCTTCGACTTCTTGGGAACATCCCTACGTATTTTGTTAGAATGAGGAGAGCTTCATTGGGGATGGAAGATTTCCCGCGTAGAATTTCTTGATGAAGATAACTTTTACTGGGGATCATAGAAATTCTTAAATAAAAGAACTCTACTCAGACCACACTGGGGATAACATCGTAGGGGGTAAAAAATCTTTAATTAAGGAAGAAACAAGCATCCTAGGATAGAAACTGCACTAGGGATATCTCAATAAAATCTTCTATCATCAGGGACGAGAGGAGTTATGACTGGCACTCCCATGCATACCACACTAGGGAAACAGGAGACTTTCTCCACTAGGGAATAATAGGCAAGTTAATCCAAAAGGTCCTCGAAATTCGACTTTGACTAAGGATAAAAACTACCTCTTCTGTTGAGAAGCAGATAATCTTTCGATGGTAGTATAAAAAAAAACCACTACACTGGGTATAATAATCTTTGCGAGATTCATGTCAACAAGGAATCATACCGAGGGAGAAGAAATTGCACCATCGGGCATAATATTCGTCTTCATGGGGATAAAAACCACCTCCTCTTATAGATAAATAGGAATCTCCCCAAGAAACTCTGCCATGGGCAGACCGCACTGGGAGGAAAGTACAAACTTCACTGAGGAGGAAAATGCACATTTCATGGGGAGGATGAGCGCCACCCTCACTGGGGAAGAAAATTTTTGACTTCAGGGGGTGTATATCAAGAATCTTCGGTTGGTAAATAAAACAGATCCTTCTGAGAAACTTCGAAAGTCACAGACTATGCTGAAAAGGAATTATACTCGGGTGAGAGTACACATTCACTAAGGATAAAGGATTTTATATCGAGTAAAGGTGAGCATTCACTGGGGAAATTGGATTCCATTCTGCAAAAATCCTCATTTGTTAAGACCCTCCTCATATTGGTCATACAAACATTCCTTGGTTCATTTATTGGTACGCTTCTTGTCATAAAAATACAACGATACCAATAACAAGGGAAATTACAACAACATGTCCTGGGTATAAAAATGGAAATCTTGGTCGTCATCCCAGACACCTAAAAACTCAAGTAATTTCAGTTATTTATATCATGTGCTGTAAAGCTTCAATGTTTTTAAATGCAAAATTTTATCAAAAATGTTGGATGTCTTTTCGCAAACAAAACAACAAAAATAAAACAAAGAAGCACAATTTGGATAAAAATAATGCTATTGATTGATTGTCCTGTAAATAAGAATTTACATCAAGAAGAAATTCCTGAAAAGAGGCAATTTCGTACAAAGCATACATAAGAGAATAAAAGGATTGCAATGTGAGTACGGATTTATCGGGTACCGACTCTGCTATGACTCTTATAATCTCAAAGCTCCTTAGCATCTTTCTTTCTTAATAAGTTGATTGGATTGATTACCTATCCTTCCAAGCTAACCAATAGCAGTGCAGAAAAATATCACAGATGCAACTTATACCATAGTTATTCTCTTTAAATCCCTAACTTTTGCCTGATCGACCTTTTCGGGTTTTAACTCCAGCGAGATACCCATTTTTGCCTAAGCCTCATTTTCAATTTTTCGACTTAGCAGGTGTACATCAATTTCTTTTTCATTCTTTTATTATTTTATCCCTAATTTTTGTCTGAAACTTTGTTCATTTTTTGTTTGTTGGCATGCCCTTTTTTGCCTGAGCCAGTCAACTCAGTAGGTCTTTTTAAGAAAAGTATTTTTTAACTACATATGCATTGACGGGGTGAGGGAAATCCTCTCTAACCATAGTTGTGAGCATCATAGGTCCTTCTGAGAATACTTTCTTCACAACATATGATCCTTCATAATTAGAAGCCCATTTCCCCTAGCATATGTATTGTTGGGAGGCCATATCCTCTTCAATACGAGGTCACCAGCTTGAAAATTCTGAGGACGCACCTTCTTATCAAAAGCTTTCTGCATCCTCTTCTAGTATATCTTCCTGTGACAAATAGATATCAACCGCTTCTCGTCAATGAGATTCAACTGATCAAATTTATTTTGAACTCATTCAGCTTCATCCAACTGTACATTTGTCATTATCCTTAAAGAAGTAATCCCATCTTTCACGGGCAAGACTACTTTCATGTCGTATACCAAAGATAATAGGGTAGCCCAGTCGAAGTGTGCACCAAAGTGAGATAACCATGCAAAGCGAATGGCAACATCTCATGCAAAACCTTGTAGGTGATAACCATCTTCTACATAATCTTCTTAATATACTTGTTTTCTGCCTCAGCAACACCATGTTAGAACATAGTTTGATTCTACAACCCTCGTAAGAGTTTTGATGATAACAAACACAAAGAATAATTATGCACTCTAAAATTATATTCTGTTTTATAGAGAAGTTTTGATGGAAGTAGATCAGAAGATAAGCTACAAGGATGTTCCTGTTGTGAACATGGACTATTCTCATAAAGTTTTGTTGAATGAAGATCAGAATTTGCGCTAAGAGAAAGATGTTTTAACTCTGATTACATAACTCCGTGAAAGAAAGTCTAAACGCTGCAAAAAGGACCTTATGCTTCTGACCTTCCAAAGTTCTGAAGAAAGCAAAAAATAGATACCTTAATGTTCTGAAGCATTACAATTCCTTGATAAAAAACGGGTTGTAGTTATACTCAAGAAGACTTTGGCAGTAGTCAAAGTAGATTTGTAATCAATATTTATTAGTGAATTAATACCTCGTTGGAGAGAGGCGAAATCACCTTGGCGGGTGGACTGGAGTAGTTTGAGTTCAAACGAACTAGGATAAAAATCATCGTGTTATTTTCATTGATTTTTAAGATTCCAATTCAACCCCCCCCCCCTTCTTTTGTTTTTTCAATTCTTCAATTGGAATCGGAGCGCCTGGTTCTTAGTTCAAGCACTTAACCGTGTCAGTAAAAGATCTAAGCTAAGAAAAACACTATGGTGGGACCAAGTCAGAACATCACCAATGACTACCATGATGAGAAAGACAAAATCAGCGGAAAACCTCCAATCTTTGATGGAGAGAACTTTGATTACTGGAAAGATAAAATTGAAAGCTTCTTTCTGGCTCATGATGTTGATCTCTGGGATATGGTGATTGATGGGTACATGCATCCTGTTGATGAAAGTGGTCAAAAGATTGATAGAAAAAGAATGTCTGATCATCAAAAGCGTGACTTCAGAAATCATCACAAGGCCAGAACTATTCTCTTGAGTGCCATCTCATATTCAGAGTATGAGAAGATCACAAACAGAGAGACAGCAAAGAACATGTTTGATTCTTTGAGAATGACACATGAAGGCAACATGCAAGTAAAAGAAACCAAATCCCTTGCGCTCATTCAGAAGTATGAAGCCTTCAAGATGGAAGAAAGTGAAACCATTGAAGCAATGTTCTCAAGATTCCAAATTCTGGTTGTTGGGCTGAAAGTTCTGGACAAAGGGTATTCAACTGCTGATCATGTAAAGAAGATCATTAGAATTTTACCAAAGCAATGGAGGCCCATGGTCACTGCTCTCAAACTGGAAAAAGATCTTAACAAGATATCTCTAGAAGAACTTGTCAGCTCTCTTAGAAGTCATGAGATAGAGTTAGAAGATGATGAGCCCCAGAAGCAAGGTAAGCCTTTATCCCTTAAATCTAACAAAAAATATGATTCTAAAGTTTTGAAGGCTATGGAAGTAACCTTTGGTGGATCCTCATCAAAATAATACAAATTGTCTTTTCTCTCCAGAAGAGTCAATCAGTTGTGGAAGCAGAGGCAAAAGAAGTTCATAAATTCCAGAAGAACAGGGAATCAGAATGAATCATCTTCTGGATACAAAAAGTATGAATCATCTTCTGGACACAAAAAGTCTGAATCATCTTCTGGACACAAAAAGTCAAGCAACAGGGACATTGTCTGCTACGAGTGCAATGAACAAGGGCACTACAAAAGCGATTGTCTAGGGCTTTAGGAGGAGAAACCCAAAAAGAAGTTCTTTAAGGAGAAGAAGAAAAGTCTAATGGTAACATGGGATGACTCGGATACTTCTGATGCAGACACAGAATCAGAAGATGAAAGAGCTAACATTGCTCTTATGGCCAATGTGAAAGAAGATATTGAATCATCTGGGTTAGAATAAGAATCAGACACTGAAGAGGTATTTCCTGACTTTATTGTAAATTTTACTAAAGTTTAATTAGGAGAAAGTCTAAGTGAAATTCTTGAAAGATATCAGCAACTTCGAGTCAAATTCAAAAACCTTAAAAGGATCTAGTTTCTGACTCTAAAGAAACTGAGAATCTGAGATTGAAAAATTCTGAGCTGAAAGAAAAAATTTAAAAACTTGAAAACGATTTACAAAACACTCAGAAGGAAACTATCTCAGAGTTTCCCAATAACTTTGATAAGATCATAAAGGAATATGATCATAGCTTTCATAAGTTCCTTTCTAAAAACATAGATAGAAGCAAGATGGCTTCAATGATCTATGGAGTTAACATAAATGGCAAAAAAGGTATAGGATACAAAGGTAAAGTATCCCAACCTAAGAAAGTTAGGACATAGTTATTAAACGCACTCCTTTAAAATCTCACTTTACCTATGGGCACACACATGACTTAAAATATACCAGTAATGATTTCTCTTCTAAACAAAAATTCAAACAAAATTTTGGTAACACTAACAAACAAGGACCCAAAAAGATATGGGTACCTAAGGATAAAATTTTATATGTAGCAGATATCTTTGACAGCAAAACAGAAACACCAATCATGGTACCTGGACTCTAGATGCTCTTGACACATGACGGGAATAAAGCGTATGTTCCAAAGCCTGGAACTTAAATCTGGAGGCTACGTAGATTTTTGAGGAAATCAGAAAGGGAAGATCATTGGCTCTGGAATTGTTCGTAATGGTAACCTCCCTTCTATTATTAATATTTTGTTAGTAGATGGATTAATGCATAACTTGTTATCCATAAGTTAATTAAGTGATAACGGTTATGATATAATCTTTAATCAAAATTCTTGTAAAGTTGTTAGTCAGAAAGATGGATCTATCCTATTTATTGGAAAGAGAAAGAACAACATTTACAAAATAAAACTTTCTGAACTAAAAATTCAGAACGTAAAATGCCTACTGTCTGTTAACAATGAGCAATGGGTCTGGCACATAAGATTGGGGCATGTTAGCATGAGAAGAATATCTCAGATTAACAAACTCAATTTGGTCAGAGGACTTCCTAATCTCAAGTTCAGCTCAGATGCTTTGTGTGAAGCATGTCAGAAAGGCGAGTTTGAAAAACCTCATTTTAAAGCAAAAAGTGTTGTTTCTACCTCTGAGCCATTAGAACTTATGCACATATATCTATTTGGACCTATGAAAACTGCATCCATTAGAGGCAAGAAGTATGGGTTAGTGATTGTAGATGACTATAGTAGATGGACATGGGTAAAGTTCTTAAGACACAAGGACGAGTCACACTCTGTGTTTGTTGCTTTCTGTAACCAAGTCCAAAATGAGAAAGATCTTAAAATTGTTAAAGTCAGAAGTGATCATGCTGGAGAATTTGAAAACAAAAAATTTGAAATATTTTTTAATGAGAATGGCATCTCTCATGATTTCTGTTGTCCTAGAACTCCCCAACAAAATGGAGTTGTAGAACGAAAGAACAGAACTTTACAAGAAATAGCTAGAACCATGATCAACGAGACTAAAATTGCTAAGAACTTCTGGGCAGAAGCAATTAACATAGCGTGTTACATTCATCATAGAATCTCCATAAGGCATATTCTGGATAAGACTCCATATGAACTGTGGAAGAAGAGAAAGCCCAACATTTCGTATTTCTATCCATTTGGATGTATTTTTTTATGCTTAACACCAAAGAACATCTGAACAAGTTTGACTCTAAAGCACAAAAGTTTACTATGTTAGGATACTCTGAACGCTCAAGAGGCTACAGAGTATACAACACAGAAACACGGATTGTAGAAGAGTCAATCAGTGTTAGATTTGATGACAAGCTTGGCTCTCAAAAGTCAAAGCAAAATGAATCTCTTGCAGATATAGAAGTTCTATTTACAGGTACTGAAGGCAATACATCATAAGTTTCCAACAAAGACGCATAAACAACATCAGAAGGAAATGTCACAAACATTATCGGAACATCTGAAGAACCTCTCCAGAAAAGACTATCCAAAAGCAACTTAGCTCATCCTGAAGAAAACATTCTGGGAAAGAAGGAAGATTCAATCAGAACAAGATCCACATTCAGAAATTCTAAAGAATCTCTCATGGAATTAGTATCTATGATTGAGCCAACTTCCATTGTTGAAGCTCTTCTATAGAATGACTGAATACTGGCTATGCGGGAGGAATTAAATCAATTCACCAAAAATGATGTATGGGATCTGGTTTCCAAACCAAAAGATTTCAACGTCATTGGAACAAAATGGGTATTCATAAACAAGTTGAATGAACAAGGAGAAGTCATAAGAAATAAAGCACGGCCGATTGCACAAGGTTATAGTCAGCAAGAGGGGATAGACTATACATAAACCTTTGCTCCAAGCGCCAGGTTAGAATCTATAAGACTCTTAATTCCCTTCACTGTGAATAATGGCATCACTCTTTATCATATGGATGTCAAAAGTGCATTTTTAAATGGATACATTGATGAAGAAGTTTATGTGCACCAACCCCCTGGTTTTGAAAATTATAAACATCCAGAATATGTTTTCAAACTAAAGAAATCACTATATGGTCTGAAACAAGCTCTCAGAGCTTGGTATGTGTTGTACCCCAAAATTTTCCCTCTCATTTCTCAAAAGATCATTCTAGACCCTCAAGTTTGCTTTTGGCAAGTTTCAAGTCTCAGATTACAATTTTCTAAAGAAAGTCATTCACAAGGGAAAAATGGTCAAATGCACACTGAAAAGTCAAATTTTGACTTTTGGATAAAAAATCAAGTTTCAACAATCACATTTAATCAAGACATAAAATTAGTTCATCAAAATCAGAAGTCAGAAATTACTTTTAAAAAATCAAATTTTCTAAGCATTTAGAAAATTTTCTGTGTTAAGAGGATATGATACTTCAAAACTTCTAGGCCAGCCTCCACGCAAGTGCAGTCAGAATTTCAAACACAGTTCAGAACATGATGCTTCAATCAGAACATGTGGAAGCGATGATCTTTGGTCAAAACATGATTCTTCAGCATATGAAGGCTATGTTCAATGCTTCGGTTAGAACATCACCCTTCGAGTCTCATTCTGGTCTTCTTTGATCAGAACATCACGAAATCTAAAAATCTCGTTTAAACAACCTGCTTCCCTGCTGTGGCACAGTCCTGCAACTAGTTGTTGATCTAGTCCACGCCTGCACTTTCTCAAACCCCATAATTGCACCAAATTAGCATGCAAAAACTATGTTTAAAAAGCAAGGGAACAGTATGCCAAAAAGTTTAGAAATCCCATTTGTTTTTCCCCCCAAAACCATAGCAAACCTATCTATAAATAAGTTGCTCCATCACACGTTCAAGGGGATAGCTTTTGGAGATAGAGAATCATCAAAGAGAGAAAATAAAACAGTAAAACATTCATAAACCTTGAATTCCTGAACAAAACCAAAACCTTTGTTCTTCCCTTTGAATCAAAGAGCATAGCATTTTCTGCTCTGTTGTTCTAGCTGACTCCAGAACATCTGAAGGCAGCATATCAAGCCCCAAACACACGTTCCAGATTCAAGGTAAGTCTTTCTGACTTTGAATCTTTTCATTCAGAACATCATTAAATATGTAAATATCATAGTATTGATGTTGTCCATATTATTGCATAAGTAAAAAATTATGGATCATAACTTCTTGAATAAAGCTAGGCTCAAAATTAGGATTAAAACTTCTATGAATTGTTGTGCTTTTATCTTTCTGATTTGCTGATGAGAACTGATTAGGTTGTAGATGTTTTGACCAATGTAAGGAATGAGATAAAGTGTAACACATAATTTCTGGGTTTTCTTTCCCACTGTTTTAGCACAACACGGAACTTCTGAGTTCTCCTCACTGTTTTTAACATGCAGAGAACTTCTGATTTTCACTCACTATTTAACACAAACACAAAACTTCTGATCTTCGCTCACTATTTAACACAAACACAGAACTTCTGACTTTTTTCTCACTGTTTAACATAAACACAAAACTTCTCACTTTTTTCTCACTATTATGACACAACACCAGAATTTCTAGGCTTCTCACTATTTTAACGCACACAGAACATCTAGGATTTTTCTTACTATTTCAACACACAGAACTTCTGAGTTTTTCTTATTGTTTTAACACATACAGAACTTCTAAGATTTTCTCACTGTCCTGACACTCATAACTTCAGCGTGCAGCAACCCAGAACTTCTGTTTTTTCCCTCTAACGTTTCTTTCAGGATCTTAGAGAGCATCAATCCAGAACTTCTGATTTCCCCTGGCGTTTCATTCTGAATCATAGCACGCCTGGCAACAGAACTTCTGATGCCCTTTGTTTTGCTTTCAGCAACATGCTGATCCTATTTCTCATTGTTTTCCTTTTTCTCTATTATTTTTATTAATATAAAAAGACATCAAAATATATTTTCTTTTATTAAATGATTATTTTCCTTTTAATTTGTTAAGACAAAAAAACCATTTTCAAAACAAGTCATTTCCTTTTCTTTTTTCTTTTTCTTATATTGTATAATTCAATATGGTTGTAATATATTATTAGGATTTAAATTCTTGCAAATCCCCATTTGTAATTATGTACCCCCATCCCTAAATGATGTAAAAGTGTAGGACTTTACATTTCCGCAGTTTACCTCTTTCAAATATAAATGCTAGTAATTAGGGTTTGTATGGCAAGACATGAAATCAACAAATAGATGATCCTAATCAAGACAAAATGCATGTAAATCAAACACACATACACACTAGCACCCTTAGGGTAATACCGCTTTGTTTCCTTTCGGAAAATAGTTATGTCCCTCGAACATGGGCGTTTTAGCAAAGACCTTCGATAAAATATCGTAGTCCCTCGATGACCCTCGATGTTGCCTTCGGTAAACGATCTAGTCCCTAAATGACATTGCTAAAACGTCTCATAGGTTTCCTTCTATGACTATACAAATGTCCAACGCCCGTCCCTTCACATCCAATGATCGGGCTTCTTACCAAAATAATGGTAAGATAGCAACACCTAAAGGAGGAGGAAAAGACCATTAAAGACCCTTTGAGTAGGTAGATTCGCTCCTAGTTGCTTTCTTGCTCACAACTAAAAAACCATTTTCACAACAACATTTTCAATTGAAACATTTTCAAAAGTCAAAAACACTTTGTACACATTGTTATAGAAACAAGAGTCATTACAAAGGCACTTTTCAAAATCACTTTCAAAAACACATTCCACAAATACCTCTTTGAACTATTTTCGAAACAACACTTTGTACGCGTTCTTATAGAAACGAGAACCCTTACAAAGACATTTTCAAAAATACTTTCAAAACCCACATAACAAGCATACTTTCAAACAAAATCAAGTGATATAGCAAGCAACTAAGAGCCCGTATATAACTACATATAAAAAGGGTTTTAATACCTTCCCTTTTCATAATCTACCCCCCGAACTCAAAAAACATCTCTAAAGGTCTTTCCTGTTCTTTTCAGCCTTTCCTTTTGGATAAAAAATAAGTCGGTGGCGACTCTTGCTAACCGTAACATTTGCGATCAAACGCAAAAAAACCAAGTCAATTCTCTCACCGCGTTACAGTATGAAAGACTAAGTAGATTTCTGTTAGAAAAGGAATTCACTAGAGAGAAAGTGGAGACAACCTTATTCTGTAAGTCATTTAAGAATGGCATTTTAGTTTGTCAAGTTTATGTAGATGATATCATTTTTGGATCTACTAAAGCCTCTCTGGGAAGAGAATTTTCTAAGTCTATGCAGGCAGAGTTTGAAATGAGATTGAAGGGAGAACTCAAATTATTTCTAGGCATTCAGATCAACCAAACTCCAAAAGGAACCTACATACAACAGAGCAAATACGTCAAAGAACTTTTGAAGAAATTTGACTTATCAGAGTGTAAGCCATCTAAGACTCCAATGCATCCCACATGTATTATGGAAAAGGAAGAGGTAAGTAAAAAGGTAGAACAGAAGATCTACAGAGGTATGATTGGTTCTCTCTTATATCTTACAGCTTCAAGACCTAACATTCTATACAGTGTATGTTTATGTTCCAGATTCCAATCAGATCCTAGAGAATCTCACTTAACAGTTGTTAAGCGAATTTTCAAGTATCTGAAAGGTACTACTAATCTTGGTTTGTTTTATAGAAAAACCAGTGAATACAATTTAGTAGGGTACTGTGATGCTGACTTCGCTGGAGACAGAGTAGAAAGAAAAAAATTCTGGAAGCTGCCAGTTTTTGGGAGAAAATCTGATCTCATGGACCAGCAAGAGGAAATCCATAATTTCTTTGTCAATAGCTAAAGCTGAATACATAGAAGCTGCTGGATGCAGCACACAAATGCTCTGGATGAAGAGTCAGCTTGAAGACTTCAATATATTTGAGAGTAACATTCCTATATTCCGTGATTACACTTCTGCAATTTGTTTATCTAGGAATCCTATTTTGCATTCTAGGGCTAAGCATATAGAAATAAAACATCACTTTATTAGGGACTATATTCATAAAGGAATCCTTTCCTTAAAATTTATTGACATAAACCATCAATGGGTTGATGTCTTTACTAAACCACTTTCTGAAGATAGGTTTAATTTTATTCTGAAACATCTCAGCATGAAATTATGTCCAGAATAAGAGTTTTATTTATATATTCATTAACCCTCAGAATTTTATGTTTTCTTTGTGAACATCTGATCAACAATTCTTCAGAAGTTAGAAGGACAATTGCGTCAGAATCTATCTAAGAAGATCTGAATGGTTCATTTCAAAGATAGAAGCGTGCAATTCACATTATCAATATTTGTCATCTTCTCACAAGCGTCCTTCTAAGGTTGAACACGCGTTAAAATTCTTAAGGGTCTAAAGCTTTAATTGGGTGCATTGAGACGCATGTCATTGGTAATTATTTCATATCTCCATGCCATCCCCTATTTTAAGGATTCATAATTGCTGTGTAATCATTAATATTTTTATCTTTCTTGTTGATTAAGTTTTCAAATTGATTATAAATACACATTTACTCTCACTCTCACTTATTTTCGCTTCTATTTCCTCTCTAATTTTCGTTTTTAAAAACCCTTTTTCAGAAATCTCAAACAGTCAGTGTGAACAATGGCTTCATCTTCAAGCGCTAAATATCTTCAATGTGCTCCTGGTTCATCTTCATCAACTACAGAATAATACGAAGAACCGTCAAGAAACTTACTTACTCCAATTGATTCTCTTGATGTTCTCTGCGAACTTATCATTGATTTTGAAAGCATGAAGGAGAATGGGTTTGATCTTACTACAGATGTAGCTATTCAAGGTTGGAACATGTATTTTGATCGTCTTCTAGATCTAGTGTTCCCAATTTTGTTAAAGGAATTATTGATTCATACAACCTCCTCTAATCACCAAGTAACGTCTTATGTAATGGGGAAGAAAATTGCAATCACTGAAGATCTGATTGCAAAGCTAATTGGTTATAATGGCAGAGGAATCCATTGCAGCGAAATGGCTGAGAAATGTTCTTACCTAACAGCCATATCAAGAGTAATCTTCATTTTTGGGCAGCCATCCAACAAGATTAAAGATCTTAAGGACTACTTCAGAATCTGGGCAAAGATCATTTTGGGTTGTATCAACCACAGGAAGCCAACAAGCTCTCCTGACTAGATAAATATTGACCAACAATTTCTGATATACTTTATTGCGAAGAAGACGAAAATAAACCTTCCTCACTTGCTTTTCAATCATCTGAGAACAAGTGTGAAGGAAACAAGAGAAGATGAAAGAACCAAGAGGGATTGGATACATCTGGGCAGGCTAATTTCAGATATTCTGACTGAGAATAGGTTAATAAAGCATCTGACTGAAGCTCAGCAGATAAGCACGCTGAAGGCATATGTTGGAAAACCTCTTAATGCCAAGAACATGAAAAATATGAATATCATTGACAACATTAAGAAGGATCCAACCATTTCTACAAAAGAAGTCATCATATCAAGGAGAATCCCTCTGAAAGATTTTCCTCTATTTTCTGAAATTGATGCTTCACCAGAAATAGTTGTAAGAAATTTAGAAGCATGCAAGAAGGATGGAACTACTCCAGAGTTAAACATTCATGATCTACATCAGCAAGCTCCAGATGTTGTCCTAAAGAAGTCCATAAAAAGAAAAGCAGCAGGAGAAGGATCTTCTCAGAAGACACCAAAAGTTGCTAAGAAGAAAAGTAAATCTTCTTTTATTTCTGTTGTAGAATCAGTAGTTTTTCCAACATGTGAAACACCCTCCTCTCCAAAACCAATAGAAGATCCCTCGCCTAAAAAATGTGAAGATTTTGATATAGAATTTGACCCCTTGGTAACTCTAGAAAACATACTAAATGAACCTCACTCTCCCAATCCACATCTTGAACAAAATCAGCCAGAACTTGCTAGAGTTCTTTCTGATATTGATCAATTTAATCCAGACTTTCAAACTCCTCAAACAGAAAATTCAAACTTCCAAACCATTCACCTTGAAAATCCAAATGTTACCACTTCCCAACCAGAAAATCTATACAGACTATGATACCACCACACCAATACCTGGAATAACAGAACCTCTCATGGTTCGACAACCTCTCTCCATCCAAGACATTCTAGAAACTCCATCACCTTACCATTCCACTCTGCCAAACACGCCTCCATCACCAATTATCATTTCTGATTCTCCTACTTCTTCTCCTATTAATCCTTCATAAGATAAGCTACAAGGATGTTCCTGATGTGAACGTAGACTATTCTTAGAAAGTTTTGTCGAATAAAGATCAGAAGTTGCGCTAAGAGAAAGATGTTTCAACTCTGATTACATAACTCTGTGAAAGAAAGTCTAAACACTGCAAACAGGACCTTATGATTATGATCTTCCAAAGTTCTGAAGCAAACAACAAATAGATACCTTAATGTTCTGAAGCATTATAATTTATCAAAGCTATATCAAATGCAATGGATACAAACAGACAAAGATCTTTTATTTAAGGAAAGTGCATTAACTGTCATTTATCAAGTTTCCAAATACTCAAGTATGATGCACCTATTTAAACAAGGGATGAGGATAAATCGTTTACGATTTACATACAACAATTTACAATACTTCGACGCTGCTATCCTTTCTACTCCTCGTTCATACTATTCTTTCAATTGTGTAATACATCACAAGTCTGTGATATTGTTTTTGTAAAGAAAAACATAATGTACACTGCTTTATTCATATTTTGTTTAGTGAAATTCCTTGAGAAAAACTGGGTTGTGGTTATACTCAAGAAGACTTTGGCAGTAGTCAAAGTAGATTTGTAATCAAGATTGATTAGTGATTTAAGACCTCGTTGGAGAGAGGCGAAGTCCCCCCCCCCTCTTGTGTTTTTTAATTCTTGACACCATTCATCTTTGGATGATATGGGGAATAATTGTGATGCTTTATCTTAAAGCTCTCGCACAGCTCTTTAATCATTTTATTGTTGAGATTTGACCCGTTGTCAATGATGATATTTTTGGGAATCCCATAACGGCAAAAGATATTGTGCTTGATGAAACGAGTGACCACTTGTTTGGTGACATTGGCATACGATGTTTCTTCGACCCACTTGACGAATTAATCAATAGCCACCAGAATAAAGTGATTTTCTTTGGAAGTAGTCGATTTAATCTGTCCAATCATATTGATGCCCCACATTGCAAAGGGCCAAAGAGAAGTCAAAACATTCAGCGGGTTGGGTGGAATGTGCATTTTGTCGGCATAAATCTTACATTTGTAACAGATTCTGGAATAATTGTAACAACCGTTTTCCATCGTAGACAAAAAATAACCTACTCTCAAGATTTTCTTGGCCATGGTATGCCCAGTGGAATGCGTCCAGAAGGAACCTTCATGAATCTCTTCTACGATTTTATTTGTTTCGTGTATATCCATGCATCTGAGCAAAATCGAGTTATAGTTTCTCTTGTACAAGACACCTCCATTAAGGACAAATTTAGTTGCATACTTCTGCAGAGTCTTCTTATCAGTGACAGGAGCATCCTCGGGATATTCTTTTGTTTCAAGATACCTTCTGATATTGTAAAACCATGGTTTTTATAGTATCTTCTTCTATTTTGTAACAGAACGTTGGCTCATCCAACCTCAAAATGTTGATGAAGGGGGCTTCATTTGCCCATCTAAATTTAAACAGAGATGACAAAGTATCTAAGGAGTCTGCCAAGTTGTTCTCTTCCCTCAGAATACGGTTGAAAGTAATCTCATCAAAATACGGGATCCACTTCAAAACATGCTCACGATACATAATCAAATTTGGTTGACGAGTCTCCCAATCTCCATTAATCTGACTAATCACAAGAGAAGAATCCCCATATACTTCCAAGTTTTTGAGTCGCAAATCAATAACAGCTTCTAACCCAAAGATGCAATCTTCATACTCGGCAATTGCAACACCAACACCGTTACCCAAGGAATTAGAGGTACCACTGAACACTATCCTCCATCGTGATCCAGGTTCGGGTCCTTCTTTCGGGCAACGGATATTACAATTGTATATATACATGATTTCCTCAACAGGAAATTCAAACTTCATCGGCTGATAGTCATCTTCCACAGGTTGGTGAACAAGATAAGCCGCCAATACACTACCTTTGATAACTTTTGGGGTAGTATACTAGATATCATATTCTATTAGAATCATCTTTCAACGGGCTACTCTTCCCGCGAGAGATGGCTTTTCAAGAATGTACGTGATTAGATCCATTTTGGATATCAAGAGAGTAGTATGAGTCAGCATGTATTATCTGAGACGTTTTATTCTCCATACGAGTGCACGACAAGCCTTTTCTAGCAAAGAATATCTTAACTCACAATCAATAAATTTTTTGCTCAGGTAGTAAATAGTATGCTCTTTCCTACCAGACTCGTCATGTTGACCGAGTACATAAGCCATGGAGTTTTCCAACACTGTCAGATACATTATCAATATTGTGCTTTCCACTTGAGGCGAGAGAATTGTAGGTTCCTATAAATACTCTTTTATTCTATCAAATTTCGCTTGGCAATTGTCAATCCACCTGGTCGTTTGATATTTTTTCAACAACTTGAATGTCGGTTCACAAGTGGCTATAAGATGAGAGATGAATCTAGAAATGTAGTTCAACCATCCGAGAAAACCACGAAACTCTTTTTCTATTCTTGGCTCAGGCATTTCTTGTATTTCTTTTATTTTGGTAGGATCAACCTCAATCCCCTTTTCACTTACTGTGAAGCCCAATAAGTTTCATGATCTCACCCTGAAGGTGCACTTATTCAGATTAAACCTCAGCCTGAATTTTCTCAATCTTTCAAACAGTTTCAGCAAGTGGCCAAGATGTTCCTCTTCTGTCTGGAACTTGGCAATTGTATCATCAAAATAAACCTCAATCTCTTTATCCATCATGTCATGAAAGAGAGTGACCATTGCACGTTGATACGTTGCCCCTACATTTTCCTAACCAAATGGCATCACTTTGTAGAGAAATGTTCCCCAAGGTGTAATGAAGGTAGTCTTCTCCATGTCTTCTGGCGCCATCTTAATTTGATTGTAACCATTAAAACCTTCCATGAAAGAAAACACTTTAGCTTGAGCAGTATTGTCAACAAAAATATCAGTATGAGAGAGCAGAAAATCATCTTTAGGGCTTGCTTTGTTCAAGTCCCTATAGTCCACACACATTCCGACCTTTCCATCCTTCTTAGGCACTAGCACAATATTCGCAATCCATGGCGGATAAGAAATTACTTTCAGGAAACCCACATCAAACTGTTTCTTAACCTCCTCTTTAATCTTCTTAGACATCTCAAGATGAGTTCTTCGAAGCTTTTGTTTAAACGGAGGATACTCTTCTCTGAGAGGCAGTTTATGCACAACAATATATGTATCCATCCCACGCATGTTTTCATACGACCAAGTAAAGATAGCCACATACTCACAGAGAATTTCAACCAATCTTCACTTGACGATGTCTTCTAAAGCAGCCCCTATCTTGACATCTTTTCGGACCTATACGGTACCTAAGTTGATCACTTCAATAGTCTCTTGGTGCGGCTGAATGACCTTTTCTTCTTGCCTCAATAATATAGCTAACTCACTTGGAAGTTCACAATCTTCTTCAGCTTCTTCTTCAGCTTGATAGATCGGATTTTCAAAGTCATAATGAGCCATAGCATAATTGTTTTCGACAAATTCTGGGTTTAATGAGGGACAATATTTGCATGATTGTTTTTATTTTTATTTTAGTTTTAGATTAAAAAGATAAATAAAAATAACATTGCCAAAAGTTTTGAAAAATAAAAAGAAAGACAAGGAGCGAAATATTTGAATGCAAAAAGACGTCCTTTATTGATGATAATTTTGGAAAAGAAAAACATTGTGGCCCTACATCATGTTCACTACGTCTTGGGCAGAACGTAGGAATTATTCCATGATAAAAATAAAATAAAATTACCCTTGAAAGCGGGTGACTTCAATGACATCTTCAGCAAACCAATTAACAGGTTCTTGACCGGGAACGGTAGGATGGATCCACTTGTCCATGTCACAGTCAATATCCCCTTCCTCGCTCACAGCATGAGCTTCTTCATGAATAGTACCACCATTGAAAAACTGAATCAATGGAGGAATACCTTGAACCTTGAGAGGAAAAACAGTTGGCGTGCTTCTTCCAGCCACGAAGCCAAAACCTTTCTTGTCCATCTGTCTGGGGAGATCCATCACTCTTCCTCGGCCCTCAGGATGAACAGATTTAATAATTGCTTGTGCTTGACGATAAGATACCATAGAGGCTTCCAGCTTCTTAACCTCTTGAAGAGAGTTTTGACAACCTTCACAATTTCAAAGGCTTGGCATGGAGTCTCATATATCTCTCCTTCCAGTTCAATATAGCGAAAAGTGCTCAAATGATTGACAATGTAATCCTCTTCACCGCAAATGGTGACCACCATTCCATTCAATAGGAATGTCAACTTTTGATGTAGGGTGGAAGTGACAGCACTGGCCCCATGAATCCACGGACGGCCCAATAATAAATAATAAGAAGGATTAATATCCATAATGAAGAACGTTGCATCGAAGACTTGGGGACCTACCTTGATAGGAAAATCAACCTCCCCAAACACAGTCCTTTTAGACCCATCAAACGCCTTAACAATCCAATCAATTGGCCTTAGCACGACCCCTTCATAATCAAGCTTTATAAGAGAAGACTTTAGAAACACATTGAGAGAGGAGCCTATTTCAACCAGTACACGTGATAAAGTGGTCTTCGCAATCTCCATGGAGATGTGAAGCGCTTTATTTTGTTTCCTCCCCTCAGGGGGTAAAGCAAAATATGTAAAGCCGAGCCAATTACTTGTGGATATGTTATTCACAATCCCTTCATGTTGATTAACTGAGATTTCTTGAGGAACAAAATAATTACCCAACAACTTCATCAGTGCATTTCTATGGGATTTGGAGTCTTGAGTAAAGCAAGAATTGAGATCTTTGAGGGCATCTGGATCCGCTAGTCAATAATCTTGTAGTCACTTTTCTTGATGTATCTCATCAGTTCAGTCACATCTTTAACCATCTTGAAATCTAGAGTAGGAACAAGAGGATTTTTCCCCGGTTTCTCATTGTTAACCATAAACTACTTGCCTTTAGCCTTGGCTACAACATTTGCACTACTTTTGGGTTTTTCATACGGAGAGAAAATTCGGCCATTGTGAGTTATTCGGCTCTCACTAGCAATATCATGCAATGCAGATTTCTCTTCTTCAGACTTTTTTCCTTAGGCTTTTGAATGACAAGCTTTTTCCCGTGATAGTAAAGCTCACCGCCATAATTCCAGGGCACCGCGGTATCACTGACATATGGTACTAGACCAGGTACAGTAATGGTTATTGGTGACTTTTTAGCTAGAACT
Source organism: Vicia faba (assembly GCA_948472305.1). Taxonomy (NCBI): domain Eukaryota; kingdom Viridiplantae; phylum Streptophyta; class Magnoliopsida; order Fabales; family Fabaceae; genus Vicia; species Vicia faba. The sequence goes on from OX451737.1 coordinate 1,533,060,645, forward strand.
AGAATTGTAACAGGCACATGAATTATCTTTAACTTGATAGGAATAGTTATCACATCAACTTCATCCTCACTAGCCTTAGGCTTAACAAACTTATGCTCAAACTGGAGAGTTTCCTTGGTGATCAAACTCTGAACCGCATCTTTCAAAAGTTGACAACCCTCTGGCTGGACCAAATAATTTTCACAGTCTATACCACAACCAAATAGTACACCCTTATTGGACAACTGTTCTTTCATAAACGAGAGAGGTGTAGTCAACTGGTTTACATCCATAACCAATTTCAAACTTTCATCTTCATGATGGCAGTGACACTGGCATCGCCATGAGGTGGAAAAGGCTGATTAGTAATATTGGGTGTCAGGCCAAAATTAATATCCTGAGAACCAAACAAGTCTTGTACTTTATGCTTAAAAGCATAGCAATTTTCAATGGTATGACCCTGTGCACCAGAATGAAATTCACAAGTAGCATTAGCACTAAAGCTAGCTAGCAATTTTTTAGGGTCAACTTCCAAAATACACAACTTAACCAATTTCAATTTAAGTAGCTGAGGCAACAACTCTGCATAGGACATAGCAAGTTGTTGTAACTGGTTTTAAATCTAAAGTCGTCACCCTTAATTTCATCCTAAGGAAGGGAATATAAAGGTTAACCCTAAACAAGTTAGAGATTATAGGTTGTTGGACTCGTTCTTAGACGAATGGAAGGTGTTAAGCACCCCTCATCTACCTTGTTCGCAAGGATGCTAGGGTTTAGCAGCACAATCTTTAGATAATAGGGTTTTTATTTTTTATTAGAGGAACTCGCCACGATTTTAGTCGTATCCCTATGTATCCTCTTATGAGGAATCAGAGTCCTAATTCGTAGTTCGCAGTTGGTTGGTGTTTTTTATGGTTTGCATGGAATTGATTTCGAATTATCCTTGAACCTTGTCTGGGTTGTAAGTTGAGTGATCGTAGACGTAGATCACAGTTAATTTGAAAGTAACCCTCCTTAATCCTTTTTCCAAAATATCTTAAGGTTTTGATTATGTTAGTGGAAAATGGTTTTTTGATTGATTAACTATATTAAGACGTAGAGCGGGGGAATTTGATATAGTTTCCTCATCACGTGGAAAAATATTGACCACGTGTTGCTCGCGGATGTAGTAATTTGTGAGTTGCATGGATTTTAATTGTTTGATTTTGAATAATAAACTAGTAGACGATGTGGCGACCGATTTAATTACTCGAAGTTGAACATCTTATTATTTATAGAATGTTTGAATTAATTAGTTACTGTTATTTGGTATTTATTGAATTGATTGATTTATAAAAATTAGATAGCTACATTACTTTTATGGAGAACTAACCTAAAAAAAATTAAATTGAATTAACTAAATAGAAGAAATTATTTAAATTAATTAGGAATCTAAGCGGGGTGCATCCGTTAGAATTATGGTATAGATAGAAATACTATTAGAAATGTGACCCAAAAGCCCATAAGTATCCCAACCTAATTCTAACATAATAAACATAAATATATAAAAAAATGAAAACAAATGGCATCCAATAAGAAATAGACACGTGTCCTATTCAATTGGAAAAAAAAACAGCAACATAACAGCTTTGGAATTAAGGAACAGCAATCTTTTTCATGAATTGATGTATTCCTCTTCTTCTTCTTCAAAACACACAAAAAGAGAAAGATTTTAACGTTTGTAACCTAGGAGGCAGTGATGAGTTCTTGCAGAGATTTTACAAGAACCGTGAAACCTCTTGAATCGAACTTTTCTTTGATCCAGCAGGAACCTTTCTTTGCTATTGTTAGTGATGAAAGAGTTTGGAAGATAATAGTAGTAAATCAGTAAGAAGTAAAGAAAAGTATTATAGTGTTGTGTTGAAAATGTTCTATTTTCCTTCCACTTTTCCTTCTGCAAAACAAAACAAGCATAACAGGAATCGGAGTATTTCCTTGATTTTGATACTTTTGAAGGTTGTTCTTTGAAGTTGCAGATTTGTGTTGGGTTTCTATTGTTCCATTGATGCCTGTTTTGAAGAAAAGAAAAACAGAAATGTTGCTGTTTGTTAAATATTAGGATCATGGTTTATTTTAATGAGAAAAGAAAATTTGTGTGCCATTGGGGAATATGAATTGTTTTGAACCAATATTTACAAGTTCAGATTAATATGAAATTAATCTAAAAAGTGTACTTCTATATGCAACAAGAACAATCCGAGAAAATCATATGTGTGTGATGTAAAAGTGCAAAAAAGTTGGCAGGATGAATATGTATATGATTGGATCCAAGTCTATGTGTAGAAAAATTGTGGTAACTATTCACCGTGTAATTCTAACATGACAAAGAAATTGAAAAGGAGTATGTACAGTTTTTAAAGGAAAGAAACCATCAGATAATCCTCATTTGGTTTAAACGCTGATAAATTAAAATAATATAAAATTGAAGATTAGAGAGAGGTCTCATATGAAATTATTGGTCAAAATTTGTTGATAGAAAAATACAGAAAAAGTGTTTAAAAAAAATTTATTGAAAAAAATGTCATGCGTAGTGTAAATTGTATGAATTGTTGATAGATATAGTGTTAGCGAAGAATGTAAAAATTGTGGATCTCGTGGATGAAAAATTAGGACAAGAGATTCAAACCCGCAACCTCATATTTGCAAACTTCATTCTTTACCAATTGCGCTACCTTGTTTATTCAAAATAAAAAACATTTGAAAGCATACGAAAGTCAAGCAAATATTTATTTATTCAAAAATACAAATGATCTAAAATAAATTATTATATTTTAAAATAAGTTTGGAAGCGAATATTTATGTAGATCAAAGAATATTATAAAACTGATTTAAAAAATATTGTTGACCGTAGAAATAAAGGGCGGGAAAATTTGGGGTATGACAGAAGTGCATCAAATTTCCTAGGAGGCTTCTGTTGATTGCCTTGCCTAGGCACATACACTTGGTATTAAGGTGTAGCAACAAGAATTGTTACAACAACAATTTAGTGATCAGACTCTTGGCGAGCTCTACCTTTACCCCTCCTCGTATAGAGTGCACTAGCTTCAGTCTTATTGTACCCTAAAATTTGCCCTCCCATTTTACTCAAAACATACTCATTGAAGTCCTCAACTTGCCCAAGGATGCCCAAGGATTGATCAGACAAATGCTCTCCTAAGACAATGAACCTCAAACTAGGCTTTCCATTTTCATCAAGATGGGTGAACTCCAAAGGTCTCAAATCTTCTCCATGGTCTTAATATGTTCTCAATATCATCCATGTCAAGTTTCATGCCTTGCACGAGAAGTTTGCTCAGTCAAATGCTTAAATGCCTGAAAATCAACTATACTAGGTCAAAAGTCAACTGTGGTCCACATGCAGTCAAGCTTCAAGATTTTTAGTCAACATCAATATTTTCAAGTGGTATCCATCATTTGATCAAGGCTTAATCATGATTCCCCAAGGAAGACTCCTAATTCATCAAAACTCAAAAGTTGCTAAATTAGGATTTCTTAGGAAAAAGTCAATCAAACTTTGACCAAGCATAACTTTCTCATACTTTATCACAAATTTCCCATCCAAGGCTCATTTTGAAGAGAATTCAATTTCCTACAACTCATCTTTAGTCCTCAAGTTCAAGAACTACACTCATGGAAAGATATGAACTCAGACATTATAGGTCATTTCAAAAAGTCAACAAAAACACCTTTTAGGTCAAAGCTCCTTACATGAACATGGAAGGTCCAATTTAGATGAAACCAAAGAGGTTGCTTAGGTGACATCCTAATATTTCTAAAGAGTCCAACAACACCTTCTTAGGGTCAAAACTGAAGGAGATATGCGTTGTCAAAGTTGGCCATTTTTGAAGAACTGTCAAAAGTCAACAATGCCCAAAATTGCATTTTTTTTGGCAAATGGGCCTAATTTTTTATGATTGCATCTTACCTCTAACAATGACCATAACCCAAACACTCTTCCATATTTTATTGACTTTATTTATTTAATTTATTTTGATTTTAAACATTTAAAAATCAAATTAAATCACATAAAATGATATAAAATATGGAAGATTTATTTTTTTGATCTGATTTTGAATGAAATGCAATCCATTTATGCTGCCCAAAACAAAATCAAATCGTGCCAAGGTTGATTGGAGTGAGAATGGAATGATTTAGCTTGATTTGGAAAGAAATTATGCAAGGTTGGAATGGAATCAAATCTTAATAATTGGCAAGGATTTGGAGCTCTTTTGTTAACCTAATTCAAAGAGATACATATATATTACACATCCCAAGCATAAGGAGGCAGAAGAATCGTGTGAAACGGCCAAGAACAATTTGTTCTATTTGTCAAAAAATATCAATTTGAATGCCAGATTACAGCCACTCTCAAGGAGGTTTAATGATTGCAGCACATTCTTGGACGTCTCTGGAAGCTTTTCCAACCCTTGCCAAGCTCTGAAGCACAAAAAATCACGCTCCATACACATCACGGTTTGACATATTTTTTAATTTCGATTACGTGCATATAGGGTTTTTCCATGTAGTTTAATCATGTATTCTGGTTTGTCATAAGAATGCGATGATTGCTGAATGCTTTAATTGAGTTTTGAATGCATGGAAGGAAGATAGCCATTACTAGGGTTCCCAAGCTTCGCTTTGGGGCTTCCCTATATAGGCAAAATTAGATCAAATCATGGGCACCATTGAACCCAGGGCATGCTTTATGATTGTCCTGTACCTTTAGTTTACATTTATTTGGCTTGTGTTGCATTTTCAGTTATTGCAGGTTTGTAGCCATGGACGAAAATTGTCACTATAACCTTCAGTGACAGTTTTGTCCGCAGGTAAAAGATAGGCATCTAAGACAACAGTCTTAAGGAAAGAGATGATTGTGTGACTGACTTCCATTGGTCTATTTAAATTCACACGCGCGTTTTGGGCATGAAACAGTGTTTCCATTATATTATTATATTGTCATATATATCAACGAATGACAACTTGGCCTGGTGGTAAGGAGGAATGTATGGGAGGTGAGAGTCCTGGGTTCGAGACCTAGGTTTGGCATTTTTATTTTCTAACAATTTGATTGCGGATCCGGTGTGTCTCACCTTCCCAATACCTACCACGCGCCCTCTGATCTCATCCATTAGATTCACCTCTGGCCAGATCCAAGGCCCAACACACGCAGGTCCACCATGAGTCCTCAGGAGATGATTTCACTGGAATCCCACGCAGGACATTTGGGCCAACAAACTGGGCCTTTGCACATTCAGGCATCACCCCCCCCCCCCAGATTGCTTCTCACAATCAGGCCCAAATCCTGTTCTTTTTTTTTTATTTCTATTATTTTATTATTTACTTTAATTTTTTTTTACAAAATCATTTTTTTATTATTAAATCATAAAATCAGAAAATTACAAAAAATATTAGGTTTAGTTTTGTTTCCATGAAATATTTATTTGCATTAATTAATTAGTTTAATTAGGTTAACTTAAACACTTTTTTGTAATTCAAATTCAACAGAAATTAGGTTAACTCAAATACTTTTTCTTTCCATAATTAAAATTAAATAGAATTAGTTTTTTTTATAATTAAAATCAGTTTTGAAAATTAATCATTTCAATTATTTCAACATTGATTATTTTGTTAAATAAGATTAATTTGTAAATTAGGTTTAACTTGCAAATTGCAACTATTTTTCTCAATAAAAAATACAAAAATATCTTTTAATTAATTAGATTTCTTAGGCTTCTGATTTGTTCCCATCTTAACTTTCACGCAATATTTTTTTCCTTATTTTTATTAATTATTGTAACTGTTCCAAGTTTGTAATAACTAATTAGGTTTACTATTTCGCATTTATCATTTTTCCCCGATTTTTGGTTATGTAATCCCCTCCCCAACGCCTTATAATAGTTAGGGTTTTAATTTATTGCTCTTTACTTTTTGCAATTATAAATTGCCTAGATGTATGGATAATAGGATTGAATGACAAGATAAATCAATTTAAAACGGTAGACAATCCTAATTGTGCAAAGATGATTAACTGGAAAAAAAACACACTTGCACATGCTCACTCCTAGGGTTTGCCCCACTTGGTTGCCTCGGAAATAATAGTCGTGTCCCTCGAACGTAGGGATACCTTAGCAATGACCCGCCATTCAAAATCGTCATAAAGATCATAGTCCCTATTTGTCCCTCGAGTTTCCTACGAACTGATCTTATGACGATAGTCCCTTCGAAATGCTAAGGTATCTTTACTTGTTGCCTTCAGAGACCATTTCGTCCCTTCGAACGCCCCTTTAAAAAATCCAACGACGGAGCTACCTACTCCTTAATAGTAGGATAGCATTGTTTAAAGGAAACGAAAACGAACAAACTTTTTTCGAGTAGGTAGAAATCTTAAGTACTTGCTCAAAATAAAAACTTTTCACAGAAATACTTTTCAAAACAAGTTTCAAAACAACTTTGTCACACTCTTGAGGACCGATACATGGGTTATCACGAAGTAAACAAAACTTTTTCAAAACAAACACACACAAGCAATTTGAAAAAATGAGCAAGTACCTAAGAGCCCGTGGAAAACCATGGATAGAAAGGGTGTTAACACCTTCCCTTTCTATAATCTACCCCGCCGTACTCATAAATATCTCGAAAAAGGTTTTTTCTGTTCTTTTTCCTTTTCCTTTGTTGGGTGAAATAAAATTCGATGGTGACTCTTGCTTACCGCAACATTTGCGAATACAAAATGCAAACCAGTAAAATAGTCGGTTCTACCACTGTATCGCAGAACTGGCGACTCTACTGGGGACATATAAAAATGGGTTTTACCTTAGGATCTAGGTCATTTTAATTGCTTTCTTGTTTGCTTTTCCTGCTTTATCTTTAAGGGTTTTGCTTGGGTATTATTGAAGATCCTACACCCGGATCTGGGAACACTCTTTAGGTAAACAACAATAGATCGTGGAGACTGTACGGTGTAGACCGATATAGTTTAAGTGATGGTTGTGTTGGTATGACACTTTGGTTGGTACCGGTATCCTTCGTGTGGAAACGAGGAGAATACGGGGCCGCTGTGTGGTGTCGTAAAGCACTAACGGACTTTAGAACATTAGTTGAACAAACTTAGCCATTAGAAAGTAGTGAGATAGTTGGCCTTGGTATAAAGCTAAGGATTGGTTGATCCTCGATGATACACTCATTGAGATCAGACTTTCGGGATATTTCGGCCACAAGAAAAGATTGCCTAAGCAGAAATAATGCCCGATAAAGGATGATCAATGATATTGAGAATCTTTAGAACCCGGTTACTTTTCTAAGACATGTTTGAAACCAACTAAACTTGAAGAGGGTACTTACCTTTAACCTCATGCAAGCCTTTGAACATAAGGTCTATTGTGTGCTTTGCTTGTGTGTGATTTACTCTGTTTAAACATAACATCATGCATCATAACATAGTTTTGATTCTTATTATACTAACCATTTCAAGGACCAAGGGAATTTATCTTTGTTCTATTTTGCAGATCATGGCTTCTGCTTGTAGAAACACTATTCGAATCAGCTTCGTGAGAATACCTCCCAAACTCAAAGAACTAGTATCAAGGGTTCCTGAAACTTCTGCGTTCACTAAGAGACATGGTCGACTTCTCAATCTAGTTACTTCAAGCTTTGATGAAAAGATGATGGGTGTACTCTTTCAGTTATTTGATCCCAAGCACCACTGCTTCACCTTTCTAGACTATCAGTTGGTGCCTACCATGGAAGAGTTCTCTCAGTTATTGAATCTACCTATTCTTGACCAATTGCCTTTCATAATTTTAGAAGAGGTTGCTAAGCCAGAAGTCATTGCCTCAGCTTTGCATCTGAAACGGGCCAACGTGGTATCCAATTGGGAAACAAGAAGCGGAGTCAAGGGTTTTCTAGCCAAGTTCTTAATAGATAAAGCCCAACTGTTTTGGGATGATTTGGATTTTTAGGCTTTTAAGGAGGTCTTTGCCCTTCTAATCTATGGTTTAGTACTGTTCCCTAATCCAGACTTACTCATAGATGTGAATGCTATCAAGATCTTCCTCTCTCGCAACCCTGTGCCCACCTTGCTCGGAGATATCTTGCATGCTCTCCATACTCATACCATGAAGAGAAGAGGGGTTATTATGTGCTGCATGCCATTGTTGTCAAGGTGGTTTACTTCTCACTTCCCTAAGTCAGTATTGAAGAATCAAGAAGGTTTGGGTTGGTCGCAAAGGATAATGTCACTTTCTCACACGGATATTCTCTGGTTTTCCCGAATTGTGGGAGATATTGCTATTATTGACTGCTGTGGGGAGTTCCCTAATGTCCCACTAATTGGCATTAGGGGAGGCATAACTTACAATCCTTGTTTGGCTCTACGAAAATTTGGTTACGCTCGAAGGGATGGTCCTCGTGAGTTACTTATCCAGGGCATTATTTTTAACTATGAGGATGATGTTCAAGGGTATCGCCAAAGGTTCATACGAGCTTGGGGCATGGTAAACAAATCTGACGCCAAGACTTTGGGGCCGAAGAACTCCATTCCTATGGAACCTTATCTCCAATGGGTACGAGCTCACACTCAGAAACTTATGATTCCCTACATAGTCGTCTTACTAGTGATTGTGGAGCCCATTACTGAAGGGGGGGTATTCCCTACACGGTTCTTCATCCTGATATGCCCACTTATCTTGAAGAACTACAAAGGTCTTGGATCCAGTTGAATAATGAGCATGATACTTATAGGGACCAGTTCTATGCCCAGGAGAAGAAGGTTTTAGAGCTCACAAAGCAGCTTCATGAGGAAAGAAGCCTTAATGTCTATCTCGGCACAAAGAGGAAGCATCCATGGGAAACTTGATTTTTTAGTTTTTAGAATTTTTAATTGTAACGCCTAAAAGGCAATTGTACTTTGAATTCTACTAATAAAATCTTTATTTCATTTTGGTTCGCAAATTTAGATTTCCCAAAGTCCTTGAAATCATTGCATACGCATCCCATCCATAACATTCCATATACAGGTACCATTACAGGCTTCTCATGTTCTTCGCTGTTTATTTCAGCAAAAATGTCTTTTGAACAAAGCATCAAAGATCTTCTGGCACAAAATGCCCAATTTCAACAGATGTTGATAACTCTGGCTAAAGGGCAGGAGGATCTGAAAGCCCTCATCCTGAAGGAGAAGAAGAAAAAGAAGAAGGTCTCCGGTATTCTGAATATGGGCAGAAGGTTCAGGGGGCTGTTAAAGCAACCAGTCGATCTGACCTCCTCATCCAAGGAAGGGGAAAACCAAGAAAGGGAGACAAGGGAGAAGGACCCTAGTCCTGAAGTTTCTGACAATGATATAAACTATAATGATGAGAAGTATCCTCCCACTGAGGATAGATACAAGCAGTTAGAATATCGATTGAGAGCTATGGAAATCCAGAGGATACCTGGGTTGGATTTCGAAGAACTGGAATTGGTGTTGGGAGTGGTCATCCTGCAGAAATTTAAGGCTCCAATTTTCGCAAAGTATGGCGGAGTATCTTGCCCAAAACTCCATCTCCGTTCCTATGTAAGGAAGATCCAGCCCCACACCGCTGATAGAAACTTGTGGGTTCACTTCTTTTAAGACATCCTGTCAGGGACTCAGCTTGAATGGTTCTACCAACTGGAGGGAACCAATATCCGAAACTAGGAAGATTTGGCTGCTGCTTTTTATAAGCAGTGTCAATACAACACCGACCTTTCCTCTACTCGTACTCAACTCCAGAGTATGTCCATGGGTGCAGGTGAAGGCTTTAAAGACTATGCGCAGAAGTGGAGAGACTTGGCTGGGAGAGTCTAACCCCCTTATCTGACAGGGAGTTGGTTGACATGTTTCTTGGGATGCTGTCTGGTGTATTCTTTAATCATTTGATTGGCAGCTTATCAGTTGGTTTCACCGAGATGATATTGACAGGAGAAAGGGTAGAGGCTGGAATTTGGAGCAGTAAAATACAGAAATACACCTCCTCGAGTTCAGTAAAAAAGCCTTTCACTGGTAAGAAGGAGGCCAGTGCCATCTATAGCCCAAGAGGTCAAAGCAGAGCTGAACACCGTCCGACAGTAAATGCTATAATGATACCTAGGCATGCGGCTGCTCCACAATGCAACAATCAACAAAGGGTAGAAAGACCACAAAGGTAGTTTACCCGGATTAACATGACATTGACAGAGGTTCTACCCCATCTGCTGAGATTCAACTTGACAACCTTAAAAGAGGCTCCCAAGAATCCCAACACCACATCTCCTCGGTACAATCTAAATGCTTGGTGTGCCTATCATTCTGAGAGCCCTGGTCACGATACAAATGACTGTTGGGCTCTAATAAATAAAATACAGGCTCTGATTAAATCCAAGGAGATTGAGTTCGATGCTCCGGAGAATCCCAATGTCATAACTGCTCCCATGCCTAAGCACAATCATGGAGTTAATGATGTTGATATCAATCTTTTTGTGACCTCAGTTGATGAAGTTTCTACTCCTCTTATGACTGTTAAGAAGAATTTGTTGTTGGCTGGTTTATTTCCGGGTTATGGTGAAGGTTGCCACGTGTGTTCATCTTTGTCTTCTGTTTTCCATTTGCTGAAAACAGGTATCTAACGCCTGATGGACAGCAGAGAAATTTTGTTCGAGAAAACTTTGATTCCAACTGTTCCATTCGAAGATGTCGCTATTATAACCATTTTTTCCAATCCTTCCAAGGTCTCCTCTAAAAGACCTGTTAGGATTACACCCGCTCTGAGAATTTCTCCGTTAATAATCACCTTTCCTGGTCCTATCCCGTATGCCTCAGACAAAGCTGTCCCTTGGAATTATTGCACCGATGTTTACTATCATGGCGTTAAACAAGATCTGAAGAATGAAGAGGCTGATCCCGATGTCAGTAACATTGTCGGGACCAGTAAGATTACCAGAAATGGAAGGGTTTTTTCTCCCTAGATTTCCCCAAAGACTGTTAATAAGCCCGTTGTTATTTCACCTGCTATTCCTACCGGTACTTCAATTACTACTCATGTTCTTACTCCAATTGTCACTCCTGCCGTCAAGTCATCTAGAACCCGAGGCAAAGAAGCTATAGGTGAGCCTGCCCGGACGGAGGCACCTAGAAAAATTGTCATAAAAGCCTTTAAGCAAGAGATAGAGGAAATATTAAAAATAATTAAAAGAGCGACTACAATGTGGTCGGGCAGCTGGGGTAGACCCCCTCGAAGATATCCATGTTGTATGTGTTATTGTGTTCTGAGGCCCATGTGAAGGCTTTGATCGCATTCCTCAAGACTGAACATGTGGCGCAAGAGACCTCGGCTGATCAATTCAAAGACTGTGTAGCCAGCTTGATGGGCTGGGTTTTTCAGATGCCGACTTGACACCGAAAGGGAGGAAGCATAATGATGCTCTACATGTCTCGATCGAATTCAAGGGCACCACTATGGCTCATGTGTTGGTGGATATTGGGTCTTTGCTGAATGTTCTGCCTAAGAAGGCTCTCGATCGTTTGGATTATGAAGGCTTGACCTTAAAGCCTAGTAATATTGTGGTAAGGGCTTTTGATGGGTCGAAGAGAATGGTGCATGGGGAGGTGGACATCCCTGTCAAGGTAGGCTCTCAAACCTTTGAGTCCACCTTCTATGTGATGGATATCAGGCCGTCATATTCTTGTTTGTTGGGTCGCCTTGGATCCATGAAGCTGGGGCTGCTGCTTCTACACTGCACCAAATGCTGAAGTATCCGGTGAAGGGGAAGATTGTCACTGTTCATGGCGAAGAGGAGTATATGGTGAGCCACCTGAACTCCTTCAGGTATGTGGAGATGGACAGTGAATTCATAGAGAGTCCTTGTCAAAACTTTGAAGAGGTTCCCCAGATTTTGGCATCAATTGAGACTACTACCAGCACCAAACCTCCTCTGAAGATGGCTTCTCTCAAAGACGCCAGAGCAGTGGTTAAAGAAGGTGGGTATATCAACTAGGGACAACTCCCTCATTTTACTCACAAAACTGACAAGTTTGGTTTAGGCTTTACTTCAGGAGCTCAAAGGGTTGTTCGACACGCTCGAGCTGGAGGACCTCCCCTACGCATCAGCAATCAAGAATTAATGCCATTGAAGACAGTGAGGAAGACTCTGACATTGACAACTGGATATACCCGACTACCAACGGTGGACTGAGTAATTGGACGGGTAGGGATTTTATACCAATTTCTTTTATTCTGCAGTAATTGTCTTACTTGTTTTCTAAAGTTTGTATAAAAAATTTAAACTTTATGGCCTTGTGTCTTACCCAAGGCACAATGGCTCTCTCTGTAAGGGTTGTTATGTGTCATTTCATATATCATTAATAAAATATTAGACGTTCTTTGCATACAAATTTTGCGCTATCTGTTTTTCTTTTCTGCTTTCACTTTATCAAAACAACTATGCTCTTACACACACTCACGTATCAAACTGCAGATCCATATCCACAATGGATCCCATTGATAAAAATTCTTCTATTGCCAGTTATGATTTCAAAAATCCGATCAACCAAGCCGAGGATGAAGGTGAGGACGATTGTGAGGTGCTTGGAGAGCTTGCTAGACTGTTACAGCAGGAAGAAAGGGCTATACAGCCTCATGAAGAGCCAGTTGAGACGATAAACTTGGGCACGAAGGTGGACAAAAAGGAAGTCAAGATCGGCGTAAATCTGGAGACTAAGATCAAACAACGTTTGATATAGATGTTGCACAACTACATTGAGATCTTTGCCTGGTCATATTAAGACATGCCTGGTTTAGACACTAATAATGTGGTACATCATCTGCCGACTAAAGAAGATTGCCCTCAGTTAAACAAAAGGTCTGCCGTATGCGCCCTGAAATGCCAGAGAAGATCAAGGCAGAGGTTATGAAGCAATTCGACGCATGGTTCTTAGTTGTCACATCCTATCTGTAGTGGGTTGCTAATGTCGTTCTGGTACTTAAGAAGGACAACAAGCTACAGATATGTGTAGATTACAGAGACCTGAACAGGTCGAGCCCCAAGGATGACTTCCTGCTTCCCCACATTGATGTCCTGGTTGACAATACCGCGCAACACAAAATCTTCTCCTTCATGGATGGTTTCTCTAGCTACAACCAGATCAAGATGGTTCTTGAAGACATGGAGAAGACCACCTTCGTCTCACAGTGGGGCACTATCTGTTACAAGGTAATGCCTTTTGGGTTGAAAAATGCTGGGGCAACCTATCAGCGAGCCATGGTCGCTTTGTTCCATGATATGATTCACCATGAGATCAAGGTTTATGTTGATGACATGATAGACATGTCTCAAACTGAAGAGGAACACATGGATCATCTACAAAAGTTGTTCGACAGATTGAAGATATACAAGCTGAGGTTGAATCCGAACAAGTGCACTTTCGGTGTAAGGTCTGGTAAGCTTCTGGGTTTCATCGTCAGTGACAAAGGTATTCAGGTAGACCCCGCAAAGGTAAAGGCCATACAAGAGATGTCGGATCCCCGCACAGAGAAAGAAGTTAGAGGTTTCTTGGGATGCTTGAACTATATTTCCAGGTTCATTTCACATCTGACTGCTACTTGTGAGCCCATCTTCAAGCTTCTGAAGAAAGATCAAGTGGTAAAGTGGAATGACGAATGTCAGGCCGCCTTCGAAAGGATCAAAGAATAACTCTAAGAATCGCCAATTCTGATACCTTCGGTTAAGGGAAAACCTTTGATATTGTACTTAACAGTGCTAGACAATTCAATGGGGTGTGTGCTGGGGCAGCATGACGAGTCTGGTCGAAAAGAGCACGCAATATACTACCTTAGCAAAAAGTTTACCGACTGTGAGACATGATACTCACTGCTCAAGAAAACTTACTGCGCTTTGGCATGGGCTGCTCGCCGACTAAGACAGTATATGCTGACCCACACTACTTTGTTGATATCTAAGATGGACCCAATCAAATACATCTTCGAGAAGCCCGCTCTCTCCGGAAGAATAGCAATATGGCATATGATCTTAACTGAATACGATATACAATATACAACCCAAAAAGGAACCAAGGGAAGTATATTGGCTGATCATTTGGCTCATCAGGCCGTGGATGACTACCATTCCATAAATTTTGAGTTCTCGGACGAGAACATTATGCTGGTGACTGACTACGAAGAACCTAGACCAGATGAAGGACCTGAAGAAGTATCCCGATGGACCATGGTCTTTGATGGAGCTTCGAACGTACTTGGTAATGGCATCGATGCTGTAATAATATCTCTTGAGGGTTGTCATACTCCTTTCATAACCCGACTATGTTTCAACTGCACTAACAACATGGTGGAGTATGAAGCCTGCATCATGGGTCTCAAAGACTCTATTGACCTCAGGATTAAGTTCTTAAATATCTTCGGGGATTAAGCCTTAGTGATAAGTCAGATCAAAGGTGTTGTACCCCAAAATTTTCCCTCTCATTTATCAATATTTTCCTCACAAGACTTCTTGGACTCAAGACCAGATTAGGGTTTGCTCAGCTCAAGATATCTCCTTGCACCGATAACCTGAAATTAGGGTTTGAGTTTGCACAAGTATTTTTGGACCATAAATGCTTCATGTGACTTTCATACACCATCTTGGACCCCTAAGATAGCTCATACCAAGTTTCAAGCCTTGAATCACATTTTTGCCCAGTCAATTGGACAATTGACCTAAAAATCAGCTGTATTGGGGGAAAAGTCAACCATGGCCAATTTAAAGTCAAACTTCATAATTTTTGATCCCAACAACATTCTAGGCTCCTATGTACCATTTGATCAAGTTTGGACCACAACTCCTCAAGAAATTTAATCAGATCATCAAAAGGGCAAAATGGTCAAAATTAGGGTTTTGACTGAGAAAGGGCAATTTCTGATTTTTAACCTAGCCAATGACCAATTGGGTTCAATAATGATTTCAAGGACTCAATAACATCATCTTGACCTAATCACATAGTTTAAAAGATCTCAAATGCATGAGATTGACAGATGAATTTTTCAGTCAACTGATCAAAAATCAACTGTACACTGAAAAGTCAAACTTTGATCTTTTTGGTCAAAATCAAGTGTCAAGGGTAATAATTAATCAAGATATGTAAAAATATGAAACTTGTTAGTCAATAAAATCAATTTTGAAAATTAGGGTTTTAATTTGAAATTTTTTCATAACTTAGAAAATTTCTAAGTATGGAAATTTTCTTATTTTTTCCCAACTTTCCACAGCTTTTTCATCATGATGCAATTGGATTCAAAGAAAACTTCCAACATGAAATTTGTAGTCCTCCATGAAATATACAACTTTTATTCACAAAGTTTTCCCAAAAGATGCTTGGATCTTAAGTTATAATTTTGTGAATAGGGGTCCATAAACTTTTTAACTTAGTGAAATTTTGCCCTAGTTTAGGCAGGTTTTTGACCTAACTTCATGGAAACTTTTCACCTATTTCCAAGAGGTATCTTAAGTTGCATTTAAAAGATGGATTGTATAGCATGTCACAAGCTTTCCAAAACGTCCAATAACTCTCCAAGATCATTTGTGGTTAGGGAGAATCGAAGAAGAGAAAATGGCAATTTGTCACTTTTGTTCAAGCCATTTTCACAATGGTTCAAGTTGCAAATCAGATCCTAGAATGCTTGTACCTTGTATTACAGGTCCTAATTCCTTGTACACTCCATAATTAAATGCAAACTCAATGGATAATGGCTTCGTTTCGACTTTTGAAGCATTGCACAATGAATTAATCCATAAATGGCATAAAGTTCACAATACTACTTTGATAAAGCATGCTTTTTGCAACTTTGCAATCCTTGAGCCATGGACCTGATCTTTTTTTGCAAGCAAGATCCACAAACATAAGGCAAAGTATACCAACCCTCTGCAGTCTACAAGCTAGCCTGTACAGGCCTTTGGCATAAGTCATGTCAACTTTCTTCAAAAGCAAGCAAATTGGCAAAAGTCAAGATAACTTGTCCATCTGATAAAGAGAGGTTTTGGCTTCATTCTAAACAACTTCAGAAACTTGTTGCAAGCCAATACATGATTTCCTAACATCCCAAACACTCTCAAACACCAAAATCAAATTTTTATGTCCAAACATGGCAGCTCTTGCAAATTTCTTGCCAACTCAATATTGGCTCGTGCGTTTCTTGATTCAACACTTGAAACACCTTCCATACATCACATATAAACCATCCAAGCCCTTGTCTTGCAACTGTAACCCCTGTTTCAAGCTTCACCATTTTCATTTTTGAAGGTTGCAGTTTGACTTCTACAGGAAGTTTCAAGCATCCTCAAGGCAAGATGAGCATTGGGATAGCTTGAGGGAACTTCAAGGAAGTTCACACGAATCTTCAGGCCTCACTCAAAGCCCCCACATTGCCATATCCAAACTCAGCTGAACAAGGTATTTTTCAAATCTCTATCACCTTATTTAGGCATCCTTAAGTCACGATTTGTGAAGCAAAGATGTACTCCTTAAATTGCTTAAGCTGTCCATATGCATAGTTGTTATTTATATTAACTAAGTAGTGAGAATTTGAAGCTTGAAGTTCATGAAAAATTTAGGTCAGAAATTAGGGGTGATAAAATTCTCCTTGATCTTTTAGAGTTAGGTTTCAAATCTTATATCATTGGAATCGTGAGATCATAAGCTACATGTTTTGTGTTATAGGTTTTTGTTTTTGTACACGTATGTGAGAGTTGCAGGTTTGAAAAAACGCGCGCTGGAAAGGAACCAAGGACAGGGGAGAAGATGTTGTCTTGGGCTTTTTTGTTTCTGGCCTTTTTTGTTTCTACTTTTTGCACCCCCAGTTTACTTTTACACCCCCTGACCATTTTCTTTTATTTTTTATATTTTCTTGCATATTTTATATTTTGACTTGCATTTATTTTTTTTCTGAACATTAAAAAATCACAAAAAATATTTTCTTTATTTTTTGCATTTTATTATATTTTTTTATTTTATTTTTTTTGCATAATAAATAGTTTGTTACGATTTTATACTTTATTTTTCTTAAATAAAAACTTATAAATAATTTAAAAAAATACTATACATTTTATTCTTATTATTCATATACATAAAATATTATTTCCATACATATGTTAATTTTTAATAGTTGTTAATAATATTATTTAATATTTACTTGTATAGAAAATGGACAAAAATAATATTAGAAAACAATATTTTCCTTTAAATCAAAAAACTAGGGTTTCCCCTTTTCAAAAATAATATTATTATTTTTCTTATTTTTAGGACTTAAATAATTTTATTTTTACATATACAAAATAAATACAAAAAAAAACATTTTGCATCCATACATTTTATTGCATATTTAAATAATTGTTTATTTATTTATTGTACCAAAATTCAATTGGGTTGTAATAGTAAATTAGGGTTTTACTTTGTGCAAATATCCCCATTCAAAAACTTGTATCTCCCGTCCCATAATATTGTTGTAATAGCTTAGATTTACTTTACGCAATTTATCACATTATATACATGTGTAGTAAACAAGGGTTTGCATGATAAGACAAAAATCAAACAAATAGCATGACCTAATACAAGACAAACAAATGCATGTAAAATGACACACATTGCACACAAGCACCTCTAGAGTTTCACCCACTTGGTTGCCTAATAAAATGGTCATGGTATGCATGCTAGGTATCTTGGCAAAATAAAAAAAAAACAAATGATCATAGTCCCTCGATGACGCTATCAAAAGGTTGCCTATACAAATAATCTTAGTCCCTCAAAATGCTAAAGATACTTGGCACCATTGCTATCATGGTCATACGATGACCCGCGCCCGTCCCGTTTAACATCCAAAGATAGGGTTGTTTACCAAGACAATGGTAAAGCAACAATATTAAAGGAATAAAAATGTAAAGGAAAGACTTTTGAGTAGGTAGAATGCTTCTAGTTACTTGATAAATTTGCAAACAATTCTTGCTATTTTCAAACAAACACACACATTTCAAAACATTTCCAAACAACTTTCAAAACATTAAAACATTTTTTAAAAGACAAACATCTTTGTATACGTTCTTACGAATGAGAATCATTACAAAGATTTCCTAAACGATGGCCTCTTTTCAAAATACTTTCAAAACCACACAAAGCACCATTTCAAACAATTTCAAAGTAAAAGCAAGTGATCTAAACAAGTAACTAAGAGCCCATGGAAAACCATGGATGAAAAGGGTGCTAGCACCTTCCCTTTTCATAATCTACCCCCCGAACTCAAGAAAACATCTCAAAGGTCTTTCCTGTGCTTTTTTACCTTTCCTTTTGGATAAAATAAAAGTCGGTGGTGACTCTTGCTAAACTGAAACATTTGTGAACACAAACGCAAAACCTCAAGTCAATTCTCCCACCGTATCACAAAAGGTGAATGGGATACGAAGCATCCGAATCTCATCCCATACAAAGAGCATGTGCTGAAATTGCTCCCACACTTTGAGGAGGTAACCTTTGAACATTTCCCACGAGAGGAGAATCAGTTAGCAGACGCGCTAGCTACCAATTATTCTATGTTCAAAGTCAGGTGGGACAATGAAGCTCCCCGAATAACCATCTAAAGGTTAGATGAACCAGCGGACTGTTGTGACATTGATACCGAAGAGGTGGCAGACAAACCCTGGTTTCATGAAGTGAAGAAGTACCTCGAGACTCGGGAGTATCCCGAAGGGGCATCTATCAATGATAAGAAGTTTCGCTACGAAATTCTTCCTTAGTAATGGAATCCTCTAGAAGCGCAACCATGACTCTATCTTCCCGCGGTGTGTAGACAAGAGGAAACAGAGAGGATTATGACAAATCTACATGAAGGTACCTTCGAAACCTGTTCCAGTGGACATACCATGGCTAAGAAGATCCTACGGGCACGATACTACTGGTCCACTATGGAAGCAGATTGTTATCAGCACACCCGAACTTGTCATAAGTGCCAAATTTATGCTGATAAGGTGCATGTGCCTCCGGTTCCTTTAAATGTCTTGAAAGATCCGTGGCCCTTTGTAATGTAAGACCTACCACTTCCAATGGGCATCGCTTCATCCTAGTGGCCATCGATTACTTCACGAAGTGGGTTGAAGTGGCCTCTTTTGCTATTGTGACTAAGAACTTCGTGGCGTGATTTATCCGACATAATCTGATTTGTTAGTACAATGTGCCAGAGAGAACTATTACTGACAATGGTATGAATCTCAATAACACGATGATCACCGAGCTCTGTAAGCAATTCAAGGTACAACATCATAACTCTTCTCCCTACCGGTCGAAGATGAATGGCGCTGTTGAAGCGGCTAACAAGAACATCAAGAAGATTATACAGAAGATGACAGTGACATACAAATACTGGCATGAGATATTACCATTCGCTTTTCATGGGTACCATACCTCAACACAGACGTCGACATGGGAAACACCTTACTCTCTGGTATATGGCATGGAAGCATTCCTACCCATTGAGGTCCAGATTCCTTATTTGAGGATTATGAAAGATGCAGGTTTGAACAAAGACGACTGGATCTAGACCCGACTTGATCAACTAAATCTGATCAACAAGAAGAGGCTTGTCGCTGTCTATCATGGTCAGACGTATCAAAAACGAATGATCAAGGCTTTCAACAAAAAGTCAGATGATAAGAATATCAAGAAGGGGATCTAGTAATCAAGCGCATCATACTGCCGCAAGGTGATCCAAAGGGAAAATGGAATCCCACTTACAAAGGGCCATTTGTGGTTAAAAACACTTTCTTGTGTGGAGCCATGATTCTAGCCACCATGGACGGTGACGACCTCCCTCACCCTGTCAATGCAGACATAGTGAAAAGATACTACACATGATAAAAGACCCGCTAGGTTGACTGGCCTGGGCAAAAATAAGGGCTTCCCGACGAACCAAAAGGGTTCAAGCAAAAGTAAGGGATGAAAATGAAAAAATCTGTACACCCGGCAAGCCGAACACCTAAAAAGGCGGCTTGGGTAAAAAAGGGTATTCCGGTGGACTGATAACCCGAAAGGTAAGTCCAGGAAAAAATTAGGGATGTAAAGAGTACCACTATGTTCCATTGGATCATCTTGCAACCAGACCTCAGTATCAACTATCAAGTTTGAACGACATCGATCAACTTAATCAACTTTGTACAAGCAGCAAAGTGATGAGACGTTCAAAGACATAGGGGCAATAGCAGAGTTGGAACCTAATGGGATTGTTGCACATAGTTGTTTTTCTTTTTACACAATATTGTATAACTTCTATTTTAATGGCGGTGTTCTCTTACTAGAGCTTCAGTCTCCTTGTACAAAATCATTTTTACAAAAAAACTATGAGTTTTTTTCCTTTTCTGTTTTGTTTTGCAAGAACGTCCAATGGTTTATTCTTCACATATGCATTTGAATATGATTGCTGCTCATAAATATTCACTTAAGAAACAGAAAGACAATTGCTCGTAACTTAAGAAATAGAAGAAAAAAAAAGAAATATAAAATTTGACAGTTACTCTATCCAGCAGGTATCCGGGCAGAGATAGCTTTGGAGCACATTCATCAGTACATACGACTTTGTAACATCTACACTCTCCACAAAGTAAAAGCAATCAAGGCATCCGATATCAGCTTTCCTAAAACGGGAAGTAATCTCTCCAGCCAGGTTCTTTCAGAAACCTGACAGCTATATCCCCCAGCCGAATTTCATAATTGCGACCGTATCATCATGATTTTTATCTCCCCATGCAGAGTTTATTTCTCTAAATAAAGAAGCTGAATCCACGACAGAGCTTATTACTTCAACTACGAAAATTCACCTTCCAAATTATTCCCCACAGAGCTACTCTCAAACAGAGTCTCTCCCTGACAGAATATTCACAAACAACAAGGAGTAAATCTCCAGCATAGTCATCTCCATTCACCACCCCAGCGGAAGTAGAAGAACCACAGTCCTCTACAACAGTCAGGAATGTTATACTCTCCAGCAGCAGTCAAGGATTTATTTTCCCGGACTCGGACATGTCCCGATAGCATTTTATGTTCATACATCATGACATGCGCATACATATCACATACATCATAATCTCATTTATTTTGAGAACATCATCTCACAAGGCATTTCATGCATCACACATATAAGTAACCCGATTGTCTTTTCAGGAAAGACAATTATCACTAACAATTCCAGCAGTTATACAGGTCATATATGTAGACAACTAATGAAAAAAATCAGTTCTCGAAACCAAACGGGTCAACTAATCCAAGTAACTAAATGAAGTAGCCCTACTATCCAGGCTTTCATTTTGAAGTAAACCTACTATCCATGCTCCTTCCCATAGCCCTACTATCCAGAATTTCATTTCAAAGTAACCCTACTATCCAGGTTCCTTCTCATAAGCCCTACTATCCAGGCTTTCATCCCGAAATAACCCTAATATCCAGGTTCCTTCTCATAGCCCTACTATTCAGGCTTTCATTTCGAAGCAACCCTACTATCCAGGTTCCTTCTCATAGCCCTACTATCTAAGCTGTCATCTCAAAGTAACCCTACTATCCAGGTTCCTTCTCATACCCCTATTATCCAGGCTTTCATCTCGAAGTAACCCTACTATCCAGGTTCCTTCTCATATCCCTACTATCCAGGCTTTCATCCCGAAGTAACCTTACTATCAAGGTTCCTTCTCATAGCCCTACTATCTAGGATTTCATTTCAAAGTAACCCTACTATCTAGGTTCCTTCTTGCAACCCTACTATCAAGGCTTTCATCTCGAAGTAACCCTACTATCCAGGTTCCTTCTCATAGACCTACTATCCAGGCTTTCATTTCGAAGTAACCCTACTATCCAAGTTCCTTCTTGCAGCTCTACTATCCAGGCTTTCATCTCGAAGTAACCCTACTATCCAGGTTCCTTCTCATAGCCGTACTATCCAGGCTTTCATTTCGAAGTAACCCTACTATCCAAGTTCCTTCTTGCAGTCCTACTATCCAGGCTTTCGTCTCGAAGTAACCCTACTATCCAGGTTCCTTCTCATAGCCCTACTATCCAGGCTTTCATTTTGAAGTAACCCTACTATCCAGGTTCCTTCTCGCAACCCTACTATCCAGGATTTCATCTCGAAGTAACCCTACTATCCAGGTTCTTTCTCATAGCCCTACTATCCAAGCTTTCATTTCTAAGTAACCCTACTATCCAGGTTTCTTCTCTCTTATCTCCAGACAATAGTTTACATCACTGCAATACCTGGATCCGACCAGAAATGGTCGATCTCACATTCCCCCAGTAAGTCATTGTGCAGCCTGGACCCTGAACAGACATGCAGTTTACTTCCACCTCCTCAATCAGGAGTTAATTACTTAGTATAGTAATGGAAAACTGAAGATCCTATACTCTATTTCCCAAGACATAAATCAACATTCACAGGTGAAGCTCTCCTCAACAGCAAGTACAGGGTCTCCCGCAAAGGAATCTCTTATGCGACCGATATCTTCTTTGGATGGCATATTTAAGCCCATCTCCGAAGATTCTCTGTCAACTTCCAAATGGCATCTGTAAGCCCACTCCCGATATCACCAATCAGTATTACTTCATGCGAGTGCAAATTTATGGTTACTCTAGTGTTCAATCATCTTCTACCTTCAGATCACGAAAGGAAGACCAACCAATCTACATTCTCATGTTTAATAAGATTGAACAGGGGCAGCTGTTGTACCCCAAAATTTTCCCTCCCATTTTACTCAAAACATACTCATTGAAGTCCTCAACTTTCCCAAGGATGCCCAAGGATTGATCAGACAAATGCTCTCCTAAGACAATGAACCTCAAACTAGGGTTTCCATTTTCATCAAGATGGGTGAACTCCAAAGGTATCAAATATTCTCCATGGTCTTAATATGTTCTCAAGATCATCCATGTCAAGTTTCATGCCTTGCACAAGAAGTTTGCTCAGTCAACTACTCAAATGCCTGAAAATCAACTTTACTAGGTCAAAAGTCAATTGTGGTCCACATGCAGTCAAACTTCAAGATTTTTGGTAAACATCAACATTTTTAAGTGATATCCATAATTTGATCAAGGGTTGATCATGATTCCCCAAGGAAGGCTCTTAATTCATCAAAACTCAAAAGATGCTAAATTAGGGTTTCTTAGGAAAAAGTCAACCAAACTTTGACCAAGCATAACTTTCTCATACTTTATCAGAAATTCCCTATCCAAGGATCATTTTGAATAGAATTCAATTCCCTACAACTCATCTTTAGTCCTCAAGTTCAAGAAATGCACTCATGAAAAGATATGAACTCAGACATTATAGGTCATTCCAAAAAGTCAACAAAAACCCCTTTTGGGTCAAAGCTCCTTTCATGAACATGGAAGGTCCAATTGAGATGAAACCAAAGAGGTTGCTTAGGGGACACCCTAAGCTTTCTAAAAAGTCCAAGAACACCCTCTTAGGGTCAAAACTTAAGGAGATATGCATTGTCAAAGTTGGCCATATTTGGAGAACTGTCAAAAGTCAACAATGCCCAAAATTGCATTTTTTTAGCAAATGGGCCTAATTTTTTATGATTGAATCTTACCTCTAGCAATGTCCACGACCCAAACACTCTTCCATATTTTATTGAATTTATTTATTTAATTTATTTTGATTTTAAACATTTAAAAATCATATTAAATCACATAAATGATATAAAATATGGAAGATTTATTTTTTGATCTGATTTTGAATGAAATGCAATCCATTTATACTGCCCAAAACAGAATCAAATCGTGCCAAGGTTAATTGGAGTGAGAATGGAATGATTTAGCTTGATTTGGAAAGAAATAATGCAAGGTTGGAATGGAATCAAATCTTAATAATTGGCAAGGATTTGGAGCTCTTTTGTTAACCTAATTCAAAGAAATACATATAAATAACACATCCCAAGCATAAGGAGGCAGAAGAATCGTGTGAAACGGCCAAGAACAACTTGTGCTTTTTGTCAAAAAATCTCAATTGGAATCCCAGATTACAGCCACTCTCAAGGAGGTTTAAAGATTGCAGCACATTCTTGGACGTCTCTGGAAGCTTTTCCAACCCTTGCCAAGCTCTGAAGCACCAAGAATCACGCTCCATACACATCACAA
This sequence comes from Vicia faba, assembly GCA_948472305.1. Taxonomy (NCBI): domain Eukaryota; kingdom Viridiplantae; phylum Streptophyta; class Magnoliopsida; order Fabales; family Fabaceae; genus Vicia; species Vicia faba. The sequence continues at coordinate 1,533,084,808 of OX451737.1, forward strand.
TTTGACATATTTTTTTATTTCGATTACGTGCATATAGGCTTTTTCCATGTAGTTTAATCATGTATTCTGGTTGGTCATAAGAATTCGATGCTTGCTGAATGCTTTAATTGAGTTTTGAGTGCAGGGAAGGAAGATAGCCATTACTAGGGTTCCCAAGCTTCGTTTTGGGGATTCCCTATGTAGGCGAAATTAGATCAGATCATGGGCACCATTGAACCCAGGGCATGATTTATGACCGTCCTGTACCTTTGGTTTACATTTATTTGGCTTGTGTTGCGTTTTCAGTTATTGCAGGTTTGTAGCCATGGACAAAACCTGTCACTATAACCTTCAGTGACAGTTTTGTCCGTAGGTAAAAGATAAGCATCTAAGACAACAATCCTAAGGAAAGAGACAATTGCGTGGCTGACTTCCATTGGTCCATTTAAATTCACGCGCGCGTTTTGGGCATGAAACATTGTTTCCATTATATTATTATTTTGTCATATATATCAACGAATGACAACTTGGCTTGGTGGTAAGGAGGAATGTATGGGAGGCGAGAGTCCTGGATTTGAGACTCGGGTTTGGCATTTTTATTTTTTAACAATTTGATTGCAGATCCGGTGTGTCTCACCTTCCCAATACCTGCCATGCGCCCTCTGATCTCATCCATTGGATTCACCTCTGGCCAGATCCAAGGCCCAACACACGCAGGTCCACCATGAGTCCTCAGGAGATGACTTCACTGGAATCCCACGCAGGACATTTGGGCCAACAAATTGGGCCTTTACACAATCATGCAGCACACCCCCCAAATTGCTTCTCACAATCAGGCCCAAATCCTATTCTTTTTTATTTCTTTTATTTAATTATTTGCGTTAATTATTTTTTTTACAAAATCATTTTTTATTATTAAATCATATAATCATAAAATTACAAAAAATATTAGGTTTAGTTTTGTTTCCGTGAAATATTTATTTGCATTAATTAATTAGTTTAATTAGGTTAACTTAAACACTTTTTTTGTAATTAAAATTCAACAGAAATTAGGTTAACTCAAATACTATTTCTTTCCATAATTAAAATTAAATAGATTTTTTTTTATAATTAAAATCAGTTTTGAAAATTAATTATTTCAATTATTTCAACATTGATTATTTTGTTAAATAAGATTAATTAGTAAATTAGGTTTAACTTGCAAATTGCAACTATTTTTCTCAATAAAAAATACAAAAATATCTTTTAATTAATTAGATTTCTTAGGCTTATGATTTGTTCTCGTCTTAACTTTCACGCATTGTTTTTTTCCTTATTTTTATTAATTATTATAATTGTTCCAAGTTTGTAATAGTTAATTAGGTTTACTATTTCGCATTTATCATTCTTCCCCGATTTTTGGTTATGTAATCCCCTCCCCAAGGCCTTGTAATAGCTATGGTTTTAATTTCTCGCTCTTTACTTTTCTCAATTATAAACTTCCTAGATGTATGGATAATAGGATTGAATGGCAAGATAAATTAATTTAAAACGGTAGATAACCCTAATTGTGCAAAGATAATTAACTAAAAAAACACACTTGCACATGCTCACTCCTAGGGTTTGCCCCACTTGGTTGCCTTAGAAATAATAGTCGTGTCCCTCGAACTTAGGGATACTTTAGCAATGACCCGCGATTCAAAATCGTCATAAAGATCATAGTCCCTATTTGTCCCTCGAGTTGCCTACGAACTGATCTTATGACGATAGTCCCTTCGAAATGCTAAGGTATCTTTACTTGTTTCCTTCAGAGACCATTTCGTCCCTTTGAGCGTCCCTTTAAAAAATCCAACAACGGAGCTACCTACTCCTTAATAGTAGGATAGCACTGTCTAAAGGAAACAAAAACGAACAAACTTTTTTCAAGTAGGTAGAAATCTTAAGTACTTGCTCAAAATAAAAACTTTTCACACAAACACTTTTCAAAACAGTTTTCAAAACAACTTCATCACACTCTTGAGGACCGATAAAAGGGTTATCACGAAGTAAACAAAACTTTTTCAAAACAAGCACACACAAGAAATATGAAAAAATGAGCAAGTACCTAAGAGCCCGTGGAAAACCACAGATAGAAAGGGTATTAACACCTTCCCTTTCTATAATCTACCCCCCGTACTCAGAAATATCTCGAAAAAGGTTTTTTTCTGTTCTTTTTACTTTTCCTTTGTTGGATGAAATAAAAGTCGATGGCGACTCTTGCTTACCGCAACATTTGCGAATACAAAACGCAAACCAGTAAAATAGCCGGTTCTGCCACCGTATCACAAGTCTTTTTCTTCTTTTGGGAACCACCAAAATAAGTTTTGGTGTTGACAACATTAATTCCAGAGACATCCTTAATCTTTCTAGTTTAATTTCAATTTCAATTCTTTCCCCGTATGTTACCATCTCAGCAAACGAATCATAAGTACTACAACTCGTGTAATACTTCTTCTGTAAAGTGCTAGTAAACATATCCACCATTTCACGCTCCATCATAGGTGGTTGGACCCTGACAGCCATCTCACGCCACCTCTGTGTGTACTCCTTGAACGATTCATTCTGTTTCTGAGATAAATTTTGTAGTTGAGTTCTCGTGGGTTCCATATAAGTATTGTATCGGTAGTGTTGGACGAAAGCATCTGCCAACTCTCTCTCCTTGTATGGATATGAGTACTATCTAATTGCATATACCACTCCAGCGGTCCACCAGTTAGACTTTCATAGAAAAAGTGAATAAGAATATTTTCATTGTCAGAGTACTCTGGCATCCTCCTATAGTAGGATTTTACATGTGTCCTAGGAGAGGAGGTGCCCTTGTACTTTACAAAATCTGGCACTTTGAACTTTGGAGGGATCTTCACTCCCAGAACCAAGCCTAAATCAGACATATCAAGGCCTATAACACCCTGACTCACAAATGCTCACAGACGCTCCTCGAGCATACACAACTTTTTGTCTTCCTTAGTTGGCTCATCAACACTGGACATCCAATCATCGTAATTATCCTCCTCAATTTGACGAACAGGAATGTGTACATGCCTGGGTTAGACAAAATGTTGTTCATTGTGTTGACAAGTAGGAGTGGGTGGAGGCGGATTCCCCACAACTTGGACCACAGGAATACCTTGATTGCCAGCAGGATTACCAAGGTTCACAATTTGACCATTCTGAAGATTCAGACCAGCATTTTCATTCAGATTTAAATTATGAACACCATCTAGATTTCCAATCACACTCTGAGCACCATTCAAATTTTGAGCACCTTGGTTACCATTCAGATTCTGACAACCATTCAAGTTCTGCCCACTCAGATTGCCGGTCAGATTGCTAACAACAACCCCTTGAGGATTGACGATCAAAGTCTCATTCCCATTGTTCACAGTATCAGCAAGCCTAATAATCATGGCTCTCATCTCTTCTTATTGATGTGCCATGTTCTGGATAATCTCCATTAGCTGATCGACACGAGTGTCCATCTTGACACCCATAGCAACAACGCCCGCCTGAATTTGTTCCATTTGTCTTTTTGAAGTACTCCGAGTGTTGTAATAATGAGAGTTTGTAGTATCAATCTCTGAAAAGAAAACCTAGATCAGATATAAGAAAACCTGTTGGATCCGTCTATCATGATATATTATGCATGAATGCATGGTTATGCATGAAATGTTTTATCATTTTCAGGGCGCTTAAGAATTTTGTCATATACCGAAAATATCAAACAACATGATAAGAGATAGACAAAAATAATCGAGGGAGCACAACAAAAATAACAACAACAACTTATTTCATTCAAAAAATCTCAATCCAACTGAGTTCATTCAAGATAACAGTCAAAATATGACAAATAAAATAAAACTCCGACCAACAATCCTGGCGATGGGTTTTTTTTTACAGCAAAACGAAACAACAAACACACATCAAGTTCTACACAGTGTAGAAACATCATCTTCCCATCTGGATCTTGAGCCTGGAGATTTCTTCGATGGCCTGTGACAACTGAGTGCCACGCCCTTTGAGACGGGCCTTTGTTGCGAGTCTCTAGTTGATTTTTGCTTTGAGATGAGCATCTTTGTCTTAAAGCTGCTTCTCTAGATCTTTGATTTTGGCTTCGGAACGCTTCTCCACTTCAGCCTTAGACACCCAGAGGATGTCGTTGTCTCGACAACTCTGCTTGTATTTCTTCTCAGTTGCAGCAAAAATTCTTTTGGGGTCTTCAACAGTAATAAAATTGTCTTTGGCTCTGCATCTCTTAGAAGTACCAGCTTTCTCTGATTTTTTGAGTTTGCGAGCTAAATCTTTCTTATCTTCTCTTAGAAAGTAAAGTTCCATGTCTTTAGCTTCCAAGTTTATGCGAAGGTGTTGATTCTCACTTTGTACTTGTTAGAAGCATTCTTTCAAAACATCATATTGCAACTTTTTAGGATGTGGGTACAAGGGATCTTCCTTTGCAAGCGACAACCGAAGTGTTCTTGCCCTCTCTTAGACCCACTCAACATAGGGTCCATAAGCCATCAACTCCTTCGGCCCGAAGATATCTTTACCTTTTCTGAAGATTTTAGCCCAAGCAATTACTACTCCATGTAGCATCTCAGGATCTTCCCCTTTCTTACAATACATAGGTTCATTGATTTCACTGCTTTTAGGAGGACTCCACATAGCATACCCTAGCTAGCGTAGGGAAATAACAGGGTTACAATTAATCACTCCCTGTGTCCCCTTGAGTGGGACATTGGAAAAGCCTCCATAATTGGTAATAACTGCAACACTATCAACTCGACGCCTATACCAAGTTAAATCAAAAGAGGTTAGAGCCATGAGCTTCGCTGCCCAAGTACGAGGTTTATGAGTATCCACGAACGGTCCTTCGGTAGGCAACATATACATGAACCATCTGTACAACAAAGGCACACATCACACCATAACACCCTTCTTACCATACTTGGAATGGATAGTAAAGTAGGTGTTGTGCAAGATAATCGATACCAGATTCGGATTCATGAACACGCAAATGGCAACCAGATCTACCAACTTCTCAACATCAGGGAAAATACTTAGGCCATAAAACAAAACTTCTAGCAGAGCGTTGAATCTGACCCACAGACGCTTAGTTCCCATTTCTTCGGCTTTGCATATCAGAAAATACGCAGAGAGACCACTGGTTTTACCTCTCTTCTTCAAATTACCTTTCACATTGCTCAGGCTCAAATAAAGTGCCTTAGAGATAGCTTCATAATCGGGATCGTCTAGTACTCTGGAAAAGGGAATGTGATCAGTGACTTTGATTCCCAAGATATAAGAATACTCCTCAAGAGTTGGAGCTAGCTGATAATCCTGGAATGTGAAACACCATAGTTCCGAATCATAAAATTGTAACAAAGTATTAAGAGCTATGTCCTCCACCTGAACATCTAACAAGGGAAAAGTATTCCCATACCGTTCACTTAAAACTTACGAATTCGAATAAACCACCACTCTACTCAACTCTTTCAAATGAGGCCAACTGGTAGCACTGAACTTGTAACCGAAAATGTCTCTGGTGTCTCTCTTAACAACATCATGGTTGTTTACCATTTCTGATACAAATGTCTACTCTGAAACACCATAGAAATGAAATGCAAATGCAGGTTAACTCTTTTTTACATATACATTTTTTTTGCATTTATTTTGTAAAAGTAAATATGCCATGATACAAGGTGCAATAACTCATGGAATCAAAGTTTCCAACATCAGAAATCCGATGTACTGTCTGTGAATGTGCCAAAAATACCAAGATCAAAAGTTTGGACCATAAACCAAAGAAAACCAAGTCACCAACAGAACACGGTCACCATCAGAATAAGGTCACCATCAGAACAAAGTCACCATCCATACCTGTAAAGAATATTCCCTCCCCACTCACGGGTAAAGACTAGGTCAGGGTAGGTCAATGGTAACTCAAAATCACGGGTCCGCCTGAAAACACTACCATTAAGCCACAGATGTGGATGATGATAACACCCTATTTGAACCTCATCTAAGCATAGACGACATGACCGCACTGGTAGGACTTTTGTCCAATAGCCGTCATGTTCTACTCTATTCCTAGGTTTCCTAGATAGTGCACTCTAGCCTGGGTACTGGGTCTTTTACCTTAATAGTAACACACACCCAACATGGAAAACCAACAGAGCCAACACAACAGATAACCAATATGGAAAGCGATAAAATGCAATGCAAACATATGCTCAGATAATCATGTACAAATGAATAAACTGTAAAGAATAATAAAACACCCAAATAAAAGAAAACAAGAAATAGGAGCGACTCCGAGATAGACCAACATTTGGTCAGCCTTTCCCCCGTGACGTCGCCAGCTCAAAGAACTGGCTGAGCAAATCATTGAGATGAAATCAATGAAGTCTCCATCGAATGTTTTTATCCCACAAGAAGGGAAAGGTAAACATCGAGTAAGCCTGAGAAGGGTGAAATCAAGTTCAAACGGCTGGGAGATACGGGTAAGGGAGTCGATTACGCGAGTGGAAGGTATTAGCACCCCACACGCCCATAGTACTCTACGTGATCCACTCTTGTTGTTCTAATCAAAGGGTGTATTCAAATCTAAAGCTTACGAGCTAAAAAGAAAATGCAAAGAGGGAATGCATGAAAAAGAAAACACACAAAAAATAAGGAAATATTTACAAAGTTTCGCTCGGATGAGCCCCACGAATAGATGCATACGTATCCCTTTTAAGGAATTAGAGTATCGTAGTTTGGATCACATATTTTGGTTTGTTGTATGTTTTTTATGAACAATGTTAATTTTGCTTTCTATCGCAGCTCGACCTTTGGAGACTCACGCGTCAGCACATAAATGAATTAACAAGTTCTTTTTGAAAGTTTAAAAGAAAAGGCCCGAAGGAGAAAAATAGTTTGCATTAGTTGATGTTTTTCACCTTGAAAAAGGATTTGAAAGTTGTTAGATGTTTTATGCATTTTCCAAGAAAAGGAGATTTTTGTTTTAAGGATGCAAAAAGAAAAGAAAAACATATAAGGGAGACTCTCTAACTCTATCCCTAATATTATCATACACTGATGGTCCTAAGTTTGAGTTTGAAAGAGAAATCTCTACCTATGTTAGCACGCATTGATTTCAATCCTAATGTCTAACTTGCATCGGAATCGACACAAGTGAATCCTAAAGGAGCATACAATGGTTCAAAACCTAAGGGAACATGGTATATAAAGGATGAAAAGCAAACAAGCAATCAACAAGCTCAAGAGAGAACACACATGTCATGGGTAGTGCATACTAGCCCAAGTCAAAAGGCCTAACCAAGATATCGAATCATCGAGGTGGATTAAAAAGGGAAGTTCCTGACCATAGATATCTTACCTTGGCAAGAAGGGGTCTTGAAAGCTACTCTTAACCAAGGTATCATGTCACCAAGGATAGAAGTATAGAGTGGGGAGAGGTGAATGTCCAAGGCGACTAAGCACCTAACCAAGATATCGAGAATCGAGGTAGGAGATAGAAGACAATATGAACAAGCACGAAGCATCAACGTCTCCTGATGTGAGTTCAAGACAAAACGTGGGGGATCAGTTACAGATCCCTGTATTCCACTTGACCGACTCGATAACAAGAGTAAGCACGATTCAAAGCATTAATGCACTACGCGAGCTATGAACGATACATTCTAAAAATGGCGGGGTCGATTGCATACCCTCTGCTCGCCTTGCCTCCTTTTGAGGACGTATCAGTTGGGAATAGGAATGGGACGCCTCTTTGAGGTCTTTGGGAACAAATGAAAACACATGCAGAATTCCTACTTCGAGGTAGGTCTTTAAACAATCAACAAAAACAATTACCAAACAAGTACGAAATGCCTTCTAAAGGTCTTTAAACAGCGACTTCGAGCGCACACTCTTTATTATCCTACTTCTCATGATATCTAGAAAGCGATAAAATGCAGAAAGATAAACCTAACAGTGAAGTAATACGAAACGAATAAAATGTTCATTATACAACAAATACAAGCTAAGAAACTTGATGAACTTCGAGCGAGCTAGAATAACCAAAGAAAACCAAGTCAGATACAATCATCCAATGTACAATGCAAAAATAAATCGCAAGCAATGCGCATCAAGCCAATATCCTGCATCATGCCATGCTACACAAGCAAATGATGAAATTAGAACACATATGTGTCGTGACAGATCGCCTTCCAAAACTTGCACAATCTCACAAGAAAAGTTGGAAAAAAACAAGGAATATCAAATGTAATTCGACAATCGACATCACAAGTTAAATTAGCATATTATCATGCATAAAGTGAAATGCAACAGTAATGGAATCATAAAAATGAATTCCTGGAATTATGTACATCACACAAAGAAATGCATAAAATGTCAATCCGAAACTAACACAACTTCATACACATGTCTTATAAAGACCAAAACAAATGCAATGAAGCATGAACCAACAATTAAAACCAATTTCGGGTGCATTTTACAAAATGGGGCAGCATTACGGTTTTTGAAGAATTAACCCAAAAAAATGTATTGGAACCAAGCAAACTTAATCACAAAGGTTCATGAACAAACAATAAAGTAAAAACATGAATTATGTGACGATTAAACTCAATGTACATGTCGAAAAGCATAAAATAGCACTATATTTAAAAATTAAGGGCGCAAAAAAGTCTGAACGAAATTTGCTTAAAATCGCATGGTTACTTACAAACCCACCGTAATCATGAGAAATATATGGAATTTTGATCCAAAATTGAGAAAACTTGGTAATGTTTAAAACCACTTTTAAATGGTGCTTTCAAGTCACAAATCAAGAATTAATGTAATTTCCATATTCAAAACTTTTTATGTCAAAAAATGGAAATTATCCGCACATTAAATCAGAAATTGCATCAATACATGATAACACAATAAAGTCCCAACAATAATTCCATATTTGATATTAAATCTAAAATTCGGTGTTCAAGAATTTATGAACAATTTACTGAATCAAAATCAAGATCCATATCAATTATGTAACCATTCAACTGATTCCTATTTTCATCATCTTAACAAATTCAAGAATCAAGTTCAAATACAAATCAACTCATGGAATTATGCTCAAAAATAAATCCATTATGGTTCAAGCATTTAATCAAACATGTAATCTTCAAGAAATTAAACTCAATTTATTCTTAACACAATTGAATTCAAAAATTCAAGAATCAAAATAAACACACAATCATATGTTCAATTCATACTTCAATTCCAATTTTCATGTAAATTCAACAATTCAATCAAATATAAAAGGAACAAGAATTGAATTACCAAATTGAAGTTAAGAGGAGGTTGGTGAAGAGGAGATCTCGCCGAAAATTGAATCGGAGCACGAAAGAGTTGTTGACTGCGATCGGAAATCAAACGGAGGGAGGAAATTAGCCATGGATTTGAGACAGTGGAAAGGAGATAAAGAGACCGCGTTTGGGCGGTGGTGACAGAGGGAGTTAGTCTGTGATTCGTGGCGGCTACCGCAGGAGGGAGTGAAGTGGTTGAATGCTTGCGGAACCAGAGAAGAAGAGAGGAAGGGATATTTTAATTTTGGTTGATTTATGTTTTCTAGCGCGATGGTTTTAGAATTCTGATGGTGGTTATTGGTGGTTGGTGTTGGTTGTGCAACTTTTGAATTGAGAGAATATAGAGAAAGTTTACGAGAGGTATTTGAATTTTGGTGGTAAAATGAAGTTATGAGAGTACAAATTTGAATTTTGAATATATAGGATGGCTCCAAAGTCTTGTTTGGCTTGCATTTTCAATTATTTTCATGATCCATGGACACCGATCCCCCAAACATATTTCAAATGGTGCAAAATCTCGACACAGGACAACCAACAAAATCGTAGCTGACGAAATCAGTGACGTGGTGCCGAAAGAATGGAATCAATCGAATAAAAATCGAGTGAGTTTGATAACTTTAAATGGCAAAACCTCAAACCGAAAATTATATAAGTGGATTTTTCAGCATATTTGGAGCTTAATCGATAATGTCATGCCTCTCGGAGCTAGATACGAACTCGAGACCTGAAGTAATATCGAAGGCAAAAAAAACCTTGACCCGATGCAAAAATAAAGGACCCAATCGAATGAACGACAAGAATGTTATGAATTTCCCAAGATGCACTGATGCATAGCAGAGCTAGCTAAACCAGCTTTTTTTCAAATAAATTCGCCGTTCAGTTTGAAAGAATTCCACGAACGAAAATCCTCCTATCAAAATCCGAACTCGGGGTATGAATAAAATTTGTAGCTGACATCATTTTTGAAATTATGCCGAAAGAATTGTCTCGATATGATAAAAATCATAGAAGTTATGATTTTTAGAATATTGGAATACGATGAATTAAAATTTTGGTTCAGCACGATAAATTTCTCCGGTAATCCATAATTTTGGATATTTTACTTAAAGAATTAGATCTCAGCCCGAACATACGAATCAAAGATAAAATCAAGAAGGATTTTTCGCCCAAAGAACGGCTCAAAAACAACGCTAAATACATTGTATAATGCATTTCAAGTATTTTGCGCTTTAGTAAACCTTCCTCGTAAAATTAGCCTTTGACATGAACAAATGAAATGAAGAAGACTTCAAGACAGTTTCAATGACTAAAGAATCATTCCCAAACCAAAATTTGAACTCGAGTTGTGAATTTCCGAGCTTGAAACGCATTGTACTGAATTTATGTCTGCACTACCTAAAATCAACTGAAACACTTGACTTTCTGCATAATCCAGAGCGTGTTGAGACACATAAGAACTTGATATGATTATGACTTGCTTGTTTTTTTATTAGATAGCTTGGAAAACATGTGGATTGTGTTAAAATGCAGAAAACCCTGAGTTTTGCTTCATAGTGCTGCTTAACGGAACAATCAAATTTAACAACTCTTTCTTGCAAAGAAATACCTCTATTCTATGAGTATGAGTCTAATGACATATATGTATGCATATTTTAATGAAGTATAATAAACTAGGTTCAAAATGGAGGGCAAATTTTTTGGTACAACAACATGCAATGAAACTTTATGCAGAAACTTGTTTTTCATGACTTGGATCAATTTCAAAATGCTTTTAATGGTTCATAAGATCCAAAAAGCAAAGGAGTGCCACAAGACACATAGATACCATGTTTTTCATGACTTGTATCAATTTTGAAATGCTTTTAATGGTTCCTAAGACCCCTAATGCAAAGGAGTTCCACAAGACATAGAGCTACCGTCCAATATACAAAAATGCTAGCTTTTCCTAGTTTTGACATCATGCAAAAGATCAAACGATGGAGTTTCACTCACATACTCCCCCTTTTTTATGATGGAAAAACTTGTGACGATGAATTTCATGTGGTTATCGAAAGCTCCCATTGACTTTGTGCTTCCCACCTTCGTCTCGCATATGCTTCTCTCCCTTTGACAACACCAAAAATAAATATAGAAAACCGTTAGAAGTATCATATTCCAATACAAATACGAATATATCACTCAGAGGCATTTTTGCATAGAAGAGCAACAATCACATATCCTCATATATATGTAATGGTGCGAAATTAATAAATAACCGGCAAACAACATTACAAAAAATGTAATGTAATGCATAAATAATAAATAAGCTGTGAAATATCAAATATGTCAAGGTGCTTGTTTAGTGTCATGATTACTTAACACAACATAACGGAACTCTCGATGCCACACAAGCATGTGCCTAGCATAGCGACAAGAACATGTCGCTACTAAAATCAAAATGAAGAAGTTTGTCATACCATGTAGCCAACATAACAAGAAACACATATTTCAAATGATACGCATAGAGTTAGCTTAAGAACAAGTGCAACAAAAAAAGAATAAACAAAACACATGCTTGCACAACTAGAACAAACTTATACAAATGTGAAATAACTAATACATGAAGTCATTATAAACATATAGATTAAAAGAACAAAATGGTTATCAATAAAAAAAATTGGAAATGAACATTCATGGTTTTCATCATTTGAGAGAATATCAAGCATTTTTGGAACTAAACAAGTAACATGCATTAAGGTAAATCTTACTTTTAAGGAGAAACTGAAACAATATTACCTCACTCTTGATGGAATGGAAGTTGCACTCTCATGATGTAAAATACTCAAACAAAGAGTTAGAGTGAAAATATAAAGTGCAAGCTGTTATACCCCAATTTTTGCCCCTAAGATTTCTCATCATCTCACTTTTATCAATACATCAAGATCACACATTACGGTTGGTTCTCTCCTTCTACTTTATCCCATCTTCAAGTTTGCTCTCGGGGGATCACCAAGCATCTTGAAGTGTGTATTGTATACATATTTTATTTCAACTGACATCAAAATATGTATATATGTCTCTTTGAATGTTCAAATCGTAGGTAATGGCACAATTGCATTCCTCTCACCATTTCCTAGTACAATGGGTCAAAACTAGGGTTTTGAATTTAATTAGCAGATTTCTGGCTTTTTGAGAAAGACTTGATTCCATGCTTCTCTACATGTCCACGAGCATCTATTATTGGAATATTGGTCATCAATTTTGATTAGAAAAGGTTCAATTGATAAATAAAAAAGGGGTAAAATGGTCATTTTGTCAAAAGTCAACCAAAGTCAACTGCTGACGAAGGGGATTTTTGGTGAACCCTCAATTCAATATCCCTATTTTCATATTTCATGATAAATGGTGGCATGAAATCAAGAGGAATTGTTGAGTTAGTGATAACTTGTTAAAGAAGTTATTGGAACTTTTGAAAATTTCTAAGTGTTTCTAGTACTAAACTTTGGATGATCATATCTTCTTCATTTATTATTGAAAAATAAAAACTTTACATGTTTGGAAAGAGGATACAAAGTTCTTCAACTTTGTTCTTGAGGGCTAAAGTCCAAAAAGTGAAAGGAGAAGAAGTTATTTTGCTTGGAAGATTCTTGACACTTAGTAAATTTTCAAATTATGTACACAAGGTCTGATTTCTTCATGATCATTTTTGAGGTGTCAAATGGATTCAATTCAAAAACATTTCAACATCAAAATTAAAGTTTGAAGTGTCCTTTACAATTTTGGTTCAAGAATCATTTCATTTGGTTCAATATTTAGAGAGATACAATGTTAAGGAATTGAAGCTTTAAGATGTCATTTTGCCAAGTCACACGCGCGTCAGGCCAAGCATTTCTCAAAAAGTTCATGGGCACATGTTCATCCTCATTTTTCTCAGTGAACTAATCTCCATTTTAAAAAAATTTGAACATCAAAGTTGGAGTTTGATGTCTCCTCTTTAATTTTGATTCAAGGTTAATTTTAATTGGAACATTGAGGAAAGAGTTATTGGATTTAGAAGTTGAAAGAAAAAAGCTGGAAAATGTATGCCATGCACATGCAGGATTTCTAGTTTGCATGCATTCCAACCCGGACATTTTATCAAACATCTTCAGGGCATAAGTTCATGATGAATTTCCTATATGATTAAAGCATAGTTTGGATTTATGTTCATCATCAAAGTTGGAGGGTACATTATTACCTTCAATTTTGCTACACATTGTTTTTGATTTTCATGGTCATATCTAGAGATATTGTAAGTTGAAGTCATGATCATAAAACATGTAAGATTTTGATATTTGCATAGTTATTACACCAGTACACTTACCAGCCTTTTGAGGCTAACTTCATCGCCATTTTCAAGTGACTTCAAGGCCTCCTTTCAAGTTGTGGTTAACATGAAAATTGTTTACTGAATTTCCCTCTTTCTAACAAGCCAAATCTCATCTCAAATGGTCACGAATTCATCAAGTTTAATAGAGGAAATTTGTTTGCATGGAATTGCATGATGCTTGTTCAAATATAACTAGGTTACCATCTCACCATGCATGCTTATTTCACTCAATTATGCTCTTTATTTTCACACTCAAAATGACAGTATTAATACACAAACAAAGCATCAAAACGTAACACACACATCACACCACCCTATTTCTGATTTTTTTAATTCTTTTCCTGTTTCTACCCTCAAGGAAGCTTCCTCAACACTCATTCCACTCTATATAAAACCTCTCTATTATCTCATTTAGGAGAGAAGAAAAAGAATCCACAAGTTACACTCTGCATCTCCCGCACAAAGTTTCATCTTCTTCCTAATCAGATTTCGCATCTTAATATCTCTTAATTTTCGTGCAAGCTCCAATATCTGCTCAATTCTACTGTATTAAAGTTGAAAGCTGGGGGATCATCGGGTTTCTTATTAATTTCAGAGGCACCTTATGAGTTTATTTTTCACAAATTGAGGTGAGCATCATTGAACTCAAATTCGCGATTTAGCTTACATCCTTGTTGAAGATCATGTGTGTCCAAGATCATGTCTGAAGTATAATTCCATGCGTTTTGTTGCTTGATTTTTGTTCAAAAAGTTGCTTGAAGATCTATCTAAACTAGTGCTTTAGTGCCCAGATTTCATTTTAATCTTGCATCATTTAAAAAAATCATAAGCATCATTGTGTTCCTTGTTATTTTGTGATGAATTTTGATGTTTGGATCATTTGATTTGGTTGAGAATCGAGTGAGAGATTTGAATTTGAAAATTGTTTGTTGAATTGCTCAACTTAAAATCATGTTCATACAGCAGTTTTTGCGTTGCATTTTCTCTATGATCCATGCATCATTTGATGAATTTCTTGATTCTATCGTGTTCTATTCATTTAGATCTTGATGTTTGATGTTTACACTTTACGTTTTCATGGAGAAATGAGGGAGTTATACGTTCCTGAACTTTGCCTGTCAAACTGAAAACTAGTTAGGGCTTTAGGCTACAGGACAAGGACGATTACGTGGCATATTTCAATTGAACATGATATTAGCTTCTTTTACAACGCCTTATGTTTGAAATATGTGTAATAGGTTTTAAATATATTTGAATTTTTATTGTCTTCTCTAATTTTGTTTTAATATTTGTCTTAATTCAAAAATCACCACCAAAATATTTTAAACTCTATTTTCAATATACTTTCATATTCTGATATTTATTTCAAAGTCTTATCATTTTTTCATGATTAAATAAATTCAATTAGTTTAATTAATGTTTTAATCATCCTATAGGTTTTAGAATTTTATTTTCCTATTCCTACTAATCTAAAAATCCATAAAAGATGTTTTTGAGTTTCCCTCTGAGTCTTCTTATTAAAAATAATTTTTGTCCAATTTTACAAAATTCGTGGGATGCAAATTAAATCAACTGATTGGTTATATCACTTTTCCTTTGTTTTTTTCTTCATATTTTATGTAAATAATTTTTTTTAATTCTACCTTTTGAGATAAAATTAAAGAAAAATATACTCACTGACTCTTAGCTATTGGAATTTTTTTTAATGATTTTTAATTAGGTTTACATGTGAGTTTGCTTATTTTTCAAACTTTTAGAAGTTAATTGATGTTTTTGAGGTCTTTTCTTGCTTAAGAATAAAGAAATAATTAATTCTCTAACTTCCCTCATTTCTAAAAATCAAAGAAAATATGTTCAAAGTTCCTGGATGAGTCAATATCATTTAAACCTTCTTTTTTTGATTTTTAAAGTATGATCTTCCATTTTCTTCAAAATATTTGTAAAACTTGCCTAGTTTTAGTATTTTGCCAACTAGTTTTGATGTTTGAGTTTCAAAATCATATTTCCTCCACTTTTCAGGAACTTTTGGCTATGTTTGACTTTTAGAAGTCTTTAGGGAATTATAATTAAATTGACATAAATTTACACGTTATCTTTCTATTTTTGACATAATTTTGACTTACGAGTATATTTAGGGTTTTGCTTTAATCAAAAAGTTTGTGTTTGAGAACTTGTGTGCATAGTTTTAGGCTAACTTTTGGCATGGCTTATGCTACTGACTTGGGTGTTACTTTGGGACAAATTTCTCAACCTAATTGCATCCTGGGTGTTGATAGATTGAAAAACCAAATCCACTAAAATGTATGAATGATATTGATGATATTTGAAACCCTAATTTCATCTGATACATCCCCTCCCTCTTCATCTTATCCATTTCTTACTTGTGTTATATGTTATCGGATAATGATTTACATATCATTTCTCTAACATATGGTACATAAATTGCTATAGACCGGCCTAAAAATAGGCGTGTTTTCTATATAAGTCCACTTACGATTGCTTAACATAGTGCTAAATTTGTCCCGATTCGAGAAATGATCATTCATGTCCCAAACCTATGGTTGCAAGCCCAATTATGATTAATTTGAAACCTTTGATCCAATAATCTTAAGGTTCATTTTTAGGAGGATTTGATCTTATCAATCCTTTAATGAACCTTCATAAACTATGTCCTAAGTGAATCATTTGAACATCGTTGATCATATGAGGTCATCTTGAGCATTTGAAATGAATGACATACTTGTAAAATCAAGCTTCACAAGTAAGATTTTGTCTTTGATGAAGAAAAACCATGGCTAACAAAGAAGGCAAAGATTTATGATCAAGCATCTAAGCATCTAAGGATAATATCTTCATTCAAAGCTCTCAACAACTTTAAAGGTATAATAATATTATCTACTTTGATCTTAAGATATATATGCTCAAAAATGAAAAAGATTTGTTTAAAAAATCATTCTCAAGCTTTTCAAAGATAAAAATTCATTTTTCTTCTGCATGCAATCGATTTTCATCTTAGTGCAATCGATTGCACACTTCAAAATTTCAGATCTTTTGCTTTTGTTTCTATGTGCAATCGATTTACATTACCTATGTAATCGATTACATACTTAAAATTTCCAAAACGTTTGCTTCTGTTTCTCATGCAATCAATTACATTGTTAGTGCAATCGATTGCACTCTTAAAGATTTTAAAAAAATAGCTGTTAAAAACCTTGTGCAATCGATTTACACCAAGGGTGCAATCGATTTCATACTGCACGAATTTGAAAAATAGCAGCTTTGTTCATGCCTTTTCATCATGCC
This sequence comes from Vicia faba, assembly GCA_948472305.1. Taxonomy (NCBI): domain Eukaryota; kingdom Viridiplantae; phylum Streptophyta; class Magnoliopsida; order Fabales; family Fabaceae; genus Vicia; species Vicia faba. The sequence continues at coordinate 1,533,101,803 of OX451737.1, forward strand.
TTTTCATTACATCTTTTCACTTAAACTTGGCATTTGTTCATGATACATTTCCATATCTTCATGATGTTTCAAAAGGGTGTTATGAACACATAAATATTCAATTTAAAATCCAGATCTAACACCTTCTTCAAAAAATATTTTCTGAATTTTAAAATACAAACTCAAGCATTCTTCATTTTCATGCATAAGTTTTCTGCACATTTTCCTACATTAACAAATAGAAAACTTTGAGCAAATATATCTTGAGTCTTTGTACAATATTATTATTGAAAGAAGAAGATTATACATTGTCAAATCACTCTAAGTGATCAATATTACTCTACTCACTCAAACTCACAAATTGATATTTACTTACTTATTTTCCAGGATTGTTTGAATTAAGTTTAAGTGTTTTTGTTGAAATCTTGTCTTTCCAATTTGTTGGATACAAGTGTAGTTACATTGAGAGGATTGTTCTCATAGGTAACTTAGTGAAAATCCAAGAGGATTGTTCTTGGTTTAGTTGGTAGTTCTTGTTTTAAGGTTGCCACAATAAGGAAATCTCTTTCATGTTGAAAGGGGACTGGAGTACTCTCGGACTGTGAGGGGAACCAGGATATATCACCCGTGTCTCTTTATTTTTCTGCATTTTTTAAGCTTTCCTAAACTCACTTATAACCAGAAAAATAAGAACCATCATCACTAAAAGCCAGAATTTTTAAAGTACCTAATTCACCCCCCCTCCTCTTAGGCGCACTTCGTACTTACAATTGGTATCAGAGTAGGTTATAGGTAACCTGCTCCTAAAAGATCCAGAATGGCTTCCGCAAATCATAATCCCGTTTTCAGTGATGGTGGTAGTAACAACAAGCCTCCTTTATTTTGTGGTGAATATTTTGACTTCTGGAAAATACGCATGAAGGCGCATCTAGAAGCACAAGGAGAAGGAATATGGGATGCCGTTAAAAATGGGTCATTTATCCCTATAACAGTAATCAATGGTGTCAGATCATCAAAGCCTAAAATTGCATGGGACGATGATGATAAGAAGAAAGTTCTTTATGACAAAAAGGCAATAAACCTTCTTCAAGGTGCACTTAGCATGGACGAATTCTTCCGTGTCTCAGCATGTAAAACAACAAAAGAAATATGGGATACCTTGGTACAAACTCATGAAGGAATAGTTGAAGTAAAAAGATCAAGACTAAATACCCTAAGTCAAGAATACAAATTATTTCGAATGCAGCCCGGAGAAACCATTCTTGACTTACAAAAGAGATTTGTGCACTTGACAAATCATCTAAATGCTCTTGGTAAAACTTTGACGAATGATGAATTGAATCTGAAAGAACTTAGGTCCTTAACTAGGGAATGGAAACCAAAGGTAACGGCAATATCAAAAAAGAAAAGTCTATCCAACATGACATCCACAACATTATTTGGAAAACTTCAAGAATACGAAAAGGAACTCGAAAGACTCGAAAAGCATGAAAATCAAGAGAAGAAATCCAAGAATATTGCTTTGAAGATAGACTCCAAGGAAGTTGAAAAGGAAAACAATCCAGAAGAAGATGAAAACTTCATGCTTCTTGTTAAAAGGCTTAGTAAGTTCTTCGGTAGAAATGACAAACCTTTTTCTCATTCAAAAGGAAAGAAACATTTTCAGAAAAAGGAAGGCTCCACATCAACACAAGAAATCACATGTTATGAATGTGGTAAGCAAGGCCATATCAAGCCGGATTGTCCAAAACTCTCCAAGAAAGGTGGCTTCAAAAGCAAGAAAGGATTCAAGAACAAAAAGGCTTATGTCGCATGGGAGGACAATGAAATAAGTTCCTCATCCGATTCTGATAGTGATGAAAGTGAAAATCTAGAATTGATGGCCCCACACCATTCCGATGATGAAGACAATGAGGTTAGTAATGAATTTTCTCTTTTTGATAGTGATGCACAAGGTGCTATAGATGAACTATTGAATGAATGCAAAATTCTGTATAAAACCATTTCATCACAAAAGAAACAAATTTCATCCTTAGAAGAAAAATATGTTTCAATGGAAAAAGATCTCAAAGAAGAAAAACAAAAATCAAGTGATGAACAAAAACAAAATTTTGTATGCAAAAATTGTGATTCACTCTCTTTCCAAATTGTCCAATTAAAAAGAGTCATTGAAAGATATGAAAAAGGGCAAATTGGATTGGAAGGTGTTCTTAGACAACAAAGATACTCCAATGATAAAAGTGGACTTGGATATTCAAGGTTTTCAAAACCAAGTTCTAACAAAACTATCTTTGTTAAGGCAAGTGATCAATCTTCCAAAGAGAAAGTGAACAAACCTAAAATAGTTCGTCACTATCCGAAAAAGAAAACATTTTCTAAGAAGAAATCTTATCCTTCTAGATATAGAAGTAACTTTGAACCTACTTGTTTTTATTGTGGTATTAAAGGCCATACACCTAATGCTTGCTATGTTAGAAACTTCAGTGTGGAAAGTGGGCATTATGTATGGGTAAAGAAAGGAACTAATTATGAAGGACCCAAAGCAACTTGGGTACCTAACAAAACCTAATTTGTTTTGCAGGTATGCTTGAAGACCACGTGCAATCTTTGGTATCTTGATAGTGGTTGTTCAAAGCATATGACAGGAGAATTAAACCAATTTTCACATCTAGCGATAAAGGCCAAGGGTTTTCTCACTTATGGAGACAATAATAAGGGAAGAATCCTAGGCAAAGGCAAAGTTGGTGCTCCACCTTTCACATCCATTGAAGATGTTCTTTATGTTGAAGGACTAAAGCATAATCTTCTAAGTATTAGCCAACTTTGTGACAAAGGCTTCAAAATCAAGTTTACCAAGGATGAATGCTTGATAGAAGACTAAGTCACTCATGAAGTTATACTTAAAGGTAAATCAATAATATATTCTTGATTTTCCTTGATGATCCATCTTTGAAGGTTAAATGTCTCATGGCGAACAACGATGATTCATGGCTTTAGCACAAAAGAATTGCTCATATTCATATGGAACACTTGAATAAATTAATCAAGCATGATCTTGTCATTGGATTGCCTAAGAGAAATTTCGTCAAAGATAGACTATGCGATGCTTGGACATTCTTTTTAGTGCAGAAAAGTGATGCATTCAAGGCGTTCAAGAAGTATGCTAAACAAATTCAGAATGAGAAGTCTCTAACAATTGCCTCAATAAGAAATGACCATGGCAGAGAATTCCAAAATGCTCTATTTGAAGAATTCTATGGAGAACATGGAATATCTCACAACTTATCGGCACCGAGGACTCCACAACAAAATGGAGTGGTTGAAAGAAAGAATAGGTCTCTTGTGGAACTTGCTAGAACAATGCTTAGCGACTCAAACCTTCCAAAATACTTTTGGGCGGATGCGGTGAGCACGGCATGTTTTGTTAGCAATAGAGTTAACATTAGACCAATCTTAAAGAAAACTCCATATGAAATTTTCAAAGGGAGAAAACCAAACATTGATTTCTTTCATATCTTCGAGTGAAAATGCTTTGTCCTAAACAATGAGAAATATAATTTGGGTAAGTTTGATGAGAAATCCGATGAAGGTATATTTCTTGGTTACTCACTCTCTAGTAAAGCATATAGAATATACAACAAAAGAACTTTGACTATTGAAGAATCTATGCATGTTTCTTTTGATGAAACTAACCCCTCCAAGGAGGATAATGTTGTTTGTGATAATGATGATGAAATTTTAGAAGGTCCTCAAGAAACTTCTTTCAAGGATCAACCCATTCAACTAGAAGAATCACCTCAACAAGAATCGAATCTCAATGATCTACCAAAAGAATGAAGAATTCATAGAGATCATCCTATTGATAAAGTGATTGGTGATATAAGTCAAGGCGTGTCTACAAGATTAAATCTCAAGGATGCTTGCCTAAACATGGCATTTGTCTCTCAAATTGAACCTTCCAAAGTTGATGAAGCTTTAGGCGATGACCAATGGATCATAGCTATGCAAGAAGAATTGAATCAATTTGAAAGGAATCAAGTTTGGGAACTCGTTCCTAGGCCAAGCAACAAACACATTATTGGAACAAGATGGGTGTTCAAAAACAAACTTGACAAGAATGGAATAATTGTTCACAATAAAGCAAGATTGGTAGCACAAGGCTATAATCAAGAAGAAGGAATAGACTTTGAAGAAAATTTCACTTCAGTTGCAAGGTTAGAAGCTATTCGTCTCTTACTTGCCTATGCTTGTTCATTTAATTTTCAGCTTTTCCAAATGGATGTCAAAAGCGCATTCTTGAATGGATATATCACTAAAGAAGTATACGTTAAGCAACCCCCGGGTTTTGAAGACTTCAAGAATCCATCTCATGTATTTAAATTAAGAAAAGCTCTCTATGGACTGAAACAAGCACCTGTTAGAACAAAGTTTGAATCTACTACCCTAAGTTAAAGTTTTGATGATAACAAAATGCAAGAATATATAAATTGTATGATTCATGTAAGACATATATGCTACCTAAAGATTATGTTTTTCTTTACAGAAACTCTGATGAGTATCAGCATAAGAATATCACCATCAGCATCAGAAGATGAATCATCAACATCAGCATCAGAGGATGTTATATCAGATGCCAGAATTAGAAGATCAAAGCATGTGCTTACGCTGAAGTTTGATGAACAGATCTGCGCGTAACAATCTAAACTCTGATCAAGACAACAACAATTTATCAACACCTAGCAGCGTCAGAATAAGCCAAAGCCAGAACACGCTTAATTGGCAACGGTACTGTGCATTCAAGACTCTTTATTATCAACGACATTATTCCAGACAAAGATCTGCTCAATATGGAAAGAATGTAATTGGCATTGAAACGGAATAACTGACTCCAACGTACCATTTTCCAATGCTATATAAATAAGCAAGTGAGGAACGAATTGGCTAATGCTCTACAACTCTCTACACGCCTAAAGCTATTCATATTCATCCTCATTCCCAGTTTTCTAAAAGCTCTCAAATTACTTATTCTATTGTTTTAGCATTCTAGTTCTCATAAGCTTAATTTGTGTAATATTACAGTTGTGATAAACAGTTTTGTAGAAAACATTCAACACACTTAGAATTCATTTCTTTGTAAGAAAGTATTTCCTTGAGAAACCGGCTTGTGGTTTTGACTCAAGAAGGCTTTAGCAGTTGTTAAAGCAAGTTGTAATATTCAGTTGAATATAATGGATTAAGACCTCGTTGGAGAGAGGCGAAATCACCTTGACGGGTGGACTGGAGTAGTTTCAGATCAAACGAACCAAGATAAAAATAACGTGTTGTCTGCATTTGATTTCAAGTTTTACAATTCAACCCCCCTTCTTGTGTTTTTCACTTCTTCAATTGGCATCAGAGCGCCTGGTTCTGAGCTAAAACACTTAATCGTGTCAGTATAAGACCAGCGTCAGAAAAACACAATGGCAGGAACATATCAACACAAAATCAATGACAACAATGAAGATAGAGACAGATTCAGCGGCAAACCTCCAGTCTTTGATGGAGAGAATTTTGATTACTGGAAAGACAAAATCGAAAGCTTCTTTCTGGCACATGATGCTGTTCTGTGGGACATGGTGACAGATGGATACACGCACCCAGTGAATGCTAGTGGTCAGAAGATTGACAGGAAGGCAATGTCTGATCAACAAAAGCGTGACTTCAAAAATCACCACAAGGCCAGAACCATTCTTCTCAGCGCCATCTCTTATGCTGAATATGAAAAGATATCCAACAGAGACACAGCAAAGAACATGTTTGACTCACTCAGAATGACGCATGAAGGCAACATTCAGGTCAAAGAAACTAAAGCTCTTGCGCTTATTCAGAAGTATGAGGCATTCAAAATGGAAGAAAGTGAATCCATTGAAACAATGTTCTAAAGATTCCAAATTCTGGTGGCTGGTCTCAAGGTTCTGGACAAAGGATACTCTACTGCTGATCATGTCAAGAAGATCATCAGAAGCTTGCCAAAACAGTGGAGGCCAATGGTTACAGCGTTGAAGCTAGCTAAAGATCTAAACAAAATCTCTCTGGAGGAACTTATCAGCTCCCTCAGAAGTCATGAGATAGAGCTAGAAGCTGATGAACCTTAGAAGCAAGGTAAGCCTCTAGCATTAAAATCTAACAGAAAATATGACTCTAAAGTTTTGCAGGCAGTTGAAGAAACATCTGATGGATCCTCATCAGAAGAAGACGAACTTTCCCTCCTCTCCAGAAGAGTGAACCAACTATGGAAGCAGAGGCAAAGGAAGTTCATGAATCCCAGAAGATCTGATCAGAATTAGTCCTCTTCCAGATACAGAAGGTCAGACTCTTCCTCTGGATACAGAAGATCTGAAGGCTCTTCAGGAAGCAGAAAGTCAAACACCAAGGACATCACTTGCTATGAATGCAACGAGCAAGGACACTATAAGAGTGACTGCCCAAAGCTTCAGAGGGAAAAGCCCAAAAAGAAGTTTGGAAGAGAAAAGAAGAAAAGTCTCATGGCTACATGGGATGACTCTGACTCGTCTGAAGCTGATTCAGAATCAGATGATGAGAGAGCAAACATAGCTCTCATGGCCAACATATCAGAAGACAGTGAAGCTTCTGAATCAGACTCAGAATCAGACACCGAAGAGGTATTTCCTGACTTTGCAATTAATTTTACTAAGGCTGAACTTGCTGAAAGCCTTAACAAAATTCTGGAAAGGTACCAGCAGATCAGAGTTAAATTCAGAAACCTGAAAAGGAATCTTGATTCTGACTCTGACAAAACTGAGAGTCTTAAATTGGAAAATTCTGAGTTGAAAAATAAAATTTCAAAATTAGAAAATGTTTTACAAAACTCTCAGAAGGAAACAATTTATGAAACTCCCAGCAGCGCTGATGAGATCATCAAGGAGTATGATCATAGCTTTCAGAAGTTCCTTGCTAAAAGCATAGATAGAAGCAAATGGCTTCAATGATCTATGGAGTTAGCAGAAACGGCAGAAAGGGAATAGGATACCAAGGTAAGGTTCCTACACAAAAGAATGCCATGAATTTAATTATTAAACGCACTCCTCTGAACTCACATTTTGTGTATGGTCACACACATGACATTAAATATACTAGTAGTACTTATTCTGTGAAACCAAAATTCAACCAGAGTTTTGGTAAAGCTAACAAATCAGGACCCAATAAAATATGGGTACCTAAGGATAAAATAATACATGTTGCAGATATCTTTAGCAGCAAATCAGAAACACCAGTCATGGTACCTGAACTCTGGCTGCTCACGACACATGACGGGAAGAAGGCATATGTTCTAAAGCCTGGAACTTAAGCCTGGAGGCCACGTAGGCTTTGGAGGCAATCAGAGGGGAAAGATCATTGGCTCTGGAACTGTAGGTAATGGAAATCTTCCCTCTATAAACAATGTTCTGCTAGTAGATGGATTAATGCATAATCTGTTATCAATAAGTCAATTAAGTGATAACGGTTATGATATAATCTTTAATCAAAAATCATGTAAAGCTGTTAGTCAGAAAGATGGGACTATCCTATTTAATGGGAAGAGGAAAAACAACATTTATAAAATCAAAATTTCTGAACTGAAAAGTCAGAATGTAAAGTGTCTTCTGTCTGTTAACAACGAGCAATGCATCTGGCACAGAAGATTGGGGCATGTTAGTATGAGAAGAATATCTCAGATTAACAAACTCAATCTGGTCAGAGGACTTCCTAATCTGAAGTTTAATTCAGATGCTCTGTGTGAAGCATGTCATAAAGGCAAGTTCGCAAAACCTTCTTTCAAATCTAAAAATGATGTTTCTACCTCTAAGCCATTAGAACTTCTGCACATTGACTTATTTGGACCAGTTAAAACTACTTCAGTCAGTGGCAAGAAGTATGGGTTAGTAATCGTGGATGACTATAGCAGATGGACATGGGTAAAGTTCTTAAGACACAAGGACAAGTCACACTCTGTGTTTGTCACCTTCTGTAACCAAGTTCAGAATGAAAAGGATCTTAGAATCGTTAAAGTCAGAAGTGATCATGGTGGAGAGTTTGAAAACAAAGATTTTGAGTCATTCTTTAATGACAAAGGAATTCTGCATGATTTCTCTTGTCCTAGAACTCCCCAGCAAAATGGAGTTGTAGAACGAAAGAACATAACATTGCAAGAAATGGCCACAACCATGATCAATGAGACAAACGTTGCTAAGATTTTCTGGGCAGAGGCAATAAACACAGCGTGCTACATTCAGAATAGAATCTCCATAAGACCTATTCTGGAAAAGACTCCATATGAATTGTGGAAGAACAGAAAGCCCAACATTTCATATTTTCATCCTTTTGGATGTACTTGTTTTATGTTAAATACAAAAAATTATTTGAACAAGTTTGACTCTAAAGCACAAAAGTGTATTATGTTAGGATACTCTGAATGCTCAATAGGATACATAGTATACAATACAGAAACACGGATTGTGGAAGAATCAATCAGTGTTCGTTTTGATGATAAGCTTGACTCTGAAAAGTCAAAGCAGAATGAAGTATTTGCAGGTATGGAAGTAGAATTCACAAGTTCTGAAGACAAGTCATCAGAAGCTCTCAACAAAGACACTCCTTCAACATTTGAAAGGAGCACTGCAAGCAATCCAGCAACAGCTGCTGATCAAACTCAGAAAAGACTACCCAGAAGAAGCATGGATCATCCAGAAGAAACAATCTTAGGAAGAAAGGAAGATCCAATCAGAACAAGAGCCAGCTTCAGAAACTCTGAAGAATCCCTCATGGGACTTGTGTCTCTGATTGAACCTTCTTCTATTGATGAAGCACTTCTAGACAACGATTGGATTCTAGCAATGCAAGAAGAGCTGAATCAATTCACCAGAAATGACGTATGGGATCTTGTTCCCAGACCAAAAGGATTCAACGCCATTGGAACAAAATGGGTGTTCAGAAACAAGCTGAACGAACAAGGTGAAGTTATCAGAAACAAAGCACGACTGGTAGCACAAGGTTATAGTCGGCAAGAGGGGATAGACTATACAGAAACCTTTGCCCCAGTCGCCAGGTTAGAATCTATCAGACTTTTAATTTCGTTTGCTGTTAATAAAGGCATCACTCTGTATCAGATGGATGTCAAGAGTGCATTCTTAAATGGATATATAGAAGAAGAGGTTTATGTGCACCAACCCCCTGGTTTTGAAAGTACAAAAAATCCAGAATATGTTTTCAAACTAAAGAAGTCACTATATGGTCTGAAACAAGCTCCCAGAGCTTGGTATGAAAGACTAAATAACATTCATCAGAGCAAATATGTCAGATCAATCAAAATCCAGAGGGAACTTACATTCATCAGAGCAAATATGTCAGAGAACTTCTGAAGAAATTTGATCTCTCAGAATGTAAATCATCAAAGATTCCAATGCATCCCACGTGCATTCTGGAAAGAGAAGAGGTAAGCAAAAAGGTAGAACAGAAGGTCTACAGAGGTATGATTGGTTCTCTTCTTTATCTGACGGCTTAAAGGCCTGATATTCTATTCAGCGTATGTATTTGTGCAAGATTCCAATCAGATCCTAGAGAATCTCACTTAACAGCTGTTAAGCGAATTTTCAAGTATCTGAAAGGTACTACTAATATGGGTTTATTTTATAGAAAATCTAGTGATTACAGCTTAGTAGGTTACTGCGATGCTGACTTTGCTGGAGACAGAGTAGAGCGTAAAAGTACTTCTGGAAGCTGCCAGTTTCTGGGAGAAAATATGATCTCTTAGTCCAGCAAAAGGCAATCCATAATTGCGCTATCAACATCAGAAGCTGAGTACATAGCAGCAGCTGGATGCAGCACACAAATGCTCTGGATGAAAAGTCAGCTTGAAGACTTTCAGATTTTTGAGAGTAACATCCCTATACTCTGTGACAATACTTCTGCCATTTGCTTAAGTAAAATTCCTATTTTGCATTCTAGGGCTAAGCATATAGAAATAAAACACCACTTCATTAGGGACTACATTCAAAAAGGAATTTTGAACTTAAAATTTATTGATACAGACCATCAATGGGCTGATATCTTCACTAAACCACTTTCTGAAGATAGGTTCAACTTCATTCTGAAGCATCTCAGCATGAAGCTCTGCCCAGAGTGAAAATGTTTTAATTCTATATATTAACCTTCAAAATGTGTTTTATTTTACTGTGAACTTCTGATTAATCTTCTTTCAGAAAGTTAGACATGCAGATTGTATTAGAGTCTATCCATAAAGATCTGAGCGTCTCATTTCAAGGATAGATGTGTTGTTCACCAAATCAAACAAGTGTCATCCAGTCATCAGCTAATCTCTGAAGCTGAACATGCGTGCACGCTTCTGAGAAGGCAAAATGCTGATTGGATGCATTGAGACACATGTCTGGTAACCGTTCCAAATATCTTTCTCAAATCCCCCAAAATCAGCAAGCATTAAATGCGTGTAATCATGAGTTAAATTGTAATCACAAGTTAACTCTCTCTCTTAAAACCGTTTACGTTTTCAAAACATCTTTTGAAATCTATTTAAACGCCTTAACATTATTCACTAAATTTTTACCGTCTCTTGCAAACATCTAAAAATTTCTCTGCATTCTTACTTGTGTGTTCATCCTTTTTCCAAAGAAACCCTTTTTCAAGCTTTTCTCACAGAAACCCTAAGTGTGAACATGGCAACTTCTAGCAATGTTTCTGTAGGTTCCCAGCAAGACTCTTCATCTGAGCAATACCAGATTCCCTTCAGAACTCTACTTACTCCGGTGAAGAACTTGGAAGTTCTGTCTGAACTGATCGTTGATTTCACCAGTTTGAAAGATAATGGCTTCGATTTGACTAAAGAAATTAGGGCACAAGGATGGGAGAAGTATTTTGATAGGTTGGTGGGGCCAACATTCCCCATTCTGGTTAAAGAGTTATGGATTCATGCTTCTGCCTCAACTCATCAGGTCACATCATATATCATGGGGAAGAAGATAGTGATCACTGAGGATCACATTGCTAGACTGATTGGATACAACGGTGGTGGCATCTGCTGTATTGACATGGCAGAAAGATCTGGAAACACTGGCTTAGTTGCTAGACAGATTTTCACTCATGGGGTTCCCAACAGCAAAATAAGAGATTTGAAGGATCAGCACAGAATCTGGGCAAAGATTATCTTGGGCTGCTTCAACCACAGGAAGCCCACAAGCTCTCCTGACTACATCAACATAGATCAGCAATATCTGCTCTATTTTATTGCTAAGAAGACCAAGATCAACCTTGCTCATCTTCTGTTCAATCATCTGAAGACCAGCGTCAAGGAGACGAGAGAAGAAGAGAAGACTAAAAGGGATTGGATACCCTTCGGAAGATTAATATCAGATATTCTAACTGAGAATAGGCTGATAGAACACCTTACAGAAGCACAGGAAATAAGTTCTCTGGAACCAGCGGTTGGCAAGCAGCTGAACGCCAAGAATTTGAAGAAGATGAAACTGATAGAGAATATCAGAAAGGAGCCCAGCGTCACTCCTCTTGCTGACATCACCAGCAGAAGAGTCCCTCTGAGCGACTTTCCCATATTTTCTGAGATTGACTCTAAACCAAACATCGTTCTTAGATACTTGGATGCGTGTAAAGCTGATGGCACAGATCCTGATCTGAACATCAAAGATCTGCACCAGCAAACTCCAGAGGTCACTTTGAAGAAGAATAAGAAGAGAAAGGCGGCTTCAGAAGGACCATCCCAGCAGACACCAAAGAAGAGAGGTAATCTATCTGTTTGTTAATGTTTTAAATTCATCTGCTGTTCCAACATTGATTCCAACCCCAGCTTCATATGAACTCCCAATTCCCATACCAACTATTGATGATACCGAACCAGAGTTTGACCCTTCTGAGTCACTAACTCTCAGGAGATCCCGCACCAAAAATCCAAAACCCACAACATCAACAGAATCAGAACTTGATAAAGTTCTTTCTGAAATTGATCAACGTTCTTCCGCTCCCCTCTCAGAAAATCCAAACACTCAACCAGAAACTGCCCACTCACCTCAACCAGAACATACACTCTCACCCATACCAGAAATTCCACAACCTCCCTCTCCACAACCAGAAACTCCACCTCCCTCTCCACAACCAGAACTTCATCCACCTTCACCTCAACCATCATCTCCACACTCTGAGTCTCACCACTCTGAACCTCAAACCCCAGAACCTCATTCATCTCAATCCTCGGAACCACAACCCTTGGCAATTCAACTGCCTTGTGGTACAACTGTAAACATTCCCCAACTTCCATCCTCACCAGAAACTACCCCTCCTAATACTCCAAACAGTCCAATCTTCATTTCTGATTCTCCCACTCCATCTCCCAAACAAAATACAAAAGACCACAACAAAACCTTCATCGATCTCACAGTCCTTGACCGTTTTGCTGCCATTATCAATAAAACCGCCATTCCAAAACCCAAACAACCAGATGTTGGTTCTGGTATTTTGAATTTTGAAACAGGCATGCAGAATTGGATTGCTTCTCTAAACAGGCGTGTCCTGGAATGATTGATCCTGCTGCTTCAGACCAACTCTGGACACATTTCAGAAGTTGGGTACGCGTTGAAACCTTCAAGCTGCAAGACATAAACTATGAACAGGCTCAACAGAACTTCAGCAAACTGCTGAAAGAAGTTGAAGGTCCAGTCATGAGTCAGCTGCTGAAGGAGGAAGTGCTCTTTCTGGATAGTGAGCCATGGTCTGAAAAGCGTCCAGCTTCAAAAGTTTAGCCAGCAGAAGATCAGACAATTCAAGCTGAAGATGTTAGTCAAGCAGAAGATGTCGCAGAAAGCTCTCAGAAGCATCCTGTTTCTGACGTCTCTCAAGCTGCTTTAGACAGGCAGACTCTTGAAGAGCTGAAGCAGAATGATATTCGTCTGCAGAAAAGAATGGATGAGAATGATCAAAGGATGAAGGAAAGGATGGATGTGCAAGATGGCAAGATTGATACAGTAGTAAGCATGGTGCATCAGCAGAAGGAAACTGCTGATCAGATTAAGAACATGCTAGAAGCTTTGTTCACATGCTTTCCACCCCAACCTTAGATTTTAATTCTTGATGTTTTCATTGTTTTCTTTCCATGTTTTCTGTAATATCTTCTAAGCTTTGACATCTATACAATGGTTTTTCTGCTCTGATCGTTTTATCTTATATTACTTACACTTTTTGATTGCTGACAAAAAGGGGGAGAAAAAGAATGATATTTTTCAATAACGGGATTACTGAGACAAAAGTCTCAAACATTCTAACACTCTGATATACTTGGATGTTTCCTTGTTTTGCATAAGCTTACAGGTACAAAAAGTTAATTATCTCTGATACACTGAAGCTCTGCTCGAGTAAAAGAAAGATCTGATGCTCAAAGAAAGTTCAAGAAAGATCTGATGCTAAAGGATTCAAGGAATTAAAAAGGGAAGTAATAAACTCAGGGGGAGTTTTTCCGATCATAACTCTAATAGTTGTTTTCTTATCCCCTTAAGCTCTGATACCTTTTATTCCTCCTTATCTTTGATACTATTTAATTTTGATACAATTTATTATTTGGTTATCTCTGCTACTTTTCTCGCTAATTTTCAATTGAAAAATTCTAGTTTTTGTCATCATCAAAAAGGGGGAGATTGTTAGAACAAAGTTTGAATCTACTACCCTAAGTTAAAGTTTTGATGATAACAAAATGCAAGAATATATAAATTGTATGATTCATGTAAGACATATATGCTACCTAAAGATTATGTTTTGCTTTACAGAAACTCTGATGAGTATCAGCATAAGAATATCATCATCAGCATCAGAAGATGAATCATCAACATCAGCATTAGAGGATGTTATATCAGATTCCAGAATCAGAAGATCAAAGCATGTGCTTACGCTGAAGTTTGATGAACAGATCTGCGCGTAACAATCTAAACTCTGATCAAGACAACAACAATTCATCAGCACCTAGCAGCGTCAGAATAAGCCAAAGCCAGAACACGCTTAATTGGCAACGGTACTGTGCATTCAAGACTCTTTATTATCAACGGCATTATTCCAGACAAAGATCTGCTCAATATGGAAAGAATGTAATTGGCATTGAAACGGAATAACTGACTCCAACGTACCATTTTCCAATGCTATATAAACAAGCAAGTGAGGAACGAATTGGCTAATGCTCTACAACTCTCTACACGCCTAAAGCTATTCATATTCATCCTCATTCCCAGTTTGCTAAAAGCTCTCAAATTACTTATTCTATTGTTTTAGCATTCTAGTTCTCATAAGCTTAATTTGTGTAATATCACAGTTGTGATAAACAGTTTTGTAGAAAACATTCAACACACTTAGAATTCATTTCTTTGTAAGAAAGTATTTCCTTGAGAAACCGGCTTGTGGTTTTGACTCAAGAAGGCTTTAGCAGTTGTTAAAGCAAGTTGTAATATTCAGTTCAATATAGTGGATTAAGACCTCGTTGGAGAGAGGCGAAATCACCTTGACGGGTGGACTGGAGTAGTTTGAGATCAAACAAACCAGGATAAAAATAACGTGTTGTCTGCATTTGATTTCAAGTTTTACAATTCAACCCCCCTTCTTGTGTTTTTCACTTCTTCAGCACCAAGGGCATGGTATGATCGTTTAAGCAACTTCTTATGCGAAAAAGGTTTCGAAAAAGGCAAAGTTGACAAGTCTTTATTTATCAAGAAAATCAAAGACGACACTTTGCTAGCACAAGTCTATGTTGATGACATCATCTTCGGTTATTCAAATCAAGAAATGTGTGAAGAATTCTAATCAATGATGCAAGGAGAATTTGAAATGTCCATGATGGGTAAAATGAACTATTTTCTTGGACTTCAAATCAAACAACTAAAAGATGGCATCTTCATCAACCAATCCAAATATTGCAAGGAACTCTTGAAAAGGTTTGACATGGATAACTGTAAGGAAATGTATGCACCAATGGGTTCTGGTTCTTATGTTGATCAAGATGAATCAGGTGTTTCCATCGATATCACTAAATATCGAGGTATGATTGGTTCCTTATTATATTTGACGGCAAGCCATGCTGACATAATGTTTAGTGTTTGTCTCTATGCCCGCTTTCAAGCTAAACCAAAGGAATCTCATATCACGGCGGTAAAGAGGATCATGAAGTATCTCAAAGGAACAATAAATGTCGGATTGTGGTATCCTAAAGGTAGTGTCTGCAACTTAATTGGTTATTCTGACGCGGATTATGCAGGATGTAAAACAGATAGAAAGAGCACAAGTGGGACTTGTCACATTCTTGGTAATGCATTAGTATCATGGGCCTGCAAGAAACAAGCATGTGTTTATCTAAGCACGGCTGAAGCTGAATATATTGCAGCGGGTAGTAGTTGCACTCAAATTTTGTGGCTAAAAGAACAACTTTGTGACTACGGACTCGATCTAGGGTGCATTCTCTAAGATGCGACAACACTAGTGCAATTAACATTACAAAGAATCCCGTCATGCATTCAAGGACTAAACATATAGACATTCGACATCATTTTCTCCGTGATCATGTTCTTCAAGGAGATGTCAAGGTAACCTTTGTAGATACTCATAATCAGCTTCCCGATATCTTCACCAAACCTTTGGCAAAAGAATCTTTCTACAAAATTCGTCGAGAGCTCGGCATACTTGACGAACGCGACTTATAAGGTGCATTCTACCCTTGATATATCTTTTATATATGTTTTGTACATGCTATATACGAATCTATGTTATGTGATATTTAAATTTTCAAGAAAAATTTGGTTTTGGACAAGGTTTGTTGATGCAAATCGATTGCACAAAGAGTGTCAATCGATTGCACAAAGAGTCTTTTCAATTCTATCCATTCTGTTTCCTGTGCAAATCGATTGCACCTTTAAAGCAATCAATTGCACTATGTGCATTTTTGCTTAATTTTTGATTCTGTTTGTGTGCAAATCGATTGCACATGGTATGTCAATCGATTGCACGTACTGAAATTAGCTTTTATGACAGAAAATTAATGTTGGTCAGAATTCCTCTCTCCTATTCCCAAGCCAAGTACACTTTAATTCTAATAACTCATTCCCTACCTACCCAAATCACTTCCAAATCTCACAAAATCTTTCTCTCTCACAAAACCTAAAACCCAAAACCCTAAAACTCCATATCCATGGCTTCAAGAACAAAGAGAAAGGCTTCAGTTTCAGATAAAGGGAAAAAGAAGGTTGATTCAACATCCAATCCACTGCTTTCAACTCTCACCGAAGAGCAAGAAGCCAGATTTATCAAATACTTTCAAAGGAAAATTGTATCCAACCCCAAGTATGGTATACTCTCCTCCTTTCTTCATACGGTCCATACTACCCGGATTTGGTAAGAATGTTTTTCAGTAATCTAACACCCTACAAAGAAAAAATAGTCACATATATGCTGGGCACTCGTATCTCTCTAACTCCTCAGGTTGTTGGTGAGATCTTGCATATTCCTTTCACTAGAAGCTCCCTATATGATCCTGAAAACGAGATATGGGATGGTTATCAGAAAAAGGGATTCTTTTACAACATTGGGCGGTTAAGTGAAGCTAAATTTCGCGCCAAACAGATTCGTGGTCTTGTCGGAGTAATTCCATCCAGAGACTCCTGGAGTGCAGGTAACCTCCATATAGACGATCGCTTATATCATTATTTTTTTGTCTATATACTGTTTCCAAGAGCTGGAAACCATTGCACGGTTACCGACTTCGAGATGCAGCTTATTTATGCAAGGAAGAAAGGAGTAAATGTAAACTGGGCAAGAATGAGCATGATGCATATGATGAGAGTGGATGAAAAGTCTAAATTCCTTCCATATGCTTATTTTGTCACTTTGATTATGGAGGAATTTGGTGTGGATTTTCGTTGATTTGAAAAGGTGAATATGGATCCTAACCTAAACAAAATTTCAATTAAGAATGTTGATTCAAGAATGAGCGTACATTTTAATCAGGAGACAAAGACCATCACCCACATTTGTGAAGATGTTGTTGGCAATGAAGATAATGACCAAGAAGTTGAAGGCGGTGAAGCAGTGCCTCCTCCTCCTACTGCTCCCTCTGGTCCAAGCAATCAAGAGCTCATGGACTACATATCTCAACAGTTTGCGTCTATGAACACCCACATCAACAATCAATAGAGTGCAATCAATGACTCCACTACAACCCGGATAAATGATTTTCACTCGGATGTGAACCAACAATTCTCGTACCTTTATTCTCACCTTCATATCCCACCATACGACCCAAATAACCCAGCTTCACATCCTCCACATTATACAGAACCTCCAATTCAACAAAAATTCTTGAACCAAGGCTCATGGTCTCACAATCATCCAGACATACATCACCCTTAATGTTCTGGCTGACTGTTTTTTTTTCTGTTAAGTTATTGTCTTGCTATTTCAATGTTTCGTTTGTTCAATTTTCTGTGTAACTCTTAAACAATTGGAGTTACTGTTTTAAATTCTATAACTTTTGTCAATATATTGCTCTATTATTATTTGCTTTAGGCATATTTCCCTTCTTTTTGATAATGTCAAAGGGGGAGAAAGATGTATGGTACTTTATGCTTGTATTTCCTGTGTCTTGACTTTCAAGGTACTCTCCAATCAATATGAAGAATTGCAAAGGATTCTAACCCTCTCCTACATAGGGGGAGTTTTGCATCTTAGGGGGAGAAGCTCTTCCGGAAAGTACATCGCATAAAGCAAGATTGTTTGTCATCATCAAAAAGGGGGAGAATGTAAAATCAAGCTTCACAAATAAGCTTTTGTTTTTGATAAAGACAAATCGTGGCTAACAAAGAAGGCAAAGATTTATGATCAAGCATCTAAGCATCTAAGGATACTATCTTCATTCAAAGCTCTCAACAACTTTAAAGGTATAATAATATTATCTACTTTGATCTTAAGATATAGATGCTCAAAAATGAAAAAGAATTGTTTAAAAAATCATTCTCAAACTTTTCAAAGATAAAATTTCATTTTTCTTATGCATGCAATCGATTTACATCTTAGTGCAATCGATTGCACACTTCAAAATTTCAGATCTTTTGCTTCTATTTCTATGTGCAATCGATTTACATTACCTATGCAATCGATTGCATACTTAAATTTTTCAAAATGTTTGCTTCTGTTTCTCATGCAATTGATTACATTATTAGTGCAATCGATTACACTCTTAAAGATTTTGAAAAAATAGCTGTTAAAAACCTTATGCAATCGATTTACACCAAGGGTGCAATCGATTGCGTACTGCACGAATTTAAAAAATAGCAGCTTTGTTCATGCCTTTTCATCATGCCTTTTCATTACATCTTTTCACTCAAACTTGGCATTTGTTCATGATACATTTCCAGATCTTCATGATGTTTCAAAAGGGTGTTATGAACATATAAATATTCAATTTCAAATCCAGATCTAACACCTTCTTCCATAAATATTTTGTGAATTTTAAAATACAAACTCAAGCATTCTTCATTTTCATGCATAAGTTTTCTGCACATTTTCATACATTAACAAACAGAAAACTTTGAGCAAATATATCTTGAGTCTCTGTACAATATTATTATTGAAAGAAGAAGATTATACATTGTCAAATCACTCTAAGTAATCAATATTACTCTACTCACTCAAACTCATAAATTGATATTTACTTATTATTTTCCAGGATTGTTGGAATTAAGTTTAAGTGTTTTTGTTGAAATCTTGTCTTTCCAAGTTGTTGGATACAAGTGTAGTTACATTGAGAGGATTGTTCTCATAGGTAACTTGGTGAAAATCCAAGAGGATTGTTCTTGGTCCAAGAGGATTGTTCTTGGTTTGGTTGGTAGTTCTTGTTTTAAGGTTGCCACAATAAGGAAATCTCTTTCATGTTGAAAGGGGACTGGAGTACTCTCGGACTGTGAGGGGAACCAGGATATATCGCCCGTGTCTCTTTATTTTTATGCATTTTATAAGCTTTCCTAAACTCACTTATAACCAAAAAAATAAGAACCATCATCACTAAAAACCAGAATTTTTAAAGTACCTAATTCACCCCCCCCCCCCCCCCTCTTAGGCGCACTTCGTACTTACAATACTTCACAAAAAGCAAATGAGACTTGTTATTAAGAAGATTTTATTTTATCAATCTTCTAATGAGTTTTCAAATGTAAGTTTCAAGATGGTCATTCAACTAACCTCTAACTTCTAATTCACTAACAATTTACATCTACTTTGTGCTTTTACTTTATGCCATTGATTTTTTGTATTTACTTTTATGCACCATGTACCTTAACAATTACATTTTAATGCTTTCTTCATGTTTGCTCACCTGAGATTTCATTTTTCTTTTTGAAGACACTTAATAACCAACTTGAACATAAAAAAAAAGATTTAAGGCTACTTGGACTATTTGGTTACTACCCTTAGCATAATGGAGTTGTGGATCTCTTGGACTTAGGATTAGAAGCCTTGATTACTCTTTGGGACCTTGTGACTCTGTTGTTATTTTGTCTGGAGTTCTTAGGGTTTATCCCAAGACATTGGATTGATTTACTTTGTGTGCAGGTTATTTTGATTATGTGTTTTGTCTGTAATTGAGAAATCCTTTATATACAGTTGTTACTCTGCCCAATTTTTTAGAATACTTAATGCATCTGAAGCTTGTTTTTCTTAAGAGGTTTAGTATCTTTGTTTGCTTGGTTTCAATCCAAATGATGGGAATTCTACATTGACTTCATATGTTAATTGTTGGCTTCTTGTTGGTTAGACGGCTCTTTTCCTTATCTTTTACCTTATGCTTTAGGATAGTCCTTTCATCTCCTCCTATCTTCTTTAATTTTCAAATCTTCTCCCTCCTTTTCAAGACTCTTCTTATTTTTCTAACTTGAACCACTTTCAAAATAAACTTGGACTTAGGTCCATGTATTTTCAAAATATTTTCTTAATCAAAATTTAACCAAATTAGTCATACTTTGACATTTTTGTAAGAAGAATAAAAGTCAATCAACCTCATTCAAACCATTTTTGCCACTTTGGATTTTTACTTTTAAACATTTCTCAAAAGATTGGAATCTTGTCAATTCTTGTAGTGATGCGAGCTACTATACTTCTATGATATGTAGTGAAGTGAGATATTTTCCACTTGGATGTTGAGTGAGGCTTTGTTGATTTTAATATCCAAGCCATATCTTCTAATTTGAGATGATGTAAATTCTCTGTTCTTATGGTCGTGGGTAGTAAGTAAGTTCTTCTACTCGAATACGATGATGATGTCTCGTCTCTTAAAATTAACCAACACATTTGTGTTTTAAAATTTTTAAAGGTGAAATATGAGTACCTGGATCCCCTATGGCAAGGAAGGTGGTACGTAGGCATTAAAGGTTCACAACTACGACGGATGGAAAATTGTAAAAAATATTTCTTTTATCATCCCCACCATCTATTTTTGTATACAACATTTATAGCCAAAATACACAAATTTTTAAAGAGGTTCATGCGGAGTACCGTAGATGTTTAGGGTGTTAATACCTTCCCTTTGCATAAGCAACCCCCGTACCTAGATTCTCTCCCCCTCTTTTTTGGGTTATTAGCTTGTTTCCCATTCCTCTGGAAACAATAAAGCACGGTGGCGATTTTTATTTGATATGTACGAGTCAAGTCAATCCAATGGCTAAGTCTCAACAATTCTACGGCTGCAGAAAACAATGGCGACTTCACTGGGGAAAGATCGACTAAATGCTGGTCCATCTCTAAGTGGGTTGAGCCTAACTTTTCTTATTGTGTATGTGTTATTATTTGTTGTATATTATATGTTGTATATGTTTGTCTAGATTTTCCTGGTTTTCAGGGGTGCTTGGTGATTTCTCATAAGTCCTCTATCCGGACTTGGGAAAACTTAAGATATGACGGGCGGTAGAGTCATGTTAACTTTGAGGGAGTAATCTCAAAAAAAGATACATGAGATTACCCACTCAGTGGAGGCCCCTTTGGTTGTAGTATAGTTTACCGAGTAATCAGGAAGATGTGCTGATTTCGACTTAGGAGCCTACTGAAGCGAGGACCGTATAACCCTTAGCCCATCTTGGCCTTTTAGGTGTAGTGCGAAAACTATGACAGAGTGATCCAGAAATGGTTGTCACGCGATATTACATACAGACGAGTTTTCCCGAGAATATTACTAATTACCAAGTTAATCGGGATGTTGGTAATATCCGAAGGAAGAATGTAGACTCAGGGAACCCTTTAGAACCTTGTTCAGAAGGTGATAAACTATCAGTCCTTACCTTATGGGTAGTACATTTGACTTCATGCTCGTGACATTGAACCTATGAACCCCCTCATGTTTGTAATCTTGTGTGTTATTATTGCATCATGCATCCATGCACCCATGAGCATTCTTTAAAACATTTGTTTCAAGCGACTTAAAGTTGATTTTTGCAAATATCCCAGGTACTTTTTGACCATGTTCTGGAAAAAGAAAGACTCGTAAGTAAAGTTTCAAGGATCCTAAGATAGACGAAATGATTAGTTTGATTCCTGAGATTGAGAGCTCTACAGATTTCCGGATGAAGTATGGATCCATTATATCTCTCATGAAGCTCAAGATGAACGAGGGTATTCTTTCTACATTGGTCCAGTTCTATGATCCGTTGTGCCGATGTTTTAGTTTCCCTAATTATCAGTTGATGCCCATATTGAAGGAGTATTCTTACTTATTTGGTTTACCTATTACTGATCATGTTCCTTTCACCGGCTTAGAAGGAGAGTCCAAGTCTCATGAAATTGCTATCGTGACTCATTTGGGGAAGTCTGAGATTGAGGCTAACATGACAACCAAATGAGGAATCAGAGGTTCACCTGCTTAGTTTTTATAGGAGAAAGCTCGCAACTTTGCTAAGATGAAGAGTGTGGTTACTTTTAAGGCTATCTTTGCTTTACTTGCCTATGGTTTGTTCTTATTTCCTAAGGTCGACAAATTTGTGGATGTCAATGCCATTAAGATCTTTTTGATTGGGAATCCAGTCCCTACACTGTTAGGAGATACTTATTATTCCATCCATCTTCGGGATTTTTATCAAGGAGGGGTGATCATTTGTCCATTACCTTGGTCTATTGCTTTCTGGGATATCAAGAAGGAACCCCGTTGGACCCCGAAGATTATTGATCTCACTCATTATGACATTGTTTGGTATCATCAGGCTTATTATGATGTGGAGATTATTCATAGCTGTGGTAGTTTCGCTAACGTGTCTCTTCTTGGTATAAAGGGAGGAATTAACTACAATCCCGTTCTAGCACGTTGTCAACTTGGATATCCGATGAGAGACAAGTATAACAACATTCATCTGAGTGGTTTCTTTCTCAAAGAAGGAGAGGATCATAAGGAAGCTAAGGAAGAGATTTCAAAGGCTTGGCCCCATATTCATAAGAAGAGTAGAAAAGATTTGGGACCAAGAGGAGTTGTTTCTATGGAGCCTCATCTCTGTTGGGTACAAGCAAGGGCAATTCAATTGAAGATGCCATATTCTCGTGAAAAACCTACACCTGATATGTTTGTGAGGAATACCCCTACCCTTTTAGATGATATGGAAGAACTTCAGCTTGCCCTGGTTAGGATGCAGTAAGAGAAAGAAGCACGGAAGAACAAATTCCAGACTTTAGAGATGTCATACTTAACAGAATTGAAAGAGAAGGATGACTTGATCAATATTCTTGAGAGTCGTGTTATGGAGATGATGGAGAAACAAGAGGATTTATTTTCCTCTAGAGCTCAGCCAGGTTCCAGTTGCTCTTGTTCTGACTCTGGTAGTTGGAAAGAAGTCACTGACAAATATGCAGAGAAGAACAAGCAGTTGAAGGCTCAGATTGCAAGACTCATGGAAAAGCATCAGTGTGTGGAGAGATCTTCATCGGCTTTGGCTCCTTAGGATTTTAGATTCTACCTTTATTCTCTTATACTTATGATTATTGAAACTTGTAATAAAAGTTATAATCCATTTCAAAGTTATTATTATAATGAAATTTTCGGTATTTCCAAATGTGTTAGTACTTTAATATTTGCAATTGTCTACAATTCTTTGAGTTCCTTAAAAAATATAATAATAATAATAAATGATGATAACTAAATCATATGAATTACATATCATGCATCATTTTGCACATATTTTTGCATTTTTGTTCATACCCAAGTGTCTTACTGTGTTTCTCTACTTTGTTTAGTCAGCAAGATGTCTCATCGATACAATACTCGTGCCAATTCCAGGAAGAAGATGGAAAATCTTGAACAAGAGAATCGCGAGCTACATGAAGAAGTTACTTCTTTGAAGGATAGCATGGCCAATCTGACTACTTTGGTGAAATGGTTGGTGGTTTCTCAGAATCAGCCACCACCTCATCCTCCGCCTCCTCATGCTACTCAACCATAACAAACGACTGTTATTTTCGAGGTTCTGTCAGGTCCTATTTCTGTTACTCCAATTACTATTGCTCAATACTGTATTCCTCAAGGTTAACCAAGGGGAATGCCTGAGAACTTCATGCTAGAGGGTTACAATCTTGATGCTCAAGTTCTCCGCCAAGGGAAAGAGTTATTCGTATAGAATGTCAGTGATCTCTGCTTAGTTCCTAATGTAAAAGTTCCAGCAAAGTTTAAAGTGCCGGAATTTGAGAGGTATAAGGGAAACTCTTGTCCCTGTGACCACCTGGTGATGTATATTAGAAGGATGTCCACCCATACTGATGGCCAACGCTTTCTTATTCATTTCTTCCAGGGTAGTTTAACTGGTGCTTCTTTGAAATGGTATATGGGATTGGACAGTAGCAACATCCGCACATTCAATGATTTGGGTGAAGCTTTTATCAAGTAGTATAAGTACAACATGTTTATGGCACTTGACAGTGACCAATAGAGGGTGATGGCTCCGAAAGATATGGATTCTTTCTAAGAATATGCACAATGTAGGCGCGAGGTTTCATCAAAGGTGGTACCACCTATGGGAGAGCAATAAATGACCAAGGTCTTCCTGAAAACCCTTGGATCATTTTATTATGAAAGGATGGTTCCTAGTGCGCCAAGTGATTTCACAAAGATGGTAAGTATAGGTGTTCGTCTAGAAGAAGCTGTCATGGAAGGATGCTTGACAAAAGAAAGAGGAAACAAAGAAATTATCATATGGGTTTTCTAGAAAGAAAGAAAGCGAAACAAATGTGATCGTTGAGAAAAGAAAGTTTATACCTCTGAGAAGACGTCATCCGTACCAACAATAAGTTGCTTCTGTGACTCTAGTTGTCAAAGTAGCTCTGGATGTTGTTGCCTATCAGAGACCACCTCCTCAAGGTAATCAAGGGAAAATTCAGAGGAGAGAAGCTTTTGACTTTATTCCAGGGAGTTATGCAGAGTTATTTTCGGCTTTAATTCAAAAGAAATTGGTGCAAACTAGACCTCCCCCTATTATACCTTCACCTTTCCCATGGTATTATAAGGCGGATCATACTTGTGCTTTTCATCAAGGAGCCCTAGGGCACAACATTGAGAACTATTATCCCTTGAAGTCTGAAGTGCAGAAGAGGGTGAGATCTGGTCTCTTGTCTTTTAAAGATATTGGTCCCAATGTGAAGGATAATCCACTACCCAAACATGGAGGTAGAAATGTTGTAAATATGGTTGTTGGATGTCCTGAAGACTTTAAGATTTTTTTATATCAACCTGGTCAGAGGTGATTTAGTGAATATACATGTTGATCTTTGTGAATTCATCTATTATACACATGACCATGCTGGTTGTAGTACTTGTAGTGTAGATATCCATGGATGTGATAAAGTGAGAGATGGTCTTCAAGAAATGATGGATGAAGGTCTTATCCATTTAATCAGACCAAAGGATGAATATGAAGAATATGTGAATATGATTTATGGATGCCCCAGTGAATTCCGAATTTTTGATGTGAATTACATGAATGATGATTTTGTACAGTTGTAGCCTACATTTTGTCATATGGATGGCCAAGAAGAACATCATTATGGGTCTTATCAAATTTTCTGTAGGGATTCTCGTGGTTGTTCTATCGTAAGAAGAGGCATTCAATTGTTGTTAGATAATGGTACTATCAGAATCACAGGCAACAAAGATGATTACAATGGAGTTAATGTGATTGAAGATTACTCTGTTAAGGCCATATCTAATGATGGATATGTTTCTGTTGATGAGTTCTTTTCTTCTAATGAAGGTATGTTCTTTGATAATGATTCTGCGATACCTAAATACTATGAAGAAGTGGGGGTGAATGTCATTGTGCCATGTTTTGGTGTTCCTTCTCCTATAGAGATTGAGTATCATAACAAGCCTGTTGTTGCTCCCTTGGTTAATTGTCTGCCTGGAAGATGGTGTGGAAATTCATATCCAACCTTTTTCCCATGTCGAGAATATTGTTGAAGCTAGTCAGGTAACCCGCAGTGGTCGTGTCTTCGCCCCTACCTTTCGAGGAGATGTTAATTATGATAAAAAGGCTGTTGAAAATATTGAACCTAAGAAAATGGTAGGAGAAACTATTGGTGATGCCATGGAGAAGGATGTGGATGACTTATTGAAAATCATCAAGTTGAGTGATTCAAAATTGTGAATCAGTTGTTGCAAACTACATCTAAGATTTCCATTCTATCCTTGCTAATGAACTCTTCTACTCATCGGGAATCTTTAATGAGAGTGTTGGATCAAGCTTTTGCTGAAAGTGACATGTCTATGGATCAGTTCAACAGTTTTGTGGGGAATATTACATCTTGTAACAATCTGATATTTTGTGATGACGAGTTGTCTGATGAAGGAAGACACCATAACCTGGATCTCCATATTTCCATGGATTATAAGAATGACTCTTTGTCCAATGTTTTGATTGACAATGGGTCCACTTTGA
This sequence comes from Vicia faba, assembly GCA_948472305.1. Taxonomy (NCBI): domain Eukaryota; kingdom Viridiplantae; phylum Streptophyta; class Magnoliopsida; order Fabales; family Fabaceae; genus Vicia; species Vicia faba. The sequence goes on from OX451737.1 coordinate 1,533,127,758, forward strand.
ATGTCATACAAAGAAGTAGGCTCATGAAGCTTAAGTACCAGGGAGCTCCCATGCGCCCAAGTGGCATTATAGTGAAAGCTTTTGATGGTGCGAGGAAGTATGTCATTGGAGAGGTGGATTTACCTATTCATATAGGTCCGCACTTATTCCAAATCAACTTGCAAGTTATGGATATTGTCCCAGCCTATATCTGTTTATTGGGATGACCCTGAATCCAAGAAGCAGGAGCTGTTACTTCAACCTTTCATTAGAAACTGAAATTTGTCCGTGAAGGGAAGGTAGTTATTGTGAAAGATGAGCAAGCTCTATTGATATCTCATTTTTCTTCCTTTAGCATTGTAGAAGTTGGGGAAACCGCTGTTGGAACTCATTTCCAAGCTTTGTCTATTAATAACATAAGGAAGAATGAAGATTATATCGCCTCATTTAAGGATGCGCAACAGGTAGTGCAGAAGGGCCCTAACAATGTGTGGAGGCAGGTTATTAATCCACCTGTGCATAGGAATGAGACTGGTTTGAGTTTATCTATGAAGAAGGAAGTCGTGAAGCCGAAGTCCACTTTGAGTAAATATCAAGACATATTTCACAGTGCATGATATCTCCATCCGACTACCCCAAAGATCAATTCTATTCTCGAATATGAGTCAGAGCAGAAGATACCGAACTTCGTGACGCATGGAATCAGAGTCCAGAATTGGATCACTATTGATGTTCCTTCTTGCATTCACATTTCAAAGTATTTTGTTTTTTGTTTGTCTTTTCAAAAATATTTCACTCTGCCCAAGGTGAAAGAAATCATTGTATGGGCGTATATTTGGTTTTGACTTTTAAGATCATTAATAAAAGTTGTTTTTGATTCCCAAATTATGCCTTTATTTTCTGCTTCTTCTTGGAAAATGGTAATCATAAAAATCCTTTTGAAATAAATAATAACTGTAAGTAAATCTTCATAATCACTTGTTACATGTGTAAATTTCTAAAATCAATCATAAATCACATGTGCAGATCAATTAAAAAACCCATTAAGTACAATGACACTGAACCCTCTCCTAACTTAGAATATCCTGTGTATGTGGCCGAAGAAGAAGAATATGATGAAATCCCAGAAGAGGTTTCACGGTTGCTTGAGCGCGAGGAAAGTACCATTATGCCGTATAAGGAGTCGTTGGAGATGATTAACTTGGGTTTAGAGGAAGATCAAAAAGAAGTCAAGATTGGGGAACTACTTCATTCTGATGTGAAGAGCAGGTTGATTGAATTGTTGAAAGAGTGTGTGGATATCTTTTCTTGGTATTATCAAGACATGCCTGGTTTGGATACTGATAATATGGAATATTTTTTGCCACTAAAGCCAGAATGCCCACCAATCAAGCAGAAGTTGCAAAGAACCCAGCCCAACATGGCAGTGAAAATTAAAGAAGAAGTTTTGAAGCATATTGATGCTGGTTTTCTTGTGACATCAGTATACCCTTAATGGATTGCCAATATTGTTCCAGTGCCAAAGAAAGATGGAAACGTATGCATGTGTGTCGATTATAGAGATTTAAATAAACCAAGTTCGAAAGATGATTTCCCATTGACACATATTAATATGTTGGTTGATAGTACAACAAAATTCAAAGTATTTTTGTTCATGGACGTATTTTCCAGATACAATCAAATTAAGATGGGCCTTGAGGACATGGTAAAAACAACGTTTATCACACCCTGGGGAACATTCTATTACAGAGTGATGCCCTTCAGGCTAAAGAATGTTGGTGTAATGTACTAGAGGGCTATGACAGCCCTATTCCATGATATGATGCATAAGGAAATTGAAGTATATGTTGATGATATGATCACCAAATCTTAAATTGAGGAAGGGCATATAAAAGATTTGTTGAAACTGTTTCAGCGTTTGAGGAAGTATCGTCTCCGCTTGAATCCAAATAAGTGTACTTTTGGTGTTCGTCCAGGGAAGTTGCTAGGTTTCATTTTCATCCAAAAAGGAATTGAACTTGATCCTGATAAAGTTAAGGAAATTCAAGAAACTCATGCACCAAGAACTGAAAAGGAAGTTATAGGCTTCCTTGGATGTTTGAATTACATCTCCAGATTTATTTCCTATATGACTGCAAATGTGAAGCGATCTTCAAGCTGTTAAAGAAAGATCAAGGTTGTGTATGGATGTACCATTGTAAAAGGTAATTTGAAATAATTAAAGAGTATCTACTTGAACCTCCTATCTTGCTCCCTCCTGTTGAAGGAATACCACTGGTTATGTATCTGATTGTGTTAGATAGATCTATGGGATGTATTTTGGGACAACCAGATGAAACGGGAAGGAAGGAATATGCCATTTATTATCTCAGCATGAAGTTTACTGACTGTGAGTCACGGTATTCTATTATGGAAAAAACATGTTGTGCTTTGGGTTAGGCGGAAAATCGATTGCAGCAATATATGTTGAATCACACAACTTGGTAGATTTCCAAAATGGATCCAATTAAGTATATTTTTGAAAATCCTTCTCTTAATGGAAGAATTTCCAATTGGAAGATGTTGTTGTCTAAATACGATATTAAATATCGTACTTGGAAGGCTATAAAAATTAGTGTGTTGGCACAGTACCTTGCTCACCAGTCAGTTAATGATTATCAGTCTGTTAAATATGATTTCCCTGACGAGGATGTGATGTATTTGAAAGTAAAAGATTGTGATGAACATTTTCCTGAGGAAGGTCCTGATCCTCAAGCCTGGTAGGGTGTGGTGTTTGATGGAGCTGTAAATTCTTATGGAAAAGGAATTGGTGTTGTGATTATCACTCCCCGTGGGTCACATATCCCTTTTACTGCAAGGTTGGCGTTTGATTTTACGAATAATATGGAAGAGTATGAAGCTTGTATCATGGGGCTTTAAGAGGCTATAGATCTCAGAATAAAAATTCTAGATGTATATGGCGATTCAGCTTTAGTAATAAATCAGATTAAAGGAGAACGGGATACTCGTCACATTGGCTTGATTCCCTACAAATATTATGAAAGAAGATTATTACCTTTCTTCAAAAAAGTTGAATTCCATCATATTCCCAAAGATGAGAATCATATGGCAGATGCTTTAGCCACTTTGGCTTCCATGTACCAAGTAAATTCTTGGAACGGTGTAGCTTAGATCACAGTTCGACGTTTGGATAGGCCAACTCATGTTTTTGCTACATAGGAGAAGTCAGATAAAAAACCTTGGTATTATGATATCAAGCACCTTCTCCAAACTCAGGAATACTTGGTTGGTGCATCGAACAAATATAGAAAGACATTGAGAAGGTTGGCAGGAATCTTTTTCCTCAATGAAGATGTGCTACACAAAAGAAATTATGACATGGTCTTGCTTAGATGCATGGATAGACACGAAGCAGACATGTTGATGTGTGAGATCCATGATGGTTCCTTTGGTACCCATGCCAATAGACATTTGATGGGAAAAAAGATGCTTAGGGCAGGTTACTACTGGCTGATAATGGAATCTGACTGTTACTAATTTGCAAAGAAGTGCCATAAGTGTCAGATTTATGTTGACAATACTCATGTGCCTCCAATGCTTCTCAATGTTATTTCTTCCCCATGGCATTTTTCTATGTGGGGTATTGATATGATTGGAATGATTGAACCTAAGGCGTCGAATGGACATTGTTTCATCTTGGTGGCAATTGACTACTTCACCAAGTGGGTGGAAGCAGCTTCTAATGCTAATGTCACTAAGCAAGCGGTTGTACTCTTTATCAAGAATATTCTTATATGTCGGTATGGCGTGCCAAGAAGGATTATCACTGACAATGGATCAAATTTGAACAAGATGATGATAGAACTTTATGAAGAATTCAAGATTCTCCATCACAACTCGTCTCCTTACAGGCCTAAGATGAACGGGGCTATTGATGCTGCCAATTAAAACATTAAGAAAATCATCCAGAAGATGGTTGTTGCCTATAAGGATTAGCATGAGATGCTCCCTTTTGCTTTGCATGGGTATCATTCATTTATCCGCACTTCAATAGGGGAAACCTCGTTCTCTCTTGTGTATGGTATGGAAGTAATGCTCCTCGTTGAGGTTGAGATTCCCTCTTTACGTGTGATAATGGAAACCAAATTGTCAGAGGATGAATGAGTCCAGAACAGGTTTGACCAATTGAATTTAATTGAAGAAAAGAGAATGAGGGCTTTGTATCATGGTCAATTATATTAGAAAAGAATGAAGAAAGCTTTTGATAAGAAGGTCAAGCCTCGTGAATTCAGAGAAGGTAGCCTCGTGCTCAGAAAGATCGTGTCTCTTAACACTGATTCTATGGGCAAGTGGACTCCCAATTATGAAGGCCCATATGTTGTCAAGAAAGCCTTCTCTGGTGGTGCATTGATTCTTGAAACTATAGATGGCGAGGATTTCCCACGTCCCATGAATGCCGACGCAGTCAATAAGTACTTCGCCTAATGAAATAAAGAACAACTCGCTAAGTTGAAAACCCGAAAGGGAGGCTTAGGCAAAAAAGAGCGTCTCGATAGCTGAAAACCCGAAAGGGTGGCCTAGGAAAAAGTAAGAGACACAAACAGAATAAATTTTTCCGCTAGGTTGAAAACCCACAAAGGCAACCTAGGAAAAAGGTAGGGATTTCTTGGCAAATAACTACGTTAGACAGGACTTGATCATTGAAGAAACATTCTTCTCATATTCTCATCACACTTCAACTGAAGTCTCTACTCAAGAGTTCAAAGTTATTAGGGAGAATAGTGGACATTGAGTTTCAATGTATCTTTTCCATATATTTACCATTTTCCAAACTTTGTAGTCATCCATGGAGTCTCGGCATTCGCAGACTACCATTCTATTAATAAAGTTTGAGCCTTTATCAAATTCTTTGTAGTTATTATTTTATTCTGTTTGCAAAGATTTCATTTATTATTGATAGTGATTTTCAAAACAAAAATATTTAATAATAAAAATGTTTTTGAAAAGAATTTACAAATTACTTTTTACTTCAGATTTTGTGATTCAAGTAGAACAAAAGTATTGATTCCAACGATGTACGAACTCTGAAGTTTTGAAAAGATTCCCCAAGAAAGCTTTATCGGGTTACTCTTGTTGATGTGTGCATAGTCCACTTATATGATGCGATGTTGGGCATGTGATCCTATTTTCCTCAGTTATGTCTTGGTTCATATTTTCTCCAAGTTGATTATTTAGGTTTGGATGGTTTGATACCTCTATCCCATATCCCCAGCTGAGTAGCCAGACAGGGGAAATATCTTCTCTAAAAGGGCTAGAACAACTGTCAACTTTTTGAGTTTTCTCTCGCCAAGTGTTGAGTTTGATTTAAAATCCCCATAATTTTGACCTCTTGATGTATTGTTAAACTTCTTAGATCCCCAAGTGAAGCTAAGATGATGCTTCTCTCTGAAAGTTTTTATCCCCAGGAAGTTTCATAATTTCTCCCGAGAGGAGTTTGTGCATCCATTACTCTTGATATCGAAGATTATATTCAGGCTCCCCTCGACGATGTGGTGTTGTCCTCCCCAATGAAGTCGTATTGGAATCCCCATTTAAAGTCTATATGACATGACATTGTCTTCCCTAGAGAAGTCTTCATGATATTCCTCGATGAAGCCTGAAGGATGGTAATATATCCCTACATCTGTATAGGTTTATTGTTATCAGATTATGCTGTGATTATTTTTAAGCCATGTTTCTTCCCAGTAGAGTTAAGTTATGAAGTAGGAATTTGTTTCCTCAATTGGTGCTTACTCTCTTATGGAATCTTCATCCTGGATGTGATTTAGCCGAGTGTTGACTTTACCCAAGTTGGTTTTTGTATGGTTATTCCCAGTGTTGTATGTCTATTTTGTCAGCATATACATGATAACATTCATACATTCATGCATACATCATGCATAGCTGAATTTAAAATTCATTGCTCCTTTGCATTCATTAATGTTTTTGTTGGCATATTACCTTCTTTGCAGAGTTATGTTACCCTCTCTCCAATAGATTGTCAATCTTAAGCGGAAAGTGTATATCCTTTCAATTTCCCCACTGAGTTCTCCCTCGTGGAAGAATTTTGTTTCATCCTTCCTATTCAGCTCAATATCTGGATGGAATGTGATCCCATTTTGAGCTTATTCCTCATTGGTTGCTATCTTGGTTAACTGTTTCACTCTGGTTTATTCTGGGTTTGAATTCATGGTCCCCGACAATATTATTTTGATTTATGTGGGCTTTGAGCCCTGTATTGAGAATTTGCATTTAATTTACACGAGAAAACTTTATTACCTCATCAGGAATGTATTGGTTCTTCTCCAAAAATTCAAGATTCATTTCTCCGCAGCGTTATCAAAATCCTCTTCGTGAACAACTAGTGGCAGGTCTCTTTATTTGAGAAACCTATTCTTCCCCAGTAAGTCTGTTAAGGCCAGAGAAGATGTTTTACTCTGATGAATGTTAGCCTAGTCATTATGGGAGATAGTTCGTTCTTGAGATGTTTACTCCGATGAATGGTAGTCTTGTTATTATGGAAGATAGTTCATTGTTGATATGTTTACTCCGATGAATGGTAGTCTTGTCATTATGGAAGATAGTTTATTGTTGAGATGTTTACTCTGATGGATAGTAGTCTCGTCATTATGGGAGGTAGTTCATTGTTGAGATATTTACTATGATGAATGCTAGTCTCGTCACTATGGATATAGTTTGTTGTTAAGATGTTTACTCCGATGAGTGGTAGTCTCGTCATTATGGGATATAGTTCATTGTTGAGATGTTTACTCCGATGAATGGTAGTCTCGCCATTATGGGAGATGGTTTATCGTTGAGGTGTTTACTCCGATGAATGGTAGTCTCATCATTATGGGAGATAGTTCGTTGTTGAGATGTTTACTCTGATGAATGGTAGTCTCGTCATTATGAGATATAGTTTGTTGTTGAGATGTTTACTCTGATGAATGATAGTCTCGTCATTATGGGAGATAGTTCATTGTTGAGATGTTTACTCCGATTAATGATAGTCTCGCCATTATGGGAGATGGTTTATTGTTGAGATGTTTACTCTAATGAATGGTAGTCTTGTCATTATGGGAGATAGTTCGTTGTTGAGATGTTTACTCTGATGAATGCTAGTCTCGTCATTATGGGATATAGTTCGTTGTTGAGATGTTTACTCTGATGAATGGTAGTCTTATCATTATGGGAGATAGTTCGTTGTTGAGATGTTTACTCCGATGAATGGGAGTCTCTTCATTATGGGAATATTTCGTTATTGAGATGTTTATTGCGATGGATGGTAGTCTCGTCATTATAGGAGATAGTTTTTTTGTTGAGATTCGTTACTCCAATCGATGGTAGTCTCGTCATTATCGGGGATAGTTTGTTGTTGAGACGTTTACTCCGATAAATGGTAGTCTTATCATTATGGGAGATAGTTCATTGTTTAGATATTTTTTCTGATGGATGGTAGTCCCGTCATTATGGGAGATAGTTCATTCTTGAGATTAACTTTGCTCTAAAAGAGTTCATATGTTTCCAGTCATAAGTACTGATGCCAATAATTTGTTACATACCCTAATATTGGTATTCACATGTGTTATCTTACCATTTATAGTTCACAGTTATTTGTCAATCATTGTCATCCATTGCTTTTTTCCTTATTATTTGAGTTTATGATGTCTTATCTCCTCCTTGTGCTTTACCCCAATAGATTTGAGTCTTCTGTTCCCCAGCAATTTATTTTTCTGGTTTGACACTTTTTTTTAATCTTTTGTTTTATTTCCCGCTTCCCCAGTGGTGTCTTGTGTCACCTTTGGATTTGTTTGTTTTCATGCATGATCATAAGTATTCCATGGCATCTTAGGGACAAAAATAGGGCTTGTTTTGTATTTAAGTATCTTCAATCGCGTCGAGACAGAGATTTTAACCTCTGTATCTCTGGATATAAGACACTTACATAATGGTAGTTGTTATACCCCAATTTTTGCCCCTAATATTTATCATCATCTCACTTTTATCAATACATCAAGATCACACATTAGGTTTGGTTCTCTCTTTCTACTTTATCCCATCTTTAAGTTTTTTCTCGGGGGATCACAAAGCATTTTGAATTGTGTATCTTGTACATATGTTCTTTCAACTAACATCAAAATATGTATATATGTCTCTTTGAATGTTCAAATTTTAGGTAATAGCACAATTGTATTCATCTCACCATTTCCTAGCACAGAGGGTCAAAACTAAGGTTTTGAATTTAATTAGGATATTTTTGGCTTTTTGAGAAAGAATTGATTCCATGTTTCTCTACATGTTCATGAGCATCTATGATTGGAAGATTGGTCATCAATTTTGATTAGAAATGGTTCAATTGATAAAAAAAGGGGTAAATTGTCATTTTGTCAAAAGTCAACCAAAGTCAACTGCTGACCAAGGGGATTTTTGGTCAACTCTCAATTTAATGTCCCTATTTTCATGTTTCATGATCAATGGTGGCATAAAATCAAGAAGAAGTGTTGAATTAGAGATAACTTGTCAAAGAAGTTATTTTAACTTTTGAAATTTTCTAAGTGTTCCTAGTACTAAACATTGGATGATCATAACTTATTTATTTATTTATTGAAAAAAATACAAACTTTACATGTTTGGAAAGAGGATACAAAGTTCTTCAACTTTGTTCTTGAGGATACAAAGTGAAAGGAGAAGAAGTTATTTTGCTTGGAAGATTCTTAACACTTAGTAAATTTTTAAATTATGTACACAAGGCCTGATTTCTTCATGATCATTTTTTAGGTGTCAAATGGATTCAATTCAAAAAAATTTCAACATTAAAATTAAAGTTTGAAGTGACTTCAAGGCCTCATTTAAACTTGTGGTTAACATGAAAATTGTTCACTCAATTGCCCTATTTCTAATAAGCCAAACCTCGTCTCAAATGGTCACAAATTCATCAAGTTTAAAGGAGGGAAATCTATTTTCATGGAATGGCATGATGCTTGTTTCAAATAGCACTAGGTTGCCAGCTCACCATGCATGCTTATTTCACTCAATTATTCTCTTTATTTTCTCACTCAAAACAAAAGCATTAATACACAAACAAAGCATCAAAACGCAACACACACATCACACCACCCTATTTCTAATTTTTCTTATTCTTTTCTCGATTCTACCCTCAAGGAAGCTTCCCCAACACTCATTCTACTCTATATAAACCCTCTCTATTATCTCATTTAGGAGAGAAGAAAACGAATCCGCAAGCTATACTTTGCATCTCCCTCCCACACAAAGTTTCTTCTTTTTCCTAATCAGATTTCGCATCTTCTAACCTCTCTTAATTTTCGTGCAAGCTCCAATATCTTCTCAATTTTACTGTATTGAAGTTGAGAGATGGAGGATCATCGGGTTTCTTATTATGTTCAGAGGCACCTTGTGAATATATTTTTCACAAATTGAGGTGAGCATCATTGAACTCAAATTCGCGATTTAGCTTGCATCCTTGTTGAAGATCATGTGTGTTATGGTTTAGCTGGCTAAATCTTAGATCTGGAGTATAATTCCATGTGTTTTGTTGCTTGATTTTTGTTCACAAAGTTTCTTGAAGATCTATCTGAACCAATGCTTTAGTGCTCAGATTTCGTTTTAATCTTGCATCATTTAAAAAAATAATAAGCATCATTATGTTCCTTGTTATGAGTCTTATTATTAAAAATATTTTTTGTCCAATTTTACAAAATTTGTGGGATGCAAATTAAATCAAATGTATCACTTTTCCTTTTTTTTATATTTTTTGTAAATAATTTTTTCTTAATTCCACCTTTTGAGATAAAATTCAACAAAACTCTTCTTGTTTTTCTAACTTGAACCTCTTTCATAATAAACTTGGACTTAGGTCCATGTATTTTCAAAATATTTTCTTAATCAAACTTTAACCAACTTAATCATACTTTGACATTTTTGTGACAAGACTAAAATTTAATCAACCTCATTAAAACTATTTTTCCACTTTGGCTTTTTACTTTTAAACTTTTCTCAAAAGATTAGACTCTTGTCAATTCTTGTAGTGATGCGAGCTACTATACTTCTATGATATGTATTGAAGTGAGATATTTTCCACTTGAGTGTTGAGTGAAGCTTTGTTGACTTTAAAAACCAAGCCTTATCCTCCACTTTGAGATGATGCAAATTCTCTGTTCTCATGATCGTGGGTAGTAAGTAAGTTCTTCCACAAGAATATGACGATGATGTATCGTCTCTTCAAATTTACCAACACATTTGTGTTTTAAAATTTTTAAAGGTGAACTATGAGTACCCTAATCCTCTGTTGCATGGAAGGTGGTACCTGGACACTAAAGGTTCACAACCGTGAAGGGTGAAAAATTGTAAAATACTTCTTTTCTCATCCATATTGTGATGCAGTGGTAGAACTGGCGACTCTACTGGGGAATAACTCTGTTTGAGAGAGGAGATACTTTGCTAGAAGATTTTGCCGATTCGGAGAAATAAACATTGTTGGGGGATGAACTTCCTTAGCTAGAGGAATAAACTCTGTTGGGGTATCGAGCTTCTCTATTCAGAGAAATAAACTCTGCTTGGGAGACAAATTTATGAACCGCCTGCGATTATAAAATTCGGTTGGGGAATATAGATGTCAACACTCTGAAGGAACTTTGCTGGGGAAAGCAATTCCTATTTGGGGAAACCGATATCAAAGCTTTGGTTGCCTCTACTTTGTGGGAAATGTATATGTCACGGGGTCGCATGTAATGGTGACCTTGTTTCAAAGTTTCCCCTGCCCCTGTTTTTTGCTGAACAGTGAAATTGTCGAGATTTGAATGGTTTTTTAAACTTTGCCCCGTTCCTTAAGTCATGAGCAACTGTCTTTCTGTTTCATATGCGAATATTTGTGAATAGAAATTATATTCAAATGCATATGTCAAGAATAAATCATTGGACATTTTTGCAAAACAAAACAGAAAAAGAAAAACAAATGGTTTTGTAATATGACTTGTATTAATTTTTTAAGTTGGCCTATAACAGACGCTTTTGTACAAGGAAGTTGATGCTCTAGTAAGAGAACAACGTCGTGAAAATGAAAGTTATACAATATTGTGTACAAAGAGAAGAAAACATCTATGTGTAATAATCCCATTGAGTTTCAATTCTGCTATTGCCGCTATGTCTTCTAGCGTCTCATCACTTTGCTGCTTGTTCGAAGCTGACTAGATTGATTGGTGTCGTTCGAGCTTGAAAGTTGATATTGAGGTCTGGTCGCAAGGTGATCCAATTGGACATAGTGATACTCTTCAAATTCCTAACTTTTTCCTGGACCGCCCTTTCGGGTTTTCAGTCCACCGGGATACCCTTTTTTGCCCAATCCGCCTTTTCAGGTTTTCGACTTGCCGGGTGTACAAATTTTTTGTTTTCATCCCTAATTTTTGCTCGAACCCTTTTGGTTCACCGGGAAGCCCTTATTTTTTCCTAGGCAAGTCAACCTAGCGGGTCTTTAATCATGTGTAGTATCTTTTCACTATGTCCGCATTGACAGGGTGAGGAAGGTCGTCACCGTCCATGGTGGTCAGAATCATGACTCCACCCGAAAAAATGTTTTTGATCACAAATTTCCCTTTGTATATGGGAGTCCATTTGCCCATGGGATCACCTTGCAGCAGTATGATGTGCTTGATCACTAGATCCCCAAATTGATATGCTTGGCGTCTGACCTTTTTGTTGAAAGCCTTGATCATCCGTTTTTGATACATTTGACCATGATAGACAGCGGTAAGTCTCTTTTCATTGATTAGATTCAATTGATCAAGTCGAGTCTGAATCCAATCTTCTTCGTTCAAACCCGCATCCTTCATAATCCTCAGAGAACGGATCTGGACCTCAATAGGCAGGACAACCTCCATGCCATATACCAGAGAGTAGGGTGTTTCCCCTGTCGATGTTCGTGCAGAGGTGCGGTACCCATGAAGAGCAAATGGTAACATCTCATGCCAGTCTTTGTATGTCACCGTCATCTTATGTATAATCTTCTTGATATTCTTATTAGTAGCTTCGACAGCGCCATTCATCTTCGGCCGATATGGAGAAGAGTTATGATGATGTATCTTGAATTGTTTACATAGTTCGATGATCATCGTATTGTTGAGATTCATACCATTGTTAGTGATGATTCTCTCTGGAACACCGTACCGACAAATCAGGTTATGCTTGATAATCCGCGCCACAACATTCTTGGTAACGGTAGCAAAGGAGGCTGCTTCAACCCACTTCGTGAAGTAATCAATAGCCACCAGGATGAAGCGATTCCCATTGGAAGTGGTAGGTATAATCTCTCTGATCATATCAATGCCCTACATTACAAAAGGCCAAGGAGCCGTCAAGACATTCAAAGGAAGTGGAAGCACATGCACCTTATCAGTATAGATCTGGCATTTATGACAAGTTCGGGAATGCTGATAGCAGTTTGCTTCCATAGTGGACCAATAGTATCCTTCCTGTAAGATCTTCTTAGCCATGGTATGTTCACTTGAATAGGTTCTGAAGGTACCTTTGTGTAGATCTGTCATAATCCTCCCCGCTTCGCTCTTGTCTACACACCGCAGTAAGGTAGATTCATGGTTGCGCTTTTAGAGGATTCCATTACTGAGGAAGAATTTTGCGGAGAACCTTCTCAGAAACTTTTTGTCATTGACAGATGCCCCCTCGGGATACTCTTGAGCCTCGAGATACATTTTTACTTCGTGAAACCAAGGTTTTTTTGCTACCTCTTCAGTATCAATCTCACAGTAGTGCGCTGGTTCATCCAACTTCTCGATAGTGATTCGGGGAGCTTCATTGTCTCACCTTACCTTGAACATAGAAGACATGGTAGATAGCGCGTCCGCTAACTGATTCTCCTCTCGTAGGAAATGTTCAAAGGTTACCTCCTCAAAGTGTGGGAGCAATGTCAGCATGTGCTCTTTGTATGGGATGATATTCGGATGCTTCGTATCCCACTCTCCTTTGATCTGACTTATCACCAAGGCTGAATCCCCGAAAACGCTCAAAAATTTGATCCTCAGGTCAATAGCAGCTTTGAGACCCATGATGCATGCTTCATACTCTGCCATGTTGTTGGTACAGTTGAAGCATAGTCGAGCAGTGAAAGGAGTATGGCAGCCCTCAGGGGATATGATTACAGCACCAATGCCATTACCGAGTGCATTCGAGGCTCCATCGAAAACCATAGTCCATCGGGATCCTTCTTCAGGTCCTTCATCCAGTCCAGGTTCTTCATAGTCAGTCACTAGCATAATATTCTCGTCCGGGAACTCAAAATTCATGGACTGGTAGTCATCCACGGCCTGATGAGCCAAGTGATTATCTAATACACTCCCCTTGATTGCTTTCTGGGTCGTGTATTGGATATCGTATTCGGTTAAGATCATCTGCCATCTTGTTATTCTTTCAGAGAGAGCGGGCTTCTCTTAGATGTACTTGATCGGATCCATCTTAGATATCAACAAAGTAGTGTGGGTCAACATATACTGTCTCATTCGGCGAGCATCCTATTCCAAAGTGCAGCAAGTTTTCTCGAGTAGTGAGTATCTTGTCTCACAGTCGGTAAACTTTTTGCTAAGGTAGTATATTGCATGCTCTTTTCGACCAGACTCGTCATGTTGCCCCATCACACACCCCATTGAATTGTCTAACACTGTTAAGTACATTATCAAAGGTCTTCCTTCAATCGGAGGCATCAGAATTAGTGGTTCTTGAAAGTATTCCTTGATTCTTTCGAAAGCAGTCTGGAATTCTCCATTCCATTTTACTACTTGATCTTTCTTTAGGAGTTTGAAGATCGGCTCACAAGTAGCAGTCAGATGTGAAATGAACTTGGCGATATAATTCAGGCGTCCCAAGAATCCTCTAAATTCCTTCTCATTACGGGGATCCGACATCTCTTGTATGGCCTTCACCTTTGTAAGGTCTACCTGAATACCTTTGTCATTGACGATGAACCCCGGAAGTTTACCAGACCATACCCCGAAGGTGCACTTATTTGGATTTAACCTTAACTTGTATGACTTCAACCTGTCAAACAGCTTTTGTAGATGATCAAGGTGTTCTTCCTCGGTTTGAGACCTGGATATCATGTCATCAACATAAACCTCTATCTCATGGTGAATCATATCATGAAATAAAGCTACCATGGCTCGCTGATAAGTTTCCCTAGCATTCTTCAACCCAAAAGGCATCACCTTGTAACAGAAAGTTCCCCACTGTGTGACGAAGGTTGTCTTCTCCATGTCTTTGGGTGCCATCTTGATTTGGTTGTAGCCAGAGAAACCATCCATGAAGGAAAATATTTTGTGATGTGCGGTGTTGTCAACCAGAACGTCGATGTGGGGAAGCGGGAAGTCATCCCTGGGGCTGGCCCTGTTCAGGTCTCTGTAGTCCACACACATTCGTACTTTACCGTCTTTATTTGATACCGAAACAACATTAGCAACCCACTGCAGATAAGACGTGACAGCTAAGAACCCAACGTTGAACTGTTTCATAACCTCTTCTTTGATCTTCTCTGAAATTTCAGGGCGCATACGGCGGACCTTTTGTTTTACCGGAGGGTAATCTTCTTTAGTAGGCAGATGATGTACCACAATATCAGTGTCTAAGCCAGGCATGTCTTCATATGACCAGGCGAAGATCTCGACATAGTCATGCAAAATTTGTATCAACCATTGTTTGACATTAATCCCCAGATTTGCGCCGATCTTGACTTCTTTTTTGTCTACCTTTGTGCCCAAGTTTATTGTCTCAACTGGCTCTTCATGAGCCTGTATATCCCTCTATTCTTGCTGTAATAGTCTAGAAAGTTCTCCAGGCACGTCACAATCTTCCTCACCTTCGTCCTTGGCTTGGCTGATCGGATTTTTGAAGTTATAACTGGAAATAGAAGAACTGTTATCAATAGGATCCAAAGTGGATATGGATCTGCAGTTTGATATGTGAGTGTGTGTAATAGCATAGCTGTATTGATAAAGTGAAAAGCAGAAAAGAAAAACAGAGAGCACAAAATTTGTATGCAAGAACGTCCAATGTTTTATTAATGACATATGATAATGACATATAGTAACCCTCACAAATAAACCATTGTGCCTCGGGTAAGACACGAGGCCATATAGTTTATATTATTTATTACAAATCTGAAAAACAAGTAAGACAATTACTGCTGAACAAAAGTAATCGGCATAAAATATTTGGCCGTCCAGTTACTAGGTCCACCGTTGGTAGTAAGGTAGATCTAGCTGTCAATATTAGAATCCTCATCATTGTTTTCTTTAGCATTGACTCCACGATTGCTAATGCGTAGGGGAGGTCCTCCAGCCCGAGCACGTCGAACAACCCTTTGATCTCCTGAAGTAAAGCCCAAACCAAATTTTTTAGTTTTATGAGGAAAATCAGGGAGCTATCCCCAAATGGTACACCCACCTTCTTCAACTACCGTTCTGGCGTCCTTGAGAGAAGCCATCTTCAAAGGAGGTCTGGTGATCTTCGGCACACTGGTGATAGTCTCGGTTGATGCCATAATCTGGGGAACCTCTTCAAAATTTTGACAAGGGGTCTCTATGAACTCACCGTCCATCTCCACATACTTGAAAGAGTTCAGATGGCTTACCATGTACTCCTCTTCACCATGCACAGTGGCAATCTTCCCCTTCACTGGATACTTCAGCATTTGGTACAGCGTAGAAGTAACGGCCCCAGCTTCATGGATCCAAGGAATACCCAACAAACAAGAATAAGATGGCCTGATATTCATCACGTAGAAGGTGGATTCAAAGGTCTGGGAACCCACTTTGACAGGGATGTCCACCTCTCTGTGCACCATTCTTTTTGAATCGTCGAAAACCATCACCACAATGTTATTGGGCTTTAAGGTCAAACCTTCATAATCTAGCCTATCAAGAGCCTTCTTGGGCAGAATATTCAGTAATGATCCAGTGTCCACTAGCACATGGGCCATAGTAATGCCCCTGCATTCTTTCGATACATGTAGAGCATCATTATGCTTCCTCCCTTTGGGTGTTAAATCAGCATCCGAAAAACCCAACCCATTATAAACAGTCAAACTGGCCACACAGTCCTTGAATTGGTCAGCGGAGGTTTCTTGCGGCACATGTGCAGTCTTGAGAAATGTAATCAAAGCCTTTGCATGGGCCTCAGAATGCAATAGAAGAGCCAGCATTGAAATCTTCAAAGGGGTCTTCCCAAACTATTCGACCATATTGTAGTCGCTCTTCTTGATTATTTTTAAAATCTCCTCCATTTGTTGTTTAGAGGATTCAAAAACAACTTTTCTAGGTGCCTCCATCCGGGCAGGCTGACCTATAGCTTCTTTGCCCCGAGTCCCAGATGACTCATCGGCAGGGATAAAAACTGGAGTAAGGATGGGAGTAGTAGCAAAAGTATTAGTCTTAACAATAGATGGAATAACAATAGGCTTAGCAATAGTCTTCGGGGAGATCTCGGGAGAGAAAACCCTTCCACTTCGAGTAATTTTGCTGGTCCCGACAATGTTACTGATATCGGGATCATCCTCTTCAGCTTTTTCATCTTTAATGGTTAACAAATCCCGCTTGATGCCATGGTAGTAAACGTCAGCACCATAATTCCAAGGAACGACTTTGTCCGAGGAGTATGGTACAGCGCCAGGAAAAGTGATTATCAATGGAGCAATTCTTGGAGCAGGTGTAATCCTAACAAGTCTTTTGGAGGAGACATTGGAAGGAATGGAGGAAATGGTTATGATAGCAACATCTTCATGTAGAACAGTCGGAACCAGAGTTTTTTCGAACAAAATCTCTCTGTTACCCATCAGGCGTTGAACACCAACTTTCAGTAAATAATAACCAGAAGACAGAGATAAACACATGTGGCGACCTTCACCACAGCTCGGAAATAAACCGACTAGCAACAAATTCTTCTTGACGGTCATGAGGGTAGTGGAAACTTCATCAACAGAAGTAACAAATAGATCTGTATCAACGGCATTAACACCATGGTTGTGCTTGGGAATGGAAGCATTTACGACATTAGGCATCTCAGGAGCATCAAACTCAATCTCCTTTGCTTCGATTAGATCCTGTATCTTATTCTTCAGAGCCCAACAATCGTTTGTATTATGGTTTGGACTCTCAGAATGGTAAGCACACCGAGCATTTGGATTGTAACGAGGAGATGTGGTGTTGGGATTCTTTGGAGCCTCCTTTAAGGTTGCTAAGTTAGATTTTAACTAATGGGGTAAAACCTCAGACAATGTCATATGGATCTGGGTGATTGTTTTGTTGTTGAGTAGCCACAGACCTAGGTATCATCACAGCCCCTACCATTGGACGGTGTTTGGTTCTGCTCTGACCTCTCGGATTGTAAATAGAATTGACCTCCTTCTTACCCATGAATGGCTTCTTCACTGTACTCGAAGAGGTGTCTTTCTGGATCTTGCCACTTCGGATCCCGGCTTCTACCCTTTATCCAGTCAATATCATCTCGGTAAAACCAACTAAGGAGATACCAATCAAGTGATTAAATAATGGACCAGATAGCGTACCAATAAACATGTCCACCAACTCCCTATCAGACAAAGGGGTTTGGACTATCCCTGCCAAATCTCTCCACTTCTGAGCATAGTCCTTAAAACCTTCGCTTGCACCCATAGACATACTCTAGAGTTGAGTACGAGTAGGAGCAAGGTCAGTGTTATATTGATACTACTTATAAAAAGCAACATCCAGATCTCCCCAATTGCAGAAATTGATCCCCTCCAGCTGATAGAACCACTCAAGTTGAGTCCCGGACAGACTGTCTTGAAAGGAATGGACCCACAAGTTCCTATCAGCAGTGTGAGGCTGAATCTTCCTCACATAAGAACGAAGATGAAGCTTGGGACAAGAAACCCCATCATACTTTGCAAATACCAGAGCCTTGAACTTCGGTGGGATGACAACCCCAGATACCAAACCCAGCTCCTCAAAATCCAGCCCTAGTACTCTTTGGATCTCCATTGCATTCAGACGATCCTCTAACTATTTGTATATATCCTCAGCGGGAGGATACTGTTCATCATTGTAATCAGATTCATCCTCAGAAACCCTTGGGCTAGGGTCTTCCTCCCTTGTCTCACCCTCTTGATTCTCCCCTTCTTTGGATGAAGAGGTCAGATCAACCGGTTGCTTCAACGGTCCCCTGAATCTTCTGCCCAGATTCAGGACACCAGCGGTCTTCTTCGCCTTCTTCTTGCTATCTTTCAGAATAAGGGCCTTCATATCTTCTTGCCCTTTATCCAAAGCTACGAACATTTGCTGAAATTGGGCATTTTGTGCCTGGAGATCCTTGATACTTTGTTCAGAAGTCATTATTGCGGAAATAAACAGCAAAGACGATGAGAAATCTGTTATGAAACCTGTTTATGCAATGTCATGGATGATATGCGTATGCAATGATTTCAAGGATTCTTAAAGGATCAAATTTGCTTTACCAAAAGAAACACACGTTAATTGTATTAATAGGTTCGAATTGTTACAAAGAGTGCCCTTTGGGCTTACAATCAAACAAAATAAAACTTAAAGCAAAAAGAAAATCAAGTTTCCCATGAGCGCATCCTCTTTAGTGCAATGTAGGCATTTATATTCCTCTCTTCATGAAGTAGCCTAGTGAGTTCCAGGACTTTCTTCTCGCTGGCGTAGAATTGAGCTTCAAACATATCCCGCTCCTCCTTAAGTTGAACCCAGGATTTTTGTAACTCCTCATGATCAGTTGGCATGTCAAGATGAAGAATAAGATAAGGAGTGTCTCCTTCAGCAACCGGTTCCATAATCATAGGTAGGATGGCGGGGTAAGGCATCATAAGACTTTGGGAACGGGCTTGTACCCATTTGAGATAAGGCTCAAGAGGGATAGAATTCTTGTGCCCTAGTGTCTTGCTATCAACTCTATGTACCACGCCCCAAGCTCGCATGAACCTTTTACTGTAACCCTGAGTATCATTCTCATAGTCGAAGGTGATTCCTTGGATAAGTGTATCATGAGGACCATCCCTTCTCGCATATCCAAACTGTCGCAGTGCCAAACAAGGATTGTAAGTGATTCCTCCCCTAATGCCAAGAGAGGGACATTAGGGAATTCTCTGCATCGATCAATGATGGTAATATTCTCTGAGGATCGAGGACACCAATGAATACCTGAATGTGTAAGAGTCATTAGCCTATGAGACCATCTCAAACCCTATTCATTCTTCAAGATGAATCGGTGTAGGTGCGAGATAAACCACCTAGCCAAAAGAGGAGTGCAACACAGAAGGGTCCATCTCTTCTTTATAGTACGAGTATGCAGAGATTGTAGGATATCTCCAAGTAGAGTAGGTACTGGATTGTGTGACAGGAAAACCTTAACCGCATTCACGTCTATGAGTTGGTCGGAATTAGGGAGCAATACCAACCCATAGATGAGAAGGTATAACACCTCTTTAAAAGCTTGTAAGTCCAGGGTATCCCAAAAATGATGAGCTTTGTTAAACAAGAACTTAGCAAAAAAGACCCTTGACACTTCTCCTGGTTTTCCAATTTGCTACTATGTTAGACCGTTGTAAGGATATAGCTTTAGAAATATCTTCAGGTTTAGGGTCTATTTCCATACCATTGAAAGGTACCTTGTTAAGGATAGGCACCCCTAGTAACATAGAAAACTCCTCCATAGTAGGCATTAACTAGTAATCTGGAAAAGTGAAGTAGTGATGTAGAGGGTCAAAGAACTGAAAGAGAACTTTTAACATTTCTTCATTAGGGTTTGAGGTGACCAAGTTGAGAAGTCGACCATGTCTTTCAGTGAAGGGAGAGGTTTCAGGAACCCTTGATACTAACTCCTTAAGCTGAGGAGGTACCTTTACTAGACTGACTTGAATAGTGAATATGCGGGCGAGGGCCATGTCCTATAAAACAAGACAAAAGTAAACCCTAAGAATCCTTGAAATGGTTAGCATGATATGCTATGTTATGATGTCAAGATTATACTCAGATATAGCAGATATAGAAAACACAAGCAAATCACATAAAGACCTTAGGTTTAAGGCTTGCATGGATTTTAAGGTAATACCCTCTTGAAGTTGGGTTGGTTCAACCTGTCCTAAATATAGTAACCGGGTTCTAAGGGATCTCGATATCACCGATCTTTCCCTTAAATTTCGTTTCGATAGACAATTGACTTGCCACCAAACAAAACTCAAGAGTCAAACCTCAATGAGTGTAGCATCGAGTATCAACCGACTTTGGGTTTACACCAAAGATGGCTATCTCACTACGCCCTAAAAGCCAAGTTGGTCAATTAAGGTGCTAAGGTCAGTTGACATTTTATGATACCACACAGTGGCCCCGTATTCTCCTTAATTACTCAAGGGCTACCGGTACACACCAAAGTATCACATCAACGTAGCTACTGTTTCAACCGTGTCAGTATACCCTGCACAGCTCCCCCACAGTTTATTGCTACTTACCTAAAAGGAATTCCCCGATCCAAGTTTAGGATCCAAACAACCCAAACAAATACCCTTAAAAGTAAATCAAGCAATACAAGCCAAAGAAGCAATTAAGAATGACCTAGATCCTAAGGTAAACCCCACTTTTTGATAATTCCCCAGCAGAGTCGCCAGTTTTGTGATATGGTGGCACAACTGACTGTTTTTATACTACTGGTTTTGCATTTTTGTTCGTAAATGTGCAGTAAGCAAGAGTCTCCACTGTCTTTTATTTCATCCAACAAAGGAAAAGGGAAAAAAGAACAGAAAAAACCTTTTTCGAGATGTTTCTGAGTACGGGGGATAGATTATAGAAAGGGAAGGTGTTAGAACCCTTTCTATTTGTGGTTTTTCACGAGCTCTTAGGTACTTGCTCATTCTTAAATTGCTTTGGTGTGTTTGTGTGTTTGAAAAAGTTTTGAAATTGCCTTAGTGTGGCATTTCACTTTAAGGTAACTCTTGTATCAGTCCTCAAGAGTGTGATAAAGTGTTTTTGAAAACATTTGTTTGAAAAGTGTTTGAAAGTGTAAGTGTGAAAAAAAGATTATTTTGAGCAAGTACTTAAGAGTTTTTACCTACTCGAAAAAGGCTGTTCATTTTCCTTATTTCCTTTAGACAATGCTATCCTACTATTAAGGAGTAGGTAGCTCTATCGTTGGAGTTTGAGGGAAAATCGAAAGGGACGATTACAATCACTTAAGGAAAGAGGGCGAGATCTCTTAGTAACTGTCCTAAAACTCTAAGATCATTTTTTTTACCAAGGCAACATCGAAAGGGTCATCGAGGGACGAGTGATCTTTCAAATTAAAGGACAGCCACTAAAAATTCTCACGTTTCGAGAGTAGTGACCGTTTTCTGAAGGCAACCGAAGTGGGGCAAACCCTGGGAGTGAGCATGTGCAAGTTTTTGTTTTTCAATCAATTATCTTCGCACATTTAGGGTTTTCTACTGTTTTAAATTATTGATTTATCTTTCGCATACAATCCTATTATCAATCATCTAACAGTTTATAATGACAGAAAGTAAAATGCGAGAAATTTAAACCTAGCTATTACAAGGCTTTGGGGAGGGGGATTACATAATCAAAAACTTGGGGAAAACAGTAAATGAAAACAGTAATAAACCTAAATTAAAAGCTATTACAAACTCGGAGCAATTATATTAATTGGAAAAGTGAATAAATAAATGTGCGCGAGAATAAATTAAATGAGGAATTAAAGTTAAATTCAAATACATTTTAATTAGTGAATAAAGAAAATAATATTTTTTTGGGTTTTTTGAGAAAGTAATTAATTTTGAAAATTAACCTAGTTTCTAATTAATTTTAATTATGAAAAAGGAATTTAAATTATCCTAATTAATTAATGAAATTAAATATTTTATGAAAAACCTAATTCTAATGTTTTTTTGTGTTTTTATGATTTTAAGATTTAATTAAAAAAGATTTTTTTAAACAATAAAAAATAAATAAAACAAAAAAAAAAGTTAAAGAAATTAAAACAAAATCTAAAATGGGCCTGATGCTGGATGTAATTCTGGGGGTGCAGAATTGAATTTCCCAGGCCCAGAATAGCTGGCCCATCTGCCTCTGATCCAGTGGGGATCACCTTCACGGAATGCACCATGGATCTTCAATTTTGGAGCATTGGTACATCTTTGAGATGATCCAAAGGGTGGGATCTAAGGACGCATGGTGGACGCTTGGCTAGGAGATGCGTTGGATCTGTAAGGAATTATCAAGAAAAATACAAAAGCACACGCCTGGGATCGAACCCAGGATATTTGCCTTACGCGTTCATTCCCTGACCATTTGCGCTGGAGAGCTTATTTTCTAATATAACAAAACAAATAAAACATAAGCCAAACAAAGTAGCATGCCCAGAAAAAATGCGTGTGGATTCAAATCTCCCAATGGGAGTCTGCCACCTAATTGCCTTCTCCCTGGAACTATCGTTTTTGATACTAAACCTTTACCTACAGACAAAATTGTCACTAAAAGCTATAGTGACAGTTTTTGTCCAAAGCTATAACCCTGCAACATCTCAAAATGCAATGCAAGCAATATTAATCAGAACCAAAGGCATGAATCAATTGCTCATGACTTCCTAAATTTAATATCACCCCTAATATTATCCAATTTTACCTCTAGCTAGGGTTCCCCAATTTGGAGCTTCGGAACCCTAACAATGTCGAAGGGTTGTACATGCGCTTAAACTCTTATTAAACCATTAAAAAACATTACAAATGTGATATCAAGCATGGATATATGATCAAAACAAATTCATGATGGACAAATCATTGGAATCGAGTTTGGAAAAGAAGGATAAATCGTGACTGTTAGAGAGCACGATTCTTGACGTTTCAGGCTTGGGGAATGAGTGTGGTAGCTTCCTAGAGGTCCAAGGATTGTTGTTTAGTCCTTGAAATTCCTTGAATTCTCCTGGGGAGAAGAATCTGATCTGCACTTTTTTGACAAAAATTGACACTTTGTTCTTACTCTTAGGGAGGCTGGCTGCGCATAAAAACTTGTGTTGTAGGGTTGCAATGCATTGGCATTTGTAGTGAATCAGATTAGGGCAATATTATTGGAAAGAATCAAAAGATGTTATGGTCATGAATTTTGATTCCAATCTTTCCAAATTTTAATATTTCCTCTTATTTTGGAGCTTGCACGATTTTGTTCCTTACTTGACAGCCCATGAGATATTCAATCAATGCCAAAACAAATCTTATCCCATTTATTTGATTTATTTTTAATTTTATTTTATTTTATTTTAGTTTTAAATAAATTAAATCAAAATAAATTATATAAGTGAGTGAATATGGCATGGAGGGTCTCATAGGTCGTGGACCATTCTAGGATTGAGATTCAATCTTGAAAAGATGGACCCATGTGGAAAAAATGCAATTTTGGGCATTGTTGACTTTGTGCAAATTTCCAAAAATGGCCAACTTTGACAATGCATATCTCTCTCAATTTTGACCCTAAGAGGGTGTTCTTGGACTTTTTAGAAATATTAGGATGTCCTCTAAACAATCCATTTGGTTTTATCTCAATTGGATATTCCATGTTCATGTAAGGAGCTTTGACCCAAAAGGTGTTTTTGTTGACTTTTGAAAAGGACCTATAATGTCTGAATTTATATCAATTCATGAGTGCATTTCTTGAACTTCAGGGTAGAAGACGAGTTGTAGGGAATTGGATTCTCTTCAAAATGATCCTTGGGTGAGAAATTTATGATAAATTATGAGAACGTTATGCCTGGTCAAAGTTTGGTTGACTTTTCCTATAGGAACCCTAATTTAGCAAATTTTGAGTTTTGATGAATTAGAAGCATTCCTTGAGGAATCATGATCAAACCTAGATAAAATGTGGATATCACTTCAAAATGTTTACTTTGACCAAAAATCTTGAAGTTTGACTGTATGTGGGTCATAGTTGACTTTTGACCTAGAATAGTTGATTTTCAGGCATTTGAGCAGTTGACTGAGCAAACTTCTTGTGCAAGGCATGGAACTTGGCATGGATAATCTTGAGGACATATTGGGGAAGTGGAAACCATTTATGACCCTTGGAACTCAAACATCTTGATGAGGAGTGAAACCCTAGTTTGAGGCTCATTGTCTTAGGAGGGTAAATTTTGGGGTACAACACCTACCATCTATTTTGGGGTACAACACCTACCATCTATTTTTTTATACAACATTTATATCGAAAATACACAAATTTTCAAAGAGATTCCTGCAGAGTACCATAGATATTTAGAGTGCTAATACCTTCCCTTTGCATAACCGAACCCCCGTAACTAGATTCTCTTATCCTCTTTTTTGGGTTATTCGCTCTTTTCCCATTCCTCTGGAAACAATAAGAGTTGTGATGATTTTTATTTGATCTATGCGAGTCAAGTCAATCCAATTCCTTAGTCTCAACATTTCTACCGCTACACAAGCCACAAGATAGGATTAAGAAACGTTAGAGATATCAATGATCCCTTAACTCATGATTACAATTTAACTCATGATTACACGCATTTAATGTTTGCTGATTTTGGGGGATTTAAGAAAGATATTTGGAACGGTTACCAGACATGTGTCTCCATGCATCCAATCAGCGTTTTGCCTTCTCAGAGATTAGCTGATGACTGGATGACACTTGTTTGATTTGGTGAACAGCACATCTATCCTTGAAATGAGACACTCAGATCTTTATGGATAGACTCTGATACAATCTGCATGTCTAACTTTCTGAAAGAAGATTGATCAGAGGTTCACAGTGAAGTAAAACAAATTCTGAAGGTTAACATATAAACTTAAAACATTTTCATTCTGGGCAGAGCTTCATGCTGAGATGATTCAGAATGAAGTTGAACCTATCTTCAGAAAGTGGTTTAGTGAAGATATCAGCCCATTGATGGTCTGTATCAATAAATTTTAAGTTCAAAATTCCTTTCTGAATATAGTCCCTAATGAAATGGTGTTTTATTTCTATATGCTTAGCCCTAGAATGCAAAATAGGATTTTTACTTAAGCAAATGGCAGAAGTATTGTCACAGAGTATAAGGATGTTACTCTCAAAGATCTGGAAGTCTTCAAGCTGATTTTTCATCCAGAGCATTTGTATGCTGCATCCTGCTGCTGCTATGTACTCAACTTCTGCTGTTGATAGCGCAATTGTGGATTGCCTTTTGCTGGACCAAGAGATCAGATTTTCTCCCAGAAGTACTTTTACGCTCTACTCTGTCTCCAGCAAAGTCAGCATCACAGTAACCTACTAAGCTGTAATCACTAGATTTTCTATAAAATAAACCCAGATTAGTAGTACCTTTCAGATACTTGAAAATTCGCTTAACAGCTGTTAAGTGAGATTATCTAGGATCTAATTGGAATCTTGCAGAAATACATACGCTGAATAAAATATCAGGCCTTGAAGCCGTCAGATAAAGAAGAGAACCAATCATACCACTGTAGACCTTCTGTTCTACCTTTTTGCTTACCTCTTCTCTTTCCAGAATGCACGTGGGATGCATTGGAATCTTTGATGACTTACATTCTGAGAGATTAAATTTCTTCAGAAGTTCTCTGACATATTTGCTCTGATGAATGTAAGTTCCCTCAGGATTTTGATTGATCTGAATTCCCAAAAAGAATTTTAGTTCCCTCATGAGGCTCATCTCAAATTCTGCCTGCATACACTTAGCAAATTTTCTTCCAAGAGAAGGATTAGTAGATCCAAAAATAATATCGTCAACATAAATTTGACAAACTAAGATGTCATTCTTAACTGACTTACAGAATAAGGTAGTGTCCACCTTCCCTCTGGTGAATTCTTTTTCTAACATAAAGTTACTTAGTCTTTCATACCAAGCTCTGGGAGCTTGTTTCAGACCATAAAGTGACTTCTTCAGTTTGAAAACATATTCTGGATTTTTTGTACTTTCAAAACCAGGGGGTTGGTGCACATAAACCTCTTCTTCTATATATCCATTTAAGAATGCACTCTTGACATCCATCTGATACAGAGTGATGCCTTTATTAACAGCAAACGAAATTAAAAGTCTGATAGATTCTAACCTGGCGACTGGGGCAAAGGTTTCTGTATAGTCTATCCCCTCTTGCTGACTATAACCTTGTGCTACCAGTCGTGCTTTGTTTCTGATAACTTCACCTTGTTCGTTCATCTTGTTTCTGAACACCCATTTTGTTCCAATGACGTTGAATCCTTTTGGTCTGGGAACAAGATCCCATACGTCATTTCTGGTGAATTGATTCAGCTCTTCTTGCATTGCTAGAATCCAGTCGTTGTCTAGAAGTGCTTCATCAATTGAAGAAGGTTCAATCAGAGACACAAGTCCCATGAGGGATTCTTCAGAGTTTCTGAAGCTGGCCCTTGTTCTGATTGGATCTTCCTTTCTTCCTAAAATTGTTTCTTCTGGGTGATCCATGCTGCTTCTGGGTAGTCTTTTCTGAGGTTGATCAGCAGCTGTTGCTGGATTGCTTGCAGTGCTCCTGTCTGATGTTGAAGGAGTGTCTTTGTTGAGAGCTTCTGATGACTTGTCCTCAGCACCTGTAAATACAACTTCCATACCTGCAAAAACTTCATTCTGCTTTGACTTTTCAGAGTCAAGCTTATCATCAAAACGAACACTGATTGATTCTTCCACAATCTGTGTTTCTGTATTGCATACTCTGTACCCTCTTGAGCGTTCAGAGTATCCTAACATAATACACTTCTGTGCTTTAGACTCAAACTTGTTCAAATAATTTTTTGCATTTAACATGAAACAAATACATCCAAATGGATGAAAATATGAAATGTTGGGCTTTCTGTTCTTCCACAATTCATATGGAGTCTTTTCCAGAATAGGTCTTATGGAGATTCTATTCTGAATGTAGCACACTGTGTTTATTGCCTCTGCCCAGAAGATCTTAGCAACGTTTGTCTCATTGATCATGGTTCTGGCCATTTCTTGCAATGTTCTGTTCTTTCGTTCTACAACTCCATTTTGCTGGGGAGTTCTAGGACAAGAGAAATCATGCAGAATGCCTTTGTCATTAAAGAATTACTCAAAATTATTGTTTTCAAACTCTCAACCATGATCACTTCTGACTTTAACGATTCTAAGATACTTTTCATTCTGAACTTGGTTACAGAAGGTGACAAACACAGAGTGTGACTCGTCCTTGTGTCTTAAGAACTTTACCCATGTCCATCTGCTATAGTCATCTGCGATTACTAACCCATACTTCTTGCCACTGACTGAAGCAGTTTTAACTGGTCCAAATAAGTCAATGTGCAGAAGTTCTAATGGCTTAGAGGTAGAAACAACATTTTTAGATTTGAAAGAAGGTTTTGCAAACTTGCCTTTCTGACATGCTTCACACAGAGCATCTGAATTGAACTTCAGATTAGGAAGTCCTCTGACCAGATTGAGTTTGTTAATCTGAGATATTCTTCTCATACTAACATGCCCTAATCTTATGTGCCAGATCCATTGCTCGTTGTTAATAGACAGAAGACACTTTACATTCTGACTTTTCAGTTCAGAAAGTTTGATTTTATAAATGTTGTTTTTCCTCCTTCCATTAAATAGGATAGTCCCATCTTTCTGACTAACAGCTTTACATGATTTTTGATTAAAGATTATATCATAACCGTTATCACTTAATTGACTTATGGATAACAGATTATGCATTAATCCATCTACTAACAGAACATTGTTTATAGAGGGAAGATTTCCATTACCTACTGTTCCAGAGCCAATGATCTTTCCCCTCTGATTGCCTCCAAAGCCTACGTGGCCTCCAGGCTTAAGTTCCAGGCTTTGGAACATATGCCTTCTTCCCGTCATGTGTCGTGAGCAGCCAGAGTCCAGGTACCATGACTGGTGTTTCTGATTTGCTACTAAAGATATCTGCAACATGTATTATTTTATTGTCATAAATACTACTAGTATATTTAATGTCATGTGTGTGACCATACACAAAGTGTGAATTCAGAGGAGTGTGTTTAATAGTTAAATCCATGGCATTCTTTGGTGTAGGAACCTTACCTTGGTATCCTATTCCCTTTCTGCCGTTTCTGCTAACTCCATAGATCATTGAAGCCATTTTGCTTCTATCTATGCTTTTAGCAAGGAACTTCTGAAAGCTATGATCATACTCCTTGATGATCTCATCAGCGCTGTTGGGAGTTTCAGAAATTGTTTCCTTATGAGAGTTTTGTAAAACATTTTCTAATTTTGAAATTTTATTTTTCAACTCAGAATTTTCCAATTTGAGACTCTAAGTTTTGTCAGAGTCAGAATCAAGATTCCTTTTCAGGTTTCTGAATTTAACTCTGATCTGCTGGTACCTTTCCAGAATTTCGTTAAGGCTTTCAACAAGTTCAGCCTTAGTAAAATTAATTGCAAAGTCAGGAAATACCTCTTCGGTGTCTGATTCTGAGTCTGATTCAGAAGCTCCATTGTCTTCTGATACGTTGGCCATGAGAGCTATGTTTGTTCTCTCATCATCTAATTCTGAGTCAGCTTCAAACGAGTCAGAGTCATCCCATGTAGCCATAAGACGTTTCTTCTTTTCTCTTCCAAACTTCTTTTTGGGCTTTTCCCTCTGAAGCTTTGGACAGTCACTCTTATAGTGTCCTTGCTCGTTGCATTCATAGCAAGTGATGTCCTTGGTGTTTGACTTTCTGCTTCCTGAAGAGCCTTCAGATCTTCTGTATCCATAGGAAGAGTTTGACCTTCTGTATCTGGAAGAGGACTCATTCTTATCAGATCTTCTGGGATTCCTGAACTTCCTTTGCCTCTGCTTCCATAGTTGGTTCACTCTTCTGGAGAGGAGGGAAAGTTCGTCTTCTTCTGATGAGGACCCATCAGATGTTTCTTCAACTGCCTGCAAAACTTTAGAGTCAGATTTTCTGTTAGATTTTAATGCTAGAGGCTTACCTTGCTTCTGAGGTTCATCAGCTTCTAGCTCTATCTCGTGACTTCTGAGGGAGCTGATAAGTTCCTCCAGAGAAATTTTGTTGAGATCTTTAGCTAGCTTCAGTGCTGTGACCATTGGCCTCCACTATTTTGGCAGGCTTCTGATGATCTTCTTGACATGATCAGCAGTAGAGTATCCTTTGTCCAGAACCTTGAGACCAGCCACCAGAATTTGGAATCTTGAGAACATTGTTTCAATAGAATTCACTTTCTTCCATTTTGAATGCCTCATACTTCTGAATGAGCACAAGAGCTTTAGTTTCTTTGACCTGAATGTTTCCTTCATGCGTCATTCTGAGTGAGTCAAACATGTTCTTTGCTGTGTCTCTGTTAGATATCTTTTCATATACAGTGTAAGAGATGGCGCTGAGAAGAATGGTTCTGGCCTTGTGGTGATTTTTGAAGTCACGCTTTTGTTGATCAGACATTGCTTTCTTGTCAATCTTCTGACCGCTTGCATTCACTGGGTGCGTGTATCCATCTGTCACCATGTCCCACAGATCAACATCATGTGCCAGAAAGAAGCTTTCAATTCTTTCTTTCCAGTAATCAAAATTCTCTCCATCAAAGACTGGAGGTTTGCCGCTGAATCTGTCTTTATCTTCATTGTTGTCATTGCTGCTGTGTTGATATGTTCCTGCCATTGTGTTTTTCTGACGCTGGATCTTGTACTGACACGGTTAAGTGTTTTAGCTCAGAACCAGGCGCTCTGATGCCAATTGAAGAAGTGAAAAACACAAGAAGGGGGGTTGAATTGTAAAACTTGAAATCAAATGCAGACAACACGTTATTTTTATCCTGGTTCGTTTGATCTCAAACTACTCCAATCCACCCGTCAAGGTG
This sequence comes from Vicia faba, assembly GCA_948472305.1. Taxonomy (NCBI): domain Eukaryota; kingdom Viridiplantae; phylum Streptophyta; class Magnoliopsida; order Fabales; family Fabaceae; genus Vicia; species Vicia faba. The sequence goes on from OX451737.1 coordinate 1,533,157,641, forward strand.
ATTTCGCCTCTCTCCAACGAGGTCTTAATCCACTATATTCAACTGAATATTACAACTGCTTTAACAACTGCTAAAGCCTTCTTGAGTCAAAACCACAAACCGATTTCTCAAGGAAATACTTTCTTACAGATAAATGAAATCTAAGTTTGTTGAATGTTTTCTACAAAACTGTTTATCACAACTGTGATACTACACAAATTAAGCTTATGAGAATAGGAATGCTAAAACAATAGAATAAGTAATTTGAGAGCTTTAGCAAACTGGGAATGAGGATGAATATGAATCGCTTTAGGCTTGTAGAGAGTTGTAGAGCATTAGCCAATTCGTTCCTCACTTGCTTGTTTATATAGCATTGGAGATGGTACGTTGGAGTCAGTTATTCCGTTTCAATGCCAATTACATTCTTTCCATATTGAGCAGATCTTTGTCTGGAATAATGTCGTTGATAATAAAGTATCTTGAATGCACAGTACCGTTGCCAATTAAGCGTGTTCTGGCTTTGGCTTATTCTGATGCTGCTAGGTGCTGATGAATTGTTGTTGTTTTGATCAGAGTTTAGATTGTTACGCGTAGATCTGTTCATCAAGCTTCAGCATAAGCACATGCTTTGATCTTCTGATTCTGGCATCTGATATAACATCGTCTGATGCTGATGTTGATATTTCATCTTCTGATGCTGATGATGATATTCATATGCTGATACTCATCAGAGTTCCTGTAAAACAAAATATAATTTGTAGGTAGCATATATGTCTTACATTAATCATACAATTTATATATTCTTGAATTTTGTTATCATCAAAACTTTAACTTAGGATAGTAGATTCAAACTTTGTTCTAACAATCTCCCCCTTTTTGATGATGACAAAAACTAGATTTTTTCAATTGAAAATTAACGAGAAAAGTATCAGAGATAACCAAATAATAAATTGTATCAGAATTAAATAGGAAGTTATCAAAGATAAGAAGATAAGGGATAAGGAGGTATCAGAGTTTAGATCTGAAATACTCCCCCTAAATTTATTACTTCCCTTTTTAATTCCATGTTCCATGAGTCCTTTAGCATCAGATCTTTCTTGAACTTTCTTTAACTCGAGCAGAGCTTCAGTGTATCAGAGATAATTAACTTCTTGTACCTGTAAGCTTATGCAGAACAAGGAAACATTCAAGTATATCAGAGTGTTAGAATGTTTGAGACTTTGTCTCAGTAATCCTTTATTGAAAAAATATCATTCTTTTTCTCCCCCTTTTTGTCAGCAATCAAAAAGTGCAAGTAATTGAAGTTAAAACGATCAGTGCAGAAAAACTCTTGTATTTAGTTCAAAGCTTAGAAGATAGTACAGAGAACATGGAAAGAAAACAATGAAAGACAAAATCTAAGGTTGGGGTGGAAGGCGTGTGAACAAAGCTTCTAGAATGTTCTTAATCTGATCAGTGGTTTCCTTCTGCTGATGCACCATGCTGACTACTGTATCAATCTTACTGTCTTGCACATCCATCCTTTCCTTCATTCTTTGATCGTTCTCATCCATTATTTTCTATAGACGAATATCATTTTGCTTCAGCTGTTCAAGAGTCTGCCTGTCCAAAGCAGCTTGAGAGACGTCAGAAACAGGATGCTTCTGAGAGCTTTCGGCAACATCTTCTGCTTGACTAAAGTCTTCAGCTGGAATTGTCTGATCTTCTGCTGGCTGAACTTTTGAAGCTAGACGCTTTTCATACCATGGCTCACTGTCCAGAAAAAGCACTTCCTCCTTCAGCAGCTGACTCAAGACTGGGCCTTCAACTTCTTTCAGCAGCTTGCTGAAGTTCTGTTGAACCTGTTCATAGTTTATGTCTTGCAGCTTGAAGGTTTCAGCGCGTACCCTATTTCTTTATTGTGTCCAGAGTTGGTCTGAAGCAGCAGGATCAATCATTCCAGGACACGCCTGCTTTAGAGAAGCAATCCAATTCTGCATTCTTGTTTCAAAATTCAAAATACTAGAACCAACATCTGGTTGTTTGGGTTTTGGAATGGCGGTTTTGTTGATAATGGCAGCAAAACGGTCAAGGACTATGAGATCGATGAAGGTTTTGCTGTGGTCTTCTGTATTTTGCTTGGGAGAGGGAGTGGGAGAATCAGAAATGATTATTGGACTGTGTGGAGTGTTAGGAGGGGTAGTTTTTGGTGAGGATGGCAGTTGGGGAATGTTTACAGTTGTACCACATGGCAGTTGAATTGCCAAGGGTTGTGGTTCAGAGGATTGAGGTGATTGAGGTTCAGGGGTTTGAGGTTCAGGTGATGGAGTTTCAGAGTGCTGAGACTCGGGTTGTAGAGATGATGGTTGAGGTGAAGGTGGATGAAGTTCTGGTTATGGAGAGGGAGGTGGAGTAGTTTCTGGTTCTGGTGAATGTGGATTTTCTGGTATGGGTGAGAGTGTATATTCTGGTTGAGGTGAGTGGGCAGTTTCTGGTTGAGTGTTTGGATTTTCTGAGAGGGGAACGGAGGAATGTTGATCAATTTCAGAAAGAACTTTATCAAGTTCTGATTTTGTTGATGTTGTGGGTTTTGGATTTTGAGGTTTGTTGCGGGATCTCCTGAGAGTTAGTGACTCAGAAGGGTCAACCTCTAGTTCGGTATCATCAATGGTTGGTATGGGAATTAGGAGTTCATATGAAGCTGGGGTTGGAATTAATGTTGGAACAGCAGATGAATTTAAAACATTAACAGCAGATAGATTACCTCTCTTCTTTGGGGTCTGCTGGGATGGTCCTTCTGAAGCGGCCTTTCTCTTCTTACTCTTCTTCAAAGTAACCTCTGGTGTTTGCTGGTGCAGATCTTTGATGTTCAGATCAGGACCTGTGCCATCAGCTTTACACGCATCCAAGTATCTGAGAAAGATGACTGGTTTAGAGTCAATCTCAGAGAATATGGGAAAGTCGCTCAGAGGGACGCTTCTGCTGGTGATGTCAGCAAGAGGAGTGACGTTGGGCTCCTTTCTGATATTCTCTATCAGTTTCATCTTCTTCAGATTCTTGGCGTTCAGCTGCTTGCCAACAGCTGGTTCCAGAGAGCTTATTTCCTGTGCTTCTGTAAGGTGTTCTGTCAGCCTATTCTTAGTTAGAATATCTGATATTAATCTTCCGAAGGGTATCCAATCCCTTTTAGTCTTCTCTTCTTCTCTCGTCTCCTTGATGCTGGTCTTTAGATGATTGAACAGAAGATGAGCAAGGTTGATCTTGGTCTTCTTTGCAATAAAATAGAGCAGAAATTGCTGATCTATGTTGATGTAGTTAGGAGAGCTTGTGGGCTTCCTGTGGTTGAAGCAGCCCAAGATGATCTTTGCCCAGATTCTGTGTTGATCCATCAAATCTCTGATCTTACTGCTGGGAACCCCATGAGTGAGTATCTGTCTAGCAACTATGCCAGTGTTTCCAGCTCTTTCTGCCATGTCAATACAGCGGATGCCACCACCGTTGTATCCAATCAGTCTAGCAATGTGATCCTTCGTGATCACTATCTTCTTCCCCATGATATATGATGTGACCTGATGAGTGGAGGCAGAAGCATGAATCTAGAACTCTTTAACCAGAATGGGGAATGTTGGACCCACCAACCTATCAAAATACTTCTCCCATCCTTGTGCCCTAATTTCTTCAGTAAAATCGAAGCCATTTTCTTTCAGACTGGTGAAATCAACGATCAGTTCAGACAAAACTTCCAGGTTCTTCACTGGAGTAAGTAGAGTTCTGAAGGGAATTTGATATTGTTCAGATGAAGCCTCTTGCTGGGAACCTGCAGAAACAGTGCTAGAGGTTGCCATGTTCACACTAGGGTTTCTCTGAGAAAAAGCTTGAAAAAGGGTTTCTTTGGAAAAAAGGATGAACACACAAGTAAGAATGTAGAAAATATTTAGATGATTGCAAGAGACGGTAAAAATTTAATGAATGATGTTAAGGCGTTTAAATAGATTTCAAAAGATGTTTTGAAAATGTAAACGATTTTAAGAGAGAGAATTAACTCATGATACAATTTTACTCATGATTACACGCATTTAATGTTTTCTGATTTTGGGGGATTTGAGAAAGATATTTGGAACGGTTACCAGACATGTGTCTCAATGCATCAAATCAGCGTTTTTCCTTCTCAGAAGCGTGCACGCGTGTTCTGCTTCAGAGATTAGATGATAACTGGATGACACTTGTTTGATTTGGTGAACAGCACATCTATCCTTGAAATGAGACGCTCAGATCTTTATGGATAGACTCTGATACAATCTGCATGTCTAACTTTCTGAAAGAAGAATGATCAGAGGTTCACAGTGAAGTAAAACAAATTCTGAAGGTTAACATATAAACTTAAAACATTTTCATTCTGGGCAGAGCTTCATGCTGAGATGATTCAGAATGAAGTTGAACCTATCTTCAGAAAGTGGTTTAGTGAAGATACCAGCCCATTGATGGTCTGTATCAATAAATTTTAAGTTCAAAATTCCTTTCTGAATATAGTCCCTAATGAAATGGTGTTTTATTTCTATATGCTTAGCCCTAGAATGCAAAATAGGATTTTTACTTAAGCAAATGGTAGAAGTATTGTCACAGAGTATAGGGATGTTACTCTCAAAGATCTGGAAGTCTTCAAGCTGATTTTTCATCCAGAGCATTTGTGTGCTGCATCCTGCTGCTGCTATGTACTCAGCTTCTGCTGTTGATAGCGCAATTGTGGATTGCCTTTTGCTAGACCAAGAGATCAGATTTTCTCCCAGAAACTAGCAGCTTCCAGAAGTACTTTTACGCTCTACTCTGTCTCCAGCAAAGTCAGCATCACAGTAACCTACTAAGCTGTAATCACTAGATTTTCTATAAAATAAACCCAGATTAGTAGTACCTTTCAGATACTTGAAAATTCGCTTAACAGCTGTTTAGTGAGATTCTCTAGGATCTGATTGGAATCTTGCATAAATACATACGCTGAATAAAATATCAGGCCTTGAAGCCGTCAGATAAAGAAGAGAACCAATCATACCTCTGTAGAACTTCTGTTCTACCTTTTTGCTTACCTCTTCTCTTTCCAGAATGCACGTGGGATGCATTGGAATCTTTGATGACTTACATTCTGAGAGATTAAATTTCTTCAGAAGTTCTCTGACATATTTGCTCTGATGAATGTAAGTTCCCTCAGGATTTTGATTGATCTGAATTCCCAGAAAGAATTTCAGTTCCCCCATGAGGCTCATCTCAAATTCTGCCTGCATACACTTAGCAAATTTTCTTCCAAGAGAAGGATTAGTAGATCCAAAAATAATATCGTCAACATAAATTTGAAAAACTAAGATGTCATTCTTAACTGACTTACAGAATAAGGTAGTGTCCACCTTCCCTCTGGTGAATTCTTTTTCTAACAGAAAGTTACTTAGTCTTTCATACCAAGCTCTGGGAGCTTATTTCAGACCATATAGTGACTTCTTTAGTTTGAAAACATATTCTGGATTTTTTGTACTTTCAAAACCAGGGGGTTGGTGCACATAAACCTCTTCTTCTATATATCCATTTAAGAATGCACTCTTGACATCCATCTGATACAGAGTGATGCCTTTATTAACAGCAAACGAAATTAAAAGTCTGATAGATTCTAACCTGGCGACTGGGGCAAAGGTTTCTATATAGTCTATCCCCTCTTGCTGATTATAACCTTGTGCTACCAGTCGTGCTTTGTTTCTGATAACTTCACCTTGTTCGTTCATCTTGTTTCTGAACACCCATTTTGTTCCAATGACGTTGAATCCTTTTGGTCTGGGAACAAGATCCCATACGTCATTTCTGGTGAATTGATTCAGCTCTTCTTGCATTGCTAGAATCCAGTCGTTGTCCAGAAGTTCTTCATCAATTGAAGAAGGTTCAATCAGAGACACATGTCCCATGAGGGATTCTTCAGAGTTTCTGAAGCTGGCTCTTGTTCTGATTGGATCTTCCTTTCTTCCTAAAATTATTTCTTCTGGGTGATCCATGCTGCTTCTGGGTAGTCTTTTCTGAGGTTGATCAGCAGCTGTTGCTGGATTGCTTGCAGTGCTCCTTTCTGATGTTGAAGGAGTGTCTTTGTTGAGAGCTTCTGATGACTTGTCCTCAGCACCTGTAAATTCAACTTCCATACCTGCAAAAACTTCATTCTACTTTGACTTTTCAGAGTCAAGCTTATCATCAAAACAAACACTGATTGATTCTTCCACAATCTGTGTTTCTGTATTGTATACTTTGTACCCTCTTGAGCTTTCAGAGTATCCTAACATAATACACTTCTGTGCTTTAGACTCAAACTTGTTCAAATAATTTTTTGCATTTAACAAGAAACAAATACATCCAAATGGATGAAAATATGAACTGTTGGGCTTTCTGTTCTTCCACAATTCATATGGAGTCTTTTCCAGAATAGGTCTTATGGAGATTCTATTCTGAATGTAGAACGCTGTGTTTATTGCCTCTGCCCATAAGATCTTAGCAACGTTTGTCTCATTGATCATGGTTCTGGCCATTTCTTGCAATGTTCTATTCTTTCGTTCTACAACTCCATTTTTCTGGGGAGTTCTAGGACAAGAGAAATCATGCAGAATGCCTTTGTCATTAAAGAATGACTTAAAATTATTGTTTTCAAACTCTCCACCATGATCACTTCTGACTTTAACGATTCTAAGATCCTTTTCATTCTGAACTTGGTTACAGAAGGTGACAAACACATAGTGTGACTCGTCCTTGTGTCTTAAGAACTTTACCCATGTCCATCTGCTATAGTCATCTATGATTACTAACCCATACTTCTTGCCACTGACTGAAGCAGTTTTAACTGGTCCAAATAAGTCAATGTGCAGAATTTCTAATGGCTTAGAGGTAGAAACAACATTTTTAGATTTGAAAGAAGGTTTTGCAAACTTGCCTTTCTGACATGCTTCACACAGAGCATCTGAATTGAACTTCAGATTAGGAAGTCCTCTGACCAGATTGAGTTTGTTAATCTGAGGTATTCTTCTCATACTAACATGCCCTAATCTTCTGTGCCAGATCCATTGCTCGTTGTTAATAGACAGAAGACACTTTACATTCTTACTTTTCAGTTCAGAAAGTTTGATTTTATAAATGTTGTTTTTCCTCTTTCCATTAAATAGGATAGTCCCATCTTTCTGACTAACAGCTTTACATGATTTTTTATTAAATATTATATCATAACCGTTATCACTTAATTGACTTATGGATAACAGATTATGCATTAATCCATCTACTAACAGAACATTGTTTATAGAGGGAATATTTCCATTACCTACTGTTCCAGAGCCAATGATATTTCCCCTCTGATTGCCTCCAAAGCCTACGTGGCCTCCAGGCTTAAGTTCCAGGCTTTGGAACATATGCCTTCTTCCCGTCATGTGTCGTGAGCAGCCAGAGTCCAGGTACCATGACTGGTGTTTCTGATTTGCTGCTAAAGATATCTACAACATGTATTATTTTATCCTTAGGTACCCATATTTTCTTGGGTCCTGATTTGTTAGCTTTACCAAAACTCTGGTTGAATTTTGGTTTCACAGAATAAATACTACTAGTATATTTGATGTCATTTGTGTGACCATATACAAAGTGTGAATTCAGAGGAGTGTGTTTAATAGTTAAATCCATGGCATTCTTTGGTGTAGGAACCTTCCCTTGGTATCCTATTCCCTTTCTGCCGTTTCTGCTAACTCCATAGATCATTGAAGCCATTTTGCTTCTATCTATGCTTTTAGCAAGGAACTTCTGAAAGCTATGATCATACTCCTTGATGATCTCATCAGCGCTGCTGGGAGTTTCAGAAATTGTTTCCTTCTGAGAGTTTTGTAAAACATTTTCTAATTTTGAAATTTTATTTTTCAACTCAGAATTTTCCAATTTGAGACTCTAAGTTTTGTCAGAGTCAGAATCAAGATTCCTTTTCAGGTTTCTGAATTTAACTCTGATCTGCTGGTACCTTTCCAGAATTTCGTTAAGGCTTTCAACAAGTTCAGCCTTAGTAAAATTAATTGCAAAGTCAGGAAATACCTCTTCGGTGTCTGATTCTGAGTCTGATTCAGAAGCTCCACTGTCTTCTGATACGTTGGCCATGAGAGCTATGTTTGCTCTCTCATCATCTAATTCTGAGTCAGCTTCAAACGAGTCAGAGTCATCCCATGTAGCCATGAGACGTTTCTTCTTTTCTCTTCCAAACTTCTTTTTGGGCTTTTCCCTCTGAAGCTTTGGATAGTCACTCTTATAGTGTCCTTGCTCGTTGCATTCATAGCAAGTGATGTCCTTGGTGTTTGACTTTCTGCTTCCTGAAGAGCCTTCAGATCTTCTGTATCCATAGGAAGAGTTTGACCTTCTGTATCTGGAAGAGGACTCATTCTTATCAGATCTTCTGGGATTCCTGAACTTCCTTTGCCTCTGCTTCCATAGTTGGTTCACTCTTCTGGAGAGGAGGGAAAGTTCGTCTTCATCTGATGAGGACCCATCAGATGTTACTTCAACTGCCTGCAAAACTTTAGAGTCAGATTTTCTGTTAGATTTTAATGCTAGAGGCTTACCTTGCTTCTGAGGTTCATCAGCTTCTAGCTCTATCTCGTGACTTCTGAGGGAGCTGATAAGTTCCTCCAGAGAAATTTTGTTGAGATCTTTAGCTAGCTTCAGTGCTGTGACCATTGGCCTCCACTGTTTTGGCAGGCTTCTGATGATCTTCTTGACATGATCAGCAGTAGAGTATCCTTTGTCCAGAACCTTGAGACCAGCCACCAGAATTTGGAATCTTGAGAACATTGTTTCAATAGAATTCACTTTCTTCCATTTTGAATGCCTCAAACTTCTGAATGAGCGCAAGAGCTTTAGTTTCTTTGACCTGAATGTTTCCTTCATGCGTCATTCTGAGTGAGTCAAACATGTTCTTTGCTGTGTCTCTGTTAGATATCTTTTCATATACAGTGTAAGAGATGGCGCTGAGAAGAATGGTTCTGGCCTTGTGGTGATTTTTGAAGTCACGCTTTTGTTGATCAGACATTGCTTTCCTGTCAATCTTCTGACCGCTTGCATTCACTGGGTGCGTGTATCCATCTGTCACCATGTCCCACAGATCAGCATCATGTGCCAGAAAGAAGCTTTCAATTATGTCTTTCCAGTAATCAAAATTCTCTCCATCAAAGACTGGAGGTTTGCCGCTGAATTTGTCTCTATCTTCATTGTTGTCATTGCTGTTGTGTTGATATGTTCCTGCCATTGTGTTTTTCTGACGGTGGATCTTGTACTGACACGGTTAAGTGTTTTAGCTCAGAACCAGGCGCTCTGATGCCAATTGAAGAAGTGAAAAACACAAGAAGGGGGGTTGAATTGTAAAACTTGAAATCAAATGCAGACAACACGTTATTTTTATCCTGGTTCGTTTGATCTCAAACTACTCCAGTCCACCCGTCAAGGTGATTTCGCCTCTCTCCAACGAGGTCTTAATCCACTATATTCAACTGAATATTACAACTTCTTTAACAACTGCTAAAGCCTTCTTGAGTCAAAACCACAAACCGATTTCTCAAGGAAATACTTTCTTACAGATAAATGAAATCTAAGTTTGTTGAATGTTTTCTACAAAACTGTTTATTACAACTGTGATACTACACAAATTAAGCTTATGAGAACAGGAATGCTAAAACAATAGAATAAGTAATTTGAGAGCTTTAGTAAACTGGGAATGAGGATGAATATGAATCGCCTTAGGCGTGTAGAGAGTTGTAGAGCATTAGCCAATTCGTTCCTCACTTGCTTGTTTATATAGCATTGGAGATTGTACGTTGGAGTCAGTTATTCCGTTTCAATGCCAATTACATTCTTTCCATATTGAGCAGATCTTTGTCTGGAATAATGTCGTTGATAATAAAGTATCTTGAATGCATAGTACCGTTGCCAATTAAGCGTGTTCTGGCTTTGGCTTATTCTGATGCTGCTAGGTGCTGATGAACTGTTGTTGTTTTGATCAGAGTTTAGATTGTTACGCGCAGATCTGTTCATCAAGCTTCAGCATAAGCACATGCTTTGATCTTCTGATTCTGGCATCTGATATAACATTGTATGATGCTGATGTTGATATTTCATCTTCTGATGCTGATGATGATATTCTTATGCTGATACTCATCAGAGTTCCTGTAAAACAAAATATAATTTGTAGGTAGCATATATGTCTTACATGAATCATACAATTTATATATTCTTGAATTTTGTTATCATCAAAACTTTAACTTAGGATAGTAGATTCAAACTTTGTTCTAACAATCTCCCCCTTTTTGATGATGACAAAAACTAGATTTTTTCAATTGAAAATTAACGACAAAAGTATCAGAGATAACCAAATAATAAATTGTATCATAATTAAATAGGAAGTTATCAAAGATAAGAAGATAAGGGATAAGGAGGTATCATAGTTTAGATCTGAAATACTCCCCCTAAATTTATTACTTCCCTTTTTAATTCCATGTTCCATGAGTCCTTTAGCATCAGATCTTTCTTGAAATTTCTTTAACTCGAGCAGAGCTTCAGTGTATCAGAGATAATTAACTTCTTGTACCTGTAAGCTTATGCAGAACAAGGAAACATTCAAGTATATCAGAGTGTTAGAATGTTTGAGACTTTGTCTCAGTAATCCGTTATTGAAAAAATATCATTCTTTTTCTCCCCCTTTTTGTCAGCAATCAAAAAGTGCAAGTAATTGAAGTTAAAACGATCAGTGCAGAAAAAATCTATTATTTAGTTCAAAGCTTAGAAGATAGTATAGAGAACATGGAAAGAAAACAATGAAAGACAAAATCTAAGGTTGGGGTGGAAGGCGTGTGAACAAAGCTTCTAGCATGTTCTTAATCTGATCAGTGGTTTCCTTCTGCTGATGCACCATGCTGACTACTGTATCAATCTTACTGTCTTGCACATCCATCCTTTCCTTCATTCTTTGATCGTTCTCATCCATTATTTTCTGCAGACGAATATCATTTTGCTTCAGCTGTTCAAGAGTCTGCCTGTCCAAAGCAGCTTGAGAGACGTCATAAACAGGATGCTTCTGAGAGCTTTCTGCAACATCTTCTGCTTGACTAAAGTCTTCAGCTGGAATTGTCTGATCTTCTGTTGGCTGAACTTTTGAAGCTAGACGCTTTTCAGACCATGGCTCACTGTCCAGAAAAAGCACTTCCTCCTTCAGCAGCTGACTCAAGACTGGGCCTTCAACTTCTTTCAGCAGCTTGCTGAAGTTCTGTTGAGCCTGTTCATAGTTTATGTCTTGCAGCTTGAAGGTTTCAGCGCGTACCCAATTTCTGAATTGTGTCCAGAGTTGGTCTGAAGCAGCAGGATCAATCATTCTAGGACACGCCTGCTTTAGAGAAGCAATCCAATTCTGCATTCCTGTTTCAAAATTCAAAATACTAGAACCAACATCTGGTTGTTTGGGTTTTGGAATGGCGGTTTTGTTGATAATGGCAGCAAAACGGTCAAGGACTGTGAGATCGATGAAGGTTTTGCTGTGGTCTTCTGTATTTTGCTTGGGAGAGGGAGTGGGAGAATCAGAAATGATTATTGGACTGTGTGGAGTGTTAGGAGGGGTAGTTTCTGGTGAGGATGGCAGTTGGGGAATGTTTACAGTTGTACCACATGGCAGTTCAATTGCCAAGGGTTGTGGTTCAGAGGATTGAGGTGATTGAGGTTCAAGGGTTTGAGGTTCAGGTGATGGAGTTTCAGAGTGCTGAGACTCGGGTTGTGGAGATGATGGTTGAGGTGAAGGTGGATGAAGTTCTGGTTATGGAGAGGGAGGTGGAGTAGTTTCTGGTTCTGGTGAATGTGGATTTTCTGGTATGGGTGAGAGTGTATATTCTGGTTGAGGTGAGTGGGCAGTTTCTGGTTGAGTGTTTGGATTTTCTGAGAGGGGGACGGAGGAATGTTGATCAATTTCAGAAAGAACTTTATCAAGTTCTGATTCTGTTGATGTTGTGGGTTTTGGATTTTGAGGTTTGTTGCAGGATCTCCTGAGAGTTAGTGACTCCGAAGGGTCAATCTCTGGTTCGGTATCATCAATGGTTGGTATGGGAATTGGGAGTTCATATGAAGCTGGGGTTGGAATTAATGTTGGAACAACAGATGAATTTAAAACATTAACAGCAGATAGATTACCTCTCTTCTTTGGGGTCTACTGGGATGGTCCTTCTGAAGCGGCCTTTCTCTTCTTACTCTTCTTCAAAGTAACCTATGGTGTTTGCTGGTGCAGATCTTTGATGTTCAGATCAGGATCTGTGCCATCAGCTTTACACGCATCCAAGTATCTGAGAACGATGACTGGTTTAGAGTCAATCTCAAAGAATATGGGAAAGTCGCTCAGAGGGAATCTTCTGCTGGTGATGTCAGCAAGAGGAGTGACGTTGGGCTCCTTTCTGATATTCTCTATCAGTTTCATCTTCTTCAGATTCTTAGCGTTCAGCTGCTTGCCAACAACTGGTTCCAGAGAGCTTATTTCCTGTGCTTCTGTAAGGTGTTCTATCAGCCTATTCTCAGTTAGAATATCTGATATTAATCTTCCGAAGGGTATCCAATCCCTTTTAGTCTTCTCTTCTTCTCTCGTCTCCTTGATGCTGGTCTTCAGATGATTGAACAGAAGATGAGCAAGGTTGATCTTGGTCTTCTTTGCAATAAAATAGAGCAGAAATTGCTGATCTATGTTGATGTAGTCAGGAGAGCTTGTGGGCTTCCTGTGGTTGAAGCAGCCCAAGATTATCTTTGCCCAGATTCTGTGCTGATCCATCAAATCTCTGATCTTACTGCTGGGAACCCCATGAGTGAATATCTGTCTAGCAACTATGCCAGTGTTTCCAGCTCTTTATGCCATGTCAATACAGCGGATGCCACCACCGTTGTATCCAATCAGTCTAGCATCGTGATCCTCCGTGATCACTATCTTCTTTCCCATGATATATGATGTGACCTTATGAGTTGAGGCAGAAGCATGAATCCAGAACTCTTTAACCAGAATGGGGAATGTTGGACCCACCAACCTATCAAAATACTTCTCCCATCCTTGTGCCCTAATTTCTTCAGTCAAATCGAAGCCATTTTCTTTCAGACTGGTGAAATCAACGATCAGTTCAGACAAAACTTCCAGGTTCTTCACTGGAGTAAGTAGAGTTCTGAAGGGAATTTGATATTGTTCAGATGAAGCCTCTTGCTGGGAACCTGTAGAAACAGTGCTAGAGGTTGCCATGTTCACACTAGGGTTTCTCTGAGAAAAAGCTTGAAAAAGGGTTTCTTTGGAAAAAAGGATGAACACACAAGTAAGAATGCAGAAAATATTTAGATGATTACAAGAGACGGTAAAAATTTAATGAATGATGTTAAGGCGTTTAAATAGATTTCAAAAGATGTTTTGAAAATGTAAACGATTTTAAGAGAGAGAATTAACTCATGATTACAATTTAACTCATGATTACACGCATTTAATGTTTGCTGATTTTGGGGGATTTGAGAAAGATATTTGGAACGGTTACCAGACATGTGTCTCAATGCATCCAATCAGCGTTTTGCCTTCTCAGAAGCGTGCACGCGTGTTCTGCTTCAGAGATTAGATGATGACTGGATGAGACTTGTTTGATTTGGTGAACAGCACATCTATCCTTGAAATGAGACGCTCAGATCTTTATGGATAGACTCTGATACAATCTGCATGTCTAACTTTCTGAAAGAAGATTGATCAGAGGTTCACAGTGAAGTAAAACAAATTCTGAAGGTTAACATATAAACTTAAAACATTTTCATTCTGGGCAGAGCTTCATGCTGAGATGATTCAGAATGAAGTTGAACCTATCTTCAGAAAGTGGTTTAGTGAAGATACCAGCCCATTGATGGTCTGTATCAATAAATTTTAAGTTCAAAATTCCTTTCTGAATATAGTCCCTAATGAAATGGTGTTTTATTTCTATATGCTTAGACCTAGAATGCAAAATAGGATTTTTACTTAAGCAAATGGCAGAAGTATTGTCACAGAGTATAGGGATGTTACTCTCAAAGATCTGGAAGTCTTCAAGCTGATTTTTCATCCAGAGCATTTGTGTGCTGCATCCTGCTGCTGCTATGTACTCAGCTTCTGCTGTTGATAGGGCAATTGTGGATTGCCTTTTGCTGGACCAAGATATCAGATTTTCTCCTAGAAACTGGCAGCTTCCAGAAGTACTTTTACGCTCTACTCTGTCTCCAGTAAAGTCAGCATCACATTAACCTACTAAGCTGTAATCACTAGATTTTCTATAAAATAAACCCAGATTAGTAGTACCTTTCAGATACTTGAAAATTCGCTTAACAGCTGTTAAGTGAGATTCTCTAGGATCTGATTGGAATCTTGCACAAATACATACGCTGAATAAAATATCAGGCCTTGAAGCCGTCAGATAAAGAAGAGAACCAATCATACCTCTGTAGACCTTCTGTTCTACCTATTTGCTTACCTCTTCTCTTTCCAGAATGCACGTGGGATGCATTGGAATCTTTGATGACTTACATTCTGAGAGATTAAATTTCTTCAGAAGTTCTCTGACATATTTGCTCTGATGAATGTAAGTTCCCTCAGGATTTTGATTGATCTGAATTCCCATAAAGAATTTCAGTTCCCCCATGAGGCTCATCTCAAATTCTGCCTGCATACACTTAGCAAATTTTCTTCCAAGAGAAGGATTAGTAGATCCGAAAATAATATCGGCAACATAAATTTGACAAACTAAGATGTCATTCTTAAATGACTTACAGAATAAGGTAGTGTCCACCTTCCCTCTGGTGAATTCTTTTTCTAACATAAAGTTACTTAGTCTTTCATACCAAGCTCTGGGAGCTTGTTTCAGACCATATAGTGACTTCTTTAGTTTGAAAACATACTCTGGATTTTTTGTACTTTCAAAACCAGGGGGTTGGTGCACATAAACCTCTTCTTCTATATATCCATTTAAGAATGCACTCTTGACATCCATCTGATACAGAGTGATGCCTTTATTAACAGCAAACGAAATTAAAAGTCTGATAGATTCTAACCTGGCGACTGGGGCAAAGGTTTCTATATAGTTTATCCCCTCTTGCTGACTATAACCTTGTGCTACCAGTCGTGCTTTGTTTCTGATAACTTCACCTTGTTCGTTCAGCTTGTTTCTGAACACCCATTTTGTTCTAATGACGTTGAATCCTTTTGGTCTGGGAACAAGATCCCATACGTCATTTCTGGTGAATTGATTCAGCTCTTCTTGCATTGTTAGAATCCAGTCGTTGTCCAGAATGCTTCATCAATTGAAGAAGGTTCAATCAGAGACACAAGTCCCATGAGGGATTCTTCAGAGTTTCTGAAGCTGGCTCTTGTTCTGATTGGATCTTCCTTTCTTCCTAAAATTGTTTCTTCTGGGTGATCCATGCTGCTTCTGGGTAGTCTTTTCTGAGGTTGATCAGCAACTGTTGCTGGATTGCTTGCAGTGCTCCTTTCTGATGTTGAAGGAGTGTCCTTATTGAGAGCTTCTAATGACTTGTCCTCAGCACCTGTAAATTCAACTTCCATACCTGCAAAAACTTCATTCTGCTTTGACTTTTCAGAGTCAAGCATATCATCAAAACGAACACTGATTGATTCTTCCAAAATCTGTGTTTCTGTATTGTATAATCTGTACCCTCTTGAGCGTTCAGAGTATCCTAACATAATACAGTTCTGTGCTTTAGAGTCAAACTTGTTCAAATAATTTTTTGCATTTAACATGAAACAAATACATCCAAATGGATGAAAATATGAAATGTTGGGCTTTCTGTTCTTCCACAATTCATATGGAGTCTTTTCCAGAATAGGTCTTATGGAGATTCTATTCTGAATGTAACACACTGTGTTTATTGCCTCTGCCCAGAAGATCTTAGCAACGTTTGTCTCATTGATCATGGTTCTGGCCATTTCTTGCAATGTTCTGTTCTTTCGTTCTACAACTCCATTTTGCTGGGGAGATCTAGGACAAGAGAAATCATGCAGAATGCCTTTGTCATTAAAGAATGACTCAAAATCTTTGTTTTCAAACTCTCCACCATGATCACTTCTGACTTTAACGATTCTAAGATCCTTTTCATTCTGAACTTGGTTACAGAAGGTGACAAACATAGAGTGTGACTCGTCCTTGTGTCTTAAGAACTTTACCCATGTCCATCTGCTATAGTCATCTACGATTACTAACCCATACTTCTTGCCACTGACTGAAGCAGTTTTAACTGGTCCAAATAAGTCAATGTGCAGAAGTTCTAATGGCTTAGAGGTAGAAACAACATTTTTAGATTTGAAAGAAGGTTTTGCAAACTTGCCTTTCTGACATGCTTCACATAGAGCATCTGAATTGAACTTCAGATTAGGAAGTCCTCTGACCAGATTGATTTTGTTAATCTGAGATATTCTTCTCATACTAACATGCCCCAATCTTCTGTGCCAGATCCATTGCTCGTTGTTAACAGACAGAAGACACTTTACATTCTGACTTTTCAGTTCAGAAAGTTTGATTTTATAAATGTTATTTTTCCTCTTTCCATTAAATAGGATAGTCCTATCTTTCTGACTAACAGCTTTACATGATTTTTGATTAAAGATTATATCATAACCGTTATCACTTAATTGACTTATGGATAACAGATTATGCATTAATCCATCTACTAACAGAACATTGTTTATAGAGGGAAGATTTCCATTACCTACTGTTCCAGAGCCAATGATCTTTCCCCTCTGATTGCCTCCAAAGCCTACGTGGCCTCCAGGCTTAAGTTCCAGGCTTTGGAACATATGCCTTCTTCCCGTCATGTGTCGTGAGCAGCCAGAGTCCAGGTACCATGACTGGTGTTTCTGATTTGCTGCTAAAGATATCTGCAACATGTATTATTTTATCCTTAGGTACCCATATTTTCTTGGGTCCTGATTTGTTAGCTTTACCAAAACTCTGGTTGAATTTTGGTTTCACAGAATAAATACTACTAGTATATTTAATTTCATGTGTGTGACCATACACAAAGTGTGAATTCAGAGGAGTGTGTTTAATAGTTAAATCCATGGCATTCTTTGGTGTAGGAACCTTACCTTGGTATCCTATTCCCTTTCTGCCGTTTCTGCTAACTCCATAGATCATTGAAGCCATGTTGCTTCTATCTATGCTTTTAGCAAGGAACTTCTGAAAGCTATGATCATACTCCTTGATGATCTCATCAGCGCTGCTGGGAGTTTTAGAAATTGTTTCCTTCTGAGAGTTTTGTAAAACATTTTCTAATTTTGAAATTTTATTTTTCAACTCATAATTTTCCAATTTGAGACTCTAAGTTTTGTCAGAGTCAGAATCAAGATTCCTTTTCAGGTTTCTGAATTTAACTCTGATCTGCTGGTACCTTTCCAGAATTTCGTTAAGGCTTTCAGCAAGTTCAGCCTTAGTAAACTTAATTGCAAAGTCAGGAAATACCTCTTCGGTGTCTGATTCTGAGTCTGATTCAGAAGCTCCACTGTCTTCTGATACGTTGGCCATGAGAGCTATGTTTGCTCTCTCATCATCTGATTCTGAGTCAGCTTCAAACGAGTCAGAGTCATCCCATGTAGCCATGAGACTTTTCTTCTTTTCTCTTCCAAACTTCTTTTTGGGGTTTTCCCTCTGAAGCTTTGGACAGTCACTCTTATAGTGTCCTTGCTCGTTGAATTCATAGCAAGTGATGTCCTTGGTGTTTGACTTTCTGCTTCCTGAAGAACCTTCAGATCTTCTGTATCCAGAGGAAGAGTCTGACCTTCAGTATCTGGAAGAGGACTCATTCTAATCAGATCTTCTGGGATTCCTGAACTTCCTTTGCCTCTGCTTCCATAGTTGGTTCACTCTTCTGGAGAGGAGGGAAAGTTCATCTTCTTCTGATGAGGACCCATCAGATGTTTCTTCAACTGCCTGCAAAACTTTAGAGTCAGATTTTCTGTTAGATTTTAATGCTAGAGGCTTACCTTGCTTCTGAGGTTCAGCAGCTTTTAGCTCTATCTCGTGACTTCTGAGGGAGCTGATAAGTTCCTCCAGAGAAATTTTGTTGAGATCTTTAGCTAGCTTCAGCGCTGTGACCATTGGCCTCCATTGTTTTGGCAGGCTTCTGATGATCTTCTTGACATGATCAGCAGTAGAGTATCCTTTGTCCAGAACCTTGAGACCAGCCACCAGAATTTGGAATCTTGAGAACATTGTTTCAATGGATTCACTTTCTTCCATTTTGAATGCCTCATGTTTCTGAATGAGCGCAAGAGCTTTAGTTTCTTTGACCTGAATGTTGCCTTCATGCGTCATTCTGAGTGAGTCAAACATGTTCTTTGATGTGTCTCTGTTAGATATCTTTTCATATTCAGTGTAAGAGATGGCGTTGAGAAGAATGGTTTTGGCCTTGTGGTGATTTTTGAAGTCACGCTTTTGTTGATCAGACATTGCTTTCCTGTCAATCTTCTGACCTCTTGCATTCACTGGGTGCGTGTATCCATCTGTCACCATGTCCCACAGATCAACATCATGTGCCAGAAAGAAGCTTTCAATTCTGTCTTTCCAGTAATCAAAATTCTCTCCATCAAAGACTGGAGGTTTGCCGCTGAATCTGTCTCTATCTTCATTATTGTCATTGCTGCTGTGTTTATATGTTCCTGCCATTGTGTTTTTCTGACGCTGGATCTTGTACTAACACGGTTAAGTGTTTTAGCTAAGAACCAGGCGCTCTGATTCCAATTGAAGAAGTGAAAAACACAAGAAGGGGGGTTGAATTGTAAAACTTGAAATCAAATGCAGACAACAAGTTATTTTTATCCTGGTTCGTTTGATCTCAAACTACTCCAGTCCACCCGTCAAGGTGATTTCGCCTCTCTCCAACGAGGTCTTAATCCACTATATTCAACTGAATATTACAACTGCTTTAACAACTGCTAAAGCCTTCTTGAGTCAAAACCATAAACCGGTTTTTCAAGGAAATACTTTCTTACAGATAAATGAAATCTAAGTGTGTTGAATGTTTTCTACAAAACTGTTTATCACAACTGTGATACTACACAAATTAAGCTTATGAGAACAGGAATGCTAAAACAATAGAATAAGTAATTTGAGAGCTTTAGCAAACTGGGAATGAGGATGAATATGAATAGCTTTAGGCGTGTAGAGAGTTGTAGAGCATTAGCCAATTCGTTCCTCACTTGCTTGTTTATATAGCATTGGAGATGGTACGTTGGACTCAGTTATTCCTTTTCAATGCCAACTAAATTCTTTCCATATTGAGCAGATCTTTGTCTGGAATAATGTCGTTGATAATAAAGTATCTTGAATGCACAGTACCATTGCCAATTAAGCGTGTTCTGGCTTTGGCTTATTCTGATGCTGCTAGGTGCTGATGAATTGTTGTTGTTTTGATCAGAGTTTAGATTGTTACGCGCAGATCTGTTCATCAAGCTTCAGCGTAAGCACATGATTTGATCTTCTGATTTTGGCATCTTATATAACATCCTCTGATGCTGATGTTGATATTTCATCTTCTGATGCTGATGATGATATTCTTATGCTGATACTCATCAGAGTTCTTATAAAACAAAATATAATTTTTAGGTAGCATATATGTCTTACATGAATCATACAATTTATATATTCTTGAATTTTGTTATCATCAAAACTTTAACTTAGGGTAGTAGATTCAAACTTTGTTCTAACAAAACATACACCTCTTAACTTATGTATCTGTTAAGGAACACACTCTTAAAGTACATTTGATATAATTAGAAGTTCTTAGAGCATGCATACGCTAATTAAAGGCGTATGGCCTCGAGTCGGGAAACTGGAGCATAAGTCTCCTCATAATTAATTCCTTTCTCTTGGTTATACCTTTGAGCCACAAGACGAGCTTTACTTCTCGTTATCATACCATGTTTGTCAAGTTTATTCCTAAATACATATTGAGTGCCTATAACTTGATGATTTTGTGGATGAGGGACAAGGTCCCAAATGTCATTTCTTTCAAATTGATTCAATTATTCTTGCATACACATAAGCCAATGTTCATCAAGTAAGGCATCCTTAGCATTTTTAGGTGCAACTTGTGATACGTATGCTTTGTGATAACAAAAATTACTTATCTTAGAGCGCGCTGTTACCCCTTTTGTGATATCGCCAATAATGTTGTCGATAGGATGATCCTTGAAGGTTCTCCACTCTAATGGAATACCGTCATATTATTTTTAAATTTGGTCATCATCCTTCTTCTCTTGGTTGTCATCTTCCTCCTTCTCAATTTCCACCTTCTTAGGTTGATCAACTCCTTTATCGGTGTCTTTGAGTATATCTTTCGTTGATGCACCTACACCATGGAAAGAAATAAATTTCTCAACACTATTTGGACTAGTCTCATCAAAAGTAACATGATTCGACTCTTCAATAATAAGTAATCTTTTGTTATAAATTTTATATGCTTAACTAGATTGTGAGTATCCAAGAAAGATACATTCATCGACTTTCACGTCAAATTTTCTAAAATTATCTTTTCCATTATTTAAAATAAAACATTTACATCCAAAAACATGAAGATACCATTACTTTGGTTTTCTACCTTTCAAAAGTTAATATGGAGTTTTATCAAGAATGGGAAGAATAATTATCATATTCAATATGTAGCAAGCTGTGCTAATAGCATCGGCCCAAGAACATTTAGGTAGACCACAATCATTGAGCATTGTTCTTGCCAACATCGCTAAAACACGATTTTTTCGTTCCATAACACCATTTTGTTATGGAGTTCTAGGAGCTGAAAAGTTGTGTTCAATACCAAATTTATCACAATATTCTTTAAAGAGGTGGTTTTCAAATTCACCTCCATGATCATTTCGAATAGCAACTATTTATTAATTCAATTTATTTTGAGATAACTTTGTAAAACGTGTGAAAGCCGAGAACGTTTCATCTTTACTGCGTAACAAAATAGTTTAACAAAATCTTGAGTAATTGTTACCATAAAAAAACCATAGTAATTACCACATATGCTTTTGCTCCGTGAAGGTCCAACCAAATCCATGTCAAGGAGCTAAAGAGGTATCGATGTTGAAACAACATTTTTAGATTTAAAAGAGACTCTTGTTTGCTAACCCTTGTGACATGCATCTCATAGGTGATCTTTTGAAAACTTTATTTTAGATAGACAAATTACTAAATCTTTTGAAACCACTTTATTAAGTATATCAAAATTAACATGTGTCAAACGTCTATGCCATAGCCAAGAGTCTTCACTCACGGTGACAAGATACTGAGTATTATTCAAGGAAAAATCTCTTAAGTCAAGAATATAGATATTATTAACCCTCACACCCTTAAAAATATAATCCTTCTTTTCACTATTTCTATTATGCAATAATCTTTGGTAAAAGTCACCTTATACCCATTGTCACATAATTGACTAATACTAAAAAGACTATGTCTAAGGCCTTCAACTAGCATAACATTGGAGATAGTAATAGTTGAGGGATTACCTATACTACATTTTCCGAGTATTGCACCTTTGTTGTGATCACCGTAGGATACAAAACATTTCTTATTCACCACAAAGTCGGAGAATAGAGATATGTCTCCCGTCATGTGTCTTGAACATCCAGTATCAATAGGTCATTTTCCCTTCATAACGTCAAGACACTCAACCTATAAAAATTAAACAAAAGTGGTTGGTACCCAATTTTACTTGGATCCTTGGGAGTGAGTGAAAGAATTGTTGCTTTTGGGCAACCATTGGAAATTTCCTTTAGGAACTAAAAATCACCTAAATTTGTATTTTTCAATAGAATGGTCTTTCTTGCAACAATAATGACAAAACAACTTATGATGATGTTTACTTTTTCTATTTGCATCTCTCTTTATCAAATTATAATTTTTTTGAGTCTTTACAACCTTTGGAGAATTAATAGCAAACGTATCAAGAGGTTGTGACGCCTTGTACACTTGGGCTTTAAGAGTACTCACTTCTTGGTGCCGAATTTGATAAGTTTCACAATCGAACCGACAAGGTTCCTCATCCACATTTTCATAATTTTGACTATCTACAATAGATCTTTTTAGAGCTTCAAATTTATTATTGATTTCTTCAAACTTTGCTTCCAAGTATGTAAAAAAATTCATTCAAAGCAAGTTTCTTAGAAACACATAATGTATCTTTCTATAGATTATCAAAAGCAATGTTTAACTCTATAAAAGAAAACTTATCAATATTATCATATTTATAATGACTCACATTCTTTTTCTTGCTTTGACGTTGGTTTTCCATGAAAAAATATTTTGCCTCTTCATCACTCTCACTTGATATTTCATCACTTGAGAAATCACTATCACTATCCCAAGCAACATAGGCTTTTCTAGAATTTCCAAAGTTGTTTATTTGGCCCTTTCCTTTCTTATTTGTAAGAGACGAACACTCTGGTCTATAATGACTTGATTTCCGCATTCATAGCATATACATTTTCCCTTGTCCTTTTTGTTGTCTTCATCTTTAGAGGGTGTGAATTGTCTTCTAAATTTCACAATATTATTGTCAGAGTGTTTGACATTATTCTTCTGAATATATCGATTGTATCTCCTCACAAATAATCTCATTTGCTCATCATCTGAGTCTTCTTCATCACACGAGTCAATATCATTAGTATACTCATTCTTTGAGGACTTTGAACTTGAAGCCTTGAGAGCTTTAGACTTCAATACTTCCTCCGTATTGGTGTTTTATCCTTTTTCTTCTTTTTCTCAAACTTCTTTTCATGTTTTTCCAAGCAATAGAGTTCTTGTTCGTGTTCCTCTAACTTTCCAAACAAAGTTGTGAGATCAAGTGTTACAAGATTATTGGCTTCCTTGATCGCGGTAACATTTGGTTTCCAATTCCTAGTAAGACATCTCAAAACTTTGTTAGTAGTAATAGGATTGGAAATAAGATTACCTAGAAAATTTAAACGATTAATAAGATGCGAGAATCATTTTTGTATTTGAGCAATGGTTTCACTATGATTCATGAAAAAGAGATCAAACTCTTGATTGAGTGTATTTATCCTAACTTGCTTGACCTCATTAGTTTCGTCATAAGTAAATTGTAGAGCATCCCACATAGCTTTAGCGGTTTGAAAATGGGAAATGTGATAAAACTCATCAACGCCAAGAGCATATATGATAATACTTTGTTATTTCCAATCGCGTGCCCACTTCTTATTATCTTCCTCATCCCATAAGTTTTCCGGCTTTGGTACGGTAGCACCATCAATAACATATGTCACTAATGTTGGACCATTTTTAATGGCTTCCCACACACCTTTGTCATATGACATGACATGAATTTGCATACAAGCTTTCCAATAACTATAGTTTTCTCCTGTTAAATTTGGATTAATTGAACTTTAATCAAGTAACACTTTATGAATCGTTTATAGCAAGTTACTAGCAATGATATTTCCAATGAAAATTCAACACTTATAATAAAAAGTTTTTATAAGCAATATCAACACTTAATTCAAAACTAAAATATTTCGGAAAAATTCCTACGAGTCAATCGATAACCCAATGCTATTAGCTAGACAAATTTATTTATGAAAATAAATCAAGTAAAACAATACGAAAAAAGAGACACGAGGATTTCTCTTCACAGTTCCCCATTTTCGTCCTCACGTGTGGATACGTCTATGCCTAATTTCGATAATTCTTACTATGCAAAAGTTGATATAAGAGAAGTGTTCAAGAGGAACTCCATAAACCCTAATGCTTATTGTTGATTTAACCCCTTCTCTTCCTTTGATCTTGAGAAAGACCAAAACATAATAGTTGCAAATTGACTATATGGATATTGCTACTCATTTGCGTATTTATCTCTAAAGCTTTTGTGCATTTTCAATTTCATTTGTTGCAACACAAGACTTCAATTTAATCTGTCATTCTCTCGATACTTCCTTTACATTCTTTATCTTCAAAGGATCCTTTGAATTCTTTATCTCCAAAGGGCTTCACTTGGCCGCAATTCTCTCTTGAATGTCTTGCACAAAGACCTCGAAATCACTCAATGATCTTGGAGGATAAACCCACGGTTTTTCCGAATGAAGACCTCTATAAATCTCAACCCAATATTCTCGGCTACACAAGAACCTAATCGGGTGTTCTCAAATCTCGTCTAGATGAAACCACCAACAAAGAATCATTACAATGGTTTGTAAGCGTGTATGCATAGATTAGAGGTTGAAGATGAATAGAAAATGTAGGCTAAATTTATGGTATCATCATGTTAGAATGATTCATGAATGTTGTATTTATAGTGTTGGAAATTTAGTGCAAAAATGACTTTTTCGGAATTAAAAAGATTTGAAAAAATGACCAAAACAATTAGTATGTGTCGACCTATAAATCGTATGTGTCGACACATACGTTAAGTTTAAGTTGTACGTGTCGACCTGAAGAAGGGTATGTGTCGACTGAAGCAAGTCAGAGGCTACAGGCTTTAAACAACAATAAATATGTTAACCTGAAATTCATATATGTCGACACATAAAATAAGAATTTATGAAATTTCATAAATGCATCACTATGTGTCGACCTGTGCAATGCATGTGTCGACCTTAGCCTTCCAGAGGATACAACCTTCAAACTTAAGTTGCACGTGTCGACTTAAAAATTGTATGTGTTGACACATGCAATGAAAATTGATGTAAAAACTTATTTTTCATGACTTGAATTAATTTCAAAATGTTTTTTAATGGTTCCTAAGACCCCTAATGCAAAGGAGTGCCACAAGACATAGAGATATCGTCCAATATACAAAAATGCTAGCTTTTTCTAGTTTTGACATCATACAAAACATCAAACGACAAAATTGCACTCACACTATTGAAAATTGAGCCCGAGAAATTATTGGATTACTGGATGAGCGAGCTGTTGGCTCGCTCGATTAGGTCTGGATCGCCCAACTTGAACCTATACACATTCTTTATCTATTTTGTCACATGTTGTCTATGTGGTGTTTAAGAGAAATTAGGTTATATCATGTCAGTCAAGGAGGAAACCTTCTGTCAAAAATTTGATGAAGAACAGATCTTCCCCTTCTCCCACGTGCTCTTTGTAAAGTTACAGAAAAATATTTCAATCTCAAAAGTTAAAAATTCA
Source organism: Vicia faba (assembly GCA_948472305.1). Lineage (NCBI taxonomy): Eukaryota > Viridiplantae > Streptophyta > Magnoliopsida > Fabales > Fabaceae > Vicia > Vicia faba. The sequence goes on from OX451737.1 coordinate 1,533,182,819, forward strand.
TTAATTTTGAAAAAACTTAGCGTACAATTTCTCTTCCAACCATAAACGCAAAATAATTTCCCCTTCTTTGTATTACAAAAAGTACATTATTCAAATTCATCTGAATACGTCATTTCCAAATATTTATCTATATTTTAATCTAAACTATAAATTTTACAAATAACACTATTTTATAATTACATAAAATCAATCTCTACCCCTTTTATCCATTTGTTTTTATCTTAGAATTCTTAGACCTCTTGAAATTCCATTTAATGATTTTTTTTATTAATACAACGTTTCACTTTTACTTACACTCTCTGATTATTATAATAAATAATAAAAATAATTTTTAGATTTATTGAATAATTAATATAACAGAATTCATTAATTATTATAATAATAATCAAAAGAGTATATTTCGTTATGTTTTGGTCTAGGTTACCTCAAAATAACACAAAATAATCATGAAACCCAAATTTCAAAAAAACGACAATTTCGGGATCAAGTTCTTCAAATTCCACATTTATATGTTCCCATTATAGCTCAATGAAAATTTCATGCAATCAACAACAAAAGAAGTGAAAACTATAGTATCAAATCAAACAATATTATTACAACTCACTAATAACTATATCATGCTTACTCAAAGACCGACCAACCGTGAGTGAAGGTGAGATGTTAGTATCTCTTTTTCTATGTTTTGAATATGCTTTATTCCATCTTGGTAAGACACCCTTGGTTCTATCAAAAGCATACCAACCTCATACACCTTGACAAAGATTCCTTTCTTTCAACGTAGCCAATCCCATTTTCAAATTATATAAACATGAAAAGTATATTTTCCTCTTTTGTATAAATGTATACTCTTTGTACTATTATGTTTTTTGTCGTTATTTTACTATTTGGGTGGATCAAGAGGAACATTCAAAAAGATCAAACCCTACATAGTCATCATTTTATTTGCACCATATTATTTTGATTGTTAATATTCTAACCACTAAGATATACTAGTAGGGCAGATTAAAATTAAAATACTTTTTTTGTTATATATTTTGAAATTCAATTTGACTCAAAAGTTTTAGTCGGTAAAACAATCAATATCTTTGTTTGTAAGATAAAGGATTACTCTATTTTGTTATACTCCTAAAGGGTATCTATGTTTTAATATTGACATTTATTTTTCTATTTTAACATCTTTGTTAACATCTAGATATGTACACACAAATTAAATATATGTTAAAAAACAGTAAATATTTACTATTAACGATTGAGTAGTAAGTTTATTTATATTATTTATTGAGTTTCACTTTTATTTTCTCTTCTACATATTAACTCTAAATTATTTGTTTCACAATTTTAAACGTAATTATAACACTTGTTTAAGTTAATTTTTTATTTAGATAAAAGTTATTTGCTTAATTAAGAAAATTCAATATTAGAAGTGTCGATCAAGAAAAATAATTTGTAACAAAAATAATTTTATCTTAAAAATAAAATATGAATGTGACTAGAAAAAATATACAAGATCATACTTGAATATTAATTCGAGATAATTTATTTAATTCGAGCATTTCACACTTAGGTAAGCTCGATAGAATCAATATAGTCTATTCAGACAACTACTTTACACTTTCTAAATTTATATTATACGTGTAGAATTTTCTTAATTTTAATTTTTCTATTTACTTTTCTTTTCTGTCTTTTTATCTAATCAAATGAACAAATAAAATTATATATATTATTGTAATGTGTTTTAAAACTTTTGTTGATAAAGAGAAAAAAAATATATTTTGAGATTGTCAGAAATCAAAAAATTATCTAATCTGAACGATTTACAAATATCGGGTTCGGTCGGTTCGGTTCAGTGAATCACACATTAATGTTAGAATATTTTATATTAATTTGGAGATAATATAATTTAATATAAAAAGATATTATAAGATACTTATAATATTCTAAGAGATATTATAAGATATATATTTATAATATTCTAAGATATATTATAAGATATTTATCATATTTGAGAGATATTATAAGATTATAATACTATCTTTTATTTTAATCATTAATGAGATATGTTTTGGATTTGTTATGGTTTTGTTGAATTTTAGCAATTATAAATATGTGTCTCTTATGTTATTACAATGTGAATCTTAGAGTTTACAGTAACAAGGAAGAGCAAGGGTTTAAGGGCATAACATAGGGTTTGGGTTATTCTCAAGGAAAATCTTAGAAAGGCAAGGGTTTTGAAAACCTTTGGAGTTATCTAAGGTTATTGAGAAACACTTGTTTAAATCTTGGGTTTGAGTTAATCATATATTAAAGGATGAAAAGATTGGGAAACATTTGGGTAGAAAATAGGGTCATTCTTGGGTGTCTTTTGGGTTGTTCTTGGGAACCAGAAGGCGAAGACTATTTTCTTGTAACTCGTTTGTAATATCTTGTAACAACTTTCTGAGTATAGTGAATTTGAGAGTTGTGATCTCTTCTCCAGAGTAGATCATTTGATCGAACTAGGTAAACAAACCTTCATCTTTTTCTCGCCTTATTCTGTTATATCATTTGTGTATGGATTATTATTGTTGTAAACTATTTATTTTGGTTACTATTATTCTTTGACTCATAAATTTATATTGAATTTTGTCGTAATTAACAATAAAATTCACAACAAGTGGTGCAGTGAGCGTGAAACAAAGAGGTATTGAGCACCATGGTTATATGGGAGATCGAGAAATTTTTCGGAAACAACGACTTCGGGTTATGGAAAATTAAGATGCAAGAAATTTTAATTCAAGATAAGTGTATTGATGCTTTGAAGAGTGAAGCATTGATGCATGCAGATCTTACACAAATACGAAAGATTGAGATGGTGGATAAGGCCAGAAGTGCCATTATCTTGTGCCATGGGGATAACGTTCTAAGAGAGGTCTCCAGGGAGAAAAATGCGGTTGCTATGTTGGAAAAACTTGAATCATTATATATTACAAAGTCTTTGACCCACAGGTTATTTATAAAATAACAACTATATTCATTTCGAATGGTGGAGCATAAATTCATAGTTGAGCAGCTTACAAAATTTCGCAAGATTATTGATGATCTTTAGAATATTAAAGTGAAGATTAATAATGAGGACAAGGCTTTACTACTGTTGAGTTCATTACCCATATACTTTGATAATTTGAAGGATACCTTTATTTATGGTAAGGAAGGTACTATTACTTTGGATGAAGTCCAGACGATGGTGAAATCCAAAAAAAATTCAAAGTTAGAAGATGTGAAGATTGAAGATAGTGGTGAAGGCTTAAATGTGTCAAGAGGAGGAGGTGCGCATAAAGGGATGTCCAAATCAAAGAGGTCTGACAAGTCAAAGATAAAATGTTTTAATTTTCATAAAATCGGTCACTTTAAAAGGGATTGTCCTGAGAGAAAGGTAAATGAATATTTTGTTCAACATGCAGTTGTCTTGAGTGAGGAAAGTTATGAGGATGTCGATGTACTAGTAGTATCGACTTTGAAAACTGTAGATAGTTGGGTCATTGACTCAGGTTGTTTTATCACATGTGTCCAAGAATAGAATACTTTGAAACTTTGAAGATGGTTCAAGGTAGAGTTGAGTTTAAGGCGTTATGAATGCCTTGAGAAAGTTTCAGATGAGTATAATGAATTTTGCAGAAATCAAGGGATAAAAATATATGTTACCACTGAGTTGTTATTGAGTTTTTGGGAAAGAGCTGAGGTTAAAACAACTTACTTGGTTGGTAGAGAATTTCTTCATTGGGAGAATAGTGAAAACCAAGGGAAAAATATAACACCCCATTTTTCTTTAGTAATTATTTTAATAGTTATTTATTTTATTAATTATTATTTGATATAGTAATTAATTAAAATTATGTGATTTTGTGAATATTTGGATTAATTGTTTAATTGCGTTTTGGGTTAATAAGTGTTATAATAGCAATATTGAGTATTGGGCTTTAAGGGTCACATTAGAATGGATGGGTGAGATAAGCCCGTTAGTGAAATAAAGGTTAGTAAGGTATTGTGACACAAAGGAGATAGAATTGAAAAATAAGAGAATAGAAGAAAAGAAAGGAAGAAGGGAGAAAAGGAAAAGAGAATAGGAAAAGCTTATAAAGAGTATACATCTAAGGTAAGGGTGGACATTCTTTGATTTATGGGTGTATGTAATGGTATGTGATGGGTAGTAACATGAAAATTGAGATTTGTTCTTCATTCTAGATTTTAATATGTTAACGTTTAAGTAGAAATCATGAAATTAATGTTGAAAAAATATTTTTATGTTTGTAATTGATGCATTTATGTTATGTTGATGATATGAAATATTGAGTTATTAATAAAAGAGGTTTGGGGTTTTGGAGTTGGGTTGAAATTAAGTTTAGAAACATAAAAATTTGTTTTTATTTTGTAATGATACAGTGGGAGTCTGTTACCACCATATGAGTAATCGGTTACCGCTCGAAAAATGGTGTTTTTGGGCGTTTTAACATGGTGGAATCGGTTACCACTATAGCGGGAATCAAGTACCACTGAGTCTGGTAGATTTTCTTTAAAACTTCAAAAATTAATAACTTCTAAAACTTAAGTTCGTTTTGAGCGCCATCCAAAGTGTTAGAAAGCTGGCGAGATATTCATTTCAATTAAAATGGTTTTGTTGGCAATAGGTGGTTTAATCATTGTTTAGTTGTGTAAAATGGAATTTAAATATGTTATGTGTATTGGTGAATGGTGTTGGATTGTAATACATTATGATATTACTTACTATATGCTATTGGGGGGGTATTGAATTGATGAATATTATGAAAGTGAATTATATGTGAATAATCCATGAGTATGTGTATGTATTTGCAAATGTATGGTATTTCACGTGTGATGAATTATTGAAGATATGAATTGATAAGTTTTGGATGACTTCATAGTATGAACATGATACTTGAATTTTGTGTATATGTATGTTGTGAATTGATGATGAATGAGAATAACATGTTTTGGCATTGTTTACCATGTGTTATTGTAGTGTGTTGACTTGATGAATGCTATGAAAATGCATTGTATATGAATGATGACATGATTAATGTATCTTGTACAATTTGGTGAAGATAATTCAAATGTGTTGAATTATGTGATGTATGCTTGTGTAATTAAGATTGAGGGATGGTCTTAATTTCATATGATGGTTGAGATTTCATATGTACATGCGTATCATTTGTGTCAAGAGGCAATGTTTGGTAATTTCGTGGGAATGATTGACTTGTCCCAAACCTAACACCGAATGGAGTTTGAAAGCTTAAAGCTGAATCAAATTTTTATTAGTGGTTATCTATCTGAGGGATGGACCTAGATGGACTGGTAAGGATAATATTTGATACCACATGCATATTGTATTGAGTTGTATTTGAGTCACATGTGTCGATGTGAAATGTTGAATTGATGTGCATTATGTAATATTGGTGTGAATGTTACATATGCGGTATTTGTGATTGATTATCTTTTGAATTTTATATCATTGAGCAATTTTGTATATGTAATAATGAGAATTGTGTGGAAGTATGTTAATTACATGATTATATGGAGTGTGATGAATTCATTTTGTGTATATTTATTATGCATTACTTATTATTTTATATTTCTATAATAATATGAATTCGTACCCTTCTGTTGGAATAATGTTTTTATACAACATCGTTCAGGTACCAAGGATAGTGGTGGTGCTTCTAGCAAGGATTAGGCAAGGAGATTAGATTCTCATTTATCCGTTTACTAGTTAGAGATTCATGCTTTGGTCTATGTAATACGGGGAACCTTTGGATTCATGTTATGTTTACGATATTCATGTTTACATGAGAGATGTTATTATACTCTCTAGATATTTATGTTTGATTGAGATATATGTGATGTTGGCCTGTATTGCCTAGTGTTTATGATATGATTGTCAATATGGGATTTTCAATCATTAATATTATTATTTTGAGTTAAGAATTATTCCGCTGCGATATGCTTATGTGTTATGGTATGGAACATTATTCTAAATGTGTGTTATGAATATGACTAGTGTGTTAGATTTGTTATTGTGAAGTAAATGTGGCGCCCTTTTATGATGTGCATGCTAATTTACTCTAATTTATGCCTTTTATTTTATGTTGGGTTTAGAGGATGTTGCATAAGTGGTATTAGAGCATGGTCGTCCAGTTGGCCAAGTTGTTAATGTGTTTATTCCCTTTGTATGTGACATGTATATGAAACACTGTTGATACTTTCTTGTTTTTCTGATCACTTGGTTGCAGGAGTTGGTTTAAAACAAGTGGGGGAGAAGCTTTACTTCTCTGAGATTTTTATGGTGTGAAGAGTTGTACCATGGTGCTTTACGTTATTTTGAGTGAAAGAGAAACACTATTATAGTTTGGTAAAGATAATTTATGCTCCATTATGGTTGTCGGATACTTATTGACAAATTGAGGAACTGATCACCCTTAACCTCTTGTTGATAGTGGACGGGATCGTATTGGATGAGATAGGCTTGTCTTTCCAGCTTTATAGTATGTAAAGTAAATGAGATTGTGCAGGATGATGATGTGTTGTTAACTTTGTTGGAAACATTGGAAATTGGTGGAAAGCGAACGATTGGTGAATTGTCAATAGTTCGTGATTTTCCTGAGGTATTTCTCGATGATGTAAGTAACTTGCCGCCAGAGCGCGTGGTGGAATTTGCAATTTATTTGATTCATGGTACTAGTCTAATATTGATGTCTCTGTATTAGATGTCGGCATATGAATTGAAAGAATTTAAGAGTCTACTTGAAGATTTTCTTGAGAAGAGGTTTATTCGTCCTAGTGTGTCACCGTAGGGTGCACCTGTTTTGTTGGTTAAGAATAAAGAAGGCTTTATGAGGTTATGTATGGATTATAGACAATTTAACAAGGTGACTATGAAGAATAAGTATCCACTTCCGAGGATTGATGATTTGATAGATCATTTGGTTGGTGCAAGTGTGTTCAGTAAGATAAATTTGAGGTTTGGTTATCATCATATTCGTGTGAAGGCTGAAGATATTCAGTAGATTGCATTTAGAACAAGGTATGGTTATTATGAGTATTTTGTTATATCGTTCAGTGTGACCGATGCACCCGGTGTATTTATGGAATATATGAACAAGATTTTTTATCAGTATTTAGACAACTTTGTTGTTGTGTTCATTGATGATATTTTGATATATTTGAAGAGTAAAGAAGATCATGTTGAGCATCTGAAGATTGTGTTATCTGTGCTGAAAGAGAAGAAGTTGTATGCTAAGTTTTCTAAGTGTAAATTCTTGTCGAAATAAGTGAGTTCCCTTGGTCATGTTTTAATAAGTTATGGTATTTTTGTAGATTCTTCGAAGATTAGGGTTGTATCTCAATGGAAAGCTCCGAAATCTGTTTCTGAGATTAGAATTTTTCTTGGTTTTGCGGGTTATTATCAGAAGTTTATTGAAGGCTTTTCCAAGTTAGCTTTTCTGTTGATGCATTTGACTAAGAAGGGTCAAGCTTTTATTTGGACATCACAGTGTGAAGTTGGTTTTCAAGAGCTTAAGAGGAGGTTGACAACCGCTCCTATTTTGATTTTTCTTGACCTGATAGAACCATTTGTTGTGTACTGTGATGCTTCATTGATGGGTTTATGAGGTGCGTTGATGCAGAATTGACTAATTGTAGCTTATGCTTCAAGGCAACTTAAAGTGCATGAAAGGAATTATCCGACTCGTGATTTAGAGTTAGTTGTTGTTGTGTTTGCATTTAAACTTTGGAGGCATTATTTGTTTGGATCAAGATTTGATGTGTTTAGTGATCATAAGAATCTGAAGTATCTGTTTGATCGGAAAGAGTTGAATATGAGGCAAAGAAGATGGTTGGAATTCTTGAAGGATTATGATTTTGGTTTGAATTACCATCCTGGTAAAGAGAATGTTGTGGCTGATGAGTTAAATAGGAAGTCTTTGCATATGTCGATATGTTGATGGTGCGAGAGTTGGAATTACTTGAGAAGTTTCGAGATATGAATTTTGTTTGTTAATAAACTTCTTATGGTGTTAAGATTGGTATGTTGAAGCTTACTAGTGGCATTCTTGATGAGATTCGAGAAGGTCAGAAATCTGATTTGAGTTTGGTGGATTGAATGACGTTGATCAATCAAGGTCGAGGTGACGATTTTCGTATTGATAAGAATGGTATCTTGAGATGACGTGATAGAGTTAGTGTTCTGAATATATCTGATCTGAGAAAAATGATTCTTGAAGAAGGGCATTGTAGTGGATTGAGTATTCATCCTGGAGCTACGGAGATGTATCAAGGTTTGAGGAAATTATTTTTGTGCCCAGGTGTTATACCCCAATTTTTGCCCCTAAACTCCCTCACCATACTCTGTACATCTCACACATATCATTGGTCCCATGGTTATAGGATCGAAGAGCTTTGGCATTAGGGTTTCTCTCTATGAATTGAGGTTGTTGTCTTACTCAAAATTGTTTCAATTGGTGCTCTCATTATTCTTGGTATGAGATTAGGGTTTTGGATCTCAAGCAGCATAAATGTCTTCGCTATCAGGTTTCCTTAAGATACAAATTTTTCTTCATCAGAAATCTTTCAAGGAACAAAGGCATTAGGGTTTAACTCAGCCAGTGAATCAAGATTTCTCTTCATTTTATTTGAGCTTGGTAGTGATTCTTCTATGGAGGTTTATTAAATTAATGTCTCACTTCAAGGCTACATTGAGCACTACTCTTCCCTGGTTGCGAGTTCATCACCATCAGTTACGGTTTATCCTAATCGTTATATCTCAAGACACTCCTCTCAAGAATTTCAGAGGATTTAGTTAAGGACTTCTTTCTTGTGATGCTATTTCTTACATGGTTAAGAATTTATTAAACATTTCATCAAGATAATTCTTGGTGCTCAAACTGTGAATCAAGGTAGGTTTCCTTCTTGGGCTTTGATTAAATAGAAGAATTGGATTGAGGTTTCGTTGGAGGTGATTTGAAGATTCGTTCAAGAAATTCCTTTAAGCCCAGATTAATTCAAGAAAATTTGTATAATGGTTTGTATGGAATTCAAAGTTGGTGATTCAAATATCATTCAAAGTCAATGCGGATTCAAGCCCGTTTTATGAGAATTTATTTAAAGGAGACTTACTTGAAACTTAAGACATTTCTCATTCATTTCGATTCTATTCAAATCCCTTTCAAGTGAATATTTTGGCGCAATTTTTCAAATAGTTGAATTTTATAACTTGTAAAAAAAGGGAGGGGGCATTGCAATATTCTTGGTTGATAACATCCAGCTCTTGCAATTGAAGGAAATTGGTTTACTCAGTGTGGTATTCTATTTATACACACAATATCGCACTTGTGTGTTAGATAAAATGATGATACAATGCCATATTACAAGTTGCAAAATTCAACACAAGGTAATAAAACTATCAAAGTTGGGAAATTCATTACATTCTTAATCACTATGTCATGTTACAGTATTGAATCAAAAAACAAAGCTATAAGAGAAAAGTGCGGCCTTGCGATATCAAAGTTGGCTTTTAATGTATTTCCATCTGCTCGATATCAGACCCGGCTGTAAAACCTGTGTTGCAAACACGAATCTGGCGCAAAAATGATCATGCCCTGCTGCAACCTTTTCAAGCCATGTGCAGACCTGCATTAGTGTGAAATCAGTGCAAGAAATTCAAAAAAATAACAGTTAAGAATTAAACTCAAAAGAAAGTTGAAGTACTGCCATTTTTTTCTAAGACTGTCCTAGCTCTGCATGAGAGTTCTTGCAATCTCGCAATCCTCCAGAGAAGTTCATATGGCTTTATCTCCACTCCAACATGAAATAGATGGGCTGCATTAAAAAAAATCAGGGAGAGTGAAACTAAAAAATAAATCAGAAATGACTATGATAAATTCTACTGGTTTTCCAATTGAAATTCACAACTATCATAACAACTTGCATAACCAACTCTCATCTCACCATTGACAGACCGGACCGAATTCCTCTATTCTACAGCCGAGATCCATTCTTCCCTAAATAACTTTCTCACAACAACCAAAACAGAAAATAACTTCTAACTGCATTTGCCTAACCACCTAGTACAAACTCCTAACCGTTTCCTAACCACCTAATCTTTACCCTCCATTCCATAATAAACTCTCAAAAAATTTAACAACTAGGAGCTTTTCACTAGAACCTATATAACAGAATCACAACAGAATAAAGAAGGGGGATGCTAACAGATTCAGAAGAAAAAGAGAGATCCATGATAAAAAAAGATGACAAAATACTGACCCTGGAGATTTTTACGCTTGAATCCTCATCATCATCTTCATCCGTCTCCTAAACCTCTGCACTCTTCTTTCCGTCTTAGTGCTTTATCATCTTCCTTAATCTTCTTCACCTTTTTCATCGATATCAAGAACATTTCATCACCTTCATCTTTCGTTCTTCAATTATGATTCTCCACCCAAAGAAAATTCTACAAGAGGCTCTCTAAAGAAATCCCTCTGTGTTCTTCACTTCAAACACATCAAAATTTCTCAGAATTCATCACCTTCATCATTCATCACCCTCACCAACGAATCTGCATATTACATGACAATAATAACCATTTCAGTCGAAAACACACGCAAAAATTCGAGTAGAAGAAGAAGTGTGAAATGAAGTCGCAGGGGTTCGAAGTAGAACAATAAACGAAAGCAAAAAGGAAAAGAAAAGGATAACTTGTGGTGACACCGAAGGTAGGAAAGCGTTGTGCCGGAATGCCATGGCCTTCAACCAGGTTTTGTCTATACTAGTTCTAGATCAATCGTTTTGTCTCCGAGTTATAATCCCTTCTGTGTATCTTGGCTTCGGTTCACATCTTGAAGTTCTCCGAGACTTAGGGTGTCGACAATACTCCTTCAATCAAGCCATATGATAAGTCTTTGGAAAGAATTGACATGGGATTCGTGATCCAACGGCGGTATAACAAAGATTTTAAGGAGCGATAGTGGTGACGATGATTCTTGCCGGAATTCGCGACGGAGAAGAATAAGAGAACCAACGGTGAGACATAAGTAAACAATAGCTTTATGCTGCAGGTTAAAGCGTAGATAAAGATTGAGGAGGAGGTTAAAAAGATGGAAGAGGTAGTGAATCGGGAAATTGCACCCCCGTTAGAATGAGAGAGGAAGTTGATTGTATGTTAAGAAGCTTAAAAGCCACATAACTCTTAACCCTACCTCTTTTACAAAATTGCATCATTTCAATTTTTTATTTTCTTGAATTTCTTTTTTTACCAATGTAAGTAAATAATGTTGAAAATAGACTGTCAATATGGAGATGCCAAAACGAAGTCCGTATGGGTCTTGGGTCCAATTGCTGCTAACATCTTTTCTCTAGCCCATTGGTCCATTTTTGACATAATGGAATGCTGAAGAACCAAAAATGGGTTGCGGACCAATCTGATGGGCCTAACATCTTAGAGTTTTGTTGAATCAATACTCCCTGATTTCAGTAATACCCCTACTGCTTTTATACTATTTTTGCTAATATTTTACATGGTTTTTTGTGTATTTAATTCGCATACATTTTAGTTTCTTGATCAAATGATATAAAAAAACATGTAGTTGGAATCTTTAGGATTTCTCTTTTAAAACTTTAATTAGAATTTTCTATTATTTTCTCGTGTTTGGTAATCATTTTTGTTGTAAATTTTAGCCATGATTTTGTTATAGTATTGAAACAATCCTTTGTAATGTGGGATGCTTGGAGATTTACTCGTTTGATCACTTGTATTAAGTAGCTTCTGTGGAGTTTTTGCTTCACTTGCATGGTTTTGAAGAGGCAATGTACCTTCTCCCTTAGGTATCATCATGACTTTATTTTATTCCTCATTTCCGCATTTTATCGCTTTCCTAGATATCATGAGAAGTAAGAAATAAAGAGCGTGCGCTCGAAGTCACTGTTTAAAGACCTGTAGCAGGCATTCCGCACTTCATTTCTTATTTGTGTTATGCTTATGTTTGTTTCCTTTCTTGTTGATCGATAAGTCACTTAGTTTAGAAATTGAGATCACGACTTCGCTCTCAATACATGCTCCCTAAAGGATTTTATCGCTTTCCTTTATTTCTTGTTGATCGATGAGTCACTCAATTTAGAAATTGACATCACGACTTCGCTCTCAGTGCATGTTCCTTATAGGATAGTATGTTAGACTTTATTTAGCATGCTAACTTAGATAGGTTCCCTCATTGTATATGTTGGCTGAAGATTTTGATAATATTATTAGAAGCCAAGTGAATTGAACATTTCGATCGAAATGAAACAAAGCGTCATGTTTCGAAATAGCAGAAGCAGTGTTTCGAATAAGCATATCAAAGCTTGGAGCTTCGAGTGGCAATTATGGGAACATATCTAAAGAAGTCTCGAAATGACAACGAGGCTGTGTCTGAGAAGTGCGTTCGAAGCGGAGAAGTACCAAAACATTTGAAATTCAAATGCAAGCGGGACATTCGAAGTTTGAAATTTATGTGCTGGAGCATTTGGAGACACGTGGAACCAAGAGAGGGGCATTGTTCTGCATGTTCTGAACGTGGCATAATCTTATAGCAAGACCGTTATGGTCGAAGTAGTATAAATAGAAGTCTTAGTATTAGGATTTCGTGTGTCATATCTATTGTACTAAATACTCAGTAAACATTCAAATTACCACATGGCTAGGGAAACGAATGCAAGAGCAATGTACGTATGATAGCACCACATGTTTATGATTTAATGAAAACTCTTCATCATTTCCAGTACTTTCCTTTATCTTTCTGCCAAATACCATTTACAAGTTTTCTCATTTAAAGTCTTTTTATTCGAAATCTTTTCATTGAAGCCTTACATTTTTAATGCTTTCTTTACATTTCAAACACTTTACATTTCAGAAAACTGTCATACTTTTCATGCCTTTATCTTCAAGTTTTATCTTTCGAACGCCTATTTTTACTTAAAGTCATTTTACAGATTTCTTGCATTAAACGCTTTCTTCATATTTCGAATCTTTTACATTCCAGAGCATCTTTTACATTAACTGTTTTTATAATTCGAAGCCATTTACTTGTCTTTTATGCAATTTTACATGTCTTTACAATTAACATTTATTCATGCAATTTAGTTTCACGCACATATATTTTGATTAAACCTTTAGATCTTTAAGAGAGAAATTGAAATAAGTCAAACACCTACACAACACTCTAAATACCAACCATGAATATCTGTTCAATCATGAGAGTTACCCTAATGACCAATAAGTCCTAGGATCAATCTAGTCGATCCTGCGAGTTACCAGAGAAATTGAATAACAGTCAGTAAGTTTATTCGATAGTTTGGAAGACTAGCGGTTGTTTACCAGAAATCACTGGAAACAAATTGGCACACCCGGTGGGACCAATAATTGGACATTAGAAATAAAGATTGTTGAGACATAACCATTATAAAAACGTTGGAACCTAAGAATTTTGCTGTTTTATGAACATAAGAAGTGGTAAAATAACCAACAGCAACCAACCCTTATCCAGAAGAAAACGTTTGAACAAGATGTCTAATTCTGACAATCAACAAGGGGAACAAAATGCCCCACATACAACAGGAACTAATGTGTCCACTTCGATGGGAACATCTAATGTGATCCCTTCGAATGCACAGTCTGTTGCATCTTCAACCAGGAATATAGCCACCAATGGAGTAAGTGGCATATCAACTAATAGTTCGATCTTAGGAAATACTGGAACCGTTGGTTATCCTGGGGGATTTGTTCCACCATCAGGGACACAATCTCATTTCGCCACGCCACTAACTAGACCACCCGGTTTCGATGGTAATAGAACCAGAAATTCCTCTTATGGAATGCCAACATCTTTTATGGCAGGTTTACACAATTCCACATCAAACTCATCACCACAATTAGGGTCTGGGTCTGGGGCGAATCAGTTTATGACAAATAACCAAGGGTCAGTGGGTTATAGCACAATGCCTATTTTGACCACAGAAAACCAGTTGGCTTTTAGGCAATTGATGGATGACAGTAACCATAATATGATAGGGGTGTTAGCACAAACTATGCAGGAAATATTTGCCCCAATAGTACAAAATGTGACTGTGACAAATAGGGAAAACGCTGACAACATGAGTCGAATAGCAGATTTCTTTGCTCCTCCAGGAAGGCATAGGCAGAATCAGGCGGGAGTTCGAGCAAACATTCCTGTTATGGAACAAATTGCTAACGACCCAATTTATAGACCACCTAGAGAAGAAGTTAACTTGGGGGCAAGGGCACCAAGGCTAGAAGCCCCAATAATCCCAGGCCCACAAAGAGAAATTATGGAACCAGGGGCAAGGGTCGAAAGGCTAGAAGCCCCAGAGTTTCGAGAAGAACAACCTAGGGGGGTTGTCATGGTTGGTCGAAATCAAGATGTTGATGCTGTCGTTCATAGAATTCGAAACGATAACATCTTGGCAGAAAACAATCTAACCACCATGATAGAGAGAGTCATGGCCCAGAATGGCCTTAACACAGGAATGAGGAGGCCAAATTATGCTTCTCCTATATTAGATTGCATAATGCATACTGATTTTCCAAGGGGATATAAAATCCCTAAATTTACAAAGTTCGCTGGGGATACCAATGAGTCAACAGTCGAACATATAGCCAGATATCTAACCGAAGCGGGAGATATAGCCAATAATGAAGATCTCAGGATCAAATACTTCCCAAGTTCCCTGACTAAAAACTCCTTCACGTGGTTTACCACTTTGCCTCCTGGGTCCATTGATACTTGGGCTCTTTTGGAGAGATTATTCCATGAACAATTTTACATGGGACAGTCGAAAATAAGCTTGAAGGAATTAGCCAGTGTCAAGAGAAAGTTCACCGAACCCATAGATGATTATCTGAACAGATTTAGGCTTTTGAAATCCAGATGTTACACAGTAGTGCCTGAACATGAGTTAGTCGAAATGGCCGCTGGTGGCTTGGATTACTCTATTAAAAAGAAACTAGACACTCAATATTTGAGGGACATGGCTCAGTTAGCCGATAGGGTTCGACAGGTCGAAAGGCTAAAGGCCGAAAAGGCCAGAGTATTTAAGAATAACAAGAAAGAAAGGATCTCTTATGTTGGAACTGAGGAAGCAGAAGATTATCCTGAATTCGAATTCGAAGAGGTCGAAATCGACCTCGCTGAACTAAAACAGGCTCCACCTTACTCCTGCAAATTATTGGTTCCCACAAAAGGGAAAGAGATTGTTGAAAATGAGAAAAGTGACAAATTCCCAAAGAAGGTTTATACCTTCGATGTCACTAAATGTGACGAGATTTTTGATTTACTTGTCAAAGATGGCCAACTCATTATGCCATCAAATGTCAAAATACCTCCTTTAGATCAAAGAAAGAAGAGAGGATTTTGCAAATATCATAGTTTCCTAGGCCACAAAACCTCACAGTGTTTTCTTTTCAGGGACCTAATCCAGAATGCAATCAAAGATGGCAGACTGAAGTTTGTTGATAAGGCAAAGATGAATGTGGACGAAGATCCCTTGGACGTCGCAGACACCAACTACTCCGAGCCTGCATGCATTGGAGAGATTAACATGGTTGAAGCTGACCAAATTGATGTCCCAATAGGAGAGAAAGATACTGAAAACGAAAGTTGGGTGATGGTCGAAGTCGATAAGGAGGTCACTGAAGACATCCAGAAGATACCAGAGACTTCGATTGAAGCAGCGCCTGTAGCTGTTGCAAAAGAAACCCAGACTACTGAAGGCCAGGAAAATCAAAACCAAGAACTAACACAGGTCACTGAAGGCCTGAGGCTGGAATTGGAGAAAGTCCAAATCACGAAGCCAACTTCCCCTCAGAAGGAAATATGGGACACTCTAGGGGAACCCAGTGGAAAATTTGACTATTTGGTCAAATATTCTGCCCTAGAGAGTTCGAAGGTGTGATCGGTGGATCTGGAACTGACTGTTTAACGCTGGTTCGCGAAATGTCGCGGAAGCAAGAGTCGCCACCGTCTTTTATTTTCTCCAATAGGAAAGGACAAAAGCACAGAAAAATTCCTTAAAGAGATTGTTCTCGGTTCGGGAGGTAGGTTATAGAAAGGGAAGGTGTTAGCACCCTTTCTATCCATGGTTATCCATGGGCTCTTAGATACTTGCTCAATGTGTTTTCAAAATTGTTTTGCGTGCTTTTCAATGTGGGTTAAGAAAAAGTTTCTTTGAAAAATTTCAGATCGACTCGTACGTCAGAGTGTTTGAAAAATTTGCTTTGAAAGCTTTTGAAAATGTGTCAGTGTGAAAAGTCTTTTTTGAGTTTGTTTCGAGATTAGAGCAAGTATCCTTGAGAACCTACCTACCCTAAGGAATTCGTCTGTGTAAAAGTCCTTAAAAGTAGTGCCATCCCACCATTGAGAGGTAGGTAGCACCACCATTGGAGGTGTTCGGGTCAATTCGAGTTTCGGGACATGGTGATCACCAGAGCAATGGGAAGACACCTTAGAAGCTACCCTCATGCCAGGTTCCCGGATCATGAGGACTTACTAAGACATCCTCTACTCGACGATCACCTTTCGAAAGGCAACAGTGAGGCGTACCCTAGGGGTGGTGTGTGCGAATTGTGTGTCATGTTTCAGTTTATTTGTCTTATCATGTTTGTCGTGTTCTACGCTTGATTTTAATTTAAGTCCATACAGTCTTTCATGCTTTTTTAACAGTTATAAGGTTGCGGGAAATAAATCTAAGATTATTACAAAGGCGCGGGCCCACATCGCCAAAATTTCCAGGACCCGATTTAGCGAAAAAAATAAATAATGCGAAGAAATAGAAGTGTAAAGAATTTAAAGTTACATGGCTTCGGGGCAATTACATAATTATAATAAACGATAAAAGATAAATGCGCGAATTAAATAATTAATGACGGAACTAGGGCGTTGGACCCTTTTTGCAAATAATTAAAAAGTTAATGACAATTAGAAATTAAAATTAAATGGGAATGATGTTTTTTGTGTTTTTTTTTTAGGTTTAATGAAAAAAAGAAATTAATTGAAATTAAATTAAAAGGGAAACCCTAATTCTAATATTTTTTATTTATTATGAAAAGAATTAAAATATGATCTAAATTAAACCTAATTGATTGTGTACAATTTTAATTTATGAAAATAAAATAAATAAATAATAATTATTATGGTGAGAAAAAAAAAGGAAAAAAAAAAGTATTAAAAGGAATAAATTAATTAACCTAATTCTATTTGGTTGGATTTTTATTAAGAGGGGATTAAAATTAAAACCTAATTAACTAAATATTTTACACTCTAATTTATTTATGAAAACAATTATGATAAAATAAACATTATGTTCTTTTTTGTATTTTTGATTTTTATGTTTTTTTATATTTTATGGAAAAATAATTAATTAAAACAAATAATTAAAATAAGCAATCAATTAAAATAAATGAAATAACAAAAAGAAATCAAACCAGAGTGGGGGTGCTGTCCCCAATTAAGGAGGTGTCTTTGTGAAAGGCCTGGCCCAATAAGCTGGACGTTAGTTGACTTTCCATAATTCCATATGATGCGTTTGACCCATGCCTAGGGTGTTCTCCAATCCTAGCCCTTGACTAGATCATTGTGGACGCGTGGATGGTGATTATTGAATGTGCATAGTGGACCACGTCAAGGGCGCTGCATAGGAATTCCTTATGAAAAATAATGTGAAATTTTGGCCAGACCTGGGACTTGAACCCAGGTCTTTGAAGTTACAAGCATAGCACACTACCACTGAGCCATCACGTTCATCTTTAATATATAATATAACACAATTAATATAAAAAGAAAACGTCAATGCTGTTGAAAATTCGCGCGCAATTCAAAACGCCCAATGGCTGGTGGACACGCCTTCATCTCCTCCACTATCCCTGTAAGACAAAGCTTATAGGCAACGGTTTCACTGCGTTGCCAAAACCCCTGTATCAAAAAATAGCGAATAGAATTATATGACACATAAATTCATCGCGAGTATGCCTTCATCATTGTCTTGGTGCGTTGAATCCAACCATGGTGTTCAGAAGTCCCAATTTTTCTTCTACATAAAACCCCTAATTCAAGCTCCTGAAAAACCTAATTTTTGGCAATGGCAACTCTTCATAAAACGCATGAAAACTCAATTAAGTTATATGGTTAGTACAGAAACTTCATAAGGAGTAATAATATACAAGCAAAAATGCCAGAAAATGCTTAAATCATGAGATGCAATTTCAATATTTTCTTGGTTCAGTGGGACTCGTGTATACCAATTCTTGAGGTTTTTGCTATTGTTTGTGATTGGGACACCTTCAGAATTATCTAAGGAAGCGATTGAGACACGAATGAAGCTTTGAATCGCCCTAGAACCTTGAATTCAGTATTGACTTTTTTGTGAAATTTTGCAAGTTTTGAATGCTTCAGCATGCGCAGCTTTTAGTCTCTAGGGTTTTTGTTTGTGGTACTGAGTATGTATAGAAGGCATTAGGGTAACAAAACCAGCACAAATCCAAGGCATTGATGGTTTTCAATCTTTGATTTTTATGAAATCTTTTTGGATCTTTTTCCATGGCCTTTTGTGTTCAATCAGCTCCAATCACACCAAAACTTCCCTAATTGGCATGTACACGAATCATTGAGAATACATATGCATGGAAAGATTTGTTTTGGTCAAGTTTTGTATTTTCTATTTATTTAAATAATTTAAATGAATAAATATTAATATAAATTCAAATAAATAATAAAAAAATGTGAAAATACTTCCCCTTGGGCTTAACGGTCGTGCATAGGCTTGGCATGAAGAAACTTGGAGGAAAATTGGGCCCATTTGCATTTTTAGGCCTTTTGCATCAATGTTGACTTTTCAAAATTCCTAAAAATTTCCCAACTTCCACAAGGCATAACTTGGTCAATTTTTAAGCTTTTCACATGTTCTTGGACATTTTGGAAAGGTCTTTGAGTCCTTTAACCAATGCCTTTGGTCCCATGTCATTTTGATTCACCAATCTCAAATTATGGCCTTTGACTTAAAGTCACTTTTTGTTGACTTTTGAAAATGACCTATAATGTTGAAATTGATAACTTTTTGTGAGAGCCTTTCTTGGACTTGGAATATGAAGATGAATTGTAGGAAATGTCTTTCTCTTCAAAATGAGCTTTGGATGGAATTTTTCTGATAATCCATGTGAAAGTTATGCCCTGGTCAATTTCAGTTGACTTTTTCAGCTGTCCAAATATAGCAACTTTTGCATTTTTGATGATTTCTGAGCCAAATTTTGAGAATCATGATCAAGCATTGATCAAATGATGTTTGTGGCTTTAAAATGATGTGTTGATCAAAATTTTGAACTTTTGACTGTCAAATGACCATTTTGCCCCTACAGTTGACTGTAGTGCAATCTAGGGTTTTGACTGTGCAATTTTGAGCTGAATGCCTTGAAACTTGACATGAAGGTGCTTGACCACATTTGTAGGCATATGAGACTTGATTGGGCCTTTGAGAAGTTCATTTGCTTGACCAGAACTCAAACCCTAGTTTTGACTGTATAGAGGACAGTTGAGCTGCACAACCCTTGGGGAATTTTGTGACCTTGACTTTGACAATTCTTGATGAATATGGGAGGGCAAATTTTGGGGTGCAACAGTTGCCCCTGTTCAATCTTCTTAGACCTGAGGATGCAGATTGGCTGACGTGCCTTTCGTAATCCGAGGGTAGAAGATGATTGGACACCAGAGTGCCCAGAAATTTGCGCTCACATAGTGATAGTGATGATGCGGGAATGGGCTTATAGATGCCATTTGGATATTGCTGGGATAGGATGATGGGCTTATAGATGCCATCTGGACGTTGATCGCGTAAGAGATCCCTTAGCGAGAACCTGCATACCTGCAAAACAGAAAAATGAGTACCTGACACGCTGCAGGAGCTGATTTTAGATGCTTGATATAGATATATCCTGACTGGTTACAGGAGCTGGGTTCTGGAGCTTCAAACGCTGATGAATGAACCAGGAATGGTTACTGCCTTAATCATGAATGGCAAGAGAACCTTGGGTGATTTTAACTTCAACAACGCTCGTTGAGAAAAATCTTGGTGAGAATTACCATCTTCGTAGTGTCAGGAAGAGAACCAAAGGATATTATAGTCTCAAAGGGAGTTACCTCACTCACGTTGGAGAGGGAACTATAGGAAATTATAATCTGAAAGGAGATATCACCTCACGCTCATGCCGGAGAGGGAAACATCTGAAGAAGGAATTACTACCTCACGCGCCGTTGGAGAGGGGACCATAAGAGAATATCACCTCACGCTCATGCCGGAGAGGAGAACATCAATAAGACTTCTGGAAGCAGTATCAGAACGTCACCATCGCTGGGTTTACATCCGAAACTATATTGAGAAGGAATTCTTGAAGCAGTATCAGAACGTCACCATCGCTGGGTTTACATCCGAAACTATATCGAGAAGGAATTCTTGAAGCAGTATCAGAACGTCACCATCGCTGGGTTTACATCCGAAACTATATCGAGAAGGAATTCTTGAAGCAGTATCAGAACGTCACCATCGCTGGGCTTACATCTGAAACTATATCGAGAAGGAATTCTGGAAGCAGTATCAGAACGTCACCATCGCTGGGCTTACATCTGAAACTATATCGAGAAGGAATTCTGGAAGCAGTATCAGAACGTCACCATCGCTGGGCTTACATCTGAAACTATATCGAGAAGGAATTCTGGAAGCAGTATCAGAACGTCACCATCGCTGGGCTTACATCTGAAACTATATCGAGAAGGAATTGCATTAGTTGATAATAGTCATTTTTGTATTGATCTTTTTCCTGAAAAGGTAGAACATAATTGTATGCAAAATCATGATGCATGAACTGTATGTTTTCAAGATCAATGAGATTCGTGTAGTATGATGCATATGCATGTTATAATGATGTATGTGACGTTTTATGAATGTATGTTTGTCTAAGAAAATAAGTCCTTGACGGGTGCCGGGAAGTCGCATCCTGGGCTGATGTTGAGGAATAGTTGCAAGAATTCCAATAGACGAAGATAACTCCGTTGGGGAATAAACTTGGCGAATGGAGGATTCTGCGGGGAGAAAAAGATATTCTAGCGACCATGCTGGGAAGAAATACTCTGTGGGGAGATGCTTTTGCTGAATTGTTGAGGATGACCCGCTGAGGATACCTTGCTGTATTGGAAGTATGAATGGACTTCGCTGGGGATAAGAAGATCCTGTCGACGACGCTCTTTCCGTTGCTTTTGGCTGAGGATAACCCAGTTATATCCTGTTAAGGAAATAACTCTTTAAATCAAGCCGGATGATGCGTTCGTGCCCTGAGAGGGGTGAGCTTCCGTAACTTACTGGGGGTACGCTTATTGCTTGGGGATATGAATTCCAACTTTCCTGGGGAACTTGGGTTGGACTCTCCTGGGGAAGCTTTGATATGTTGGGATGTTCTTCAACGGAACCTACCCTGATGCCTTGGAGGATAGAACAGTCAGACCGCTCAGACCAACCTTTATTGCCCCTGTTTCCCGTGGGGTGCTGATAGTTGTTGATGGACAAACCTTCTTCTGGCAGACAGATGACAAGAAGGCGGGACATAGTCGTACGCTTTAATCCCTAACTTTTGCCTGGACCGCCCTTTCGGGTTTTCAGTCCACCGGGATACCCATTTTTGCCCAAGCCGCCTTTTCAGGTTTTCGACTTGCCGGGTGTACATATTTTTTTCATTTCATCCCTTATTTCTGCCCGATCCCTTTTGGTTCGCCGGGAAGCCCTTATTTTCGCCTAGGTGTGTCAACCTAGCGGGTCTTTGATTTTGCGTAGTATTTTTCGACTATGTCCACGTTCTTAGAATGTAGGGAGTTGCCCCTGTTAGAAGTGTCTTGTCATGCCGTCAGAAGGTGTTTGATCAGCCCAGATTCGTTGTTGAAATGCCCCAAGTGACTCAGGCGGAGATTTGCCCCAGGCTATTTGGCCTTTGAGAGATTCTCCGAATCTTGATTGGACTGCCCCAGATGATTGGACAATAGTCATGCCATGCCCCTTGATTGGAAGTGCTTCTGTTCACTAGGTATTCGTCGTGCGAATTTCTATGCTGTTCAAACAAAAAGTCATATGCAAACAAAGTTATGTTAAAAATGCAACGCTCATGTCTGTCTTGAAGATTTTGAAAATGCGTTCTTTTTTTCATAAAACAAATGAATGTTTGTAAAACGGGATGTCAACTCATTTATAGTAAGCCTTAAGGAGTCAGGATACCTTTTGTCACAATATGCTTTTGAACTAACCCATGCTTCAGCTAGGACTTTTTAGGGTTATATCGTGGCCTGGTTCACGGTTTAAGAAACAAAGGATAAAGGCTCAAAGTATGTTTGTACCCACCCGCTCTTCGTGATATTCTCCAAACCTAAACTCAGTTGATCATGCGTTAGACCTTGCTTGAGTCTTTGCTTTGATGTTCCAGTAATGTTTCAGATATTGATAACCTGTTTTGAATAGGCAGTCATTTTTGCTTTGATTGAGGGTTTGTGAGACCTCTTTTTTTTTGTTATCCCTATTTTTTGCCTGAACTGTTTCCTTTTTGGAATTACAGTCAGCGGGATGCCCCAGTTTCATAAGTCTCTTTTCATAGGTTTAGACTTTTTGGGCTTTATGAATTTTGATGATGACTGCCTGTCCTTTTGATTGTTCTGAACCATTACTGTCTTTGTTCGTTTTGTAAAGATCTCTTCGGTGCCATTTGTTACGCACTTGGATCAACTGAGAGACTACCCTGCCCCAGGTTATGATTAAGGGTTTTAAGTTTCGAAAAGAAAAACTCCTACTTCTTTGGCTCAGAGGGGTTGACGAGGGATTATCTTCCTTATAACTCCAGTGTTTAGGGATTTGAAACAATGCCTGTACCTCATCAGCGGGGTCTGTTCAAAAGAATACTGTAATGATTGTGGTATCGTTTTCGTCACCCTCCCTCAAGAGGCTCAGAATTATTAACCGAGAGTTGACATCAGAAAAAATATGAAAAGATATTTGAACATAATGAAAGTAATTGTATTAATTTCCAAAACAGACGTATGCGATGCATTGATAACATAAAAGAGTTTGCTATGACATTAGTTGTTTGTATAAGCAAAAGAAAGTACAACTCAAAACATTCAAATAAACAAAAGGCTTCAATGATTGGGCAACGGAGCAGTGACTATGTTCGGAGTCTCTGGCACTTCAAACTGAATCTCTCCAGCGTCGATCATATCTTGAATCTTATTCTTGAGAGGCCAGCAGTTGTCTGTAGTATGCCCCGGGCTATCTGAATGGTATGCGCACCTATCGTTGGGATGATAGTTGGGTGCAGAAGTGTTCGGATTCCGGAGAGGAGCCCTTAAGGTGATCAGCCCTGCCTTCAACATTTGTTGCAGTGCTTGATCCAACGACATGTTGAGTTTGGTGTACTGCCGTTTCTCTTTGCGCTGTTGCCCCTGTCCTTGTTGAGCAGGTCCGGGATTAGAGATTTGGATTGCCCCTGCCTCATGACGGCTCTTTTTACCGTGCACAGCATTGGATTCTTTTTTTCCATAATGAGGCTTCTTATCAGAAGGTGCAGCCTCTTGAATTTTCCCAGACCGGATACCAGCTTCGATTCGCTCTCCAGTCAAGATAAGATCTGTGAATCCAGCAGACGAATTCCCAATCAGGTGGTTATAAAATGGACCAGACAAGGTCCCCAAGAACATGTCCACAAGTTCCCGATCAGTCAGAGGTGGTTGTACCCTTCCAGCAAGGTCCCTCCATTTCTGTGCATATTCTTTAAAACCTTCACTTGACCCTAACGACATACCCTGGAGTTGGGTACGTGTAGGAGCAAGGTCGGCATTATACTGGTACTGCTTATAGAAAGCAGTTGCCAACTCCTCCCAGTTACGAACTTTGGTCCCATCCAGTTGATAGAACCATTCGAGGTGAGTCCCTGAAAGACTTTCCTGGAAGAAGTGGATCCACAAGTTTTTGTCCACAGTATATGGTTGAATCTTCCGAACATAGGACCTTAAGTGCAGCTTGGGACAAGATGCCCCGTCGTACTTAGAGAAGGGTGGTACTTTGAACTTGCGGGGGATAACCACACCAGTTGACAAACCCAGATCTCCGAAATCCAGCCCCGGTACCTGTTGAACCTCCATAGCTTTCATTCTGTCCTCCAGTTGCTTATATCGGTCGTCAGCGGGAGGGTACTGCTCTTCATCAAAATCTGTCTCGTTGTCGGAGACCACTGGACTAGGAACCTCTCTCTCATGATGACTGCTTTTTTCCACAGATGGGGTTGTCCTCTCAGCTTCAACTTGTGGTGTATTCCCAAATTTGCGTCTAGGGCTGAACAGAACAGTCCTCTTCTTTTTCTTGTCCTTCTTCAAGAGCAGAGCTTTCAGATCTTGCTGCCCCTGGGTCAGATTCATAATCAGCTCTTGGAACTGGGCGTTCTGAGCCTGGAGGTCCTTGATAGTCTGCTCGGCTGATGATTCAAGATTCATGACGAGCGGCTGAAATAAACAGCGGAGAAGGGTAAGCAACCTGTCAAAGGGATACCTGCAATGCAACGAGATGTATGATATGCATGCAATGATTTCAAGGACCTCGCGGGGTAAACAGAGAAACTTTGTTAGAACTGGAAACCGGTAACTTGATTGAAGGAACTTCATTTTGTTGAGAGTCCTTCATCAAGGGTCAAAGGCTCACCATATCCAGTGGGTCATAGCCCCTGACACCCTTGGCTAGAGGAAAATAAATCCTCTTTGCCCCTGGCTAGGCAATTGGTTCATCATGACCTGCATCACAAGCCCTTGAGATCCTTGAAATGGGTTAGGATGTATGCAATGGTATGCAATGGTATGATGTCATGCTATGCATGGGGTGATGTGGGTAAACCCTGTTATGAGCCCCAATTAAGGACTATAAACAGACCCTGCAAGAAATTCAGTACACTTTGTTATGAGTCCCATTAAGGGCTATAAACAACACCTGCAAGAAATTTGGTAAACCTTGTTATGAGTCCTAGTTAAGGACTATAAACAAAACCTGCAAGAAATTTGGTAAACGTTGTTATGAGTCCCTAATTAAGGACTATGAACAAAACCTGCGAGGAACCTAAGCAAAACCTGTCATGAATCCCAATTAGGGACTATAAACAGAACCTGCAAGTGGTTAGTATATCCTGTTATAAGTCCCAATTAAGGACTATGAACAAAACCTGCAAGACATCAAGGGTCAGATAACAAGCATGCAAGTAGGCAAGTACGAAGGCACACAAGTCACACAAGAGAAGCCCTTAGAGTTTAGGCCAGCATGAGGTATAGGTATTACCCTCTTTCAGTTCGTTGGTTCATACCTGTCCTATCAAAGTAACCGGGTTCTTAGAGGATCCCAATATCATTGACTACCCTCAATCGGTCATAACTCCAGCATCGCAATCTTTTCTTGCGGCCAGAACCATCACGAGAGTTTAGCCTCAATGGGCGTAGCATACTGCTACTGTTCTAATGGCCAAGTTGTGTCATTTAAGGTTCTAAGGTCTGTTGGTGCTTAATGACTCCTTGGAAGACCCATATTCTCCCCGTTTCAACACGAGGGATATCGGTACAGACCAAGGCGCCACACCAACGTAGCCACTGCTTCACCCATGTCGGTATACGCCGGACAGGTCTCTCACAGCTTATGCTACCTAAACAGGGTATCCCCAGATCCGGGTTAGGATCTATGTAACTCCCATGCAACCCACAATTTTAAAGCAAACAAAGAAGATAATTGAAAACACAGTGATCTTAATCCTAAGGTACACCTCACTTTAAAGTAATCCCCAGCAGAGTCGCCAGTTCTGTGATCGGTGGATCTGGAACTGACTGTTTAACGCTGGTTCGCGAAATGTCGCGGAAGCAAGAGTCGCCACCGTCTTTTATTTTCTCCAATAGGAAAGGACAAAAGCACAGAAAAATTCCTTAAAGAGATTGTTCTCGGTTCGGGAGGTAGGTTATAGAAAGGGAAGGTGTTAGCACCCTTTCTATCCATGGTTATCCATGGGCTCTTAGATACTTGCTCAATGTGTTTTCAAAATTGTTTTGCGTGCTTTTCAATGTGGGTTAAGAAAAAGTTTCTTTGAAAAATTTCAGATCGACTCGTACGTCAGAGTGTTTGAAAAATTTGCTTTGAAAGCTTTTGAAAATGTGTCAGTGTGAAAAGTCTTTTTTGAGTTTGTTTCGAGATTAGAGCAAGTATCCTTGAGAACCTACCTACCCTAAGGAATTCGTCTGTGTAAAAGTCCTTAAAAGTAGTGCCATCCCACCATTGAGAGGTAGGTAGCACCACCATTGGAGGTGTTCGGGTCAATTCGAGTTTCGGGACATGGTGATCACCAGAGCAATGGGAAGACACCTTAGAAGCTACCCTCATGCCAGGTTCCCGGATCATGAGGACTTACTAAGACATCCTCTACTCGACGATCACCTTTCGAAAGGCAACAGTGAGGCGTACCCTAGGGGTGGTGTGTGCGAATTGTGTGTCATGTTTCAGTTTATTTGTCTTATCATGTTTGTCGTGTTCTACGCTTGATTTTAATTTAAGTCCATACAGTCTTTCATGCTTTTTTAACAGTTATAAGGTTGCGGGAAATAAATCTAAGATTATTACAAAGGCGCGGGCCCACATCGCCAAAATTTCCAGGACCCGATTTAGCGAAAAAAATAAATAATGCGAAGAAATAGAAGTGTAAAGAATTTAAAGTTACATGGCTTCGGGGCAATTACATAATTATAATAAACGATAAAAGATAAATGCGCGAATTAAATAATTAATGACGGAACTAGGGCGTTGGACCCTTTTTGCAAATAATTAAAAAGTTAATGACAATTAGAAATTAAAATTAAATGGGAATGATGTTTTTTGTGTTTTTTTTTTAGGTTTAATGAAAAAAAGAAATTAATTGAAATTAAATTAAAAGGGAAACCCTAATTCTAATATTTTTTATTTATTATGAAAAGAATTAAAATATGATCTAAATTAAACCTAATTGATTGTGTACAATTTTAATTTATGAAAATAAAATAAATAAATAATAATTATTATGGTGAGAAAAAAAAAGGAAAAAAAAAAGTATTAAAAGGAATAAATTAATTAACCTAATTCTATTTGGTTGGATTTTTATTAAGAGGGGATTAAAATTAAAACCTAATTAACTAAATATTTTACACTCTAATTTATTTATGAAAACAATTATGATAAAATAAACATTATGTTCTTTTTTGTATTTTTGATTTTTATGTTTTTTTATATTTTATGGAAAAATAATTAATTAAAACAAATAATTAAAATAAGCAATCAATTAAAATAAATGAAATAACAAAAAGAAATCAAACCAGAGTGGGGGTGCTGTCCCCAATTAAGGAGGTGTCTTTGTGAAAGGCCTGGCCCAATAAGCTGGACGTTAGTTGACTTTCCATAATTCCATATGATGCGTTTGACCCATGCCTAGGGTGTTCTCCAATCCTAGCCCTTGACTAGATCATTGTGGACGCGTGGATGGTGATTATTGAATGTGCATAGTGGACCACGTCAAGGGCGCTGCATAGGAATTCCTTATGAAAAATAATGTGAAATTTTGGCCAGACCTGGGACTTGAACCCAGGTCTTTGAAGTTACAAGCATAGCACACTACCACTGAGCCATCACGTTCATCTTTAATATATAATATAACACAATTAATATAAAAAGAAAACGTCAATGCTGTTGAAAATTCGCGCGCAATTCAAAACGCCCAATGGCTGGTGGACACGCCTTCATCTCCTCCACTATCCCTGTAAGACAAAGCTTATAGGCAACGGTTTCACTGCGTTGCCAAAACCCCTGTATCAAAAAATAGCGAATAGAATTATATGACACATAAATTCATCGCGAGTATGCCTTCATCATTGTCTTGGTGCGTTGAATCCAACCATGGTGTTCAGAAGTCCCAATTTTTCTTCTACATAAAACCCCTAATTCAAGCTCCTGAAAAACCTAATTTTTGGCAATGGCAACTCTTCATAAAACGCATGAAAACTCAATTAAGTTATATGGTTAGTACAGAAACTTCATAAGGAGTAATAATATACAAGCAAAAATGCCAGAAAATGCTTAAATCATGAGATGCAATTTCAATATTTTCTTGGTTCAGTGGGACTCGTGTATACCAATTCTTGAGGTTTTTGCTATTGTTTGTGATTGGGACACCTTCAGAATTATCTAAGGAAGCGATTGAGACACGAATGAAGCTTTGAATCGCCCTAGAACCTTGAATTCAGTATTGACTTTTTTGTGAAATTTTGCAAGTTTTGAATGCTTCAGCATGCGCAGCTTTTAGTCTCTAGGGTTTTTGTTTGTGGTACTGAGTATGTATAGAAGGCATTAGGGTAACAAAACCAGCACAAATCCAAGGCATTGATGGTTTTCAATCTTTGATTTTTATGAAATCTTTTTGGATCTTTTTCCATGGCCTTTTGTGTTCAATCAGCTCCAATCACACCAAAACTTCCCTAATTGGCATGTACACGAATCATTGAGAATACATATGCATGGAAAGATTTGTTTTGGTCAAGTTTTGTATTTTCTATTTATTTAAATAATTTAAATGAATAAATATTAATATAAATTCAAATAAATAATAAAAAAATGTGAAAATACTTCCCCTTGGGCTTAACGGTCGTGCATAGGCTTGGCATGAAGAAACTTGGAGGAAAATTGGGCCCATTTGCATTTTTAGGCCTTTTGCATCAATGTTGACTTTTCAAAATTCCTAAAAATTTCCCAACTTCCACAAGGCATAACTTGGTCAATTTTTAAGCTTTTCACATGTTCTTGGACATTTTGGAAAGGTCTTTGAGTCCTTTAACCAATGCCTTTGGTCCCATGTCATTTTGATTCACCAATCTCAAATTATGGCCTTTGACTTAAAGTCACTTTTTGTTGACTTTTGAAAATGACCTATAATGTTGAAATTGATAACTTTTTGTGAGAGCCTTTCTTGGACTTGGAATATGAAGATGAATTGTAGGAAATGTCTTTCTCTTCAAAATGAGCTTTGGATGGAATTTTTCTGATAATCCATGTGAAAGTTATGCCCTGGTCAATTTCAGTTGACTTTTTCAGCTGTCCAAATATAGCAACTTTTGCATTTTTGATGATTTCTGAGCCAAATTTTGAGAATCATGATCAAGCATTGATCAAATGATGTTTGTGGCTTTAAAATGATGTGTTGATCAAAATTTTGAACTTTTGACTGTCAAATGACCATTTTGCCCCTACAGTTGACTGTAGTGCAATCTAGGGTTTTGACTGTGCAATTTTGAGCTGAATGCCTTGAAACTTGACATGAAGGTGCTTGACCACATTTGTAGGCATATGAGACTTGATTGGGCCTTTGAGAAGTTCATTTGCTTGACCAGAACTCAAACCCTAGTTTTGACTGTATAGAGGACAGTTGAGCTGCACAACCCTTGGGGAATTTTGTGACCTTGACTTTGACAATTCTTGATGAATATGGGAGGGCAAATTTTGGGGTGCAACAGAAGGTCCGCATTGAAGATATAAAACCCACAAGATGGGGAAATGATGAAGCTGAAGGGGAGGATGTTGAGGTAAACATGGTGGACATGGAAAGACCTCACTCTGAGATGGAGGAGGTAGAAAAATACTTAGTGAAAGAGAAGTATAGAATGGAGGATAATCACGCTGGAGATGCTAGTCTCAAGGATTACCTCATGGCATGCCACAAAGGAGATACAGGCATGATACTGTGCCCTAGGTGCAGCATCCTCTGCAATCAGAGAATCGTTGCGAATTTCGAGAGGGTACAGAAGGCTCGAACTGGCAATAATTGGCGCCAGGATAACCAGCTTTTCAGGTGTTATCCCAAGGCTGGAGAAAGTTTGCTGGAATTTGTGTTTCGCTGCTACAAGGGGGAAACCAAGTGCTTGATTTGCCTAAGGTGTTCTGCCGTGTATGATCAAAGCATGACCAGAGCTTTCGAAACGATTTCCTTCGCCCCTTGCTGGAACCATCAAGAAACTGTTCAGATGGGCCCATGTTTCGACAGCAGACACTAACAATGAAGGCCTGATAGCCCTCACCCCAAGGCTGCTCGAAGAGTGACTTTCAAACTCCCTGCTGAAGTGCCAACCGATAGATGGTTGCAAGTCAGAAATGACAAAGGCAAAGACAGATGGAGAAACACCGAATGAAATGCACGCCATGCTATGACATACAGAAGGCAATTCAACATAGCAAAAAGGGAATAGGTAAGATTAGAAAACTACAAAGGAAGGAACCCCATGTCAAGATCCCAGTGGCGCAGGCAACAGAGGATTCAAAAGGCTGAGAGGGAAGCTGTGGCAAACAAAGGGGTCACTTCAACAAAGAACCAAGGTGAATCTAGCACCAACAAACCGAAAAATCAAACTGAAGACAAACCTCCAGTTAATAGGAGGCTTTTCTCTGAAGTACAACGGGACGAACCAAAGGAATACACTTCAGGCCCAGAAGAAGACGAAGATATGATAACAGATAACTTCGAATCGGAGGGGGAGTCTTCATTCAACCTAAACTGTAACGTGGTATTTGTGCTTCCCTGTGAATTTGGGCAGGAAACCGAAATTGATGAATATGAGGAAGAAGATACCATAGATTTGATGAAGCATAGGCCCGTGTGCTACTATGTGATGGACAATGGGGCTGTCGAGGAGCAAAACGCGTTCTTCGAACGTCTAGAACCTGCTATGAAGAACCATCTTAAGCCACTATTTATTAGGGCAAAAGTTGGTGCCCATGGTGTGAACAAGGTTCTAGTGGATGGGGGTGCTGCAGTCAATTTGATACCCCACTTCATGCTGAAAAGACTAGAGATCCGCGAAGGAGACATCAAGCCCCATAATATGGTTCTATCCAATTATGAGGGAAAAGTGGGAAAAACACTGGGAGTGGTCCAGTTGGAATTGACAATAGGATCAAGCTGTAGGCCCACCATGTTTATGGTGATCGAAGCCAAGGCCAACTATAACTTATTGTTGTGAAGGGAGTGGATCCATGGCGTAGGGGCAGTTCCTTCGTCAATGCATCAGCGACTAGTTCTGTGGAGAGATGATGGAATCGTGGAAAACATCGAAGCAGACCAGAGTTACCTTATGTCAACAGTCAATTTAGTTGACAAGAGGGATTATGATAAAAATCTGGCAAAGAATGCTCCGTGTGTTCCAAATGATGAGATTAACAAAACCAGAAACGCCCACTACTACATGACCCTTCGCCATGATGGCCTTTACTGGGATAGAACAATAATCAGTGAAGAAGAGGGAGTCGAAAGCACTATACAAAAACGGCCAGTAGGCTGGGACTTCGACAACCTTATCCATGACTGAGTCCACCTTTTTCGAAAGGATTTCGGCCTATATGGCTGAGAATGAATTAAAAGCGGCCTTAGAGGCTGAAATAAATAAATTAACTGTAAAGATGAACGAAGTAAGTGGGGATGGCTCGAAATGCTCACCCTTCAAAGAATTTGAGATGGATCAAAGGTTGGATGCCATCTACGATAAAGAACCCTTAGGCTTCAAAAGGGACCCCATAGACTCAGGTGCCAAAATGTTGGCACAAGATCCACTCGAAGAAGTCAACTTAGGGGACGAAAAAACGAAAAGAATAACCTACATAAGTGCAAAACTTAGCCCAGGCCTCAAGAAGGAAGTAATCGAAGTCCTCAAGAAAAACAAAGATTGCTTCGCATGGGATTGTGACGAGATGCCTGGTTTAAAGAGAGAGTTGGTCGAACACAGACTGCCAATCAAAGATGGAAAGAGGCCCATCAAACAAACTCCCAGAAGATTCGCACCAGCAGTTCTCACAAAGATTAAAGCTGAGATCGAAAGGTTGATGCGTTGCAAATTCATCAGAACAACAAGGTACGTTGAATGGTTAGCAAATATAGTACCTGTTATTAAGAAAAATGGTTCTTTAAGAATTTGCATAGATTTTAGGGATTTAAACACTACAACCCCTAAAGATGAATATTCCATGCCTGTGGCAGAAATGCTAGTAGACTCTGCTGCAGGGTTCGAATACTTGAGTATGTTAGATGGATACTCTGGGTATAATCAGATTTTCATTGCTGAAGAAGATGTTGCAAAGACAGCATTTCGTTGCCCAGGAGCCTTAGGCACCTACGAATGGGTGGTGATGCCTTTTGGTTTAAAGAACGCTGGGGCAACTTATCAAAGGGCAATGAATTCAATTTTTCATGATTTCATTGAAACCTTCATGCAGGTGTATATTGATGATATAGTCATCAAATCTATATCTGCAGAAACACATTTGCATCATTTGAGCCAATCATTCGCGCGAATGAGAAAACATGGCTTAAAGATGAATCCCCTTAAATGTGCATTTTTTGTGCAGGCTGGAGATTTTCTTGGTTTTGTGGTTCACAAGAAAGGGATTGAAATCAACCAGAACAAAACCAAAGCCATAATGGAGACGAAAGCACCTACGTCAAAAAGGGATTTGCAATCTCTGCTAGGGAAAATTAACTTCCTCAGAAGATTCATTTCGAACCTGAGTGGAAGAACCCAAGCTTTCTCTCTGTTACTTCGTCTAAAGCAAGGTCAAGCCTTCGAATGGAACGAAGCCCACCAGGAGGCATTTGACAGGATAAAAAGATACCTCTCTCAGCCTCCTATTTTGTCTCCACCATCATGGGGGAAGCCCATGAGATTGTACATATCTGCCTCTGAAGTTAGTATAGGTAGTATGTTAGCACAAGAAGATAGCAATGGTATCGAAAGAGCCATATACTATTTAAGTAGAGTACTAAACGATGCAGAGACCAGATATAGCAATTTAGAAAAGCTATGTCTCTCTTTGTATTTCTCTTGTATGAAACTCAAGTATTATATAAAGCCTGTTGATGTTTATGTTTCATCTCATTTCGATGTCATTAAACACATGCTTTCAAAACCAATAATGCATAGCAGAGTTGGTAAATGGGCTTTAGCCTTAACAGAATATTCTTTGACTTTCATGCCTTTAAAAGCTGTGAAAGGTCAAGTGATTTCTGACTTCATTGTGGACCATTCTTTGGTTGAGAAAACTGTCATGAGTTACGTCGAAATACAACCATGGAAATTGTACTTTGATGGTTCAACCCACAGGAATGGAAGTGGCGTTGGAGTCCTTCTAATTTCTCCTGAAGGAATTCCAACAAAATTCAAGTATAAATTAGATGGTCCTCGTTGCTCGAACAACGAAGCTGAGTATGAAGCGCTCATTGTTGGACTTGAAGCTTTGATGGAATTGGGGGCAACTAGAGTCGAAATTAAAGGAGACTCAGAATTAGTGTTCAAACAAATTACAAAGGAATATAAGTGCATAAAGGAAAACTTGATGATATACTTCTTCATAGTCAACAGGCTACTAAGGAAATTTGAATACATGGATATTCAACACATACCAAGAATAGAGAACCAAGAAGCAAATGACTTAGCACAGTTGGCTTCGGGTTATAAAGTTTCTACCAGGAACTTTAAGGATTTAGTTGAATTAAGGGGTAGAGTTATGGCTACTAGATTCACACCATCGGATCTGGAAAGTATGAAATTGGGATATGCTGAGAAACAGGGATTCGAAATATTAGCCATAAACACTTTGTCAGATGCAGATTGGCGAAGTCCACTGATGAGTTATTTAGAAAACCCAACTCTGAATGTGGATAGAAAGACAAAATACAGAGCATTTTCATATCTCCTCATGGGGAACGAATTGTTTAAAAAGACCCAAGAGGGCGTATTATTGAAATGCCTAGGAGAAAGTGAGGCATACTTAGCATTGTCAGAAGTCCACAATGGGGCATGTGGGGCACATCAAGCAGGCCATAAAATGAAATGGCTGTTATTTCGATACGGCTTGTATTGGCCTAGCATGCTCAAAGATTGCATAGACTTTGCTAAAGGATGTGAGGAATGTCCGAAACATGCAGGGATTCAACATTCCCCTGCAAGTGAGTTGCATTCGATCATCAAACCATGGCCATTTAGAGGATGGGCGTTGGATTTGATAGGAGAAATAAATCCTACTTCGTCCAAAGGACAGAAATATATCTTGGTAGGAATAGATTATTTTACCAAGTGGATCGAAGCTATACCATTAATAGTTGCTGATCAAGAGGCTATTATTGAGTTTATACAGAAGCACATTATCTATAGGTTCGGATTGCCAGAGAGCATAACCACAGACCAAGGCTCTGTGTTTACTGGTAGAAAGATGCAAGAATTTGCCCAAGAAATGGGGTTTAGATTGCTAACGTCAACGCCATATTATGCTCAAGCAAACGGTCAAGTCGAAGCAGCCAATAAAGTGATAATAGGATTAATCAAGAAACATATTGGTAAAAAGCCAAGAAACTGGCACAAAACTTTGGACCAAATATTATGGGCCTGTAGAACATCTCCTAAGGAAGCTACTAACACTACGCCTTTCCAACTCACATTTGGTCATGATGCAGTGCTGCCAGTAGAAATTCATCTACAATCAGTTTGAATTCAGAGACAAAACGAAATCCCAGCTGCATTATATTGGGAAATGATGATGAATGAATTAGTTGAGTTGGACGAAGTTAGATTACATGCATTGGAAATTTTGATGAGACAAAAAGAAAGAGTGGCCAGAACATACAACAAAAGGGTGAAGAAAAAAGTATTCATTAGTAATGACTTAGTTTGGAAAGTCATATTGCCCATGGACAAGAAAAATAAAGCATTAGGTAAATGGTCACCTCATTGGGAAGGACCTTTTCGAATAGTAAAAGTATTCTCAAGCAATGCATATGAAATCGAAGAACTGGTGGATGATAAGCGTATCCTAAAGGTTAATGGGAAATATTTAAAGAAATATAAGCCACGCCTGCAGGAGGTTCGAATAGTAACAACGTAACCAAAATATTATAAAGGCCAAAATGGCAAGATAAGATGCCAAAATGGCGTTGTTCGAATATTACATATAAGAAACCAAATTGTAATCAAACAAACACTAAATAAGAATTATTTTTCAATCTGTTGAAAGTGCTTCGAAAAGATTCAAGTCTCTGCTGAGTGAAATGCCTGGCTCCTTCCAAGGTTGCCACTTCTCCCTTGAGTTGTTCTGCAGTTTCCATTTCTGCAAGCCCCTGGTTGAGAAGCTCTTCGAATTGGTTACCAGCAGTATTGGTTTCGAAGGCTATTTGTTGTTCTTTGGCCTCTTTAACCTTCTGTTGAAGCTCCTGAATCTGCCTTTCCCAGAGAAGTATGGACTCAGCTCGAGCCTCATAATCAGTTTTCGCCTGCTTTAGATGCATAGCTTGATCCTCAGCTTCTTGAGAAAGTTTCGAAGCTTGTTCATAAGCAGCATCCATTGCAATGAGTTTTTCTTGAACCTTCTTGGCAGCAGATTCATCTTGGAGAAGGTAACCAGTTACGTTGTCCAGCAAAGATTGAAGATCGAACAAGATAGTACTAACTGGCAAGGAGCAGGTAGCAAGATTGACCTTTGTAAGCAACTCCTTCATAGTATAGCAAGCAATGCTATCTTGTTTGAGCACTTCGAATATATCCACATTGAGAATTGTTTTCCTGATCTTATTAAGAAGTACAATTCTTTCATCTGTGGGAAGAGGATAGCTAGTCGAACTGGTGGCAGCCCTAGCAAGTGGAACGTCCCTTTGAGCCAGCTTCGCCTTCATGTACCCAATAGGGTCATTTCGTCTCAGGAGTGCAAGCTCCTCGGCAGTCATTCGAGACAAAGAGGATTGAGGGAGTTCCACACATAGGGGAGTCACGTCCATTTCAACCTCCATAGGTTTGTTGGTTGTGTCACCATCCCCTTCATTCGTTTCGTGCTCATGATCTTCTTCATCATCATCCAAGTCCACCACTTCGATGTCTTCCTTTTCGCTGCTATTTGCATTGGACTCTGTCCCAGCAGTCGAACCATCATTGGCATCCTCCTCCTCAGACTGTTCTTCTGCAGATTCTTCGTATCTTTGGCCAGAATCAGCTTTCTCTTCTTCAGTTTGAGTGTCCTTTGGGTCCTCTTGAAGGGTTTCAAGAGGGGACTTTTGAAGAGAAGCTCTTTGAAAATCTTCTGCAGATGTTTGAAGTGGTGTTTCGTTTGTCTCTTTCAGAGGAATAGAGGTACCTTGATCATCCTGCTGTTCAGAAGTTCCAGCCAGAACCGCCATATTGGAGGAACCTTTGTTCTGTACAAGGTTGCTGGAATCTCCTTGAGGAGAGGAATTGAGTGGAGCAGCATCTTTGGATGGTGAGTTCGAAGTAGTGGAAGTTGGATTCAAGATGTTCTGCAAGGAGCAAAATAATGTTAAAAACATGCACTAAGATAATAAGAAATTATTATTTTCAAAGAGTGTTAAAGTTCAATTTACCTGTGGACTCTCGGAGGAGAGGTTGCTAGCTATGCGTTCCAACATTACGTTGAAGGTCGAAGGTGGAATTTTTGATTTGGGTGAGGGAGCAGCATCCCTGGAATCAGGTCCAGAGACACTAGTTGGAACGGTACTTTTCGAAATATCCTTCTTCTGCTTCTTCTTCGAAGCAGTTGGTAAGTTTCCTCCAGCCTTGGGGTCTTCCCCAATGGTGTTTGATTTTCGCTTCTTGGGAGTAGTAGGAGGAAGTTTGTTGGTCTGAAAATATTTAAACAAAGAGTTAGATGCAAACCATAAAACATGAGTGAATTCGAAATATCAAGGCTAAGTGATTACCGTTGGAGTTGAAACACTGGTTGTTGTTGGTATTGTTGTTGTTGTTGTTGTTGCAGCAATGGCTGTTGTTTCGGATAGAGTCACTTTGTCAGTGGTTTCGATAGAGGCCTGAGAGGCGCTCCCTTCTTTCGACTTCGAAGCGGCTGTCTTTATCCTGATGGCTGAAAATCGAAACAATTAAAGCAAAGGTCAAAGATATGGAAAATAAAAAAGTTTGGGATTTTCCCAAGCATTCGCACATGTGCCTTGATCAGATTTAATCGACATGGCAGAAAGGTCGTAACGAAGGTGTCTTGGGAAATCGTGGAGCCAGTGTCGAGCCCATGTCACAGTCTCAGATGGCTTTGGTTTCCTTTGAAGATGTTTGAACATCTCTTTGCAAGTGAACCACCAAGGATATGGGGGAAACCAAGCCAGAGCCAGTTCTGAGGTAGGTAATCCAGGAAATTTAGGTGGATGCATTTCGAATGCCGACCTATACCTATCCTCAGGTGACAACCCTGAAGGAAGTTTTAACTTAGAAACTTTTTGTTTGAATTTTTCCTTCAAGGTCTCAGCCGCTTGATGCACAGTGGATTCCAAGCGCGTGGGATCATAAGTAGTTTCAAAATAATTTTGAAAAGCTTTAATCTCTTTGGCATGAGTAAACATACCTTTCTTGGCTGGTACCTGCACATCGAAGGCATCAATTAGTTTCTGTTGAATTGTAAGAGTATCGAACATATAAGTTTGATAAAACTTGGTCCACCATTCCAGAAACCCCTTAGCTGTGAGATGGGTAGGTTCGAAGGTTATTAGCTCAAACTGGGCAAAGCCTTGGTATTGTTCTTGCTGTAATTTGGCTTCCCGTGCCTTGAAAGTTCGCCCAGAGGTAATGGCACTCTCAGTTTGAAATAAGGGTTCAGGAATTAGTTGGCATAAGCCAAACTGTCTCGAAACAAAATTTGGCTGGTAAGCGAAAAGGAGAATCTGATTCTTGGCAGGAGTTATTCTTGAAGAAATGAGTATAGGTAGCAAAAAGGCTCTCCATACATCCTGAATCTCCTTGCTCTTGACAGCTTCTGAGAGAACCATGGTAAACCAGGAAGGTCCATGAGCCCTCGAAGCAAAAGGCGCCATGGTCTCTTCGAACTTATGCCTTTTGGAGAATATCATGATGTACTTCGAGAATAGGACTTTGAAGTCGGCTTTGTCGTCATTTGGAGTTAATCTTCGCAGCCTAGTGCCTTCGACTATTCTATCAGTTATCTCAGGGTCTTGTTCATCAATGGTGTTGGCAGTTGACAAGGAGGGTTCGAACATGGCATTTAGCCATAGCTGAAGTAACCAAAAAGGGCCAGCCAACAGGATATTCTTGGAGGTATGAGATTTTAGGCTCGAAACAGCTGACCTTAGGCTTTCATAAAGGTCAACTAAGAGCAGTTCACTTAAGCACACTCTTCGGTTCTCGTGCAAATCCCTAGCTAGTAGAATAAACCTACTGGCTACCTGTAGGGATCTACTGCAGAAGACGTATCTTGACAACCATAGGGTAAGGAAATAAATGTGTTCTACATCAGACACACTGTCTCCTTCAGCATGGTAATGACTGATAAACTTGGAAAAACTTGCTAGTTTGACTTCGAAGTCGATTATACTCGAATGTTCTTCGTTGTCAGGGATATATGTTTCTCCTACTGGTGATAGCCCAGTGATGGCCGCTATGTCGAAGAAGGTAGGGGTAATCATTCCACCAGGGAGATGGAAAGTATTATAGGTACTGTCCCAGAAATAGAGGGACGCGAATAGTAAAGGGTGGTTGTAAGTGAAACCAGGCTTCGACAGCTTAATCAAGTTGTAGATACCTAATTCTTCCCATTGCTGGGATTTCTTAGCTTCTACCTTATTGAACCAGTTTTGATAAGCAGTGTCGGAGGTGGGGCAAGATCTAAACGGTTTAAAATTACTTTTTACATAGTCTAATACAAAAGGGTCCTTAGGAGGAACAGTTGGATTTTCCATGGTGTTTGAGCCAGAAGATTCTATTGCCTTAGGGGCATCCATTTTGTTAAACAAGGGTTTGAAACTATAGCAAACTGGGAAAATTGTCCTGGTATCTTTTAAAATTTCAAAAACCATAAGAGGGCCCATTAAAGCTAACCTCTTACCAGCAGCGGTGGTAGGAATGAGTACCTGTGATGCATAAAGCATTTCTTTCTCCTTTGAGATCATCTGGGGAGCAAGAACGGATTGACCTTGGTGAGTGATAACTTTACTCTCCATGATAGTTCCTGCGGTCTTTCCATTCTTCTTGGAAACCTTTTTTAGTTGGGATGAAGTAGAAGAAGACATTTTTGAAGAATGTTGAAAGCTTGGGGTTTTTTGGCGAGAGAAGAAGGTTAAAAGATTCAGAATGTGGAAAGAAAAGAAAAAGACTAAGTTGGTGATGTTTTATAATGTGGAAGTTTAAGCATCCATTGAATAAGGTTGTGATACGTGGAAATCATGGGTTGGTTTGATGAAGAGGTGGCGTAAAGTTAACATGGGTAATAGGCGTGATTAAAGATAATCATTGTTTTGTAACTGCACCATACTGTGAAGTGGCTCCAGGCGGTTAAGGAATCCAAAAGTGTTATGATTGACGTGACTGGAGTCAAATGCATTAAATGTTACGAAGATTCGAAGGTCGCATCAAAATCTTGTGTAGATGTTTAAAATAAGTATTTCTCAGAGAGATCGAAATACATATTTTAAAGGGGACTTTTGTTGGCTGAAGATTTTGATAATATTATTAGAAGCCAAGTGAATTGAACATTTCGATCGAAATGAAACAAAGCGTCATGTTTCGAAATAGCAGAAGCAGTGTTTCGAATAAGCATATCAAAGCTTGGAGCTTCGAGTGGCAATTATGGGAAAATATCTAAAGAAGTCTCGAAATGACAACGAGGCTGTGTCTGAGAAGTGCGTTCGAAGCGGAGAAGTACCAAAACATTTGAAATTCAAATGCAAGCGGGACATTCGAAGTTTGAAATTTATGTGCTGGAGCATTTGGAGACACGTGGAACCAAGAGAGGGGCATTGTTCTGCATGTTCTGAACGTGGCATAATCTTATAGCAAGACCGTTATGGTCGAAGTAGTATAAATAGAAGTCTTAGTATTAGGATTTCGTGTGTCATATCTATTGTACTAAATACTCAGTAAACATTCAAATTACCACATGGCTAGGGAAACGAATGCAAGAGCAATGTACGTATGATAGCACCACATGTTTATGATTTAATGAAAACTCTTCATCATTTCCAGTACTTTCCTTTATCTTTCTGCCAAATACCATTTACAAGTTTTCTCATTTAAAGTCTTTTTATTCGAAATCTTTTCATTGAAGCCTTACATTTTTAATGCTTTCTTTACATTTCAAACACTTTACATTTCAGAAAACTGTCATACTTTTCATGCCTTTATCTTCAAGTTTTATCTTTCGAACGCCTATTTTTACTTAAAGTCATTTTACAGATTTCTTGCATTAAACGCTTTCTTCATATTTCGAATCTTTTACATTCCAGAGCATCTTTTACATTAACTGTTTTTATAATTCGAAGCCATTTACTTGTCTTTTATGCAATTTTACATGTCTTAACAATTAACATTTATTCATGCAATTTAGTTTCGCGCACATATATTTTGATTACACCTTTAGATCTTTAAGAGAGAAATCGAAATAAGTCAAACACCTACACAACACTCTAAATACCAACCATGAATATCTGTTCAATCATGAGAGTTACCCTAATGACCAATAAGTCCTAGGATCAATCTAGTCGATCCTGCGAGTTACCAGAGAAATTGAATAACAGTCAGTAAGTTTATTCGATAGTTTGGAAGACTAGCGGTTGTTTACCAGAAATCACTGGAAACAGTATGATAACATTAGGTTAGCGATAGGTTAGTCTCCCTGAGATGTTTTCTTCCCATTTTTTGCATAATCGCATTTAAAACTAAAAATTCTTTCTTCTTAGCAAATGTATAAAAAAATGCTAAGCATATAAAAATTCTTTTCATGGTAAACAAAAATACCAACCAATCCATTTTTTTCGCCATTCGACTTTTCTCTTCTAAGAGCATGTTAGCTCATTTCCACTACAGTTCATAAGTCTCCAAAGGTCGAGCAGTGGTGGAATGATCGAATGCAACATTGTTCATTTAAAAAATACAAACCAACAAAATATATGAGCCGAACTACAATGCTCTGATTCCTTAAAGGGGATACGTAGGCATCTGGTCACGGGGCTCAGCCGAGTGAAACTTTGTAAATATTTCCTTCTTTTCTCCGTGTTTTCTTTGTATGCATTCTCTCTTAGTTTAGAACTCTTAAGTATTAGATTGAACGCACCCTTTGATTAGAATAACAAGAGTGGATCCCGTAGAGTACTATGGAAGTGTGGGGTGCTAATACCTTCCTTTTGTACCCCAAAATTTTCTCTCTCACTTATCAAGAATTTGCTCACAAGATCTCCTTGGGCTCAAGACTGCACTAGGGTTTGATCAGCTCAAGACATCTCCTTAAGCACTAATGACCAAAATTAGGGTTTAAGTTTGCACAAGTATTTTTTAACCTCCAATGCCCCATATGAATTTCATGGATCATTATGGACCCCCAAGATTACTCTAGTCAAGTTTCAAGCCTTGGATCACACTTTTGATCAGTCAATTGAACAATTGACCTAAAAATCAGATGTATTGAGGAAAAAGTCAACCATGGCCAATTTACAGTAAAATCCCATAATTTTTATCCACATCTACATTTTAAACTCATATGTATCATTTGATCAAGTTTGTACCATAATTCCTCAAGAAATTTGATCAAATCTCCAAAAAGGCAAAATGGTCAAAATTAGGGTTTTGACTAGGAAAGGGCAATTTCTGATTTTTGACCTAGCAATTGATCAATTGGTTTAAGTAATGATCTCAAGAGTCCAATTGCATCATTTTTACCTAATGATAGGCTTCAAAATATTGCAAATCCATTGGATTGACAGATGAACTTTGCAGTCAACTAATCAAAAGTCAACTGTATACTGAAAAGTCAAACTTTGACTTTTTGGTCAAATTCAAGTGCCAAAGATCATAATTCATCAAAACATGTCAAAATATGAAATTTATTCATCAAGAAATCAAAAAGTCAAGATTTCATTTTGAAAAGTCAAAATTTCTAAACTTAGAAATTTTTCTAAGTGTTGGAAATTTCATGTTTTTTTTATAACTTTGAGCCAGATTTTCACCATGATGCAAGATGATTAAAGAGAAACTTTCAACATGAAAGTTTTATATCTCCATGAAATCTACAACTTTGCTTCACACAACTTCTTCCAAAAGTTCTTGGATCTCAAGTTATAATTTTATGAACATAGGGTCATGAAACTAAACACTTAGTGAAATTTTGCCCTAATTTGACCAGCATTTTGACCTAACTTCATGACACTTTTTCATATAGTTCCAAGGGGAATATTCAAAAGCAATTCAAATATGGGTTGTAGAGAATATTGCAAGCTTTCCAAAATGTCCAAGAACTCCTTGAGATCATTCTTGAGTAGGTATAATCGAGGAGATGAAGTTATGGTTTTGTCACTTGAATTACAAGCCATTTTTTATGAACACATGAACCAAATCCATGCTAGGCTGCATAATCTTTGCTTTGCAGGCCTCAAACTTGTTTGTCACTCCATAATTAAATGTTTACATAGCTTTTATGGCTTTGATCCAAGCAATTGAGCTATTATCCAAGTTGTATTTCCATTAATGGCACAAAGTTAACATTGTCATTCTTGTAAAGCAAGATTTTTGCATAAAGTTCACATTGAGCCTCTAACTTGTTACATCTGATCACACTCCATCCACAAATTCAGAAGAAAGCTTTTTTAAAGCATAACCACTCTATCTTAGCAAGTACACAAGACTTTGAAACTTGTTTTGTCAAAAAATCACATGTTTAGCTTAAGGATGCAAATTTGAATTCTGATCAACTAGAGCATCCCAAACTTGTTGCTTATAAATAGAGTCACTATTTGTGAGCTAGAACACGAGTTTGAAAACCGTGAAATACACCAAAACCCTCTCAAATCAGAAATTTCCCAAAAACTATTTTGTTGCACAGTTTCTGACCTTGAACCTCAAACTCACATTTCCCTTGTGTGTTTCTTAGCCTTTTAGTTTCTAAAGCTTCCTTGCATCAAGAGTAACTCATCCATGTACCTGTTTCACTTCTGTAACACCATTTTCCATGTCTTCCAAAACCAAAAATAGAGCATCACAGTTGGGCTTCTCCAGACCATTCCAGCCACCCTCAGCTCAAGCCA
Organism: Vicia faba; assembly: GCA_948472305.1. NCBI lineage: Eukaryota > Viridiplantae > Streptophyta > Magnoliopsida > Fabales > Fabaceae > Vicia > Vicia faba. Next base: position 1,533,226,041 of record OX451737.1, read on the forward strand.
GCCATTGCATTAGCTTCCTAGAGGTCAAAGGAAGCTAACCTGATCATCAGCACTGCCTGAAACAAGCTCAAATCCATTTCACAATTTCCAGTTTTGAGGTATTTTTCTTGAACTTCTATCTCATTACTTAGGCATTGTTAAGCTTGCATTTGTGAAGATAAAATGTAGACATCATTGCCCTGAACTTGCACATGTCCATAGATTTCATTTATTTTGATTGAGCTAGGAGAATTTTGAGTTTGAACTTTCTGAAATATTTAGGTCAGAATTTGGTACTTTAAAAATTCTCGTTCATCTTTGATTTATAGTTTATGATATTTATATGGTTGGATTCGTGTGACAAAATGGAGCAATTTTCATGTTTACATTTTTACAAATGGTTGAGAAATGAGCAAGTTACAGATTCTTTGGCTGGAGGTTGAAGATGAAGTACAGTCAGGGCGTGTTTTGTGTTATGTATTTATAATTTCATACAAGTTAACGGATGTATAGCCACCCTAGTGATAAAGCGCGCGCTTGTTCACCCCATGGTCCGGGGTTCAAGCCCCAACGTGACCATTTTGTTATTCTTACATATTCTGACCCCTTTTTTTGGTTTGGCGGGCGCTGGGCCCTTTGGGCCTGGCTCTTTTTTTTTTGTTTTTTGCTAATTAACTCTCATCCTGACTTTTGGCACCACTGGTCCATTTGTACTTATTTATTTATTTATTTCATTTTCTTTTTAAATATATTTTCTAAAATACTAAAAATCATAAAAATACAAAAAAAAAGATGTATTTTATATTTTGACTTATTTTATTTTATTTTTCCATAAATAGAAATATTTTTATTTACTATACTTTATTAATTTTATTAACTAAATCTTATAGACTTAATTAATATTATATTATTTATTAATTTTTCTTCACACCATTTAAAATAAATTATTTTAAAAAAAAGAGACTAAAAATATTTTATAATGCTATAAATATTTTCAAGATAAAAAAATACCAAAAAATACTTTTCTTAAATTTATTTTCTTTTGATTAATTAATAGAATTAGGGTTTTCTTTTAAAATCTTTTTCTTAATAAATTCAAATTTAATTAACTATCTTCTTTATTTAAATTAGGTTAAGACAAAAATCTTTTTTATAAAAGAAAACAAACAAAATTCATTTTCTTTACATTTTGCATCCTTGTACATTTATTCATTTTTATACTTTGTATTTACGTAAATTCCTTGTATATTCATATCAATTCAATATGGTTGTAATAGACTAATTAGGTTTAAATCCTTGCAATCCCCATTTACAAATTATACACCCCCTCCCCAAAAATGTTGTAATAGCGTAGTAACTTTAAATTTCCCAATTTATCGCTTTATATAACATGCTAATAATTAGGGTTTGTATGGGAAGAATAAAATCAATACGTAGAAAAACCCTAATTCAAGACAAAAAACAAGCATGAAAACAACACACTTACACACAAGCACCCCTAGGGTAAAATCCACTTGGTTGCCTTACAAAATGGCCATATTACGCATGTGAGGTATCTTAGCAAAAACAAACGAATACAAGATCATAGTCCCTCGATGACTCTATCTAAGTTTCCTTACAAATGATTTTAGTCCCTAAAGGAGAATGCTAAGATGCCTTGCAACATTGCTAATCATGGTTATACGATGACCCATGCCCGTCCGGTTTACATCCAAAGATAAGGTTGCTTACCAATTCAATGGTAAGACAACAATGTCAAAGGGAAAGTGTTGTACCCAAAAATTTTCCCTCCCATATTCTTCAAGATTTGCTAAGATCATGCTTCAAAATCTCCCAAGGGCTACACAGTCAATCATCCTCCTAAGGCAGGCAAAATCAGGGTTTTGGTTCTTGCAAAGAAATTGAGGTTTCCAAGGGTCCAATCAAGTCCCATATGCTCATACACATTGTCAAGCACCTACATGTCAAGTTTCAAGGCTCACAAGGTCAAGTTGCACAGTCAAAAACCCTAATTGCTCAACAGTCAACTGCAGGGGCAAAATGGTCATTTGGCAGTCAAAAGTCAAAAATTTTGGTCGACATCTTATTTTGAAGCCACAAACATCATTTGATCAATTCTTGATCATGATTCTCAAAGTATGGCTCAAAAAGACTCAAGATGCAAAAGTTTCTATTTTTGGACAGCTGAAAAGTCAACTGTAACTTGACCAAGGCATAACTTTTTCATGGTTCATCAGAAAAATTCCATCCAAAGCTCATTTTGAAGGGGATGAAATTTCCTACAATTCATCTTCACATTCCAAGTCCAAGAAATGCTCTCACAAAAAGTTATCAATTTCAACATTATAGGTCATTTTCAAAAGTCAACAAAAAGACACTTTAAGTCAAAGATCATAACTTGTGATTGTTAAATCAAAATGACATGGGACCAAAGGCATTGGTTAGAGGACTTCAAGACCTTTCCAAAATGTCCAAGAACATGTTCATAACTTCAAAATTGAGCAAGATATGCATTGGAGAAGTTGGGAAATTTTTGTGAAATGGCCAAAATCATTTATCCTTGAAACTTCATTTTTGACAAAAGGGGCCCACTTTTTCCACTTGATTTAGCTTGGCCATGCTTCCCACGTGTCCCACAATTTATTTCAAGATTTAAAATTAATTTTTCCATTTTTATTTAATTTTATTTGATTTAATTCATTTTAAATCTTTAAAATTCAAATAAAAATCAAAGAAATTAATGGAGGGATATATTTTGTGATGATTAGCTTTGATGCACCTTGAAATACCTTCCAAATTCGTGCAACGCCTATTATGGGCATAAAAATTCAAATTTTCACAAATATGGCAAATGGTTCAATGTTGGTTATGGAGGAAATCAAGAACTTCATTGCAAGGCTTAAAAGCTCCTTAATGTGACTGATTCTCATCCAAGCCTATATATACAAGCCTTGCAAGCCTCATTCACAACCTAGAAAAAGTGCACAAACGGCCAGAGCAAAAACTTAAAATTGTCCAAAAAAGTGAGAGACCAAAAACATAGTTGCAAGCGTTTTCAGATCAAAGCAAGCACGTAGCTTTCTTCCTTGCCACTCACTGAAGCCAAAGCAACCACAAACGCGTCCTAAGGTCCACTGAATAGCGCTGTAAGTACTCACGAAATCACCTCTGAACATGGAGTCGTGTTTCTCCATTCTTGCACTTTTTCTGGAAAATAATAGCATATTCATACTCCATGCCTGATTTCCAATGCAACGGTTATATTCAATTTCATTTTTAGGCTTCGTATGACAATACCCATGCCTAGGGTTTGTTTGCTTTATTTTTAGGTATTTTTTTCTACAGGTGAAATTGGGATGGACCATAAGCATCAACGTGATCAGGAGATATGGGTCATCACCCCCATGGTTTTGTTACTTTTTTTATTCTCTTTTCCTTTTAATTTCTTTTTTTAATTATTATCGTTATTATTATTATCATTAAATTAACATAACTAATTTTCCCATAAAATTCAAAAAAAAACCGAAAAAAGCATTTTATTATTTATTAACTTTTTTGTAAATAAACATCAACATTAATTAATTTAGTCTTTTTTAACTAGGTTTAATTTTAATCCTTTTTTCATAATAAATAAAAACAATTTAGAATTAGGATTTCTCTTGACTTTTAATTTCTTTTCTTTTTATTTTCATAAAAAACATAAAAAACACAAAAACATTTTCTTAATTAATTAATTAATTAGTTATTAGTTTTAATTTCATTAATTACCAAAAAGATAAATAAAATTCATTTCTTTTCGTAAAAGGGTCAAAACCCTTAGGACGGTCCCGATTATTTTTTTCGCGCGCATTTACTTTATTTTGATTATTATGTAATTGCTCCGGACATGTAATAGTAATTAGGACTTTACTGTTTTTATTTACTTTCCGTACTTATTTACAAAAAAAAACGGGTCTTTGTAATTTTTGGCGATGTATAGACCCGCGTCTTGTAATAGCGTAGGATTTATGTTTCCGCAATTTACTTTCTGCACCCCCTTAACTGCTAAACTTGCATGAAAGAATGTATGTAAATAAAAACAACTCGTAGCTCACTAATTGCCAAGACAAAGATTAACTGAACACAACACACAAATAACACACACCACTCCTAGGGTACGCCTCACTGTTACCTTGCCCTCGAAACGTGGTCGCCAAATATAGGACGTTTTAGTAAGTCCTTATGTCCATGACCCATGGCATAAGGGTAGCTTCTAAGGTGTCCTACTGTTGCTCTGGTGGCCACACTGTCCCTACAAGCTCGAATTGTGGTCGTCGAGTACAGGACGTCTTAGTAAGTCCTTATGTCCATGATATGATCCAGTCACCTCGGAAAGGTTGCCTCGGAATTAAAAAGGATCAATGGCATAAGGGTAGCTTCTAAGGTGTCCTACTGTTGCTCTGGTGACCACACTGTCCCTACAAACGAATTGACCCGAACACCTCCAACGGTGGTGCTACCTACCTCTCAATGGTGGGATGGCACTACCTTAAGGACATTTACACAGCCTAATTCCTTAGGGTAGGTAGATGACTCGTAGATACTTGCTCTAATTCAAAACAAATCAAAACTTCTTTTCACACCGACACTTTCAAAAAGCTTTCAAAAACAATTTTTTCAAACACTCTTGAGGACTGATACAAGAGTCGATCTGAAATCTTTAAACGAAACTTTTTTCAAACCCACTCACATCTTGAAAAGTAAACAAACATTTCGAAAACACAAATGAGCAAGTATCTAAGAGCCCGTGGATAACCACGGATAGAAAGGGTGCTAACACCTTCCCTTTCTATAACTCTACCTCCCGAACCGAGAACTAATCTCATAAGGAATTTTGCTGTGCTTTTGTCCTATCCATGTTGGAGAAAATAAAAGACGGTGGCGACTCTTGCTTCCGCGACATTTCGCGAACCAGCTTTAAACAGTCAGTTCCAGATCCACCGATCACAGAACTGGCGACTCTGCTGGGGAAATATACTTAAAGTGAGGTGTACCTTAGGATAGTTCATAACTGTGTTTTCAATCGTTGTGCTTTGTTTGCTTTATTATTGTGGGCTGCATCGGAGTTACGTAGATCCTAACCCGGATCTGGGGATACCCTTTTAGGTAGCATAAGCTGTGAGGGACCTATCCGGCGTATACCGACACGGGTGAAGCAGTGGCTATGTTGGTGTGGCACCTTAGTCTGTACCGATATCCCTTGTGTTGCAACGAGGAGAATATGGGTCTTCTGAGGAGTCATTAAGCACCAACCGACCTTAGAACCTTAAATGACCCAACTTGGCCAATAAAATAGTAGCAGTATGCTACGCCCATTGAGGCTAAACTCTCGTGATGGTTCTGGCCGCAAGAAAAGGTTGTGATGCTGGAGTTATGACCGATTGAGGGTAGTCAGTGATATTGGGATCCTCTAGAACCCGGTTACTTCTGATAGGACAGGTCCTAACCAACAAACTGAAAGAGGGTAGTACCCCAAACTTCATGCTGGCCTAAACTCTAAGGGCTCTCTGTGTGACTTGTGTGCCTTCAAACTTGACTATTTGCATGCTCGTTATCTGACACATCAAATTCTTGTAGGTTTTGTTTATAGTCCTTAAACTGGACTTATTACAGGGATTACTTGCACCTCGCACCTTTGCGTCCACGTGCATAAACATCATACCATCACACCATTGCATACATCTTGCATAAGGATTAACTCATTTCAAGGACCTCAAGGGTTTGTGATGCAGGTCATGGTGAATCAAAATGTCTAGCAAGGGGCAAAGGGGATTTATTTTCCTCTAGCCAAGGTTGATAACTTGAGTCAGGGGCTATGACCCACTAGATATGGTGAGCCTTTGACCCTTGAAGAAGGACTCTCAACAACATGAAGTTCCTTCAACCAAGCTACGAAATTCAAATTCTAACAAATTTTCTTGTCTACCCCACGAGGTCCTTGAAAACATCGCATGCATATCATACATACCATTGCATAACAGGTACTCTTTTCTACAGGTTGCTTAATCCTCTTCGCTGTTTATTTCAGCCATCATCATGAATCCTGAATCATCCAATGAACAAGCTATCAAGGCCCTCCAGGCCCAGAACGCCCAGTTTCAAAAGATGGTTATGAGCCTAGCCCAGGGTCAACAGGATTTGAAGACTCTGCTTCTGAAAGAGAGGAAGAAGAAGAAGAGGACTGTTTTATTCAACCCTAGACGCAGATCTGGGAATACATTGCAGAATGAAGCTGAGAGGACTACTCCATCTGTTGGGGAAGGCAGTCCCCAAGAGAGAAGGGTTCCTAGTCCTGTGGTCTCTGACACCGAGACGGACTTCAACGACGAACAGTACCCTCCTACTGAAGACAGGTACAAACAGTTGGAAGACCGGCTAAGTGCTATGGAGATACAGAAAGTGCTCGGCCTGGACTTCGAAGACCTAGGCCTATCTTCTGGTGTGGTGATCCCGCACAAATTCAAAGCTCCTTCTTTTGCTAAGTATGATGGGGCATCCTGTCCCAAGCTGCATCTCAGGTCCTATGCGCGGAAGATTCAACCGTATACTGTTGACAAGAATCTATGGATCCATTTCTTCCAGGAAAGTCTTTCAGGGACTCAACTCGAATGGTTCTATCAATTAGATGGAGCCAGCATTCGTAACTGGGAGGATTTGGCTACTGCTTTTTACAAGCAGTATCAGTATAATGCCGACCTCGCTCCTACACGTACCCAACTCCAGGGTATGTCGCTAGGATCGGGAGAAGGTTTTAAAGAGTATGCTCAGAAATGGAGAGACCTTGCTGGGAGGGTACAACCACCTTTGACTGACCGGGAGCTCGTTGATATGTTCTTGGGGACCCTGTCTGGTCCATTCTACAACCATCTGATTGGGAATTCTTCCGCTGGGTTTACAGATCTAATCTTGACTGGGGAAAGGATTGAAGCTGGTATCAAGTATGAGAAGATACAGAAGGATGCTTCATCGAGCACCGATAAAAAACCTTTTTAGAAGGAATCCAGTGCGGTCTATGGTTCAAGGAGACATAATAGACCAGAACGCCGCCAAGCTGTCAATGCAGTGGTGATCTCAAAACCTGGTGGTGCTCCTCAGCATCACAATCAACAAAAGAGCGAGAGAAAGCAGTTCACTCAGCTCAGCATAACCTTGTCCCAGATGTTGCCACAGTTGCTGGAGACCAAGCTGGTGACTCTAAAAGAAGCTCCAAAGAATCAAAATACAACGTCACCCAAGTATAATCCCAACGCCCACTGCGCCTATCACTCTGACAGTCCGGGCATACTACAGATGATTGTTGGAGCTTGAAAAATAAGATCCAAGACTTGATTGACGCGAAGGAGATCGAATTCGAGCCTGCTGAGACTCCCAATGTGACCACCGCTCCCTTGCCAAAACATGGCTAGGATAGAAAGCACTTTTTGTTCATTTGAATTCAAGTTGTATTCTTCTTTGTTTATTCAAACAATAATATTCATGTCAAACGTTGTTATTTCATTAATGCATCGCATATGTCTGTTTTGGAATTAATCTAATTGTTTTCATTATATACAAAATTGCTTTCATTTTTTGATGTCAACTCTCGATTAATAATTCTAAGCCTCTTGAGGGAGGATGACGAAAACGATACCACGATCATTTACAGTATGCTTTTGAACAGACCCCGCTGATGAGGTACAGGCATTGTTTCAATCCTTAAACACTGGAGTTATAAGGAAGATAATCCCTCGTCAACCCCTCTGAGCCAAAGAAGTAGGAGTTTTTCTTTTCGAAAATTAAAACCCTTTATCATAACCTGGGGCAGGGTAGTTCTCTCAGCTGATCCAGGTGCACAATGAATGGCACCAAAGAAGTCCTTCCAATATAAAAGACAATGATGGTTCTGAATAATCATAAAAACAGGCAGTCATCATTTCGCAGAAATAAAAGCCCAATAAGTCAAAACCTATGAAGGAGACTTACAAAACTGGGGCATCCCGCTGACTGTAAACACAAAAGAAACAGTTCAGGCAAAAATAGGGACAACGAAATCAAAAAAAGAAAGAGGTCCTACAAACCCTCGACAAAAATGACTGCCTATTCAAAATAAATTGTCAACATCCGAACCATCGCTGGTACATCAGGACAAAGACTCAAACAAGGTCTAATGCACGATCAGCTGAGTTTAGGTTTGAAGAACATCGCGAAGAGTGGGTGGGTACAAATGATTTGAGCCTTTATCCTTTGTTTCTTAAAACATGAACCTGGCCACGCTACAACCCTTAAAAGTCCTAGCTGAAGCATGGGTTAGTTCGAAAGCATACTGTTATGAAAGGTATCCTGACTCCTTAAGGCTTGCGGTAAAATGACAAGTTGACATCACATTTTACAAAAATTCACTTGTTTTATTGAAAACTGCATTTTCAAAAACCTCAAGACAGACATAAGCATTGCATTTTTAATATAACATTGTTTGCATATGACTATTTGTTTGAACAGCAAAGAAATTCGCACGAAGAATGTCTAGTGAACAAGAGTATTTCCAAGCAAGGGGCAGGCATGAGCATGGTCCATAATCTGGGGCAGTCAAATCAAGATTCAGAGAATCTCTCAAAGGCCAACCAGCTTGGGGCAAATCTCCATCTGGATCACCTGGAGCATTCCGGCAACGAATCTTGCCTGATCAAACATCTTCTGGTGGCATGGCAAAACACTTCTAACAGGGGCAACTCCCTACATTCTGAGAGCGTGGACATAGTCGAAAAAATACTACGCATAATCAAAGACCCGCTAGGTTGACACACCTAGGCAAAAAACAAGGGCTTCCCGGCGAACCAAAAGGGTTCGGGCAGAAATAAGGGATGAAATGAAAAAATCTGTACACCCGGCAAGTCGAAAACCTGAAAAGGCGGCTTGGGCAAAAATGGGTATCCCGGTGGACTGAAAACCCGAAAGGGAGGTCCAGGCAAAAATTAGGGATCAAAGCGTACGACTGTGTCCCGTCATCTCGTCACTTGTCTACCAGAAGATTTGTCAATTACCCTCACAGGTGCCTTCTCCCACCGAAACAGGGGCAATGGGAATTGTCTAAACGATCTGGTCGCTCTGCCCACCAAGGTACCAAGGTAAGTTCAGCTGCAGAACATAACCAAGATATCTTAACTCCCCAGAGAGTGAGCCAGAAAGTCAATACACTCTCCCCAAGCAGAGTTATCCTGTCAGCCTTAAGGAAGTTGGGTATCCTCCAGCAGAACTCAACATTCCCCCAGCAGAGTATACGAACATTCTTAACAAGCATCCCCGATAGTCTTGATTTAAGATTGTTCCCCGGCGGTATATAGACATTCAATGGAGCCACTTCCCCAATACAGTTCAAAAATTTCCCCAGGAGAGTCCAGTCCAATCTGAAAAAGTTTCCCCAGGAAAGTGGAATCCATCTCCCCAGCAGGAAGCTTATCCCCAGTAGATTCTGGAAGCTTCTCCCCTGCAGAGCACGAACGCGTCTCTCGGTTTTATTTAAAGGTTATTTCCCCACCAGGATATAACTGGGTTATCCTCAGCTAAAAGCCACGGAAAGATCTTCCTCGACGAAGTCTTCCTATTCCCCAGCGGAGTCCATTAATTCCTTCAACATAACACATCAATGGTATCCCTCAACGGAGTTCTCATTCAGCAGCTCAGCAAAATATCTCTCTTCCCACAGAGCATTGTTCCCCCAGCAAGATTGCTAGAGTAGTTATCCTCCGCAGAGTAATCTCTTCATCAAGTTTATTCCCCAACGGAGTCATCTTCTCCTACCGGTTAATTCTTGCAATCTTCATCCCCAGCAGTAACGAAGAACTCTCTTCAACCATCAGCCCAGGATTTAACTCCCGGCATTCGTCAAGGATATATTTTCCTAGACGAAAATACGTTCAAAAAACATCACATTGTCATACATCATGATACACGCATAAACACATCATATCTTACAATCTAATTTATGTTGAGAACATCATTGCTGGATCCATGGCATGCATTGCATATGACTGACTTTTACATTTCAGGAAAGATCCAGTCAAGTTCTCAGCTATTTAAAGGCCTTCTCTGGTCCAGTTAAATCGTTTCCTAAAGATTTTCCTGATGAAGACCCAGTTGAAGATTCCAAGACCTTGCCTGGTCCAGTTAAATCGACTCCTAAAGATTTTTCTGATGTCGATCCAGTCAAAGGCCTTCTCTGGTCCAGTTAAATCGATTCCTAAAGATTTTCCTGAAGCCGACCCAGTTGAAGATTCCAAGACCTTGCCTGGTTCAGTTAAATCGACTCCTAAAGATTTTTCTGATGCCGATCCAGTCAAAGGCCTTCTCTGGTCCAGTTAAATCGATTCCTAAAGATTTTCCTGATGAAGACCCAGTTGAAGATTCCAAGACCTTGCCTGGTCTAGTTAAATCGACTCCTAAAGATTTTTCTGATGCCGATCCAGTCAAAGGCCTTCTCTGGTCCAGTTAAATCGATTCCTAAAGATTTTCCTGATGAAGACCCAGTTGAAGATTCCAAGACCTTGCCTGGTCCAGTTAAATCGACTCCTAAAGATTTTTCTGATGCCGATCCAGTCAAAGGCCTTCTCTGGTCCAGTTAAATCGATTCCTAAAGATTTTCCTGAAGCCGACCCAGTTGAAGATTCCAAGACCTTGACTGGTCCAGTTAAATGGACTCCTAAAGATTTTTCTGATGCCGATCCAGTCAAAGGCCTTCTCTAGTCCAGTTAAATCGATTCCTAAAGATTTTCCTGAAGCCGACCCAGTTGAAGATTCCAAGACCTTGCCTGGTCCAGTTAAATCGACTCCTAAAGATTTTTATGATGCCGATCTAGTCAAAGGCCTTCTCTGGTCCAGTTAAATCGATTCCTAAAGATTTTCCTGAAGCCGACCCAGTTGAAGATTCCAAGACCTTGCCTGGTCCTATTAAATCGACTCCTAATGATTTTTCTGATGCCGATCCAGTCAAAGGCCTTCTCTGGTCCAATTAAATCGATTCCTAAAGATTTTCCTGATGAAGACCCAGTTGAAGATTCCAAGACCTTTCCTGGTCCAGTTAAATCGACTCCTAAAGATTTTTCTGATGCCGATCCAGTCAAAGGCCTTCTCTAGTCCAGTTAAATGAATTCCTAAAGATTTTTCTGAAGCCGATCCAGTTGAAGATTCCAAGATCTTGTCTAAATCCAGCTAGAATCGATTCCTAAAGATTTTTCTGATGACACCAAGACCTCATCTGGTCCAGTTAAATCAATTCCTAAAGATTTTTCTGATGCTAATCCAAATCCAGTGAAATCAACTCCTAAAGATTTTTCTGATGCCGCTCCCGTAAAAGTTATGCCAAGACCTCCTCTAGTCCAGCTAAATCGATTCCTAAAGATTTCTCTGAGACGAAACCTTTTGAACAGTACCAGACCCGATTCCTGTATCTTGCCAGGGTGCATCTGAAGAGTTTGAGGATCCGATTCCTGTATCCTGCCAGGGTGTATCTGTTGACGACTAACATTACCAGACCCGATTCCTATATCCTGCCAGGGTGCGTCTGAAGAGTTTGAGGATCCGATTCCTGTATCCTGCCAGGGTGTATCCGTTGACGACTAGCATTACCAGACCCGATTCCTATATCCTGCCAGGGTGCGTCTGAAGAGTTTGAGGATCCGATGCCTGTATCTTGTCAGGGTGTATCTGTTGACGACTATATTCTCCGGACTCGATTCCTGTATCTTGCCAGGGCACGTCTGAAGAGTTTTTGAAGATTCGATTCCTGTAACCAGTCAGGGCGCATCTACACGAAGAGTTTGAAAATCAACTCCTGTAACAGGCCAGGTAATTATTTTTCTTTCTCAGGTACGCAAGTTCTCGCTAAGGAATCTCTTACGCGATCGACATTCTCTCGATGGCATCTATAAGCCCATCTCTCCACAACTACCACTACAGTCTCCAAATGGCATCTATAAGCCCATCCTCCTATTCATCAGTCTCCAAATGGCATCTGTAAGCCCATTCCCATCATCATACTGCTGACGCTCTACTATATGAGTGCAAGTTTCTGGGCACTCTAGTGTTCAATCATCTTCTACCCTCGGATTACGAAAGGCACGCCAGCCAATCTACACCCTCAGGTCTAAGAAGATTGAACAGGGGCAACTGTTGTACCCCAAAATTTGCCCTCCCATATTCTTCAAGATTTGCTAAGATCATGCTTCAAAATCTCCCAAGGGCTACACAGTCAATCATCCTCCTAAGGCAAGCAAAATTAGGGTTTTGGTTCTTGCAAAGAAATTGAGGTTTCCAAGGGTCCAATCAAGTCCCATATGCTCATACACATTTTCAAGCACCTACATGTCAAGTTTCAAGGCTCACAAGGTCAAGTTGCACAGTCAAAAACCCTAATTGCTCTACAGTCAACTGTAGGGGCAAAATGGTCATTTGGCAGTCAAAAGTCAAAAATTTTGGTCAACATCTTATTTTGAAGCCACAAACATCATTTGATCAATTCTTGATCATGATTCTCAAAGTATGGCTCAAAAAGACTCAAGATGCAAAAGTTTCTATTTTTGGACAGCTGAAAAGTCAACTGTAACTTGACCAAGGCATAACTTTTTCATGGTTCATCAGAAAAATTCCATCCAAATCTCATTTTGAAGGGGATGACATTTCCTACAATTCATCTTCACATTCCAAATCCAAGAAATGCTCTCACAAAAAGTTATCAATTTCAACATTATAGGTCATTTTCAAAAGTCAACAAAAAGGGACTTTAAGTCAAAGACCATAACTTGATATTGGTAAATCAAAATGACATGGGACCATATACATTGGTTAGAGGACTTCAAGACCTTTCAAAAATGTCCAAGAACATGTTCATAACTTCAAAATTGAGCAAGATATGCATTGGAGAAGTTGGGAAATTTTTGTGAAATGGCCAAAATCATTTATCCTTGAAACTTCATTTTTGACAAAAGGGGCCCACTTTTTCCACTTGATTCAGCTTGGCCATGCTTCCCACGTGTCCCACAATTTATTTCAAGATTTAAAATTAATTTTTCCATTTTTATTTAATTTTATTTGATTTAATTCATTTTAAATCTTTAAAATTCAAATAAAAATCAAAGAAATTAATGGAGGGATATATTTTGTGATGATTAGCTTTGATGCACCTTGAAATACCTTCCAAATTCGTGCAAGGCCTATTATGGGCATAAAAATTCAAATTTTCACAAATATGGCAAATGGTTCAATGTTGGTTATGGAGGAAATCAAGAACTTCATTGCAAGGCTTAAAAGCTCCTTAATGTGACTGATTCTCATCCAAGCCTCATTCACAACCTAGAAAAAGTGCACAAACGGCCAGAGCAAAAACTGAAAATTGTCCAAAAAAGTGAGAGACCAAAAACATAGTTGCAAGCGTTTTCAGATCAAAGCAAGCACGTAGCTTTCTTCCTTGCCACTCACTGAAGCCAAAGCAACCACAAACGCGTCCTAAGGTCCACTGAATAGCGCTGTAAGTACTCACGAAATCACCTCTGAACATGGAGTCGTGTTTCTCTATTCTTGCACTTTTTCTGGAAAATAATAGCATATTCATACTCCATGTCTGATTTCCAATGCAACGGTTATATTCAATTTCATTTTTAGGATTCGTATGACAATACCCATGCCTAGGGTTTGTTTGCTTTGTTTTTAGGTATTTTTTTCTACAAGTGAAATTGGGACGGACCATAAGCATCAACGTGATCAGGAGATATGGGTCATCACCGGTTTTGTTACTTTTTTTATTCTCTTTTCCTTATAATTTCTTTTTTTAATTATCATCGTTATTATTATTATCATTAAATTAACATAACTAATTTTCCCATAAAATTCAAAAAAAACCAAAAAAAGCATTTTATTATTTATTAACTTTTTTGTAAATAAACATCAACATTAAAAAGGACGAATTGTGGTCGTCGAGTACAGGACGTCTTAGTAAGTTCTTATGTCCATGATATGATCCAGTCGCCTCGGAAAGGTTGCCTCGGAATTAAAAAGGATCAATGGCATAAGGGTAGCTTCTAAGGTGTCCTACTGTTGCTCTGGTGACCACACTGTCCCTACAAACGAATTGACCCGAACACCTCCAACGGTGGTGCTACCTACCTCTCAATGGTGGGATGGCACTACCTTAAGGACATTTACACAGCCTAATTCCTTAGGGTAGGTAGATGACTCGTAGATACTTGCTCTAATTCAAAACAAATAAAAACTTCTTTTCACACCGACACTTTCAAAAAGCTTTCAAAAACAATTTTTTCAAACACTCTTGAGGACTGATACAAGAGTCGATCTGAAATATTTAAACGAAACTTTTTTCAAACCCACTCACATCTTGAAAAGCAAACAAACATTTCGAAAACAAAAATGAGCAAGTATCTAAGAGCCCGTGGATAACCACTGATAGAAAGGGTGTTAACACCTTCCCTTTCTATAACTCTACCTCCCGAACCGAGAACTAATCTTATAAGGAATTTTGCTGTGCTTTTGTCCTATCCATGTTGGAGAAAATAAAAGACGGTGGCGACTCTTGATTCCGCGACATTTCGCGAACCAGATTTAAACAATCAGTTCCAGATCCACCGATCACAGAAAGGAAATATACAAGAAAGACTTTTGAGTAGGTAGAATGCTCCTAATTACTTGCTCAATTTCAAACAAACATCCTTGATATTTTCAAAACAAACACCAGCACATTTCAAAACATCTTACAAACTTGAAAACATTTTCAAAAGATCAACATCTTTGTATACATTCTTACGAACGAGAATCATTACAAAGATTGCCTAAACAATGGCCTCTTTACAAAATACTTTCAAAAACCACACAAAGCATAATTTCAAACCAAAGCAAGTGATCTAGCAAGTAACTAAGATCCCATGGAAAACCATGGATGAAGAGGGTGCTAATACATTCCCTTTTCATAATCTACCCCCCGAACTCAAGAAATAATCTCAAAGGTCTTTCCTGTTCTTTTTCACCTTTCCTTTTAGATAAAAGAAAAGTCGGTGGCGAATCTTGCTAACCGCAACATTTGTGATCAAACGCAAAACCTTCAAGTCAGTTCTCCCACCGTATCATACTTCCCCTTGCGTAATCGACTCCCTTACCCAATCTCTCGGTCGAAAGACCTTGAATTACCCCCTTTAGGTTTTTCTTTGATATTTTCCTTTCCCTTTTATATGGGATAAATAAATACTCGGTGGCGACTTCATTGATTTTACCGCTTCAGAAAGATGGGACTTCACTGGGGACAACATGGTTGACCAATTGTTGGTTCATCCCGTGAGTCACTCCTAGCTCCCGTTTTTCTTTTCTTAGGGTGTTTATCATTATGATTTTATGGATTATTCATTTTTATATGTTTGACATATGTTTGCATTGCATCTTTATTGTTATTTGTTATATTATTGTTGTGCTGGTTTCTTTGATTACTTGTTGGGTGGGTGTTACTATGAGGTAAAAGGCCCAATACCCAGGCCAAGTGGGAACCACGGGAACATTAGGAATAGAGTGGAACATGAACGGCTAGTTGACTTAGGTTTCACTATGCCTCCTTGTCGTCCATGCTCAAATGAGGTGCAAATGAGGGGGTATCATTTTCACGTAGGTGATATGGCGATAGTTTTTCAGGAGTACCCTCGATTCTGAGTTACCATGACATATTCTTTACCTGTGAGTGGGGAGGGAATGATCTTTACAGGTACAGATGATGACTATGCATGTTCCGTTGGTGACTCTAATTATACTGATGACTTTGATCCTTGGTACTCTGAATTGGTCCGGACCTTTGATCTTATTACATATGACAGTGGTTCTGTTATCAGTTCAGCAGTTATCCAGTACTGCATAAGCTTTGATCTCATGTGTTTGCATACATAACATGTTAATATAATTATCAGCATGCATGTTTTTTTTTGTTTCCAAACATTACTTCCTTGATTCCAATTGTTAAGACAAAAAATAAACATAAGAAATAATATATAATAAATACATGAAAAAATATATAATAACATTGTGGCTTAATAACTGGAACCAAAGTGTACGAACTTTTGGAAATAAGAATATGGCATTTATATTGCATGTCATGCACCATGTTACATTTAATTATGCATTTCATGAGTTCCACAGAAGTCTTACCCAATGTCCTTTGGTCTTCAGAATCAAGCTGTCTCATCAGTACAACACTTGTGCTAAGGGAAGATGGAAAGCATTAAGCAAGAGATTTTTGAACTCCGCAAAGAGATAACTACTTTGAAAGCTGTTATGGAATATCTCACTGCTTTGGTTAAAACTTTGGTTGTTGCCCAAGTCAATCCTTATAGGAAGGAAGAAGAGATGGCAAAAGTCTTCACAGAAACTCTAAAATTATTCTTTCGTAAGAAGGTGATAGTCAATACACCCAATGATTTCCTAGAAGAAGTGAATATGGGAGTGCTCCTAGAAGAGAATGTCCGAAAGGAATGTTTATCTGAAGACAGTGGCACAACTAGTAGTGTGAAAATGTTTGATAATAACTTTTCTAAGAAGAGAACCAGAGGAAGAAATAATCATCGTCATAATCAACATGTTTCTTTTGTCATCCCTGTGTTCAATTTACCTTTTGTCGCTTTAGTTTCGCAACAGAATCAGCAAGTTCCTGATCAGAAGAAAGCTCAGTTTAATCCAATTCCAATGACCTATATAGATTTGTTTCCTATCCTAATGCAGGGGAATTTGGTTCAGGCCCGACCTCCATCGAAGATTCTTGAGAAAATTCCTTGGTACTACAAAGTTGATTTGACTTGTGCCTTTAACCAGGGAGCCCCTAGGCATAGTATTGAATAATGTTACCCATTAAAAGCTGAAGTCTAGAAATTGGTCAGAAGTGGCGTCTTGTCACTCAAGATATTTGTCTTGAGGTTGAAGCCAAGTCTTTGTCAAAGAATAAACATGATTGAAGAATGCCCTGGATTTAAAGGATGATTAGATTTCTCATGTTTACTAGCAATTTTACTGATTTCTCATTTGTAATTCTTCTTGTTAATCATTATACGGTTTGCATGTAAGAACTTGTTTACATTTGAATGATTATCTTAATACAATGAATATGTTTATCTTGAAGAAATCCATTTGTTTCACTCGTATTTTTTTTATCTTAAATTGCTTTTTGCATTATGATACCAATTTGTTATCCATTCTCTTCCCTAGGCGTGGTTTGGAGCGAGAATGATGAATTTAAAATTTAAAATTTTTGGTTGTATGCTTTTGAATAAAACTTTGTTGACGATATACAAGCATTGTTTCAAATTCCCAAACACCTGAGATATAAGGGAGTGAAACCCTCGTTAACCCCTTTGAGCCTTGAAGTAGGAGTTTCTTTTCTATTCAGAAAAAACCCTCATTTTTAACCTGGGGAAGGGTAGTGTTCAGTTAATTTGATCGAGCGTTCGGAACTCATCAGAAATGCGCATCTAAGGATACAACAACGGTTATCCTTCAAAAGGTTGATGAAACCCAAAATCGTAATGGCTAAACTTCACTTATCAAGAGTTTGCGTCAATTGAAGATACCCCGATGAGTATCTCTCGCACCTCAGAAAGTCAGTAGACGATGATACAACAATGGTTATCCCTCATCTTCCAAGAAATAGGGCAGTCACAATTCTTCCAACAAGTCGAAAGTGACTCAACATCACGCGACATGGTCAAAAAGAAAGAAAAGGTAATATGAAAATGAATGAAAAAAATGAAGAAAAAGACAAAAAAAGCCCGCTAAGTCGAAACTTGGAAAAAGCTCGCTTATGCAAAAGTCAGGGTATCCCGCTGGGCTTCATAGTCAAATTCAAAAAGAATTTGTCCAGGCAAAAGTTAGGGAAAATGATGGAAAGCCTGAAAGGAGAAAAAGGATTACAAAATAGATTTCCTTAGAAAAGAAATATTTTGTGTGATCATACAATAAAAGTAAAAAATAAGTGATTGTCGTATCCAGAGAAAACCTTGGTTGGTTCCTCAACTGTCTCAAAATTTCTTTTGAGAGATGAATGTTTAGATCGAGTTAACTAAACTTAGGACTGGAGAACATCATGAAGGGGGTGGGCACCAAATAACTTTGAGCCTTAAAATCCATTTTTCTAAAAAAACCGTGAACCAGGCCACGTTACAACCCTCAAAAGTCCTAATTGAAACAAGGTTTATTTCGAAAGCGTACTTCAACGAGATAGTGTTTTCTGACTCTCATGAATTTTTGCAAAAATATTTGTGTTGGTATCATATGCTTTTGTTATCTTTGATAAAAATAAAAAAAAAATCAATTTTGCTTCCTGGCTAATGATTCATTCATAAGGTTTTGCGAAATATCTTCAATAAAATCTTCAAGACTTACATAATTGTTGCATTAGAATTATCATTCTTAGAATAAACATTATTCTACTTGTAAAACCACTGCGTGATATCAAAGAAGCTTATGTTTGAGTATCAGCAAAGGGAATGTAGCTAAGAAGAAGTTGTCGATTAAAGAAGATGCAACATTAAGCTAATCTAGGGAAATCACGTCGAGATTCGACGAATCTACAGGAACTTTTTGGTCAGGAAGATCATCTTAAAAGCAGACAACCAAGGGCAAGTCGTGAAAAATATCTCGACCAGTACGGTAAACTTGGGACACCAAATTTGTTTCCAAGGGAATTTCCAGATTTTTTGTCAAGACAATTACTAGGTTCTTCCACGAGCCGAAGGTTTTCCTCAAGCAATATTGTTTCTAACGATCTGCATGGTAGATAGGGGCATGATTCCCTCTACGGTAATTGACCAGCTGGTGGGTGTCTTCCAGGTTGTGGTGTGGTATTGGGTTTGCAATCCCATTTTCTTCCCCAGTTAAGCCTTCGTTCAGATTTTCTTCAAGTTATTATTTGATGTTGGGTTGATGAGCCCATCCTCCCCAGTCAGGTCTTGATTCAGATTTCTCCGACTGAGTGTAATTCCCTTCCGTGGTCAAAAGGTGATCAAGCATAGGTTGCAAAGTTACAAAGCATATACTTAGTTGTTGAACTCTTTCTTCCTTCGTGTTGAGAAGTAATATAGAATCTTTAGCAAGATATTACGCCCTCCAATTATGACATTGTTGTTGTAGTGTGCCTCTAAGCAACTAGACAAGGGCAATATACATTCTAAGAAGTTTTGAGATAAGTGTATACTCCTTGGGTTTTCTCTCACTATGCACCGAGTTTGATTTAAAATCCTCATGAGCTGACCCATTACTGTGATGTCGACTTCTTAATTCTCTAGACGTGTCGAAAATTATTTTTCCCTCTGAAGTTGTTATCCCATGAAATTTCATAATCTCTCTCCAAATAAGTTTACAAAATTATTACGCCTGATATTGAAGATTGTATTCAGGCTCTCTTTGGTGTGTGTGGCATCTTTTCCCCCAATGAATTTAGCATAACAATCCCTATTTGAAGTGTCAACGACGTAGTTTTGCATCTCCCCCGGTAAAGTCTGTATTGACATCCCTGATTGAAGTCTCGACGACATGGTTTTCATCTTCCCCTAGTGAAGTTAGTTTTGAAATCTCTAGTCAAGTCTAGACAATGAAGCTTCCTCTTCCCTTATCAAAGTCCGCATTGGTATTCCCCGGTGAAACATAAAAGAGTTTATGATATTCCCGCAACTTTACTTGTTGCTAGTCAGGTGGTTCTTTGATTGTTTTCAAGCCATGTTTTCCCAGTGAAGTTAAGCCGTGAAATAGGACTTTGTTTCCTCTGTTGATGCTTACCCTCTCGTGGAATCTAATCTTTATTCTGCATGTGACTTGGTCGAGTGTTATCTTCACCCAAGATTAGATTTGTCTGGTTATCCCCAGTGTATTATGGTTATTTTGTCAACATGCGCATGATAACATCCATTCATTCATACACGTCATGCATAGATGAATTTAAAATTCATCACTCATTTGCATTCATTGATGTTTTGTCAGCATATTATCCTCTTTGCTAAGTTATGTTATTCTCCCTCCAATAGAGTTGTCACTGTTAAACAGAAAGTGTATATCCTTTCAATTTCCCCACTGAGTTATCCCTCGTGGAAGAATTTTGCTTCAGCCTCCCTATTCAGTTCATTATTTGGATGAAGTGTGATCCCCTTTTGAGTTTATTTCTCATCGGGTGCTGAATTGGTTAATCATCTCATTCCAGTTTATTTCTGGTTTGAGTCTGTAGTCCCTGACAACATTATTATTCTGATTTCTGCAGGCTTCGAGCCTTGATTTGAGAATGTGCATTTATTTTGCATGCAAAGACTTTTTTCCTCAATAGGAATGTATTGGTATTTCCCCCAGGAAATCGAGCTTCATTTCTCACCAGTCTTATTATAATTCCTTCTTAAAACAGCGAGCAACAGTTCTCTTTATTTGAGCAACCTGTTTTTCCCGGTAAGTCTGTTAATTCCAGAGAAGTTGTTTTTTTCCAATGAACGGTAGCCTTGTCATTATGGAAGGTAGTTCGTTGATAGAAATTTGTTATCCCAATGAATGGTAGCCTTGTCATTATGGAAGGTAGTTCGTTGATGAAAATTTGTCACTCTAATGAATGGTAGCCTTGTCATTATGGAAGGTAGTTCGTTGCTGAGATGTTGTTATTCTGATGAATGTTAGTCTCGTCATTATGGGAGATAGTTCATTAATGAAGATGTTACTCCGATGAATGGTAGTCTCGTCATTATGGGAGATAGTTCGTTGATGAAGATTGTTTTTCCAATGAATGGTAGCCTTATCATTATGGAAGGTAGTTCGTTGCTGAGATGTTATTCCAATGAATGGTAGCCTTGTCATTATGGAAGGTAGTTCTTTGATGAAAATTTGTTACTCCAATGAATGGTAGCCTTGTCATTATGGAAGGTAGTTCGTTGATGAAAATTTGTTATTCCAATGAATGGTAGTCTCGTCATTATGGGATATAGTTCGTTGATGAAGATGTTATTCCAATGAATGGTAGTCTCGTCATTATGGGAGATAGTTCGTTGATGAAGATGTTGTTCAAATGAATGGTAGTCTCGTTATTATGGGAGATAGTTCGTTGATGAAGATGTTATTCCAATGAATGGTAGTCTCGTCATTATGGGAGATAGTTCGTTGATGAAGATGTTATTCCAATGAATAGTAGCCTTGTCATTATGGAAGGTAGTTTGTTGATGAAAATTTGTTACTCCAATGAATGGTAGTCTCGTCATTATGGGAGATAGTTCGTTGATGTAGATTGTATTCCCAATGAATGGTAGCCTTGTCATTATGGAAGGTAGTTCATTGATGAAAATATGTTACTCCAATGAATGGTAGTCTCATCGTTATGGGAGATATTTTATTGTTGAGTTTGGTTGTATTTCAATGATAAAGACAGTTTGTTGAAAGATTCTTACAACAATGTTTTTACCCTTTCCAGGTGAAACATCTTGGTTAAAGAAGAAACTGAGACCAGTTCTTGGCTTATAGTCAGGATCGAGGGGAAGTTTGTCTAATTCTCTATCAAATGGTATCTCTTCGAGGAAGTTTCCCAAGAGAAGTTTGTTGTGAAATCTTTACAAGTGGTAGTCTCTTTATTTGAGATAGCTTGTGTTTTTACCCTTTCCAGGTGAAATATCTTGGTTAAAGAAGAAATTGAGACCAGTTTGTGGCATATAGTCAGGATCGAGGGGAAGTTTATCTGATTATCCATCAAATGGAATCTCTTCGAGGAAGTTTCACAAGAGAAGTTTGTTGTGAAATCTTTACAAGTGGTAGTCTCTTTATTTGATATAGCTTGTATTTTTACTCGTTCTAGGTAGAATGCCAGAATTTTGGGAAGTTCGTTATTGCTCTTTGAGACATCACCTTCAGTAAAAGCTAGTGCATTCTCTTTTCTCCACCTTCAGTAAACATTGGTGTATCTTTTGTTTCTTTACCTTCAATAAAAGTCAGTATTGTCCTATGTTTTTTCTACCTTCATTCTTGATTGGGTAGTTCGTTTCCATTCTTAGGCAAGATTGATCTCTTTCTCCTTGTTGAACCTTACTCTGATTAAGTCGATTTGTTTCCATCCATAAGTGCTAATGCCAAATATTTGATTACCAGGCATAAGCAATGGTACCAAGCATTCACTTACTAATCTAGGTGTTGATGGTTATCATCGTCTTTGATCCGGTATTCTCTTCATTGTTCCTGCTTTCGCTTTTCTGGTTAGCGGTTGTCGATCCCCTGTGTTGATGTTACTCTCTTTTTTCTATCTCCTCTATTAGTGGATAGTTCACAGCTATCGGTTAATTGTTCTCATCCATTACTTTTCCCTTAGTTTTTGAGTTTATTTTGTCTCCTCTCTGGATCTTACCCCAGTAAATTTGAGTCTTCTTTTCCCAAGCGGAGCCAATTTGTCTGCAATAGATTCAAATGTTTGTTCTTAGAGTCATGTTGTTCCCTAGAGATTTATTTTCCTAGGTCGACTTCTTTTTGTTAAGTCAGTTAGTTTTATTTTCATTTCTCTAGTGGCGTCTTGTTCACCTATGTGAAGGTTATATTCATGGTCATAAGCGTTTCATGGCATCTTAGGGCCAAAAATAGGGCTTGTTTTGTATTTAAGTATCTTCAATCGCGTCGAAACGAAGATTTTAATCTTCGTATCTCCGGATAGAAGACACTTAAATAAGGGCAGCTGTTATACCCCAATTTTTTCCCCTAAGATCCCTCACCATACTCTGTATATCTCACACATAGCATTGGTCCCATGGTTATAGGATCGAAGAGCTTTGGCATTAGGGTTTCTCTCTATGAATTGAGGTTGTTGTCTTACTCAAAATAGATTCAACTGGTGCTCTCATTATTCTTGGTATGAGATTAGGATTTTGGATCTCAAGCAGCATAGCTGTCTTCGCTATCAGGTTTCCTCAAGATACAAATTTTTCTTCATCAGAGTTCTTTCAAGGAACAAAGGCATTAAGGTTTAACTCAGCCAGAGAATCAGGATTTCTCTTCATTTTACTTGAGCTTGGTAGTGATTCTTCTATAGAGGTTTATTGAATTAATGTCTCACTTCAAGGCTACATTGAGCACTACTCTTCCCTGGTTGAGAGTTCATTACCATCAGTTAGGGTTTATCCTAATCGTTATATCTCAATACATTCCTCTCAAGAAGTTCAGAGGATTTAGTCAAGGACTTATTTCTTGTGATGCAATTTGTTACATGGTTAAGGATTGATTGAAGATTTCATCAAGATAATTCTTGGTGCACAAACTGTGAATCAAGGTAGGTTTGCTTCTTGGGCTTTGATTAAATAGAAGATTTGGATTGAGGTTTCGTTGGAGGTGATTTGAAGATTCGTTCAAGAAATTCCTTTAAGCCCGGATTAATTCAAGAAAATTTGTATAATGGTTTGTATGGAATTCAAAGTTGGTGATTCAAATATCATTCAAAGTCAATGCGAATTCAAGCCCGTTTTATGAGAATTTCTTTAAAGGAGAATTAATTGAAACTTAAGACATTTCTCATTCATTTTGATTCTATTCAAATCCCTTTCAAGTATATATTTTGGCGCAATTTGTCAAATAGTTGCATTTTATAACTTCTAAAAAAAAGGGAGGGGCATTGCAATATTCTTGGTTGATAACATCCAGCTCTTGCAATTAAAGGCAATTGGTTTACTCAGTGCGGTATTATATTTATACATACAATATCGCACTTATGTGTTAGATAAAATAATGATACAATGCCATGTTACATGTTGCAAAATTCAATACAAGGTAATAAAACTATCAAAGTTGGGAAATTCATTACATTCTCAATCACTATGTCATGTTACAGTATTGAATCAAAAAACAAAGCTATAGGAGAAAAGTGCGGTGTGATACAGTGGGAGAACTGACTTGAGGTTTTGCGTTTTGTCGCAAATGTTGCGGTTTAGCAAGAGTCGCCACCGACTTTTCTTTTATCCAAAAGGAAAGGTGAAAAAGCACAGGAAAGACCTTTGTGATGTTTTCTTGAGTTCGGGGGGTAGATTATGAAAAGGGAAGGTGCTAGCACCCTTTTCATCCATGGTTTTCCATGGGGTCTTAGTTACTTGCTTAGATCACTTGCTTTGGTTTGTTTGAAATGGTGTTTGATGTGGTTTGGAAAGTATTTTGTAAAAGAGGCCATTCGTTTAGGCAATCTTTGTAATGATTCTCGTTCGTAAGAATGTATACAAAGATGTTTGTCTTTTTGAAAATGTTTTCAATGTTTGTAAGATGTTTTTCTGAAAATGTGTGTGTGTTTGTTCTTGAAAATAGCAAGGATTGTTTGAAATGGAACAAGTAACTTAGAAGCTATCTACCTACTCAAATGTCTTTCCTATGTATTTTCTATTCCTTTGACATTGTTGTCTTACCATTGATTTGGTAAGAAACCCAATCTTTGGATGTAGACGGGACGGGCGTGGGTCATCGTATAACCATGATTAGAAATGTTTGCAAAGTATCTTAGCATTTTGGGGGACCAAGATCATTTTTGTAAGGCAACTTTTGAATAGCGTCATCGAGGGACTATGATCTTTTGATTTTGTTTGTTTTACCAAGATACTTTGCATGAGTAACATGGCTATTTTTGTACAAGGAAACCAAGTGGAGAAGCCCTAGGGGTGTTTGTGTGCAAGTGTATTTGATTACATGCATGATTTTATCTTGAATTAGGATTTTCTATTTCATTGATTTTATCTTGCCATACATGTCCTAATTACTAGCATTTACATTTGAAAGAAATAAAAATGCGGAAACGTAAAGTCCTACGCTATTACAATATTTAGGGGATGGGGGTACACACTTATGAATGGGGAATTCAGCGAGAAAAATAAAGAAAAATAACAAGGGGAAGAAAAAAAGAAAGAAGGAGGGGGTCGGCGCGCTGCTGAGAGGAAGTCAGAAGTTCTGACCCTGGCCTACTGCAAAATATCAACCTGTTAGTGAAAATGTATGGGTCAGAACTTCTGACCCTGGTGCGCTGCAAAACAGAAACCTGTTAGTGTTGAGGTCAGAAGTTCTGACCCTAGTGCGCTGCAAAATAGAAATCTGTTAGTGGGAGGGGGGTCAGAGGTTCTGACCCTGCTGGGAACACAGTAATTTTCAAAAGTTCTGATATTACTGATAACAAGACAGGCCTCAGAAGTGCTGGCATCAAAGTTAGAGCTTGGTTTCTCCCTGTTCTAATCAGAACATTTGTAGTTTGATTATTTTTCCACAAAACAGAAGGCATGCCTAGGATAGTTTCAACAAGTGTCATGGCGTTTCAGAAGACAGAACCAAAAAGGTCACAGGTAAGTTCTGTACTGATTTACTTCCTACTTAAGCATACAGAGGCATGAAAATCTCAGAACAGGCACAACGTCACAAGCATGATATCTACATTGTGTTTTGAGCATGCAAATCTGATGATGTTTAAGCAGTGTGGTGAGAGTCAACAGGTGCTTACCTTGTCGTTGGAAGAAATTCTGTGGACTGGAGTTAATCTTAACTCTGATAATATTCTGGACAGGTTCTTTGTATGGGTGAATGGAGAGTATATATATGGTCAGAAACTGTAGGGGTGTTCTCTTAGTCAAGAAACAATTTGGGTACAAATGAAGTTTGGAGGAAGGAGATTCAAAGTTGTGTTTA
Organism: Vicia faba; assembly: GCA_948472305.1. Classification (NCBI taxonomy): domain Eukaryota; kingdom Viridiplantae; phylum Streptophyta; class Magnoliopsida; order Fabales; family Fabaceae; genus Vicia; species Vicia faba. Next base: position 1,533,251,712 of record OX451737.1, read on the forward strand.
AGGCTCTTGAAACACTAGGAATTTTGGCAGAGTTTCAAGGTGTTTTCTTGCTAAAAGTTTTTGTTTCTTTTCTAGCAATTTTTCTGATTTTTGACCCCCTCCCTTTTCAATGGACAATGGTTCTCTATTTATAGGCAAAGCTTTATGGATTTTTAAAATGTTAAGTGGCGCCAATATCATGCACTAGATACTGACTTACTCTTGGAGAAAGTTCATAAAGAGTTGTGATGATTGACAGCTTTTAGCCTAGGCTGGGTTAGTAAGCGAGGATTAAGGAAAAGTGACATCCATGAGAGAAAATTAGCGCATGAACCCATACTTATACCTGCACAAGAGCGTTGTTATGCTGCACGTGGAGAGACCCTTTGGACAAATGCTCAAAAGTGGTTGTGAGCATTAATGAGCATTAAATGGTGATGAGATTGGTCAATACTAAGAGATCTTGTAATATCAGATTTGCATCATTACTTAAATATGAGCCAGCAGTTCTTACTTTAGCATAAGCCTAGAACAACCTACCCAAGTTCTAATCTTAGTACTCTGCTGCCTCAACAAATTCTGAGGGTTCTCCAGATTTTCCAACATGTTCTTTTGATTTGTCTCTGAAAACTCTAGACTTAGAGGTTCTGCTTCAGTGTAACACCCAATCTTCTGAACCCCTTACCTTTTGATTCCAGCATGTTCTGAAGGAGCTTTTAGACTTTGTTGCTTTCTTTGCACTCCTCTAGCAAACTCTGACTGAACTTACGTAACTTCTGAAAGAGCCATGTTGTGTTTGAAGATTACGTGTTGAACCATGTTTACAACTTCTGACTGAGTTGGCGTAGCTTCTGAAGAGCCACATTCTGACTGAATGTTATGTGCTGAGCCCAGTTTGCAACTTCTGACTAAGTTGGTGTAGCTGCTGAAGAGCCACATTCTGACTGAATGTTATGTGCTGAGCCCAATTTGTAACTTCTGACTGTGTTGGAGTAGCTGCTGAAGAGCCACATTCTGACTGAATGTTATGTGCTGAACCCAGTTTGCAACTTCTGACTGAGTTGGCGTAGCTGCTGAAGAGCCACATTCTGACTGAATGTTATGTGCTGAGCCCAGTTTGCAACTTCTGACTGTTCTTGCCTGGAGATTGGTTCAGAAGTTCTGAAATGTCATTTTTCTTAAATACTTTAGAAAAATTCTAAGTATTTAGAATTTAACTTTTCCAAGGTAAAATTTGACTTTTGAGCTTGTTGATGAAATAAATTTCATACTCTAACATGTCTTGATGAAATATGATTTTTGTGTTTTGACTTTGATCCAAAAACGAAAGTTTGACTTTTCAGCGTGCAAATCACCATTTTGCCCTTGTAAATGGATTGCTTTGAAAGAAATGATAATTCAATGCTTGGATTCGTTCAAGAGAAAACTTTTGAGAATCCAGGGTGATTTTCCTGAAAAATGAGAGGGCAAATTTTGGGGTACAACAGTTGCCCCTGTTCAATCTTCTTAGACCTGAGGAGTTAGATTGGCGAGAATTGTCCTTCGTGTCTCGAAGGTGGAAGATGATTGGACACCAAAGTGCCCATAAATTTGCACTCGGAGACAATAGGAGGAATGGGCTTAAAGATGCCATTTGGAGAGGTAATAATCCCTTGTTGGGGATGGGCTTGTGGATGCCATCCAAGAATGTTTGTTGAGAAGTAGTTTGTATATTTGAACATTATAATGATGTCCGTGTCTGGAGCGTATCTAAAGGCGTCTTTTAGTGAGTATCGGAATGGCTTCGGGTCTGGAGCGTATCTGAATTATATCAGGAGTGTTTAAATCTGAATGAGTAACAGAATGGCATCTGTGCCTGGAGTGTATCTGAACTGTATTAAGAGTGTTGAAATCTGAATGAGTAACAGAATGGCATACGTGCCTAGAGTGTATCTGAACTGTATCAGGAGTGTTAAAATATGAATGAGTAACAAAATGGCATATGTGCCTGAAGCGTATCTGAACTGTAACTGAGTGTTGCAATCTGAATGAGTAACAGAATGGCATCCGTGCCTGGAGTGTATCTGAACTGTATCTGAGTGTTGCAATCTGAATGAGTAACAGAATGGCATTTGTGCCTGGAGTGTATCTGAACTGTATCAGGAGTGTTAAAATCTGAATGAGTAACAGAATGGCATCCGTGCCTGGAGTGTATTTGAAATGTATCTGAGTGTTGCAATCTGAATGAGTAACAGAATGGCATCCGTGCCTGGAGTGTATCTGACCTGTATCAGGAGTGTTGAAATCTGAATGAGTAACATAATGGCATCCGTGCCTGGAGTGTATCTGAACTGTATCAGGAGTGTTAAAATCTGAATGAGTAATAGAATGGCATCTGTGCCTGGAGCGTATCTGAACTGTACCAGGAAGTTTATTGTTAATGGTGGCTTGTTAATCTTATCCAATGTTTATGATAATATGGATGTAATGTATGCGCATGTAAGCTGATTTGTTGTATTGTTGTATGATTGAGGAAAATAAATCCTTGACTACTGCTGAGGATATATGGATTCTTCATATCTTGAAATTGAAGTATTGACAAAATCCTATTGTGAGAGAAATGTCGTATACTTCTTGAGTAATCTGCTTGGGGCGTCCAGAGAATTTTGATGACTTCTACTGGGGATTTTAAAAAAATGGGAATCCTCGTTCCGTTGGGGGACAATGAAAATTCTGTGGGGAAAAAGCTTATTCCTATTTGGGAAAAAGTTCAGGAGTTTCGGTCGTCTGTCACTCTACCGGGGAGTTATCCTAGGTTAGGGAAAAATAGAAGTTAGTTGTTGTCCGGTTGGTTTTCAGGCTTCACGACAACTTGCTGGGGAGTTTGGAGAAACTGGATGGTTTCCACCGGGGATTAATAGTTTTGAAGTTTCAGCTCCGTTGGGGATCTTAATGACGTACTGTAGGGATTGCTCATGGAATAGCCTAGAGACATTTTCCTATTCTTTCAACCTGTCAGTAATTGTTCTTTTTTCATTTTGTTTATTTGTAAACAGTAATTATGTTCAAATGCATATGTTCATTAATGAATCATTGGACGTTTTTGCAAATAAAACACAAGTGTAAAAGAAAAGGACAAATAGTTTTCTGTACTTGAAAGAGATATCCTTGTATTTACTTTGAATAAGTATTTTGTACAAAGGAGACAGTCATCCTAGTAAGAGGATGGTGCCATAAAAGTAAAAAAGTTTTTACAAAGAAAGATAACTATGTGTGATAATCCCATGGGGTTCCCATTCTGCTATAGCCTCCGTATCTCCAAATATCTCGTCCATTCGTTTCTTCGTCCGAAGATGATTGAATTGATCAGAACTCTGAGTTTGTCAGTGAAGAGGTTGAAGTTGTACTCAAAGTGATCTAACGAGACATAGTCATACGCTTTAATTCCCTAACTTTTTCCTGGACTGCCCTTTCGGGTTTTCAATCCATCGGGAAACCCTTTTTTGCCCAAGTCGCCTTTTCGGGTTTTCAACTTGCCGGGTGCACAGATTTTTTTTATTTTATCCCTAATTTTTTCCCGAACCTTTTGGTTCGCCGGGATGCCCTTGTTTTGCCTAGGTGTGTCAACCTAGCATGTCTCTTATGCGTAGTATCTTTTGACTATGTCTGTGTTCGCAGGGTGTGGCAGGTTGTCACCGTCCATGGTGGTTAAGATCATTGCCCCACCGGAAAAGATGTTCTTGATTACAAATGGTCCTTCATAGGTAGGAGTCCATTTGCTCCTGGGATCACTTTATGGAAAGATAATGCGCTTGATCACTAGATCTCCTTCTTGATATACTTGGCGTCTGACTTTCTTGTTGAAAGCCTTGATCATCTGTTTTTGATACATCTGACCATGGCAAACAGCAGTAAGTCTCTTTTCATCAATTAAGTTTAGTTGATCAAGCCGAGTCTAGATCCAATCTTCCTCACTCAAACCCACATCCTTCATAATTCTCAAGGAGGGGATTTGAACCTCGATAGGCAAGACAACCTCCATGCCATAAACCAAAGAATAGGGTGTTGCCCCAGTTGATGTGCGAGCCGTGGTACGGTACCCGTGGAGAGCAAACGGTAGCATTTCATGCCAGTCTTTGTAGGTGATTGTCATCTTTTGTATGGTATTTTTAATGTTTTTATTAGCAGCTTCGACTGCACCATTCATCTTTGGCCGATAGGGGGATGAATTATGATGTTGAATCTTGAACTGCTCGCACAAGGCGGTGATCATAGTATTGTTAAGGTTTGTACCGTTATCAATGATGATCCTCTCTGGGATACCATACCAGCAAATAAGATTTTTCTTGATGAAGCGGGCAACAACATTCTTAGTAACGGATGCGAAGGAAGCTGCTTCGACCCACTTTGTGAAATAGTCAATGGCCACTAGAATGAAGCGGTGTCCATTGGAGGCTGTAGGCTTGATCTCCCCAATCATATCGACTCCCCACATTGCAAAGGGCCAAGGAGCTGTTAAGACATTTAGAGGAACCAGAGGCACGTGCACCTTGTCTGCATAGATTTGACACTTATAACAGGTCCGAGAGTGTTGATAGCAGTATGCTTCCATGGTAGACCAATAGTAGCCTGCCCGTAGAATTTTCTTTGCCATCGTATGCCCACTAGAATGAGTGCCAAAGGTACCTTCATGTAATTCAACCATAATCTTTTTAGCTTCAATCTTATCCACACAACGGAGCAGAAGAGAATCATGATTACGTTTGTACAGGATGCCATTACTCAGGAAGAACTTAGCAGAGAATTTCCTTAAGAACTTTTTATCATAGATTGAAGCTCCTTATGGATATTCCTGAGCCTCGAGATACCTTTTGACTTCATGAAACCAAGGTTGGTCCACTACTTCTTCAGTATTAATCTTGTGACAGTGTGCTGGTTCGTCCATTCGTTCAATGGCGATCTGGGGAGCCTCGTTATCCCAATTAAGTTTAAACATAGATGACATTGTGGCTAGAGCATCTGCTAGTTGATTTTCTTCTCACGGGAAGTGCTCGAAGGTAATCTGCTCAAAATGTGGTAGCAATGTCAAAACATGTTCTTTGTAAGGGATAAGGTTTGGATGCTTAGTGTCCCATTCTCCTTTGATCTGACTGATGACCAAAGCTGAATCTCCACACATCTAAAGATTTTATTCCCAAGTCTATGGCAACCTTGAGACCAAAGATGCATGCTTCGTATTCTGCCGTGTTGTTCGTACAGTTGAAGCAAAGTCTGGCAGTAAAGGGAGTATGGCACCCTTCCGGAGATATGAGTACAACGCGGATACCATTACCAAGTGCATTGGATTCCCCATCAAAGAACAGGGTCCTTCGGGATCCTTGTCCAGGTTCGTCATGTGGTATGATTTCTTCACAATTGTCTAATGTCATGATGTCCTCGTCCGGGAATTCTAACTTCATGGACTGATAATCCTCTACAACTTGATGGGCAAGATGATCAGCTAGCACGCTGCCCTTTATAGCTTTTTGGGTAGTGTACTGTATGTCATATTCTATTAGGATCATCTGCCATCTAGCTATCCTCCCAGATAGAGCAGGCTTCTCAAAGATGTACTTTATCAGATCCATCTTAGATATCAGCAGAGTGGTATGAGTCAACATATACTGTCTTAGCCGGCGAGCAGCCCATACCAGAGCGCAGCAAGTTTTCTCAAGCAGTGATTATCTGGTTTCACAGTCGGTAAACTTTTTGCTCAGGTAGTAAATAGCGTGTTCTTTTCGGCCAGACTCGTCATGTTGCCCCAATACGCACCCCATTGAGTTCTCTAAAATGGTCAGATACATGATCAGTGGTCTTCCCTCGACTGGTGGCATCAAGACACGAGGCTCTTGTAAGTACTCTTTGATTTTGTCAAAAGCAATCTGACATTCATCATTCCATCTGACTACTTGATCTTTCTTTAACAGTTTGAATATTGGTTCACAAGTAGATGTTAGGTGAGAAATGAATCTGGCAATATAGTTCAGGCATCCCAAGAATCCTCTGACTTCCTTCTCAGTACGAGGAGCAGGCATTTCTTGTATCGCTTTGACCTTGGCAGAATCAACCTTGATGCCTTTGTTGCTAACTACGAAACCTAAGAGTTTATCGAACCGGACTTTGAATGTGCACTTGTTTGGATTCAATCTTAACTTGTACTCCTTCAATCTCACAAACAGCTTTTGCAAGTGATCAAGGTGTTCTTATTTAGTTTGTGATCGGGCTATCATGTCATCTACGTAGACCTCTATCTCATGATGTATCATATCATGAAACAAAGCTACCATGATGCGTTAATAGGTTGCCCCGACATTCTTCAGTCTGAATGGCATCACCTTGTAGCAGAACGTGCCCCACTGTGTGACAAATGTAGTTTTCTCCATGTCCTCGGGTGCCATTTTGATTTGGTTATAGCCTGAGAATCCGTCCATGAAAGAAAATACTTTGTGCTGGGCTGTATTATCAACCAGGATGTCGATGTGTGGAAGTGGAAAAATTATCTTTAGGGCTGGCCCTGTTTAAATCTCTATAGTCCATGCACATTCTTACTTTGCCGTCCTTTTTAGGCACGGGAACAATGTTGGCAACCCATTGAGGATAGGAGGTAACATCCAGAAATCCAGCATTGAACTTTGTCATGACTTCCGCTTTGATCTTCTCTGACATGTCAGGTCTCATGCAGCAGACTTTTTGTTTTACTGGTGGACAGTCTTCTCTTGTGGGTAGAAGATATACCACGATGTCTGTATCGAGTCCCGACATGTCTTCGTATGACCAGGCAAAGATCTCAACATAATCATGCAACAGCTGAATTAGGATCTCCTTGACACTCGACTCTAGATTGGCACCCACTTTAATTTCCTTTTTATCTTCCTCGGTACCCAAATTGATTGTATCCAACAGCTCCTCATGAGGTTGAATAGCTCTTTCCTCTTGTTATAGTAGTCTGGCCAATTCCCCTGGCACCTCACAATCTTCCTCACCTTCGTATTCGTCTTGATAGATCAGATCTTCAGAGTCACTGAAGGCTATAGCAGTATCGTTACCTATGGAATCCGGAATGGAGGGGTACCTGCATTTGTGAGTGTGGGTGTGTGTGAGGGTATAGCCATCTTCAAACAATAAAATGTAAAAGAAAGACAATGAACACAAAAGTTTTGTATGTGAAAAAGCGTCCATGATTCATTGAATGTCATATGAAGATGAAATAAAAACCCTTACAAATGGACCATTGTGTCTCGGGTAAGACACAAGGTTTTCAAAGTGCGAATTGTTCGTGAATATTACAAGTCCAACAGAAATGTAAAAGACAAATTACTGAGAGATGAAAGTTATTGGGACAAAGTCTCTGGCTTCCCAGTTACGAAGTCCTTCGTTGACAGTAGGAAATATCCAATCTTCCAAGCTGCCATCCTCTTCATTGTCTTCTACTGCATTGACCCTTGGTTGCTAATCTTCACAGGTGGCCCCCCAGCACGGGCACGGCGCACAGCCTTCTGAGCAGTTGAAGTAAACCCCAAGCCAAACTTGTCTGATTTGAACGGAATGTTTGGAAGCTTCCCCCAAATGGTGTATCCACCCTTTTCCACTACTGCCTTTGCATCCTTTAGAGATGACATCCGAAGTGGAGGTCTTGTGATCTTAGGAATCGAGGATACCGCCTTGATTGCCTCTACTTCCTGAGAGACTTCTTCAAAATGTTGGAAAGGAGTTTCAATGAACTCGCTATCCAACTCCACATATCGTAAGGAATTTAGATGACTAATCATGTAATCCTCTTCTGCATAAACAGTTATGATCTTTCCTTGGACCGGGTATTTCAGCATCTGGTGCAATGTGGAGGTGACAACATCGGCATTGTGAATCCATGGGCGTCCTAACAGATAGGAATACGAAGGACGGATGTCCATCACATAGAAGGTTGAGTTGAAAATATGGGTTCCCACCTTTATTGGGATGTCCACCTTCCCGTGGACCATCCTCTTCGAACCATCAAATGCTCTCACCACTATGTTACTGGGTTTTAGTGTCAGCCCTTCACAATCCAATCTATCAAGGGCTTTCTTCGCCAAGACGTTCAAATACGAACCCGTGTCTACCAAGAAGTGGGCTAGAGTCGTTCCTCTACACTCCACAGAGACATGTAATACCTTGTTGTGCTTTCTCCCTTTGGGTGTCAAATCAGCATCAGAGAAGCCCAAGCCATTATCAACTGTCAAACTGGCCACACATTCTTGGAATTGGTCCGCAGACGTCTCTTGCGGCACATGAGCTGTCTTTAGAAATTTTACTAGAGCTTTCGCATGTGCTTCAAAGCACAGCAGCAGAGCTAGTATAGAGATCTTGGAAGGGGTTTGCCCCAACTGTTCAACCACATCATAATCACTCTTCTTTATTATCCTTAGGATTTCTTCCATTTCCTTCTTGGATGTTTCGGGGATAGCTAGTGATTGAGCCTTCGTCCGGACAGGCTCTTCTTGAATGCTTTTTCCTTTATTCTCAATAGTGGAATTAGGGATATGGATTGCGTCGTCTTTGTTGGTAGGTACGCTTGCAGGTATAATCATTGGTGCAGAGGTAATCTATGGAACGGCCACCGGTCCAAAGACTGCCTTTAGAGGGGCAATCTCTAGAGAGAAGATTCTACCACTACGGGTAATCTTGCTAGCTCCGGAAATATTGCTAATGTCGAAATTGTCCTCTTCTGAGCTCTCTTCTTCGACAGTTAGTTCATCCTGTTTGATACCATGGTAGTAGATTTCTCCACTTTAATCCCATTGTACTGTTTTATCCGATTTATATGGGACCGGCCCGGGCATTGTAATCTTAAGTGGAGTAGTCTTTGGAGCAGGTGTAATCCTAACGGGTCTTTTAGAGGCCCTGGAAGGATTGGCGTATATGGTTATAATTGAAATGTCTTTAACAGGAACGGGTGAAACAGGAGCATTCTCAAACAGAATTTATTGGTTATCAATCAGTCGTTGGATACCCTTTTTCAACAGAGGGAAATCAAATGATGATGATAGGAAAACATGGCAGTCTTTGTCACAACTTGGGAATATACCAGCTTTCAACAAATTCAACTTAATGATCGGGAGCAGAGTCAACAGTTCATCCACGATAGCAATAAACAAATCTTCTTGGATAGCGTTGGCATTGTGACCATGCTTAGGCATCGGAGCAGAAATAACATTTGGTTTCTCAGGCACATCAAACTTAACTTCCTTCGCATCTATCAGGTCTTGAATTTTGTTCTTCAGAGACCAACAATTGTTAGTATCATGCCCTGGACTTTCAGAATGGTATGCGCATCTGGAATTTGGATGGTAATGAGGGGACGCGGTATTGGGATTCTTTGGGGGCCTCTTTTAAAGTTGCCAAATTTAATTTCAGAAGATGTGGTAGAACCTGGGCTAGAGTCATGTTAATCCTGGTGAATTGCCGGACTGGCCTTTCCACCTTTGGCTGGTTATTTCTTGGCTGGTCAGATGCAGGCTTTGGAATCATAACGGCCCCCATCGTTGGTCGGCGTTCAGTTCTTCCTTGATTCCTTTGTGAATAAACAGTAGATACTTCCTTCTTCCCAGTGAAGGGTTTTTTCACAGCTATAGAGGCCGACGCATCCTTCTGAATCTTCCCACTTCTTATACCAGCCTCCACCCTCTCGCCGGTTAAAATCAAATCAATAAACCCTGCAGAGGAACTCCCAATCAGATGATTGAAGAAAGGGCCCGATAGAGTACCCAAGAACATATCCACTAACTCCCTTTCAGACAGAGAGGGTTGCACTCTTCCGGCTAGATCCCTCCACTTTTGTGTGTAATCTTTGAAGCCCTCATTTGAAGCCATAGCCATACTCTGACGTTGAGTACGGGTATATGCCAAATCGGCGTTGTACTGGTATTGTTTATAGAAAGCTGCGGCCAGGACTTCCCAATTGTGGACGTCGGCCCTTTCCAACTGGTAGAACCAATCAAGTTGCGTTCCTGATAAATTGTCTTGGAAAAAGTGGACCCATAAGTCTTTGTCGGTAGAGTGCGGCTGAATCTTTCTGACATATGATCGGAGGTGCATTTTAGGACAAGACACCCCATCATACTTGGCAAATAAAGGAACTTTAAACTTTGGCGGGATCACAATTCCTGACACCAGCCCCAACTCTTAAAAATCTAGCCCCGGTATTCTCTGGATTTCCATAGCGCTTAAACGCTCTTCAAGGTGTTTGTACTTATCATCAGCTGGAGGGTATTGTTGTTCAGAGTAGTCCTCTTCTTCCTCCTCCTCTTCAGAATCTGATGGTACTTCCGTTTCTTTTCCTTTTCGTTCCCCTTCATCAGACGTTGTTGGAAAAATTAAAGTCCTTCTAGCTTGTCCCTGAAACCTTCTGCCCATGATTACCACACCAGTTGCCTTCTTCTTCTTTTTCTCTTTCTCTTTTTCTAGCAGAGTCTTCAGCTCCTCTTGCCCCTTGGCTAAGGTCATGAGTAACTGTTGAAATTGCGTGTTTTGAGCTTGAAGATCTTTGACCATCTGTTCGAGATCCATCTTACTGAAATAAACAGTAGGGAGAATGAGGAAACTTGTTGCAAAGACCTGTTTATGTTTATGATGAATGATATGTATTCATGCAATGCTTTCAAGGATTTAAAAAATTCAAATTTGTTTCAAACAAAAAGGAACACACGTTATATTAATAAGATAGAATTTAAGTACATCAATGCCCCTTGGGCAAAATAATACAAAATTATAAGGTAAAAAGACATTGCGCATCCTCTTTGGTGCAATGTAGGTATTTAGAGTCTGCTCCTCATGAAGTAGCCGAGTGAGTTCCAAAACCTTCTTCTCGCATGCATAGAATTGGGCTTCGAAAGTATTGTGCTCTCCTTTGAGTTGTATCCAATCCCTTTGTTGGTCTTTGAGTGATGTAGGCATGTCTGGATGTAGGATAGTGTATGGAACTTCTCCCTCCTTAACAGGCTCAATAATCACTGGGAGAATGGAAGGAAAAGGCATCATGAGACTTTGAGCGCGGGTTCGTACCCACTTGAGGTAAGGCACAAGAGGGATGGAATTCTTGTGTCCCAAAGTCATGCTATCCACCTTGTTTAGCATCCTCCAAGCTCGGATGAATCTCTGGCGAAGTCCTTGATCGTTGTTGTCGTAGTCGAAAACCAAACCTTGAATCAGCATATCATGTGGGCCATCCCTTCGGGCATAACCAAATTGTCTTAGAGCTAAGCACGAATTGTAGGTGATGCCTCCCCTAATGCCAAGTAGAGGGACATTAGGGAATTCCCCACAACGGTCAATAATGATAACATTCTATTTGGATCGAGAGCACCAATGAACATCTGAATGTTTGAGTATCATTAACCTTTGTGACCACCTCAAACTTTGCTCATTCTTTAAGACTGATTGGGGAAGATGAGAAATAAACCATCTTTCCAGGAGAGGAGTGCAACACATAAGAACACCCCTTTTCCTCATTGTAAGAGTGTGAAAATAGTGTAAGACATCCCCAACACATGTAGGCACCGAGTTGCGTGACATGAAAATTTTGACAACGCTCACATCTATGAGTTGATCAGGATTAGGAAACAGGACCATCCCATAGATGAGAAGAGCTACAATCTCCTCAAAAGCTTGCAAGTCTAAGGAATTCCAACAACTTTGGGCTTTCTCAAACAGAAACTTTTCCAAGAAGCCTTTGACACCACTTCTAGTTTCCCAATGAGTTGTGACATCAGATGAGTGCAAGTGCAGGGCTTGAGAAATCTCTTCTGGCTCTGGATCTCTTTCTGTACCGTTGAAGGGTAGTTGATTGAGAATAAGAATCCTCAAAAGTTGAGAGAATTCTTCCAAAGTGGGCACAAGCTGATAGTCAGGAAATGTGAAGCAGTGATGCAAAGGGTCAAAGAACTGGAAGAGAACTTTCATCATATCCTCCTCTGTGTTGGAGGTGACTAGGTTGAGTAGACGACCATTCCTCTTGGTGAATGGAGAGTTCTCAGGGATCCTTGAAGCTAGCTCCTTGAGTTGTGGAGGAATTCTTACAAGGTTGATTTGGATAGTTTTCCTGCAAAGTGAATCCATATCCTACAAAACAAGAACAAAAATGAATCTCCAAAATCCTTGAAATGGTTAATGAATGCATATGATGTTCATGATGTCCATGATGTTATGCACAAGTATATATGTACAAGCAAATCAATCAAGTTCTTAGTTTAGGCTTGCATGGGGTTTCATAGGTAAGTACCCTATTGAAGTTTAGTTGGCTCAACCTGTCCTAAAAATAGTAACCGGGTTCTAAGGAGCTCAATATCACTGAATTGTTTCCTTGGTCATTGTTTCAGCTCAAGCCTCTTTAATGGCGACCGAAATATCCCAAGAAACCAATCCTCAATGAGTGTAGTATCGAGTATCTACCAACTTCGGACTGCACCAAAGCCGGTCATCTCACTACATCCTAAAAGGCCAAGTTGGTCAAGTAAAGGGTTCTAGAAGTTCATTAGTGCTTCATGACATCACTCAGCGGCCCCGTATTCTCTTTGATTAACTCAAAGGCTACCGGTACCCACAAATATGTCACACTAACATAGCTATTTCTTAGACCATATCGGTATACCCCGCACAATTTCCACAATGTATTGCTATTTACCTATAATGTTTCCCAAATCCGGGTGGAGGATTCAAACCCAAACAAAGAACCATAATTGTAAAGCAAACAAGTCAAACAATGTAAGCAAATAAATTTGATCCAGCCCTAAGGTAACCCCACTTTTTAGAATAACATCCCCAGAAGAGTCTCCAGTTCTATGATACGGTGGGAGAACTGACTTGAGGTTTTGCGTTTTGTCGCAAATGTTGTGGTTTAGCAAGATTCGCCACCGACTTTTCTTTTATCCAAATGGAAAGGTGAAAAAGCACAAGAAAGACCTTTGAGATGTTTTCTTGAGTTCGAGGGGTAGATTATGAAAAGGGAAGGTGCTAGCACCCTTTTCATCCATGGTTTTCCATGGGCTCTTAGTTACTTGCTTAGATCACTTGCTTTGGTTTGTTTGAAATGGTGTTTGATGTGGTTTTGAAAGTATTTTGTAAAAGAGGCCATTCGTTTAGGCAATCTTTGTAATGATTCTCGTTCGTAAGAATGTATACAAAGATGTTTGTCTTTTTGAAAATGTTTTCAATGTTTGTAAGATGTTTTTCTGAAAATGTGTGTGTGTTTGTTCTTGAAAATAGCAAGGATTGTTTGAAATGGAGCAAGTAACTTAGAAGCTATCTACCTACTCAAATGTCTTTCCTATGTATTTTCTATTCCTTTGACATTGTTGTCTTACCATTGATTTGGTAAGCAACCCTATCTTTGGATGTAGACGGGACGGGCGTGGGTCATCGTATAACCATGATTAGCAATGTTTGCAAAGTATCTTAGCATTTTGGGGGACCAAGATCATTTTTGTAAGGCAACTTTTGAATAGCGTCATCGAGGGACTATAATCTTTTGATTTTGTTTATTTACCAAGACACTTTGCATGCGTAACATGGCTATTTTTGTACAAGGCAACCAAGTGGAGAAGCCCTAAGGGTGTTTATGTGCAAGTGTGTTTGATTACATGCATGATTTTATCTTGAATTAGGATTTTCTATTTCATTGATTTTATCTTGCCATACATGTCCTAATTGCTAGTATTTACATTTGAAAGCAATAAAAATGCGGAAATGTAAAGTCCTACGCTATTACAATATTTATGGGATGGGGGTACACACTTATGAATGGGAAATTCAATGAGAACAATAAAGAAAAATAACAAGGGGAAGAAAAAAATAAAGAAGGAGGGGGTCGGGGCGCTGCTGAGAGGAAGTCAAAAGTTCTGACCCTGGCCTGCTGCAAAATATCAAACTGTTAGTGAAAATGTATGGGTCAGAACTTATGACCCTGGTACGCTGCAAAACAGAAACCTGTTAGTGTTAAGGTCAGAAGTTCTGACCCCAGTGCGCTGCAAAATAGAAATCTATTAGTAGGAGGGGGGTCAGAGGTTCTGACCCTGCTGGGAACACAGTAATTTTCAGAAGTTCTGATATTACTGGTAACAAGACAGGCCTCAGAAGTGCTGGCGTCAAAGTCAGAGCTTGGTTTCCCCCTTTGCTAATCAGAACATCTGTAGTTTGATTATTTTTCCACAAAACAGAAGGCATGCCTAGGACAGTTTCAGCAAGTGTCATGGCGTTTCAGAAGACAGAACCAAAAAGGTCACAGGTAAGTTCTGTACTGATTCACTTCCTACTTAAGCATACAGAGGCGTGAAAATCTCAAAACAGGCACAACTTCAGAAGCATGATATCTACATTGTGTTTTAAGCATGCAAATCTGATGATGTTTAAGCAGTGGGGTGAGAGTCAGCAGGTACTTACCTTGTTGTTGGAAGAAATTCTGTGGACTGGAGTTAATCTTAACTCTGATAATATTCTGGACAGGTTCTTTGTATGGGTGAATGAAGAGTATATATATGGTCAGAAACTGTAGGGGCGTTCTCTTAGTCAAGAAACTATTTGGGTACAAATGAAGTTTGGAGGCAGGATATTCAAAGTTGTGTTTAAGGCTCTTGAAACACTAGGAATTTTGGCAGAGTTTCAAGGTGTTTTCTTGCTAAAATTGTTTGTTTCTTTTCTAGCAATTTTTCTGATGTTGGACCCCCTCCCTTTTCAATGGACAATGGTGCTCTATTTATAGGCAAAGCTTTATGGGTTTTTAAAATGTTAAGTGGCGCCAATATCATGCACTAGATGCTGACTTACTCTTGGAGAAAGTTCATAAAAAGTTGTGATGATTGATAGCTTTTATCCTAGGCTGGGTTAGTAAGCGAGGATTAAGGAAAAGTGACATCCATGAGCGAAAAGTAGCGCATGAACCCATACCTATACCTGCACAAGAGCGCTGTTATGCTGCACGTAGAGAGACCCTTTGGACAAATGCTCAAAAGTGGTTGTAAGCATTAATGAGCATTAAATGGTGATAAGATTGGTCAAGACTAAGAAATCTTGTAATATGATATTTGCATCATTACTTAAATCTGAGCCAGCAGTTCTTACTTCAGCATAAGCCTAGAACAACCTACCCAAGTTCTGATCTTAGTATTCAGCTTCCTCAGCAAATTCTGAGGGTTCTCCAGATTTCCAGCATGTTCTTTTGATTTGTCTCTGAAAACTCTGGACTTAGAGGTTCTACTTCAGTGTAACACCCAATCTTCTGACCCCCTTGCCTTCTGATTCCAGCATGTTCTGAAGGAACTTTCAAACTTTGTTGCTTTCTTTGCATTCCTCTAGCAAACTCTGGTTGAACTTGTGTAAGTGCTGAAAAAGCCATGTTCTGTTTGAAGATTACATGTTGAACCATGTTTACAACTTCTAACTAAGTTTGCGTAGCTACTGAAGAGCCACATTCTGACTGAATGTTATGTGTTGAGCCCAATTTGCAACTTCTGACTGAGTTGGCGTAGCTGCTGAAGAGCCACATTTTGACTGAATGTTATGTGTTGAGCCCAGTTTGCAACTTCTGACTGAGTTGGCGTAGCTGCTGAAGAGCCACATTCTGACTGAATGTTATGTGTTGAACCCAGTTTGCAACTTCTGACTGAGTTGGCGTAGCTGCTGAAGAGCCACATTCTGACTGAATGTTATGTGCTGAGCCCAGTTTGCAACTTCTGACTCCTCCTGCCTAGAGATTGGTTCAGAAGTTCTGAAATGTCATTTTTCTTAAATACTTTAGAAAAATTATAAGTATTTAGAATTTAACTTTTCCAAGGTAAAATTTGACTTTTGAGCTTCTTGATGAAACAAATTTCATATTCTAACATGTCTTTAGGAAATATGATTTTTGTGTTTTGACTTTGATCTAAAAACCAAAGTTTGACTTTTCAGTGTGCAAATGACCATTTTGCCCTTGTAAATGGCTTGCTTGGAAAGAAATGATAATTCAATGCTTGGATTCGTTCAAGAGAAAACTTTTGAGAATCCAGGGTGATTTTCCTGAAAAATGAGAGGGCAAATTTTGGGGTACAACATGCGGCCTTGCAATATCAAAGTTGGCTTTCAACATAGTTCCATCTACTCGATATCAGACCCAACTGTAAAACCTGTGTTGTAAACACGAATCTGGCGCGAAAATGATTATGCCTTGCTGCAACCTTTTCAAGCCATGTGGAAACCTGCATTAGTGTGAAATCAGTGCAAGAAATTCAAAAAAATAACAGTTAAGAATTAAACTCAAAAGAAAGTTGAAGTACTGCCATTTTTTGTCTAAGACTGTCCTAGCTCTGCATGAGAGTTCTTGCAATCTCGCAATCCTCTAGAGAAGTTCATATGGCTTTATCTCCACTCTAACATGAAATAGATGGGCTGCATTCAAAAAAATCGGGGAGAGTGAAACTCAAAAATAAATTAGAAATGACTATGACAAATTCTACTGGTTTTCCAATTGAAATTCACAACCTTCATAAAAACTTGCATAACCAACTCTCATCTCACCATTGACATACCGAACCAAATTCCTCTATTCTACATCCGAGATCCATTCTTCCCTAAATAACTTTCTCACAACAACCAAAACAGAAAATAACTTCTAACTGCATTTTCCAAACAACCTAGTATAAACTCTTAACCGATTCCTAACCACCTAATCTCTACCCTCCATTCCATAACAAACTCTCAAAAAATTTAACAACTAGGAGCTTTTCACTAGAACCTATATAACAGAATCACAACAGAATAAATAAGGGGGATGCTAACAGATTCAGAAGAAAAAGAGGGATCCATGATATAAAAAAAGATGACAGAATACTGACCCTGGAGATTTCTACGCTTGAATCCTCATCATCATCTTTATCTGTCTCCTAAACCTCTGCACTCTTCTTTCCCTCTTAGTGCTTTATCATCTTCCTCAATCTTCTTCACCTTTCAGCATCGATATCAAGAACATTTCATCACCTTCATCTTTCGTTCTTCAATCATCATTCTCCACCCAAAGAAAATTCTGCAAGAGGCTCTCTCAAGAAATCCTTGTGTTCTTCACTTCAGACACATCAAACTTTCCCAGAATTCATCACCTTCATCATTCATCACCGTCACCAACGAATCTGCATATTACAGGACAATAATAACCATTTCAGTCGAAAACACAAACAAAAATTCGAGTGGAAGAAGAAGTGTGAAACGAAGTCGCATGGGTTCGAAGTAGAACAATAAACGAAAGCAAAAAGGAAAATAAAATGATACCTTATGGTGACACCGAAGGTAGGAAAGCGTTGAACTGGAATGCCATGGCCTTCAACCAGGTTCTGTCTATACTAGTTCTAAATCGATCATTTTGTCTCCAAGTTATAATCCCTTCTGTGTATCTTTACTTCAGTTCACATTTTGAAGTTCTCCAAGACTTAGGGTTTCCGCACATCATTTCTTATATGTGTTGTGCTTATGTTTGTTTCCTTTCTTGTTGATCGATGAGTCACTCAATTTAGAAATTGAGATCACGACTTCACTCTCAATGCATGCTCCCTATAGGATTTTATCGCTTTCCTTTATTACTTGTTGATCGATGAGTGATGCGGTGTATTCGCAAGTGTACGAATCGCGTCAGAGTAATATAAAAGATTATTGATCCACAGAGATCAATCGTCAATCTATCGTTTCCTATTGTTACAGTGTTTAGCTAAGTCAATATTAAACAGGGAATTTAGCATGAAAAAAAGTAAAGTGCAGCAAAATAAACTTCAGATATAAAAGCAGGATCGAATGTAATTCACGTGGTCAGATGATATTCACAATGCTTCGGAATAGAACTACTTATAGGACAATATTTTCTACTAAAGAAAAGAACTAATTTAACAGGAATTGTCGCTTTGGCATAATCAGAATCGAGTTTACTCTCTAATCAGACCTTCTTATTGTCACTTAGAAAAAGGCGCGCATTGCGTTAAAGTAATAAACCTATTTTTAAGAAATAGAGTACTTGACCAAGTTGAAAAGTATTTTGATCTGGAATTTCTAATAAAAAGGGAACCTAACTTTAACCCTATAAACGTGTCCGAAAATAGTTTCAAAATTGATTTCTTTGATAATAAAAATCCCTAAATAACCGGACAAAGCGCTTTCGCTTCCTTTGACCAGTTATAACTAACCGAGTTTAACAAAGGGTTGGACGGCTTTCGATATTACCCAACAACAATAAAGTACAGAAAACTCGTATTAAAAACCAAAATAGCCCATAAGCATTTCTATTGACACATTATTTGGAATGTCGATCTAACTAGATTCCTTACATTCTAGCCCAGTAAGGTTCAACCTGGCATGGGAATGTAAACAAACATGTTAAAATAAATCATGCGAGAAAGTAAATAATTTGAAGTGCGGTGCGGGAAATAAACAAAGTAAAAGCAGGTGCGGGAAATAAACAAAGTAAAAGCAGTGCGGGAAATAAACAAAGTAAAAGCAGTGCGGGAAATAAAAAAAGTAAAAGAAGTGCGGGAAATAAACAAAGTAAAAGCATGTGCGGGAAATAAACAAAGTAAAAGCAGTGCGGGAAATAAACAAAGTAAAAGCAGTGCGAAATATATAAATAGAAACCTGCTCCAAATGGGGAGGTTTTAAATCTGGTACAAACTGGAAGTAAAATGAAACTGGAAATAAACAACAGTTGAAAATAAATGTGGCAACATAAACTTCTGCCGAAGTGCTCCAAACTTGATTACAGACTCAATCTACGAACTCGATCACAGACTCAATCAACAATGCAATAATTCCCCAATGTGAAGAATTATCGCTTTACAATGGTGAAATTATACGGCTTAAGTTCGCAACTATGGTTAGATCAAGTTTGCAACAAAGCTTGGGTGAATTGAAATGAAATCATGAACTTCTATTTATAGAGGATGAGGAATGCATGAAATCACAGGAATTCCCCCCAACTCCTTTTGGGGGGGAAAACATCGTCCAAAGGTGGCGCCCGCCATGGAGGCCATGGCGCCCGCCACGAGTGTAAATGAAAGGAAGTGGGGAACGTGGCAGTTGAGGTCAGCAGGAGGTGGTCCACGTCATGGCCTACCCTATGGTTGGCGCCATCGTGGACGCCATGAGTGCAAATTTAACCTAAACTCCTGTTTTTCAGCCTGTTTTCTTTCATTTCTTCAGGGGAGCTCTGGATATTTGAAATACCTGAAAAGGAAACAAAAGATAGGCATAATACAAGAAAATAATAATAAAAAACCTAAATAACATGTGAAATCAGAGTCAAAAATAAGTGTAAAGTAAGTGTTATCAAATTCTCCCACACTTAAACCTTTGTTTGTCCTCAAGCAAGAACTCTAAATAGATTAAGAAGAAAAATGGTGTTAGTGAACAAGTTAGGCTGCAAGGGGCCTCTGGAATTAAAACAGGTACTGACTAATTCAAACCAAGGATATCATAGTGACACTCTTCCGTAAAACGGACATAAGCTTCGTTCTTTTACGAACCAATCCATATCATGCCACTATGCTTAGGCCTATATTTTTCCTTTTTTTCAAATCCTTTTTCATTCAGGCGCAATCACATTAAGCCCGTTATTCGTACATGCTCATAGTAAATTGACCGGGTAGTAAATCTGATCATAAAATGCATGGCTCTGGTACAAAAACATGGTGTAACCCCTTTTATTGACCCATTTATAGTTGCGGGGGATCGGATCGTAATCCTCCCTGCCAAGTTCAGCACGTGATACCTCTGAACCAACTAAAGATGGGTAAAAAAATTTCTTTTTCTTCTTCTTTTGCTTTTGCTTTATTTTTTAACATACAACTTTTTGAGTTAAATGACTTTGTGAGTGTTGTACCCCAAAATTTGCCCTCCCATATTCTTCAAGATTTGCAAAGAGCATGCTTCAAAATCTTCCCAAGGGTTGCACAGTTCAAGGGCCTCCTAACAGTCAAAAACTAGGGTTTTGGGTCTGGTAAAGAAATTGAAGTTTCCAAGAGTCCAATCAAGTCCCATATGCCTACAAACATTGTCAAGTATCCTCATGTCAAGTTTCAAGACTTACAGCACAAAATTGCACAGTCAAAAACCCTAATTGCTCAACAGTCAACTGCAGGGGCAAAATGGTCATTTTGAAAGTCAAAAGTTCAAATTTTTGTTCAACATCTTATTTTGAAGCCACAAACATCATTTGATCAATTCTTGATCATGATTTTCAAGGCATGGCTCAAAAAGTCTTAAGATGCAAAAGTTTCCATATTTGGACAGTTGAAAAAGTCAATTGTAACTTGACCAAGGCATAACTTCCACATGGTTTATCAGAAAAATTCCATCCAAAGCTCATTTTGAAGAGAATGACATTTCCTACAACTCCTCTTCACACTTCAAGTCCAATAAATGCTCTCACAAAAAGTTATCAATTTCAACATTATAGGTCATTTTCAAAAGTCAACAAAAATGGACTTTAAGTCAAAGACCATAACTTGAGATTGGTAAATCAAAATGACATGGGACCAAAGGCATTGGTTAGAGGACTTCAATACCTTTTCAAAATGTCCAAGAACATGATCAAAGCTCAAATATTGAGCAAGATATGCCTTGTGGAAGTTGGGAATTATTTGGGAATTTTGAAAAGTCAACTTTACTTCAAATGCCTCAAAATTGCTAATGGGCCACATTTTCTTCCAAGAATCATCATCCAAATGCTATGCACGACCATTTGGCCCAAAGGGGATTTATTTCATCATTTTTTATTATTTATTTGAATTTTTATCAACATTAATTCATTTAATTAAATAAAATATGAAAAAAATACTAAACAAATGTGTTTGAATCTTTTTATGCAGCTAATAGGTCTAATAAAACCTAAGTATTTCGTGCATGCCCAAAGGAGAAAGATTCCATGCAAATTGGCTAGGTTTCATGATAAAAAGATTTGAAAAGATTATGCAAAATCATAAAAATCAAAAGCATTGATTCCATGGATATTGGACTTGTTTTGTTGACCTAAAACATTCCATATACATATACAAATGCAAACCTAATCAGAACAACCTGGAAGCTGCGCCAAAACCTAAGAACACACTTTGCAATTTTTGGTGAAAAAATCAAAACTGAAAACTGCATTAGAGGGCAATTCAAAGCGAAATATCAATTCCAAAAGCTTTCTAAGGCATCAAGGAACATAACTGAATCCTTTTCCACGCTTCCAGCATCAAGAATTGGTATATGGAGATCAAACTTTCTCAAACTTTTTGCATATTCGTGTCTCATGATTCATGCGTTGTTTTCAATTTCTAATGCTTGATTTATGTTAATTTAATCATTCTAAAGCTAACCATGCCATTTAATTGAGTTTTCGTGCTTTATACATGAATCTACCATTGAAGCTTGCTAGGGTTCCAGAGCTGTAAAATTAGGGCTTTCCTCTTCAGGAAAAATTAGACCACAGGACCAGGACCATTGGACTCAGAAGCTTCACATGAATTTAACACATATGTCACGCTCAATTTATGAGCAACCATGGCGTAATCGCTATTTTCTTATACTGTAGTTAGTGGGGGTTCAAAACCCCCGCTATTTGATATGTTTTTTCAGGCAAAAGCAAAGGCGTGGTGGAGAAGACGCTGAGGTGTCCCAACCATACAGGGCCATTCAAATATTCGCGCATTTTTTCATGTTTACCAAATAACACTTGTTCTCTCTCATATGAATCAGATTCCATTAATATTACAAAGAGCGCGCTTGGCACAGTTGGTTGATGTGTTGTCCCTTAAGCACTGGGACCTGGGTTCGATTCCCAGGTCCCCCATATTTCTCAATAAATTTTGTTTTAATATGATTCCATGCAGTCTACGCCCAGGGGTTCATCATACATTCATTATCCAAGCTTGCCACATGGCCACTGAGATCAATCAAATGGCCATGATCTGAAGAATACCATGTGCATAGGTCAACCAAGCCACACGCCTCCATGAAAAGTCAAAAAGGCCAAGGTTCTATTGGGCCTAATTGCTCACAACATAACCTCCAAATTGGGGTCAACACCCCCCATTGGTTTGCTTTCTTTCATTTTTTTATTTTTCCTATTTTATTTGTTTTATTTAGTTTTAATTTAATTCTTTAAATTAATTTGTTTTCTTTAACATAAAAAAAATAATAAAAAATCAGAAAGACAAAAAACAAAAATATTTTATTTAATACATTTTTGTAAATAAATTTTATTCATTAATTTAGTTTTTAATTCTAGGTTTAATTTCAATGTTTTCTTAAATAAATTAAAAAATGTAGAATTAGGGTTTTAAATACTTTTATCTTTTTTTCTTTTCTTTTACCATTATTAATAATTAATTATTTATTTTTGTAAATAAATTTGCCATTAAATAATTAGGTTAATTCTAGGTTTAATTTTAACATTTTTTAATAAATTAAAAATAGTTTAGAATTAGGTTTTAATTCCATTAATTTTCTTAAACTCCATAAATACAAAAACTCCAAAAAAACAATTTCTTTCTTTTATTTAACTTAATTAATTTATTAATTGTAATTTAATTTCTTTAAAAGGGTCCAACGCCCTCGCATTCGATCATAATTCTATTTCGCGCGCTTATTTTATTTCCTTTTTATAAATTTCATGTAATTATCCCAAAGCCATGTAATAGATTAATTAGACATTTATCTTTCCGCATTTTATTTATTTTTAAATCGGGTCTTGGATTAATTTGGCGATGTAGACCCGCGCCTTTGTAATAGCGTAGGACCTTTTAATTCCGCATCTTTTAACTGTTAATTAATTCGCATGAAAGAATGAATGTCAAAAATAAAAGCAACGCGTAGACCACCAATGCATGAACAAGATAAACATAAATGAACATGACACACAAATCACAGACCACCCCTAGGGTACGCCTCACTGTTGCCTTGCCCCTCGAAAAGTGGTCGTCGAGTAGAGGATGTTTTAGTAAGTCCTCATGTCCATGAACATGGCATGAGGGTAGCTTCTAAGGTGTCTTCCTATTGCTCTGGTGACCACAATGTCCCGAACCCTCGAATTGACCCGAATACCTCCAACGGTGGTGCTACCTACCTCTCAATGGTGGGATGGCACTACTTCAAGGACATTTACACAGACGAATTCCTTAGGGTAGGTAGACAACTCTAGATACTTGCTCTAATTTCAAAACAAATCAAAAAATACTTTTCACACCGACACTTTTCAAAAAGCTTTCGAAAGCAACTTTTCAAACACTCTTGAGGACTGATACAAGAGTCGAACTGAAATTTTCAAAGAAACTTTTTAAAACCCACAGTTGAAAAAGCAAACAAACAATTTTGAAAACACAAATGAGCAAGTATCTAAGAGCCCATGGATAACCATGGATAGAAAGGGTGCTAACACCTTCCCTTTCTATAAATCTACCTCCCGAACCGAGAGCAATCTCTATAAGGAATTTTTCTGTGATTTTGTCCTTTCCATTTGGAGAAAATAAAAGACGGTGGCGACTCTTGCTTCCGCGACATTTCGCGAACCAGCGTTAAACAGTCAGTTCCAGATCCACCGATCACAGAACTGGCGACTCTGCTGGGGAAATACTTAAAGTGAGGTGTACCTTAGGATAGCTCAAACTTGTGTTTTCAATTGTTGTGTTTGTTTGCTTTATATTTGTGGGCATTGCATCGGAGTTACATAGATCCTAACCCGGATCTGGGGATACCCTGTTAGGTAGCATAAGCTGTGAGGGACCTGTCCGGCGTAGACCGACATGGGTGAAGCAGTGGCTACATTGGTGTGGCACCTTGGTCTGTACTGATATCCCTTGTGTCGCAACGAGGAGAATTTGGGTCTTCTGAGGAGTCATTAAGCACCAACCGACCTTAGAACCCTATATTGACCCAACTTGGCCAATAGAACAGTAGCAGTATGCTACGCCCATTGAGGCTAAACTATCGTGATGGTTCTGGCCGCAAGAAAAGATTGCGATGCTGGAGTTATGACCGATTGAGGGTAGTCAATGATATTGGGATCCTCTAAGAACCCGGTTCCTTTTGATAGGACAGGTATGAACCCACAAACTGAAAGAGGGTAATACCTAGACCCCATGCTGGCCTAAACTCTAAGGGCTCTTTGTGTGACTTGTGTGCTTTCAAACTTGACTACTTGCATACTTGTTATCTGACACTTGAGTTTCTTGCAGGTTTTGTTTATAGTCCTTAATTGGGACTCATAACAGGGTTTACTAAGTTTCTTGCAAGTTTTTGTTTACAGTCCTTAATTGGGACTCATAACAGGGTTACTTACATTACCCCATGCATAGCATAACATCATACCATGGCATACATCCTACATAAGGACTAACCCATTTCAAGGATCTCAAGGGCTTGTGATGCAGGTCATGATGAACCAACATGTCTGGCAAGGGGCAAAGGGGATTTATTTTCCTCTAGCCAAGGTTGTCAGGGGCTATGACCCACTAGATATGGTGAGCTTTGACCCTTGAAGGACTCTCAGCAACATGAAGTTCCTTCAATCAAGTTACCGGACCCAAATTCTAACAAATTTTCTTGTTTATCCCGCGAGGTCCTTGAAAACATTACATGCATATCATACACATCATTGCATAATAGGTACCCTTGTTGCAGGTCACTTACCTTTCTCGCTGTCTATTTCAGCAATGGCTTGCCAACAAGATAACCAGGACCTTCTTGCTCAAGAGACTCGGTTCGGGGAAATCCTCCTGAACCTATCCAAGGGGCAGGAGGAGCTGAGGACACTTCTCATGGGGACTTTGGTCAGGAACAGCGCTGAGGACGAACGGCTGAAACGTCTGCAAGCTGAAGTGGATGCAAGGAAAGCCCAGATGCTGGGGCAGGTGACTGCCATTCAAGGTTTAGCTCAAAGACAAGAAGAGCTCGGAGTTCTCATCAACCAACTGCTTCAGGGTAACCAACTGGGGCAAACGTCTAAAGGTAAAGAGCCAGTCATCATTCAACCACCTTTAAGACAAGGAGATAAGGGGAGAGCTCCTCAAATGGCTCCAGTGTCACAAATTCAGCATCAACCTCACCAGTTTCAGCCAGACAAGCCCATGAGGCAATTCACCCAGCTCAATATGTCGTTGTTTCAAGCTCTACAACGCCTGTTGAGATTGAATCTGATCACATTAAAGGCTCATCCCCGGAACCCCAACACAGCATCTCCTACCTATCATCCCAATAAAAGGTGTGCCTACCACTCTACCAGTCCAGGACATGATACAAATGAGTGCTGGGCTCTGAAGAACAAGATCCAGGATCTGATTGATGAAGGAGCATTGGAGTTTACACAAGATGGTCAGGCTGAGTTTTTCTACCATCCCTCCAAGGCTCACCATTTGAAGTAACAAGCCCTGAAGATGAAAAGACTTTTGTTCATTAGGATTTTCAAGTTGTAATTTTCTTTTGTTCAAACATTTACTCATATCAAACGTTGTTATTAATGCATCGCATATGTCTGTTTTGAAGCAATATATTCGTATTCACTATATGCAAATTATTTTCATATTTTTTCTGATGATCAACGCTCGATTAATAATGCTAAGCCTCTTGAGGGAGGATGATGAAAAAGATACCATAATCTACAGTATGCTTTTGAACAGACCCCGCTAATGAGGTACAGGCATTGTTTCAATTCCTAAACACTGGAGTTATAAAGAAGATAATCCCTCGTCAACCCCTTTGAGCCAAAGAAGTAGGAGTTTTTCTTTTCGAAATTTAAAACCCTTAATCATAACCTGGGGCAGGGTAGTTCTCTCAGTTGATCCAAGTGCATAACGAATGGCACCAAAGAGGTCCTTACAAAACAAAAGACAGTGATGGTTCCGAACAATCATACAGAAAGGCAGTCATTATCTTTCAAAATAAGAACCCATTAAGTCAAAACCTAGGAAGGAGACTTACAAAACTGGGGCATCCCGCTGACTGTAATCACAAAAGAAACAGTTCAGGCAAAAGTTAGGGATAGCGAAATCAAAAAGAAAAAGGTCATACAAACCCTCAGCAAAAGCAAAAAAATGACTGCCTATTCAGAATAAATCATCAATATTCGAACCATCACGGGAATATCAGGACAAAAACTCAAACAAGGTCTAACGTATGATCAACTGAGTTTAGGTTTGGAGAACATCACGAAGAGCGAGTGACTACAAATAAAATTTGAGCCTTTATCCTTTGTTTCTTAAACCGTGAACCAGGCCACGTTATAACCCTTAAAAGTCCTAGCTGAAGCATGGGTTAGTTTGAAAGCATACTGTTACGAAAGGTATCCTGACTCCTTAAGGCCTACGGTAAATACGGAGTTGACATCACGTCTTACAAACATTCACTTGTTTTATGAAAAAGAATGCATTTTCAAAATCTTCAAGACATACATAAGCTTTGCATTTTTGATATAACATTGTTTGCATATGACTATTTTTTTGAACAGCAGGGAAATTCGCACGATGAATACCTAGTGAACAAAGGCACTTCCAATCAAGGGGCATGACATGATCATGGTCTATCATCCGGGGCAGTTAAGTCAAGATTCAGAGAATCTCTCAACAATGCCAAGCAGCTAGGGGCAACTCTCTGTCTGAGACACTTGGGGAATTAGACAGGAATTCCAGCAATGAATCTTGCTTGATTAAACATCTTCTGGTGGCATGACAAAACACTTCTAACAGGGGCAACTCCCTACATTCTGAGAGAACGGACATAGTCGAAAAATACTACACATAATTAAAGACCCGCTAGGTTGACATGCCTAGGCAAAAATAAGGGCTTCCCGGCGAACCAAAAGGGTTCGGGAAAAAATAAGGGATGGAAATGAAAAATTGTACACCCGGCAAGTCGAAAACCTGAAAAGGCGGCTTGGGCAAAAATGGGTATCCCGGTGGACTGAAAACCCGAAAGGGCGGTCCAGGCAAAAGTTAGGGATCAAAACGTACGACTATGTCCTGTCATCTTGTCACCTGCCTACCTAAAGAAGGTTTGACCCTCAACAACTATCAGCACCTCACAGGTTTTCTTCTCCCACCTCAGAAACAGGGGCAATGATGAGTTGTCCAAGCGATCTAATTGCTCTATCCACCAAGGTACAAAGGTAAGTTCGGCTGAAGAACATAACCAGTACATCTTAATTCCCCAGAGAGTGAGCCAGCAAGTCAGTGCACTCTCCCCAAGCAAAGTTACAATCAACCTTAAGAAAGTTGGGTATCCTCCAGCAGATCTCAACATTCCCCGGCAATATACAGACATTCCTAACAGGCATCCCCGGCAGTCTTGGTCTAAGACCATTCCCCTGCGGTATACCAGACATTCAATGGAGTCACTTCCCCGATATAATTCAAATTTTCCCCAGGAGAGTCCAATCCAGTTTCCCCAGGAAAGTTGGAAACCATCTCCCCGAGCAGTAAGCCTATCCCCAGTAGATTCTGGAAGCTTATCCCTCGCAGAGCACGAACGCGTCCCCCGGCTTTATTCAAAGGTTATTTCCCTACCAGGATATAACTGGGTTATCCTCAGCCAAAAGCCCCGGAAAGATCGTCCTCGGCGAAGTCTTCTTATCCCCAGCGAAGTCTATCAACACTTCCAACATAACAAAGGTATCTCCAGCGAAGTTATCATCAACATTTCAGCAAGGTACCTTTCTCCCCACAGAGTATTGTTCTCCAGCAAGATCGCTAGAGTAATTTTCTCCCCGCAAGAGTAATCCATCCGCCAAGTTTATTCCCCAACGGAGTCATCTTCTCCTACCGGTATTCTTGCAACTATCATCCTCAGCGGAAACAAATATTCTTTTCTTCAAACATCAGCCCAGGAGTGACTTCCCGGCACCCGTCAAGGATTTATTTTCCAAATACGAAAAAAAGATACATTCATAAACATCACATTTTCATACATTATAGCATGCATATACGCATCACATCTTATAAATCTCATTTATGTTGAGAACATCATCGCTTGATTCATATCATGCCTTGCATATGACTGACCTTTACCTTTCAGGAAAGATCCAGTTAGGTTCTTAGCTATATTTCAAGACTTTAGTCTGGTTCAGTTAAATCGACCCTAAGATTTTCCTGTTTCTTATCCAGTCAAAGGCCTTCTCTGGTTCAGTCAGATCGACCCTAAGATCTCCCTGTTTCTTATCCAGTTGAAGATTTCAAGACCTTGCCTGGTTCAGTTAAATCTACCCTAAGATTTTCCTGTTTCTTATCCAGTCAAAGGCCTTCTCTGGTTCAGTCAGATCGACCCTAAGATCTCCTTGTTTCTTATCCAGTTGAAGATTTCAAGACCTTGTCCGGTTCAGTTAAATCGACCCTAAGATTTTCCTGTTTCTTATCCAGTCAAAGGCCTTCTCTGGTTCAGTCAGATCGACCCTAAGATCTCCCTGATTCTTATCCAGTTGAAGATATTCCAAGACCTTGTCCGGTTCAGTTAAATCGACCCTAAGATTTTCCTGTTTCTTATCCAGTCAAAGGCCTTCTCTGGTTCAGTCAGATCGACCCTAAGATCTCCCTGTTTCTTATCCAGTTGAAGATTTCAAGGCCTTCTCCGGTTCAGTCAGATCGACCCTAAGATCTCCCTGATTCTTAGCCCAGTAGAAGACATCCAAGATTCTCTCAGCGTTACTGTTGAGGTTGAAGTCGCCCAAGATTCTCTCAACGTTACTGTTGAGGTTGAAGTCGCCCAAGATTCTCTCAGCGTTACTGTTGAGGTTGAAGTTGCCCAAGATTCTCTCCGCGTTCCTGTTGAGGTAGCAATCGCCTATGATTCTCTCAGCGTTCCTGTTGAGGTAGTAATCATCCAAGGTTCTCTCAGTGTTCCTGTTAAGGTAGTAATCGACCAAGGTTCTCTCACCGTCCCGTTGAGGTAGTAACCATCCCTGGTTCATTCATAATCTTTTGAAGCTCCAGATCCAATTCCTGTAACCATTCAGGGCACATCTACAAAAGAGTTTGAAGACCAGCTCCTGTAACAGGTCAGGTAATCATTTTCTTTTGCAGGTACGCAAGTTCTCGCTAAGGAATCTCTTACGCGATCAACACCCAGATGGCATCTATAAGCCCATCCACCTATCCATCATCTCTTAGAATGGCATCTATAAGCCCATCTTCCGATTCACCAATCTCCAAATGGCATATATAAGCCTATTCTCACCATCACACTACTATGTGAGCGCAAATTTCTGGGCACTCTAGTGTTCAATCATCTTCCACCCTCGGATTACGAAAGGCACGCCAGCCAATCTACATCCTCGGGTCTAAGAAGATTGAACAGGGGCAATTGTTGTACCCCAAAATTTGCCCTCCCATATTCTTCAAGATTTGCAAAGAGCATGCTTCAAAATCTTCCCAAGGGTTGCACAGTTCAAGGGCCTCCTAACAGTCAAAAACTAGGGTTTTGGGTCTGGTAAAGAAATTGAAGTTTCCAAGGGTCCAATCAAGTCCCATATGCCTACAAACATTGTCAAGTATCCTCATGTCAAGTTTCAAGACTTACAGCACAAAATTGTACAGTCAAAAACCCTAATTGCTCAACAGTCAACTACAAGGGCAAAATGGTCATTTTGACAGTCAAAAGTTCAAATTTTTGGTCAACATCTTTTTTTGAGGCCACAAACATCATTTGATCAATTCTTGATCATGATTTTCAAGGCATGGCTCAAAAAGTCTTAAGATGCAAAAGTTTCCATATTTGGATAGTTGAAAAAGTCAATTGTAACTTGACCAAGGCATAACTTCCACATGGTTTATCAGAAAAATTCCATCCAAAGCTCATTTTGAAGAGAATGACATTTCCTACAACTCCTCTTCACACTTCAAGTCCAATAAATGCTCTCACAAAAAGTTATCAATTTCAACATTATAGGTCATTTTCAAAAGTCAACAAAAAGGGACTTTAAGTCAAAGACCATAACTTGAGATTGGTAAATCAAAATGACATGGGACCAAAGGCATTGGTTAGAGGACTTCAATACCTTTCCAAAATTTCCAAGAACATGATCAAAGCTTAAAAATTGAGCAAGATATGCCTTGTGGAAGTTGGGAAATTTTTGGGAATTTTGAAAAGTCAACTTTACTTCAAATGCCTCAAAATTGCTAATGGGCCACATTTTCTTCCAAGAATCATCATCCAAAGGCTATGCACGACCATTTGGCCCAAAGGGGATTTATTTCATCATTTTTTATTATTTATTTGAATTTTTATCAACATTAATTCATTTAATTAAATAAAATATGAAAAAAAATACTAAACAAATGTGTTTGAATCTTTTTATGCAGCTAATAGGTCTAATAAAACCTAAGGATTTCGTGCATGCCCAAAGGAGAAAGATTCCATGCAAATTGGCTAGGTTTCATGATAAAAAGATTTGAAAAGATTATGCGAAATCATAAAAATCAAAAGCATTGATTCCATGGATATTGGACTTGTTTTGTTGACCTAAAACATTCCATATACATATACAAATGCAAACCTAATCAGAACAACCTGGAAGCTGCGCCAAAACCTAAGAACACACTTTGCAATTTTTGGTGAAAAAGTCAAAACTGAAAACTGCATTAGAGGGCAATTCAAAGCGAAATATCAATTCCAAAAGCTTTCTAAGGCATCAAAGAACATAACTGAATCCTTTTCCACGCTTCCAGCATCAAGAATTGGTATATGGAGATCAAACTTTCTCAAACTTTTTGCATATTCGTGTCTCATGATTCATGCGTTGTTTTCAATTTCTAATGCTTGATTTGTGTTAATTTAATCATTCTAAAGCTAACCATGCCATTTAATTGAGTTTTCGTGCTTTATACATGAATCTACCATTGAAGCTTGCTAGGGTTCCAGAGCTGTAAAATTAGGGCTTTCCTCTTCAGGAAAAATTAGACCACAGGACCAGGACCATTGGACTCAGAAGCTTCACACGAATTTAACACATATGTCGCGCTCAATTTATGAGCAACCATGGCGTAATCGCTATTTTCTTATACTGTAGTTAGTGGGGGTTCAAAACCCCGCTATTTGATATGTTTTTTCAGGCAAAAGCAAAGGCGTGGTGGAGAAGACGCTGAGGTGTCCCAACCATACAGGGCCATTCAAATATTCGCGCATTTTTTCATGTTTACCAAATAACACTTGTTCTCTCTCATATGAATCAGATTCCATTAATATTACAAAGAGCGCGCTTGGCACAGTTGGTTGATGCGTTGTCCCTTAAGCACTGGGACCTGGGTTCGATTCCCAGGTCCCCCATATTTCTCAATAAATTTTGTTTTAATATGATTCCATGCAGTGTACGCCCAAGGGTTCATCATACATCCACTATCCAAGCTTGCCACATGGCCACTGAGATCAATCCAATGGCCATGATCTGAAGAATACCATGTGCATAGGTCAACCAAGCCACACGCCTCCATGAAAAGTCAAAAAGGCCAAGGTTCTATTGGGCCTAATTGCTCACAACATAACCTCCAAATTGGGGTCAACACCCCCTATTGGTTTGCTTTCTTTCATTTTTTTTATTTTTCCTATTTTATTTGTTTTATTTAGTTTTAATTTAATTCTTTAAATTAATTTGTTTTCTTTAACATAAAAAAATAATAAAAAATCAGAAAGACAAAAAACAAAAATATTTTATTTAATACATTTTTGTAAATAAATTTTATTCATTAATTTAGTTTTTAATTCTAGGTTTAATTTCAATGTTTTCTTAAATAAATTAAAAAATGTAGAATTAGGGTTTTAAATACTTTTATCTTTTTTTCTTTTCTTTTACCATTATTAATAATTAATTATTTATTTTTGTAAATAAATTTGCCATTAAATAATTAGGTTAATTCTATGTTTAATTTTAACATTTTTTAATAAATTAAAAATAGTTTAGAATTAGGTTTTAATTCCATTAATTTTCTTAAACTCCATAAATACAAAAACTCCAAAAAAACAATTTCTTTCTTTTATTTAACTTAATTAATTTATTAATTATAATTTAATTTCTTTAAAAGGGTCCAACGCCCTCGCATTCTATCATAATTCTATTTCGCGCGCTTATTTTATTTCCTTTTTATAAATTTCATGTAATTATCCCAAAGCCATGTAATAGATTAATTAGACATTTATCTTTCCGCATTTTATTTATTTTCAAATCGGGTCTTGGATTAATTTGGCGATGTAGACCCGCGCCTTTGTAATAGCGTAGGACCTTTTAATTCCGCATCTTTTAACTGTTAATTAATTCGCATGAAAGAATGAATGTCAAAAATAAAAGCAACTCGTAGACCACCAATGCATGAACAAGATAAACATAAATGAACATGACACACAAATCACAGACCACCCCTAGGGTACGCCTCACTGTTGCCTTGCCCCTCGAAAAGTGGTCGTCGAGTAGAGGATGTTTTAGTAAGTCCTCATGTCCATGAACATGGCATGAGGGTATCTTCTAAGGTGTCTTCCTATTGCTCTGGTGACCACAATGTCTCGAACCCTCGAATTGACCCGAATACCTCCAACGGTGGTGCTACCTACCTCTCAATGGTGGGATGGCACTACTTCAAGGACATTTACACAGACGAATTCCTTAGGGTAGGTAGACAACTCTAGATACTTGCTCTAATTTCAAAACAAATCAAAAAATACTTTTCACACCGACACTTTTCAAAAAGCTTTCGAAAGCAACTTTTCAAACACTCTTGAGGACTGATACAAGAGTCGAACTGAAATTTTCAAAGAAACTTTTTAAAACCCACAGTTGAAAAGCAAACAAACAATTTTGAAAACACAAATGAGCAAGTATCTAAGAGTCCATGGATAACCATGGATAGAAAGGGTGCTAACACCTTCCCTTTCTATAAATCTACCTCCCGAACCGAGAGCAATCTCTATAAGGAATTTTTCTGTGCTTTTGTCCTTTCCATTTGGAGAAAATAAAAGACGATGGCGACTCTTGCTTCCGCGACATTTCGTGAACCAGCGTTAAACAGTCAGTTCCAGATCCACCGATCACAGTGAGGGTCACCTATCCCGGGGTTGTAGTTTATAATAAGAATATAGCATATAGATCATTCACTTCTCTTCGGTCCCCTACGTAGAGCATGCTTAGAACGGAGCTGACTGCTAGGATAAACTATTCAAGGATTTAAGAATGAAAATTTTAAGGCCACGACATAGGAGGTATCGGGATCGAATTCCTAAATTTATGAAGCTTAAGGTGTAAAAATGATGATGATGCTTCAAAAGGTCTTTCCCAAGTCATACTACATCCTATCTCAACCAGGTCTTATTAGCCCAACTAAGTTCAAAACACTGTGTTTTTCTTAGGAAAAAAAAATTCGGTAAGGCTCAAGAAATGGGGAGTGGACATACACTAGACCATACAGATATAGATGACTCGTCAAACACATGTATTATTTTGAAAAGAAAGTAAACAAGCAAACTAAAGCAAATAAAGAAGTAAAATAACGAGAAGGAAAATGCAGGAAAAGGGAAAAATAAAGCGAGAGAAAAAATAAAGCGAGAAAGCGAGTAAATCTTCTCCCACACTTAAGTCGAACATTGTCCCCAATGTTACGAAATAAGAATAGAAAAGAGTCACATGGTAAAGTACTAAGGCTGGTTGGGTCCCTCGCCATCTTGCGGTGAATGTCTAGGATGACGGGATCGGCTGCGACGATGACTGCTCTGAGAAGCCTCGAACTGGTCGAATCTGGCGGACAAGGCAATCTGTGAACTCTGAATCTCACAAAGGTTGCCAAAAAGGGAACCTTGAGTGGCCTCAATGAGGGAGGAGTGCCTATGAAAATGGGCTTGTTGCCTATGTTGCTCATGGGATATCGCCAATTGAGATTCCATAAGACTTTGAAAAGAGCGGTTTGTCTGCTGTCGTGACGCCTCCATAAAACTCATGTTATCTGCCAGCTGTTGTTGGATGGCAGAAAGTAAACCATCTCTTCTCTCCTCCCGGTCTAACTCATCACGCCACATCTCTTCAGTGATGTAGAAGCCAGGAGCCGTACCTGCAAAAGTGTTAGAAGTAGAAGGTGCAATGTGTGCGGGTGAAGCATGGTGGGGAGACACAGGTGGGGCATGAGGTTCATCTCTCTGCTCGTATTCTTCATCAGTCTCATGTCCATCCCCAAGTGGAACATTAGGAGGTAATGGACCCGTAAAAGGTGGAGCATCTAGATCATAGGTCCAGTTCCTCACAATTCGTACATCAGTACATCTAGTGCAAGGCAGAATGACTGATGGGATAGCGACACCCCGAACCATAAGTTCAAAACCACTCGCTCTCCTTACCTTGCACAATTTCATATCTTTTAGAAATTTCAAATTAATTGTGCGGGGAGGTAGGGGTGCAAGGGTAGCTATCTCAGCGTCAAGGTGCTCAGCTCTAGCAATAGATGTAACTAGTCCTCCAAAAGCTATGGTCCCTGTGTGTCTCAGGACAGCAATCATGTGACAAATCCTAAACGGGACTGAATTAATTCTTCTATTAGTGAGACTACCTTGCAAAAATAGAAGTTCTTTAGCATTTACCTTGTTTGGATTCTCCCAGCCAAAAATAGTACAGGCGAGCATATATCGAAAAATTCGAATAGCCGGGTTATGGATCAATGATGCTAAAACTCCTTCAAAAGAATTTATAGAAGAGTTTGACAATTGACGCCAGAAAGAAAATGCATCAGTGGACCATTCATAATCCAAAGGGGTCTCACAAATAGTACCATCACCATGAGGAATACCCAACAGAGCTTCTAGTTCGTCGGTGCTATATTCATATTCAACATTAAATAGACAGAATTTAACCGTACCGACAGTACTAGCAGTGTCGGGGTGAACCAAATAAATTAGGGAAGTTAAGAATTCCTGAGTTAGCTTCTCAAAGGTGGGCTCTTTTCTAGTAAAAGTGTCATGCAATCCTAGGATGTCATCTAAATGAAAAAAACTATGATAAAGTCCTAAAGTATACAGACAATCTTCATCGACATACATGGTTGAGAAAATTTCTCGTCCTTGCAATTTTTCAAGAATTTTCCGTTGTCGGTCTCCGGGTTTTCCTTCACGAAGAACGTATCCGTCGAACTCCATTGTTGCTCCTTTGGAAGAAAATTAAAAAAATGGGTTTCAAAAATGGGTGTTGGAGATTGGGAGGAGAAAGTTTGAATTTTTATGATGGTTAGAAAAATGGATGTTGGAGTGGTTAATGGGGTAGTATGTGTGTGATACAGTGGCAGAACCGACTGTTTTGAAAATGTTGGTTTGCATTTTGGCTTTGTATTCGCAAAATGTCGCGGTAAGCAAGAGTCGCCACCGACTTTTATTTTATCCAACTAGAAAGGAAAAAAGCACAGAAAAATTCCTTTTTCGAGATTTTGAGTACGGGGGGTAGATTATAGAAAGGGAAGGTGTTAGCACCCTTTCTATCCCTGGTTTTCCATGGGCTCTTAGGTACTTGCTCATCTTTTAAAATTGCTTGTTTGTGTTTGTTTTGAAAATTTTTGTTTTACTTCGTTTTAACCCTTGTTTTTGTCGTCAAGAGTGTTACGAAGTTGTTTTTTTGAAAATTTTGTTTGAAAAGTGTATGTGTGAAAAGTTTGATTTTGAGCAAGTACCTACTAGCATCTACCTACTCTAAAAAGGATCGTTTCTATTCTTGTATCATTTGGACAATGCTATCCTACTATTGAGAAATAGGTAGCATCGTTGTTGGAGTTGTTAGGGTCAATACGTAAGGGACGTACGATCACTAAAGCAATGTTAGGACGTCTTAGTAATAACCCTAATGTCTAAAGATCATATTCGAGGTAACATTTCTGAGGCGACGTTTCTGAGGCAACATTTTTGAACGTGACATTTGATCTTTGTTTAGACAGAAGGGAAATCACTAAGACACCCTATACTTAATTATCGTTTACCGAAGGCAACTGAAGTGAGAGTATACCCTAAGAGTGTGCATGTCCGAGTGATTTCATTTCAATTATTATCTTTGCACATTAGGGTTTTCTAGCCGTTTTAAATTATCATGCAATCTTGTCATACAGTCCTATTAACATACATCTAAACAGTTAATATTTGCGAGAATTAAAATGCGAAAAATAAAATCTACGCTATTACAAGGCTTCGGGGTAGGGATTAATTACATAGCCAAAAAACCCGTAAAAGACGATACATAAAGAAAATCCTAATTTAAACTATTACATACCGTGGACAGTTACATTAATATTGCATAAAAAATTAAGCGCGTGCGATGAATTGAAAACGAGAGATTTAGGGTTTTGACCCCAACTATCTAATTGTAATTTAAAAGAAAAAAAAATCATTTTTTTGTCGTTTTTGTGCTATTTGAGAAAATAAAGTTCAATTGAATAAAAATAACCTAATCACTAACTAATTTTAGTTAAGAAAAATAATTAAATTAACCTATTTTTGTACTCTTTTGAGAAAGAAATAAAAATTAAATCAAAAGTTAAACCCTAATTTTTTCTTATTGATTTTAATCATAAAAAAAAGTTAGAATTACCTTAGATTAAATCAAACTAATATTAAATTAAATTTGATAAAATAAAACCTAATTCTAATTTTTTTGTGAAATTCTTGATTTTATGATTTTATGAAAAAAGAAATTTATTTTGGTTAAAAAATAATTAAGCTAATTAAATTAAATAAAAGAAAAAAAAGAAAAGAGAAAGAATGGGCCTGGTTGCTGTTTAGCAAGAAAGGGGGTATGAACCAGACTTCTAGGCCCAACAATTTGGGGCCCTTTTTGACTTTGCCAGATCCTGTATGCCAGCTTGACTTAGGTGCATGGTGGTCCTTCAGGGAGAAGGTGTTGGATCTGGGTAGCGCATGATGGGTCCCTTGCCATGTGACACACTAGATTACCTGTCCAAGAAAAACATGAAATAAAGTTGGGACCTGGGGATCGAACCCAGGCCCTTAGGCATTCTCCCACTGCATGCTTACCATCTGAGTTGGCTGATTCAATTGTACATATGACCAATAATAATCATAATATGATAAAAGCAAAGTGTTATATATTAAAACGCTTGAAATTCAAACTGGAAAGTCAGGGGGTGCCACGTGACCATCTTCTTCCTCCCACCGTCGTGTTAGCCCTGGAGTTTTTACCTACGGACATTTGAGTGTAACTACAACCCATGTTCATTCCAAAATCTTGTACACGCATGATAAATGACAACCAATGGTACCAATCTACTCGTTGCAACCTCGCGAGCATCATGGTACCATTATTAATGGCCAATTGTTCCTGTATAGTAAATCCCTAAAAATGAAGAAAAAACCCTAGCCATGGCATTTTCATGTTCAGTCAGTAAAAACGTAATTGGATATAATCAATAGCTTGCAAACAACTCAAGGATTATGAATATATCAATTAATCATGCTAAATGTGCCAGAATCAATGTATTCAAATTCAAGAAAAGAGCCAAACCGTATGGAACTTACAGCGTGATTCTGAGTGTGGGGAAGCTTGCTAGCGATTGAATCTCGATCCTGGGGAGTCCAGCAATTGATTGGTATGACTAGAA
The DNA here is from genome assembly GCA_948472305.1 of Vicia faba. Lineage (NCBI taxonomy): Eukaryota > Viridiplantae > Streptophyta > Magnoliopsida > Fabales > Fabaceae > Vicia > Vicia faba. The sequence continues at coordinate 1,533,289,274 of OX451737.1, forward strand.
TGCCTTTAGGTGATCTGTAACGTGGAAATTGGTCTGCAACTTTTTCTTGAATTTTTGAAATATGATTTCTCCCTTTGCACGCCTCTAGCCTCTCGTTTTTGATCTGCACTTGTTCCTTATGTATACAAGAGTGTATTAGGGTTGTCATTTTGTATCAAATCTCTTTCAATTATGAATATTGATTCATGATTCAATCCTTGCACCAAATCCTTCCAAATCAAACAAATTCAATCTTTTTGTGTCCATGTGAACCTTGAACGATTTGATTTTGTCTCCAGCTGTGTAATGGACCTAATAATGCATAAAATCTCAAGATTTAATTAGCTTTTGATATTTTCATTATTTCATATTGATTTTATTTGATTTAATTGAAATAAAATCAAAATAAATAACAAAAATAAAAGAATGACAAGTGAAAGGGCTCATGAGTCGTGGGTCACATTACAAACTCAGTGCAAGCATAAAAAGTTGGGCCCATTTGGCAAAAAATGCAATTTTTGGCACTTTTGACTTTTTAGCAATTTTGCAAAAAGGGTCAACTTGGCCAATGCATAACTCTTTAAATTTTGACCCTAGAGATGTGTTTTTGGACTTTTTAGAAGGCTTAAGATGTCCTCTAAGCAACCCTTTTAGTCTTATCTCAATTGAGTCTTCCATGTTCATGTATGAAGCTTTGACCCAAAAGGTGTTTTTGTTGACTTTTCAAAATGACCTATAATGTCCAGATTCATATCTTCTTGTGAGTGCATATTTTGAACTTGGGAGCTGAAGATGAATTGTAGGGAATTACATCCTCTTAAAAATTAGATTTGGATGGTTCATTTTTTATAAAGTATGAGAAAGTTATGCTTGGTCAAAGTTGAGTTGACTTTTCCTACAAAACCCTAATTTAGCAACTTTTGGGTTTTGATGAATTGTGATCAATCCTTGAAGAGTCATGATCAACCCTTGATCAAATGATTAATAATACTCCAAAATTAGAATGTTGACCAAAAAACTTGAAGTTTGACTGTATGTGGGCCACAATTGACTTTTGCCCTAGCATAGTCGATTTTCAGGCTTTTGAGCAATTGACTGAGCAACTTTTCTCTGCAAGGCTTGAAACTTGACATGGATGATCTTGAGAACATATTAGGGCAATAGTGAGCATTTGGGATCCTTTTGCCTCAAGCATCTTGATGCAAAATGAAACCCTAATTTGGGGTAGACTGCCTTAGGAGAGAGTTTGTCTGGTCAATTCTTGGACTTCCTTGAGCAATTTGAGGACCTTACTTGACATGTACTGAGAAATATGGGAGGGAAAATTTTGGGGTACTACAACTTCCCCTGTTCAATCTTCTTAAACCCGAGGAGGTAGATTGGCTTGTCTGCCTTTCGTAATCCGAAGGTGGAAGATGATTGAACACTAGAGTGCCAAGAAATTTGCACTCGCATGCAGTGGTATTGGTCTTACGATATCGGAAATGGGCTTATAGATGCCATTTGGAAGTCAATGACGGAAGATGGGCTTAAAGATGCCTTTTGGAAGTCAATGACAGAAGATGGGCTTAAAGATGCCATCCAAAGAAGTGTCGATCGCATAAAAGATTCCTTTGCGAGAGCCCGTATACCTGTTGTCGAGGAGGACTTTGCTGGGGAATGCTGCTCTCTATCTTGGGAGAAATAGAATTTTAGGAGCTTCAGTTGTCCGTTACTTTACTGGGGAATCATCTCTTAGTTGAGGAGGTGACAATGAACAGCTATCTGGTCGTGCTCCAGGCTTTACAGTGATTTACTGAGGAAAATAAGACCGACTACTATCTGGTCGTGCTCTAGGTTTTACAGCGACTTGCTGGGGAGATGAGATTAGGCTTTCTATCTGGTCGTCTTCCAGGCTTTTCAATTTCTCAATTCTTATATGGTCGTGCTCCAGGCTTTAGAAGGAACTAGGTGGTTATCCGGTCGCATCTGGGCTTCAACTTGAATTTAAGGCATCTGATATCTGGTCGATTTTCGGGCTTCATAGTAATTGGCCGAGTAAACTGCTATTTGGTCGGATTCAAAGCTTTGTAGTACCTTATACTGTTATTTGGTCGTGTCCCAAGCTTTAGTGTCTTTTGCCGCTATCTGGTCGTGCTCTAGTCTTCATAGCGTATTATACCGTTATCTGGTCGTGCGCCAGGCTTCACGGTGTCTTGTACTGTTATCTGGTCGATTTCCAGGCTTCATAATAACTTGCTGAGGGTTAAGCTGTTTTTTGGTTAATCTCCAGGCTTCATAGCTTGTATTTAAGAGATACCATTATCTGGTCGATTCCAGGCTTCATAGTATTTTGGAGAAACCAAGATATTATCCGGTCGATTCCCGGGCTTCCTAGCTTGAACTGGAATAGAAATCTTAGTACCGATTTGACTGAACCAGAGAAAACTTGTGAGAACTTGATTGCATCTTTCCCTGAAAGGTAAAGAGTTATTCGTATGTAATGTCATGATGTATGAAATGTATTGAGTAATGATGTTCTCAAAATAAATGAGATTGTGTTGTATGATGCATATGTGTATGCCATGATGTATGGATATGCAATATTCTTGTGATACTCTCCGGCTAGGGAGAATAAATCCTGGACTGCTGTTGGAGAGTACAAAGAGTTGAGTTCTTCATTCTCGCTGGGGATAATGACTGAAGATTATTAGATTGGAGACTTGAGTTCATTCTGCTCGAGAATATTCCACCGGGAGAGACTCTATTTGAGAATAATCCTGCGGGAGAATGACTCTGTGGGGAAGAGAGATACTCTGTTGGACAATCTGCTGATTTGGAGAAATAAACTCCGCTGGTGGTGAACTTCTATTGCTGAAGATAGATAAACTCTGCTTGGGGAGAATTTTGCCGACTCAATCACAATTATGAACCTCGGTTGGGGAGAGTTGTGTCCTGTTCGGGAAAGCTAACATCATTGTCTTTGGATACTTCCTACTCTGCGGGGAGCGTATGTACCTTTAGTTATATTCTCAAGCCGACTCTATCCCTGTACCTGGTGGGTAGAGCAACTGTAAGGTTTGGACACTTCTTATTTGCCCTTGTTCCTGGAATTACGAGTAATTGTCTTTTGTTTCACATGTAAATATTTACGAGCAGTAATTATTTTCAAATGCATATATTAAAAATGAATCATTGGACATTCTTGCAAAACAAAACAGAAAAAGAAAAACAAATCAGAATTTCTTATGAAAATGAATCGTATTGATTTTGAAGTTGGCCTGTAATAGGTGTTTTGTACAAAGAGGTTGACTTCCTAGTAAGAGAACGCCGCCGAAGGATATAAATTGTACAATTTGTGAAAAGGAAAGAAAAACAGCTATGTGAAACAATCCCGCTGGGTTCCAACTCTGCTATTGCCCTTATATCTTCGAGTGTCTCATCACTTTGCTACTTGGTCGAAGGTGGATCAGATTGATTGGCTCCGTCCGAGCTTGATAGTCGATACCGAAGTCTGGTTGCAAGATGATCCAATGAGACATAGCGTTACGCTTTGATCTCTAATTTTTTCCTGGACCGCCCTTTCAGGTTTTCAGTCCACCGGGATACCCTTTTTTTCCTAAGCCGCCTTTTTAGGTTTTCGAATTGCCGGGTGTACAGTTTTTTCCATTTTCATCCCTTACTTTTTCCCGAACCCTTTTGGTTCGCCGGGGGCCCTTATTTTTGCCTAGTCCAGACAATCTAGCGGGTCTTTGATTATGCGTAGTATCTTTTCACTATGTCTGCATTGACGGGATGAGGAAGGTCGTCACCATCCATGGTGGTTAGAATCATAGCTCCTCCCGAGAAAATGTTCTTAACCACAAATGGCCCTTCGTACGTGGGGGTCCATTTGCCCCTGGGATTACCTTGCGGCAGTATGATGCGTTTGATCACTAGATCCCCGACCTGATACTCTTGATGTCTAACTTTCTTGTTAAAAGCCTTGATCATTCGCTTTTGATACGTCTGACCATGACAGATAGTAGTATGTCTTTTTTCATCGATTAAGTTCAGCTGATCAAGCCGGGTTTGGATTAAGTCGTCTTCGTCCAAACCCGTATCCTTCATAATCCAGAGAGAGGGTATCTGGACTTCAATGGGTAGGATTTCTGCCATGCCATACACCAGAGAGTAGGGTGTTGCCCCGGTTGATGTCCTCGCCGAGGTACGGTACCCATGAAGAGCAAATGGTAACATCTCATGTCAGTCTTTGTATGTCACTGTCATCTTCTGCACAACCTTCTTGATATTCTTGTTAGCTGCTTCAACAACCCCATTCATCTTCGGCCGGTAGGGAGAAGAGTTGTGATGTTGTATCTTGAACTGTTTGCAGAGCTCTGTGATCATCGTATTGTTGAGATTTGTACCATTATCAATAATAATCCTCTCTGGTACACCATATCGACAAATCAGATTGTGTTGTATAAACCACGCCACGACGTTCTTGGTTACTGTAGCAAAGGAAGTTGCCTCAACCCACTTTGTAAAGTAATCAATAGCTACCAGAATGAAACGATGTATGTTGGACGCAGTAGGTCTGATCTCGCCGATCATGTTGATGCCCCACATTGCAAAGGGCCAAGGAGCTGTCAAAACATTCAGAGGAACGGAGGTATATGCACTTTATCAACGTAGACTTGGCACTTATGACAGGTCCGAGAGTGCTGATAACAATCGGCTTCCATAGTAGACCAGTAATATCCTGCCCGTAGTATTTTATTTTCCATGGTATGTCCCCTCGAATGAGTCCCGAAGGTGCCTTCATGTAATTCTGCCATGATCCTTTATGCCTCGCTCTTTTCCACACATCGCAGTAAGGTTGAATCATGGTTACGCTTACAAAGGATCCCATTACTGATGAAGAAATTCGCAGCGAATCTTCTCAGAAACTTCATATCATTAACAGATGCACCCTCGGGGTACTCTTGAGCCTCAAGATACCTCTTTACCTCGTGAAACCAGGGTTTATCTGCTACCTCTTCAGTCTCAATGTCACAGCAATGTGCGGGTTCGTCCAACCTCTCAATGGTAATTTGGGGAGCTTCATTGTCCCACCTGACTTTGAACATAGAGGTCATGGTAGCTAACGCGTCCGCCAGCTGATTCTCTTCTCTCGGGAAATGTTCAAAGGTTATCTCCTCAAAGTGTGGGAGCAATTTCAGTACGTATTCTTTGTAAGGAATACGATTTGGGTGCTTCGTATCCCACTTGCCTTTAATTTGACTGATCACTAAAGCAGAATCTCCGAATACACTCAAGAACTTAATCCTTAGGTCAATAGCAGCTCGAAGACCCAGGATACATGCTACATACTCCGCCATATTGTTGGTGCAGTTAAAACATAATCGAACGGTGAATGGAGTATGACAACCCTCAGGAGATATAATTACAGTGCCAACGCCATTACCCAATGCGTTCGAAGCTCCATCAAAATACATGGACCATCTGGATCCTTCCTCGGGTCCTTCATTCGGTCCAGGTTCTTCACAGTCGGTCACCAACATGATATTCTCGTCCGGGAACTCGAAATTCATGGATTGGTAGTCATCCACGGCCTGATGCGCCAAATGATCCGCCAATACACTCCCCTTGATTTCTTTTTGGGTTGTATATTGGATGTCGTACTCGGTTAGGATCATCTGCCATCTTGCTATTCTTATGGATAAAGCAGGCTTTTCGAAGATATACTTGATTGGATCCATCTTTGATATCAATAAGGTGGTGTAGGTCAGCATATACTGTCTCAGCCGGCAAGCAGCCCATGCCAAAGAGCAGCAAGGTTTCTCGAGCATTGAGTATCGGGTCTCACAGTCGGTAAAAAAATTTCTAAGGTAGTAAATAACGTGCTCTTTTCGGCCAAACTCGTCATGCTGCCCCAACACGCACCCCATGGAATTATCCAGTATGTTCAAGTATAAAATCAAAGGTCTTCCTTCAACTGGAGGCATCATAATTGGTGGTTCTTGAAGATATTCTTTGATTCTTTCGAAAGAGGTCTGACATTCATCATTCCATTCTACCACTTGATGTTTCTTCAGCAGCTTAAAGATTGGCTCGCAAGTAGCGGTCAGGTGTGAAATGAACCTGGCGATGTTATTTAAACGTCCGAAAAAGCCTCTAACTTCCTTTTCTATGCGGGGAGCCGGCATCTCCTGTATGGCCTTTACCTTGGCAGGGTCCACCTGAATACCCTTATCACAGATGACGAAACCCAACAGCTTACCAGACCTTACCCCGAAGGTGCACTTGTTCGGGTTCAACCTCAACTTGTACATCTTCAACCTGTCAAATAGTTTCTGGAGATGATCTAGGTGCTCTTCCTTAGTCTGGGACCTTGCTTTCATGTCATCAACATAAACCTCAATCTCATAGTGAATCATGTCATGGAACAAAGCGACCATGGCACGCTGATAATTTTCCCCATCATTCTTCAACCCGAAAGGCATTACCTTGTAGCAAAAGGTACCCCACTGTGTAACGGAGGTTGTCTTCTCCATGTCCTTGGGAGCCATCTTGATCTGATTGTAGCCAGAAAAAACATCCATGAAGGAGAAGACCTTATGCTGCGCGGTGTTGTCGACCAGAACATCGATGTGAGGAAGTGGGAAATCCTCCTTGGGGCTTGCCCTGTTCAGATCTCTATAGTCCACACACATTCTTACCTTACCATCCTTCTTAGGTACTGGAACAACATTGGCAACCCATTGCGGGTAAGAAGTGACAGCTAAAAATCCTGCGTCGAACTGTTTCATGACCTCAGCTTTGATTTTCTCAGACATCTTGGGGCGCATATGGCGAAACTTCTGTTTTACCGGAGGGAAGTCTTCTTTAGTCGGCAAGAGATGAACCACAATATCAGTGTCCAAACCAGGCATATCTTCATAAGACCAGGCGAAGATCTCAACATAGTCGCGTAGCATTTGTATCAATCGTTGTTTGATACTAGGCTCTAGATTCGCACCTATCTTGACCTCTTTCCTGTCTTCCTCTGTACCCAAATTCACTGATTCAACTGGCTCCTCATGAGGCTGTATATACCTTTCTTCCTGTAGTAACAGTCTAGCAAGTTCTCCAGGCACCTCACAATCATCCTCACCTTCGTCCTCAGCTTGGTTGATCAGATTTTCAAAGTCATAACTGGCAGTAGCAGAGTTGTTATCAATGGGATCCATAGTGGATATGGATATGCATTATGATACGTGAGTGTGTGTAACAGAATAGCTGTTTTTTGATAAAGCGAGAGATAAAAAAATAAAAACAAGGAGCGCAAAATTTGTAATGTAAGAAACGTCCAATGTTTTATTAATGATATATGAAATGAAAAATAATAAGCCCTCACAAGCAAAGCCAAGGTGCCTCGAGCAAGGCACCGGGCCGTAAAGTTTTAAATTATCTTATTACAACTCTTAAAACAAAAGTGAATTACTGTGGAATAAAAGAAACAGGTATGAAGTCCTTCACCATCTCGATGTCTGAATCTTCTTCACCATCTCCAATTGCATTAACTCCTTGATTGCTGATATGCATAGGAGGTCTTCCAATCCGCGCGCGCCTAACAGCCCTTTGAGCCCCTGTAGTAAAGCCCAAACTAAATTTGTCAGTTTTGTGCATGAAATCAGGGAGCTGACCCCAATTTGTACACCCACCTTCTTCAATTACAGCCCTGGCGTCCTTGAGAGAAGCCATCTTCATCAGAGGTTTGTCGGTGGTAACCTTAGTTGACGCCAAAGTCTGAGGGACCTCTTCAAATTTCTGACAAGGGATTTCGATGAACTTCCCATCCATCTCCACGTAGCGAAAGGAATTTAGATGACTCACCATGTACTCCTCTTCACCTCGTACCGTGACAATCTTCCCTTTCACCGGATATTTCAACATTTGATGGAGCGTGGAAGTCACTGCCCCAGCCTTATGAATCCAAGGGTGACCCAGCAAGCAATAATATGATGGTATGATATCCATCACATAAAAGGTGGATGCAAAATTCTGAGAGCCAACTTTAACAGGGATGTCCACTTCCCCGTGCACCATCCTTTTTGATTCATCGAAAGCCCTGACCACAATATTGCTTGGCTTTAGAATCAAACCTTCATAGTCCAGACGGTCTAATTCTTTCCTTGGCAAAACATTCAATGAGGACCCGGTATCCACCATCACATGGGCCATAGTAGTGCCCCTGCACTCGATCAAGACGTGCAGAGCATCATTATGATTCCTTCCTTTAGCATTCAGATCTGCGTCTGAGAAACCCAACCCATTGTCGGCAGTCAAGCTAGTTATGTAATCTTTGAATTGGTCGGTTGAAGTTTCCTGCGGCACATGCGCAGTCTTAAGGAATGCAATTAAAGCCTTTGCATGGGCTTCAAAACATAACAATAAAGGCAACATGGAAATTTTTGACAGGGTCTGCCCCAGATGCTCGACTACGTTGTAGTCGCTCTTCTTGATAATCTTCAGAATTTCTTTTATCTCTTGTTTCGAGGTTTTTACAATGATCTTCTTAGGTGCCTCCGTCCGGGAAGGCTCACCTATAATTTCTTTGCCTCGAGTCCCAGACGGCTCGGCGACAGTGGTAATAGCTGGAATAGGAATTGGGATTGTAGCTAGTGTAACGGCAGATGGAATGACAATAGGTTTGTGAACAGTCGGAGGGGAAATCTTGGGAGAAAAGAGTCTTCCACTTCTGGTGACCTTGCTAGCCCCAACAATATTGTTGACATCAACATCAACTTCCTCACTTTTTAAGTCTTGTTTAACTCCATGGTAATACACATTGGCACCATAGTGCCAAGGGATAGCCTTATCTGAAGTGTATGGGATAGGACCAGGGACAGTAATTATTAATGGAGCAATTCTTGGAACGGGTGTAATCCTAACAGGCTTTCTCTAGGAAACCTTGGAAGGATTGGCGGAAATGTTTATGATGGCAACATCTTGAATTGGAACCAACGGAATCATAGACTTTTCGAACAGAATCTCTTTGTTATCCATCAGGCGCTGAACACCTGATTTCAGTAAGTGGCAACCAACAGGCAGAATTGAACACATGTGGCATCCTTCACCACAGCCCTGAAATAAACCGGCCAACAACAAATTCTTCTTAACCATCATCAAAGGAGTAGAAATTTCTTCCACAGGGGTCACAAATAAATCATCTTCTATACCATTTACTCCATGACCATGTTTGGGCATAGGAGCAGTTATGACGTTGGGCTTCTCTGGGGCGTCAAAATAAATCTCTTTGGCTTCGATCAAGTCTTGCACCTTGTTTTTCAAGGACCAACAGTTGTTTGTATCATGACCTGGACTTTCAGAGTGATAGGCGCAGCGGTAATTTGGGTTATAGTGAGGAGATGTGGTGTTGGGATTCTTCGGGGCTTCCCTCAGAGTTACCAGATTGGTCTTCAATAATTGTGGTAGAATTTGAGTCAAGGTCATATTGAGCCGAGTGTACTGCCTCTATGGTCTTTCCACCCTTTGTTGATTGTTGTGTTGTGGAGCAACTGTGGGTCTTGATATCACTATCGCATTTACTGCTTGACGGTGTTCAGGTCTGCTTTGGCCCCTCGGGCCGTAGACTGCACTAGCTTCTTTCTTACCGGTGAAAGGCTTCTTTACTGCACTTGATGAAGTATCCTTCTATATCTTACAACTTTGGATACCAGCTTCTACTCTCTCTCCAGTCAAGATCAACTCAGTAAACCCAGATGACGAACTGTTGATCAGATGATTGAAAAATGGACTAGATAGCGTCCCTAGAAACATGTCAACCAACTCCCTGTCAGACAAAGGGGGTTGGACTCTTCCATCCAAGTCTCTCCACTTCTGAGCATAGTCCTTAAAACCTTCACTTGCACCCATAGACATACCTTGGAGCTGAGTACGAGTGGGAGCAAGGTCAGTGTTATACTGATACTGCTTGTAAAAAGCAGCAGCAAGGTCTTCCCAGTTTTGGACATTGGCTCCTTCCAACTGATAAAACCATTCAAGATGAGTCCCTGACAGACTATCTTGAAAGAAATGCACCCATAAATTTCTATCAGCAGTGTGAGGTTGGATTTTCCTGACATACGAGCGGAGATGGAGTTTTGGACAGGATACTCCATCGTACTTGGCAAAAACCGGAGCTTTGAACTTATGAGGGATCACCACTCCGGATACCAGTCCCAGCTCTCCAAAATCTAAACCAAGGATCTTCTGAATTTCCATAGCACTCAGACGGTCTTCTAGCTGCTTGTACCTATCCTCGGCAGGAGGATATTGCTCATCATCAAAATCAGTATCATTATCAGAGTTTGCAGGACTGGGGCCCTTTTCTTCTTCTTGGTTCTCCCCTTCCTTGGATGAAGAGGTCAGATCAGTTTGTTGTTTCAACCTATCCTCAAACCTTTTTCCCATATTCAGAAGAACGACCTTCTTCTTCTTCTCTTTCAGAATGAGAGTTTTTAGATCCTCTTGCCCTTTATCCAAGCTTAAGAACATCAGCTGGAATTGGGCATTTTGTGCTTGAAGATCTTTGATGGCTTGATCAGAAGACATTTCTGCTGAAATAAACAGCGAAGAAGATGAGAAACCTGTAATGGTACCTGTAATGGTGTGCATGATAATGGGATGCGTATGTAATGATTTCAAAGACTTTGGGAAATTTAAATTTGCAAACCAAAATAAACAAACTTTATTAGATTATCTTGTAAAAGGGTTCAACAATGCCTTTAAGGCGTTACAAAGAAATAAATGGAAAACAAATCTAAAACTAGAAAAGAAAAATCAAAAGTCCCATGGACGCTTCCTCTTTGTGCTGACGTAGTCATTGATAACTCTTTCTTCCTCAAGATGCCTGGTGAGCTTCAAAATCTTCCTTTCTTGCCCGTGTTACTTCTCCCGATAAGTATCCCTCTCCTCTTTCAACTGAATCCAAGACCTCTGTAATGCCCCAAGATTAGTGGGCATGTAAGGATAAAGAACCGTGTAAGGAATGCCTTCTTCACTAGTGGGCTCCACAATCACTGGTAACACGGCTTCATAAGGCATCCCAATCTTCTAGGCTCGAGCTCGGACCCACTGGAGATAAGGCTGCATAGGGAGGGAAGTCCTTGGTCCTAGCTCTTGGGGGTCAGATCTGTTCACCATGCCCCAAGCTCGTATAAACCTCTGGCGGTGCTCGTCAACGTCTTCCTTGTAGTCAAATGCAATATTCCCAATAAGTAGCTCATGGGGACCGTCTCTCCAAGCACGACCAAATTGTTGCAAAGCTAGACAAGGATTGTAGGTTATACCCCCTCTGATTCAAAGCAATGGTACATTAGGATACCCCCCCCCCCCCTCACAATGATCAATGACATCAGTGTCTTCTATAGCCCGGGAGCTCCAAAGAATGTATGTATGGGCGAGTGACATTATCCTGTAAGACCAACCCAAACCTTCTTCGTTCTTTAGCACAGACTTAGGGTGGTGCGAAATAAGCCACCTCGACAGCAACGGCATGCAACACATAAGAGTTCCTCTTCTTTGCACAGTACGAGTGTAGAGGGCATGCAAGATATCACCCAGTAGAGTAGGCACAGAATTGCGAGAAAGGAAAATCTTGACCGTGTTCACATCTATAAAGGAATCTGGATTCGTGAAGAGAACCAGACCGTAGATAAGGAGAGCCAAGATATCTTTGAAAGCCTGAAAATCCAAATTATCCCAGAATAGCTGAGCCTGATCTATCAGAAATTTGGATAGAAAACCTTCGAACCTTCTTCGTGGATCCCAATTGAATACTACATCAACCCGTTTCAGATGCAGAGCTGAGGCAATGTCTTGTGGTCTAGGAGTCTCTTCCATACCTGTGAAGGGCACCTGCTCAAGGATGGATATGCCCAATAAGTGAGAGAACTCCTCCAAAGTGGGAACCAGCTGGTAATCTGGAAAGGTGAAGCAATGATGCACATGATCGAAGAACTGGAAAAGCACACTCATCATCTGCTCATCAAAGTTTGAGGTGACCAGGATAAGAAGCTTACCATGTCTCTTAATGAACATAGAAGTCTCAGAAACTCTTGAGGCTAACTCTTTGAGTTGAGCAGGTATTTGCACAAAGTTAACTCAGATGGTATTTCTGCGCACGGAAGCCATAATCTGTAAAACAGAACAAAGATAAATTCCCTTGGTCTTTGAAATGGTTAGTATAATGAAGTATTAATGCCATGTTATGATGCATGATGTCATGATAAAAACAAACATCAGGTATAGCAGATAACAGGCATGGTAAAGGCAAACAAGTCAAACAAAAAGCCCTTAAGTTTAACGCTTGCATGAGGTCAAAGGTATTACCCTCTTGAAGTTTAGTTGGTTTCAACCTTTCCTAGTAAAAGTAACCGGGTTCTCGAGGTTCTCAATATCACTGACCATCCTCCATCGGTCATGGTTTCAGCTCACGCAATCTTTTCTTGCGGCCGGAACTATCTCGAGATTATGGTCTCAATGAGTGTAGCATCGAGTATCAACCAGTTCTCAGCTTTACACTGAGGCCGGCTATCTCACTACTTTATAATGGACAAGTTGGTCGATTAAAGGTTCTAAGGTCAGATGATGCTTAACGACACACATAGTGGCCCCGTATTCTCCTTGTTTCTCCACAAGGGATACCGGTACCAACCAATATGCCACATCAACGTAGCTACTGCTTCAACCGTATCGGTCTATGTCATACAGTTCCCTCACAGTTTATTGCTACTTACCTAAAAGGTGTCCCCGAATCTGGGTTAGGATCTATAGTAACTCCCAAGAAAAACCCTTAAAAGTAAAGCAACCAAAAGAAACAAGAGAAGCAATTTATGATGAACTAAATCCTAAGGTATACCCCATTTATTATTCCCCAGCAGAGTCGCCAATTCTGTGATACGGTGGCAGAACCGACTGTTTTGAAAATGATGGTTTGCGTTTTGCGCTTTGTATTCGCAAAATGTCGCGGTAAGCAAGAGTCGCCACCGACTTTTATTTTATCCAACTGGAAAGGAAAAAAGCATAAAAAATTCCTTTTTCGAGATTTTGAGTACGGGGGGTAGATTATAGAAAGGGGAGGTGTTAGCACCCTTTCTATCCATGGTTTTCCATGGGCTCTTAAGTACTTGCTCATCTTTTAAAATTGCTTGTGTGTGTTTTCTTTGAAAAGTTTTGTTTTACTTCGTTTTAACCCTTGTTTCTGTCCTCAAGAGTGTTACAAAGTTGTTTTTTTGAAAATTTTGTTTGAAAAGTGTAAGTGTGAAAAGTTTGATTTTGAGCAAGTACCTACTAACATCTACCTACTCGAAAAAGGATCGTTTCTATTCTTGTTTCCTTTGGACAATGCTATCCTACTATTGAGAAATAGGTAGCATCGTCGTTGGAGTTGTAAGGGTCAATTTGTAAGGGACGTACGATCACTAAAGCAATGTTAAGACGTCTTAGTAATAATCCTAATGTCTTAAGATCATATTCGAGGTAACATTTCCGAGGCGACGTTTCCGAGGCAACATTTCCGAGGCAACATTTCCGAACGGGACATTTGATCTTTGTTTAGACAGAAGGGAAATCACTAAGACACCCTATACTTAATGATCATTTACCGAAGGCAACCGAAGTGAGAGTATACCCTAAGAGTGCGCGTGTGTGAGTGATTTGATTTCAATTATTATCTTTGCATATTAGGGTTTTCTAGCCGTTTTAGATTATCATGCAATCTTGTCATACAATCCTATTAACATACATCTAAACAGTTAATATTTGCGAGAATTAAAATTCCAGAAATAAAACCTACGCTATTACAAGGCTTCGGGGTAGGGATTAATTACATAGCCAAAAAACCCGTAAAAGACGATAAATAAAGAAAATTCTAATTTAAACTATTACATACCGTGGACAGTTACATTAATATTGCCAAAAATAATAAGCACGCGTGATGAATTGAAAACGAGAGATTTAGGGTTTTGACCCCAACTATCTAATTGTAATTTAAAAGAAAAAAAATCATTTTTGTCGTTTTTGTGCTATTTGAGAAAATAAAGTTCAATTGAATAAAAATAACCTAATCACTAACTAATTTTAGTTAAGAAAAATAATTAAATTAACCTATTTTTGTATTCTTTCGAGAAAGAAATAAAAATTAAATCAAAAGTTAAACCCTATTTTTTTCTAATTGATTTTAATCATAAAAAAAAGTTAGAATTACCCTAGATTAAATCAAACTAATATTAAATTAAATTTGATAAAATAAAACCTAATTCTATTTTTTTGTGAAATTCTTGATTTTATGATTTTATGAAAAAAGAAATTGATTTTGGTTAAAAAATAATTAAGCTAATTAAATTAAATAAAAGAAAAGAAAAAAAGAAAAGAGAAAGAATGGGCCTGGTTGTTGTTTAGCAAGAAAGGGAGTATGAATCTGACTTCTAGGCCCAATAATTCCTGGCCCTTTTTGACTTTGCCAGATCATGTATGCCAGCTTGACTTAGGTGCATGGTAGTCCTTCAGGGAGAAGGCGTTGGATCTGAAGCTTTGATGGGTTGAATGGTCAGATATGGGTAGCGCATGATGCGTCCCTTGCCATGTGACACACTAGATTACCTGTCCAAGAAAAACATGAAATAAAGTTGGGACCTGGGGATCGAACCCAGGCCCTTAGGCATTCTCCCACTGCACGCTTGCCATCTGAGCTGGATGATTCAATTGTACATATGACCAATAACAATCATAATATGATAAAAGCAAAGTGTTATATATTAAAACGCGCGAAATTCAAACTGGCAAGTCAGGGAGTGCCACGTGGCCATCTTCTTCCTCCCACCGTCGTGTTATCCCTGGAGTTTTTACCTACGGACATTTGAGTGTAACTACAACCCCTGTTCATTCCAAAATCTTGTACACGTATGATAAATGACAACCAATGGTACCAATCTACTCGTTGCAACCTCGCGAGCATCATGGTACCATTATTAATGGCCAATTGTTCCTGTACAGTAAATCCCTAAAAATGAAGAAAAACCCTAGCCATGGCATTTTCGTGTTCAGTCAGTAAAAATGCAATTGGATATAATCAATAGCTTGAAAATAACTCAAGGATTATGAATATATCAATTAATCATGCTAAATGTGCCAGAATCAATGTAATCGAATTCAAGAAAAGAGCCAAAATGTATGAACCTTACAGCGTGATTCTGAGTGTGGGGAAGCTTGCTAGCGATTGAATCTCGATCTTGGGGAGTCCAGCAATTGATTGGTATGACTAGAATTCCTTGAGGTGATCTCTAACGTGGAAATTGGTCTGCAACTTTTTCTTGAATTTTTGAAATTTGCTTTCTCCCTTTGCACGCCTCTAGCCTCTCGTTTTTTATCTGCACTTGTTCCTTATGTATACTAGAGTGTATTCGGGTTACCATTTTGTATCAAATCTCTTTCAATTATGAATATTGATTCATGATTCAATCCTTGCACCAAATCCTTCCAAATCAAGCAAATTCAATCTTTTTGTGTCCATGTGAACCTTGCACGATTTGATTTTGTCTCCAGCTGTGTAATGGACCTAATCATGCACAAAATCTCAAGATTTAATTAGCTTTTGATATTTTCATTATTTTATATTGATTTTATTTGATTTAATTGAAATAAAATCAAAATAAATAACAAAAATAAAATAATGACAAGTGGAAGGGCTCATGAGTCGTGGGTCACATTACAAACTCAGTGCAAGCATAAAAAGTTGGGCCCATTTGGCAAAAAATGCAATTTTGGGCACTTTTGACTTTTTGGCAATTTTGCAAAAAGGGTCAAATTGGCCAATGCATAACTCTTTCAATTTTGACCCTAGAGATGTGTTTTTGGACTTTTTAGAAAGCTTATGATGTCCTCTAATAAACCCTTTTGGTCTCATATCAATTGAGTCTTCCAAAATGACATATAATGTCCAAATTCATATCTTCTTGTGAGTGCATATTTTGAACTTGGGAGCTGAAGATGAATTGTAGGGAATTACATCCTCTTCAAAATGAGCTTTGGATGGGTCTTTTTTAATAAAGTATGAGAAAGTTATGCTTGGTCAAAGTTGAGTTGACTTTTCCTACAAAACCCTAATTTAGCAACTTTTGGGTTTTGATGAATTGTGAGCAATCCTTGAGGAATCATGATCAACCCTTGATCAATTGATGAATAATACTCTAAAATGAGAATGTTGACCAAAAAAACTTGAAGTTTGACTATATGTGGGCCACAGTTGACTTTTGCCCTAGCATAGTCGATTTTCAGGCTTTTGAGCAATTGACTGAGAAAATTTTCTCTGCAAGGCTTAAAACTTGACATGATGATCCTGAGAATATATTAGGACAATAGTGAGCATTTGGGATCCTTTGGCCTCAAGCATCTTGATGCAAAATGAAACCCTAATTTAGGGTAGACTGCCTTAGGAGAGAGTTTGTCTGGTCAACTCTTGGACTTCCTTGAACAATTTGAGGACCTTACTTGACATGTATTGAGAAATATGGGAGGGCAAATTTTGGGGTACTACAAGGGGGTTGAGAAAATGAGAGGTTTTGGGGTTGAAAATGGAGAAAGTGGGAGGTTTTTAAAAATCTGCCAGTTATAATCCCAGACCCCATGGCGGGCGCCATGGTCTTGGTGGCGGGCGCCATGTTCAAAAATTGGGCTGGACTCGAATTTCTTTGTTTTGTTGGTTTGGGCTTCTTATTCCAATTTCTTCTCATAGGTGCAAACAACAATTCTTCATTTGGTGCTTCCAAGGATTGGTGTATTGAATTCTTTTCTTTTATGTTTATAACTTGAAAATAATAAACTCATATAAAAAATAAACA